>JAODLC010000001.1:36059097-36072971 GCA_026781145.1 Hippopotamyrus pictus
GAACAATCGGGGAAGCACACGTGGATAATGAGGGGGCGTGGCACACACGAGGATCGAACGGAGCCGGGCGTGACAGTAGGGGCATCTTGGATGAAATGTTAATGTTTAGTCTTGGATTAAATAATAACTATACAACAAATGTTAAAACGTACTGACCTTTTTTTCAGAGTGCACTGAAAGACTCAGGTATTGTCTATTCCTGATTTGAACAGCTTGAGAACCAAATGCCACACTTCGCAAGGACATCCTCTCTAAATCTGAAGGATTTCTACATGAGTAAGAGAGTCACTCAGCTTGATCAATGATTCTCCGCACAGCATTTCTTGTCTCATTGTTGACAACCGTCTGCAACCTGTAGTCACTGTTCTGCTGCTAATTACCTTTAACTAGTTACGAAGTTATGCCAATAAACTTCCATTACGACATTTAAAAAAGCCAATTACCACCGGGGCACTTTTTCATCCATATTTCACTACTGATAAATGTAATCGCTAACAGTGCATCATGCTGAACTCCTTGCCGATGGGAACAGGATCCAGACATCGAAGGACAGAGTATCTCCATTCTCTGTCATTCCATGTCTTTGTTGCTTGTCCATCCATCCATCCTTCCATTTTCTATGCCCACTTGTCCTATGCAGGGTCACAGGGGTCTGGAGCATATCTTAGAAGCTACAGGCACAAGCCAGGGAATAACCCTGGACAGGATGCCAACTGATTTCACTGTACACTTGTAAATTTTTCATTTATTACATTATAAATCAATCCAAAAATATTCAGGCAATATGTGAACAAGCATCCGATTAGATTAACAATACACATTTTGTTGTCTACTGCCTCAGAGTCAATATGATCCAGCTAAAGTTTGACATTGTAGAATGAACATTATCTCATCAATGGCAATTGATTTACAGGAACATATCATTTATTTTGAAAGCTATAAATACAAATTGAACAGAAGTTACAGTATATGCTGTTTCCAGTGATAGATAATTAATGTTCCCCTGCCCTTCCAGTCACTGGCTTATTGACTTAAATTATGCAACCAGGACATCAATGTACCATAAAATAGATCAAGCAGAAATACCACAGACCTTGAATCTTGTTTTATGAAATAAGCTTCATTCTTTATTTTCAACTATTTTAAATGAAAAATAATTTTAATATACATTGTTAGAATACATTAGAAATATTTTATATATATATATTAGACAAATTAGAACAGCAAGTTGTATTTCAAATGCTCTCTTAAACAAACACTTTACATATCAGAACAAAAGCTGGGCCCTCCTCTGTGGAGAAGCCATGTCTCCAACATATTCAGCACTCTTACTGATTACCAGGGATGGCTGTGAATCAGATCACATGCTGTGAGTTATAAACGTGTACACTCCAAACGGTGCATCAGCCTATCATACGCTAAACCCACCCAAATGCAGGGAGAACATGAGAACATGCAACCTCTGGCAGGCTGAGCTGAAGCCAGATTTACACCTGCCACCCCAGAGACATGCGATAATAACTCTACCGTGCTGAACTGTGAACAGTGTGAAAAAAACAAGGTTTTTCCTTCTATTTCTCTAGTTCCACAAGCTATTAATTATCTTTGCAGGCTGATGCTGGCAGTATATAAGTATGGGCATTAGAAGATTGATATGCCATGCAGAGAGATGAGGTGTCTGTGGCACTAATGCCGCCAATCCCAAAACTAACATCTATCCAACAAAATAATTCAGAAGTCCATAAATAGAGCATTGTGTTAATCACAATAGGTCCCCCATAGATGGAGTATACCAAATCAATGAGAGGGATCATTGTTTGTTTGAGGCTGCTTAAGCAAACTGGCAACAGCGCAGACATTGGATATCGCGGACATCGCATAGATTTCTAGGAGAGTGTGTGAGATCACATGATTCATCGCAATCTCATCAGCCCTGCACAGGTGCTACCCATCATTGCCAGATGATGGTCTCCTCCGGGGGGGGGGGGGTGTGGTTCTCACAAGAAGTAGATACACACCATCAGCATGGCACACACTGCACTGGTTTGCTCAGTTCTCCTGATTCTGCACCATCAAAGCAGAATGGCAACTTTAAAGATCTACGAATGAGGAAGCAGGGTGTTTATAATGGGATCACGAAGTAATGGTTACCTTCTCATTGTGTGCATAACAGAAGCTTATTTTACCAGAGCTGAACATTCACAGAGGCAATTTGAAGTTTATAAACCATACGGCAGCCATTCTGTTGCTGAGTTTTTCAGCCATCAGCCGGTGCTGGGTCACAAGTCCAGATCTTCAACCACCTGCTCTGCTTCCAGTTCCTGGGGCAGATCCAAATGTCCAAGTCAGAATAAAACTGCCAGCCAGAACTATGCTACGAAACCCATAATGGTATAAGTGCACAAAAAAGCAGAGAACAAGACAGATGAAAAACGCTATGACATTTTTAGAATCATTGATTTGTGTGTTTCGTTTTTATTTCTGTTTATGAAGAGCCTGTTTCAGTCGCCCATTCCCTAAACGTGGCTGTGAGAAATGAAACACATCAATGATAACCTTCTGTTCCTTCAATGCCAATATGGTCTTTGTTTGTTTGCATGCTGATTTTTTCGTGGGAAAGTTCTGTTATTACCATACAATGTATGCAATTAGGAATCCAAAAGAGAGCAAATAATTGTAAATGTATAATTGTAAAAATTAACAATATGAAGTCCATGATCATATACGTATATAGATTCAGTACATACTTCACCAAATTTAATTTAAGTAGCTTTCAGCATGATTTTAATCCTGAGTATTAGGTTGACATGTAATTATAATTTCTTATCTTCAAATATAATACTTGTTATTTAGGCTTCAGTTTGAGCAGTGAGCACCACCAAACAATTTCTTTATATTTGGGGCCTTTACCCTGAACTTTGACACTAGAAGATGGCTCCTTAAAAACATCTGGGGAAGAGTGTCACTACATTGGAAAAACAGCTGCCCCCACACATAAAAGTGTCAGGCAGATATTTCTTGCAGTTACTCGAATAAGAAATTTGAGATGTCCGACTGTAGGATCAGTGACATCAAAATGTCACCGACACGGTCCTCCCCAGTCTGTGACTGGTGTGCGCTCTCATATCGGGTTCCTGCGAGGAAGCTGGCCCCATCACGATTTGGGAGCTGTAACTGCACCCTTGTGCACACAGCCAAAGTCCATGCTACGGAGAGGAGGAAGTGACACTTTAGCAGATACTGGGCCCGTCTTTGTGAAGGGATGGGGTCGACAGCCTGCCCGCCTAGGCAGTAAGGATAGCTGGGTGAGATGGATAAATGGAGCTGATGTGGTGCAGAAACATAGTAACACTCGAACAGAAAATGCTGCCGTTTGTGCTTAAAATAGGCAACAATGGAAATAGTGATATGATTATGTGTGAATGATTCTATCCAATGCATTTTATACAGTAAATAATATATTCATATTTAATTTATTTATCAGATACTTTTATACAAAGCAATGTACATTATTCAGAAGAAATCAGGGCCAGCCAGTCCCTGGAGCAACTGGGGTTAAGGGCCTTGATCAAAGGCCCAGTGGTGACCCTGTGATTTGAATCAGCAGCCTTCTAAACCCAACCACAGCAACCTAACCTACTGAACCACATGTCACCCCCACTGAAACAATATGTATTGGTTTCCCCTTTTTTGTGTGTTTTATAACGCACGCCTGCTTGTGTCCCACAAAGGAAAGTAGCATTTCGGTACAGTAATCACACTTTTTGGAGCCTATAGATATTTGCAGTAGCCTCCCCCCTCCCTCCCTGTTGCCCCCTGTGCCTTGCCACCCAGCCACATGAGGTATTAAGGGCCTCCGGGACTATGGAGTTCCCACCCAAGCCATTTTCACACTCATTGTTATTCCTCACACTTATCACTGGCTGAGAAAGTCGTCAAACTATTGTCACTTTTGGAGTTTCTGCTTGGTTGCAGTCTGGCGCCGTGGCATTGATGCGTTTGCGGTTCACAGAAACACCAGTCTGACACGCAAGAAGTTTCTCCATGTCACTTTGCAGTGACATTTTTTGGCAGAAGGCATGTCTAATACATACCCTTCAAGGCTGTGTCAGTCTTTACAGAGCCCTTTAAAAGTCTGGCCATTTCTTTATATAAAATACTCTCTCAGGATCCAGAGTCAACACATTTAAATGCAATTCATATCACACTGATGATTCTGATTTCTCCAACACATGGGTGCAGCTTAAGTTATTACCGACTTACTTTTTCTGGCCACCCCAGTGCTCTCTCAGAAAGCTGTCCTGTAAATTGCATTGCTTAATACATTCATATAAACAAACCATTTCTCTTTAACCTGTACTGTATAAAGTGGAACACATTTCTTTGCAGATTGGACCTAAAAATAAAAATAATATCAAATTAGAGTTTAAATTCAAAAAAAGAAAAAGGTTTTTCATTACATTTGGATCTAAGCAGAAGAGAGAACATTCACTTTAAAATAGACCCTTAATTACACCTTTTTCACTCAGAAGTACATCTTAGTATGGTAGGTGTTAAAAAACGCATACCATAAAGGCGTGCCTGGTTTGGTCGCGAGTCCCTGACAGGTCGCGAAGTCTAGGTTTCTCCCCAGATGTGAAACATTCTTAATTTGCACTGTGCTCGCAGGCTGTGTTGGGTAGGAAGGGCAGCTGGAGAAGTCGTCCACCTGATGACATTTGCAAACTGAGTCACAGGTTAACTGCTGGTTCCTTTTTAATGGGCCGTCCTGTAGCCATACAGTACAATATCTGCCCCTATGGGCCTCCTAATGAGGACTGAAAATAAATAGATGGAAAATATAGCCTCCCCACAATGGCATGGCTGACATACAAGGCCCCCATTGGTGGCAGGTCAGGTGATCTGAGCATGTTGAACACACTCCTAATGAGAACTTCCCATTGCGTGTTTTCTGGAGCTTTGCAAAACACAATCCATATTCAAGGTACACCTCTTCACGGATGAAGATCAGGGGTCTCAGTATCACACACAGAACTGCTATATAAAGAAGCAATTCATTCCAGGCATGACTGGAAAGTGTGCTGTGTTTCTGGTATACTGCCTAATGGCCAGTGTTGTCTGTTCAGCAGACATCATACCAGATACATGGATATGTGCCATCATTGTTCCACAAAATTCCAGTCTCCCAGGGAATATTGTGTGGGATAATGTACAAAAAAAAAGCGAACCAGAGGGGGAAAGAAAATTCCACCGTGGAACTAGATTTGAACAAAGTATTATTCTTTAAGATCTTTCAAATATTAAGTTTATAGACCTTGGCTAACAACTTTTTTTATATATACACACATTATATTATTATTACAGGGTATATTAAAAAGCACAAGGCAGCACACGCCCTCTGTCTTCTGGTTTGTGTCAAGTTTAAAACAAAAATATAGATAGTTGACCACAAACTAGCCTGTAGATCTTTTCAGCTTTCCCTGTTGCCTTCTTACATCTGTTTCTATACAGGGGATTTCAAGGCAGAACTCCCCGACATCCATAACCCAACCCACTTCCTCTCTCACTCACTGCCTCTCTCTCTTTCTGACATACTGACACACACCACAGACAAATCAGGACAATAATCTTCACCCCAAGTATAAAATATCCTTTAAAGACTCTAGCTCTGACTATATTTTATGAAACAATCCTTGATAAAACTTAGGCCTTCAGTAAACTTTTGCTAAATCTATTGAGATTTCAGAAATGATCCTGCTGAGAATACAGGCCATACAGCTGCATAACTGCTCTTTCTAGATCCATGATAAACTGCTGTCATTTGGGAATCGCTGCATTTGCGGCTGCAAAAAATAAATATACAAGCTTCGTGAATTTCTTAAACTCCCTCAGCAGAGATTTATGTTAAGGATTAAAAACATTTTGAATATGTTATGCACTCCTTACAAAGTTGTAAAGACAATATTGACATCATGTTCTTTGATTAAATCCTCTTGCTTATTGTTTTTCGTATCCTTACCTATTGTAAATTGTTCCATTACTTTTAAAATGCAAAGGGCATTTTGATGTATTGAACAGAATGAATGCAATACACAGTTCCACCCAGTTCTGAAGAGCCCTGGGAAAATCATTTTCCAAGAGCTCCACCTGCTGTTTCTTTGGATATCTGGGCAAAAATAAATACTGATGTGGGTTTAATGTTTTTATGTACGTCTTGCTTGAATGATTTCTCCTCTCATTTCAGAACTTTTTTATTGCCTTGGGGATACACAGGATATATGGGTCTACTCACAATAGCGTCAGCACAGACAAAGCTAGCACAACAGCAGATATACAAACATAATTCTGTATTGGTGTACTTATATCAGTTGCATGACCTAGGAAAATGACAGGGACGTGCAGAAAAACACAGGGACCTTTAAGCACTATTGCTACACGTAGATAGTATTGTGTCTATTATGTGGAGGCATCCTGTTGAAGCCCACATGCTAGCAGCAAGGACATCAGCTGCAGCCATAGCAGTCAGTCGGTGGAAAAATGAGCCTTATAACAGTACAGAATTCTCTGTTAGCCAAGCTCATTTTCTTCATCAAATAGTCTACTGTTGGAGCAGAGTGACAGCACAGTAATGTATAGCATAGTAGGCTTTAATCTGACTGTGCTGATGGCATGATATCATGTTGTGACTGACGCGACTTTCGTGGTGATGTGACATGTGGCTGGCCGCCGAGAGAACACAGGGTGTCCTGGTTATGCAGGATGAGCAAGTAACCCTGCATTATCACTTGATATGACCATGAACCAGGCCAGGTGCACCATGGGAATTCTAGTAAAAGAAATGGACATCTCTCTTACAGAGCTTTCCCAACTCGCCGTTTGTTCCTCTGTTCAACAAAATAATAAAGCTTCGTGCACATTATGCTTAGACCCTTTTAGACCAGTTTGTGCTGTAATGTCGTCATAGAAGCCATGAAGAAATTCAACACCTTGAAAATGCAACTAAAAAGGCCCTGGGAGTCAGGATTAGTTTAGGTTTAACTTTAGTCTCTGCGATGTGAGTGGGTGTATCAAAGTAACTGAGACTTTCAGTACCACAGGTCTCCTAAGAATGAAAAATGTTATTGCGTTATGGTCTTGTGGACACTGCATGCCAGTCTGTGTGGTCAAAAGTACTTATGTGTACATGAAACCTCACAAATATATGTGCTGCTGTTTTAGTGTACTGGCGTCTGTTGGCGTTTGTAGTGTGTTTCAGCCTGAAGGGTTACTCAAAGGTCCTTTGAAGCCGGATTTACTTTAGCAAATATGAAGTCTTTGATAATCTACAAAAGTGGCAGCAGGAGTCATGGTTAGTTAGAGCAGTGGCATCTTCTCTAAAGATACAATGGACAGTGACCTGGTTCAATGAATGTCCCAGTGGTGGAGGAATTTCCGTTAAGTAAGATTCTGCAGGAATTTTGGTTGTGGAGTTGCATATGCACATGTACAGTTGTGTGTTAATGTTGAGATGCTCTTGATATGTTCTCCAGTGTAACCACGGCTTGTGCCTCTGGTTTTCATCTAATACAGGTTCTTCAAAGAGTAACAGTCAAGTACAGAGCACCAGGCTATGATCATGTTAATTTATGTCAGCATGTTTAGTGAAAAAGACCTTAGAAATGGTCTTCCATGAAAAAAAGGTAGATAATAAAAAATAAGTAGAATCAAAGAATGACTGATATTCAGTGCACATATTATTATGAACAAAAGCTCAGCTGATTCATTGAGTGACATTTGCCTAGAATGAATGCTAAAATAGATTTTTCAGTTTTAAAATGAAATGCGCTATAAATTCTTGAAGTGTTGAATTTAAAATGTAGCCATAACTTTACTTCCTTTTGGGAATAACAAGTTTCCAGAAGTTGGCTGTTTAAAGAAAAACAGAAAGTCTGAAAGTGTTTCTGGAGTATTTTGGCTAAGATTCAGTAAAAGTGTCAGGTACTGGTGATGTTGAATGTGTTGTACAGAATGAATTTAGGGATAATAATTACTTACATTCAGGCACATATAACCTTTTTAGGGCTCTTAGTCGAAAGACCATAAAACATCTGAGATAGATCACAGTCTATTGCTTCCTGATTCTACAGTGGCTAAAGCCTTAAAACTCCTCTTGTAGCAAGTATACAGAAGGGAAAGCTAATTAAGACAATAGTGCCTTCAGAATATAACACAGATCATAACAGCTAGATATTTACAAGCTTTTGAAGAAATGAGAACCAGCATAGGTGCTAGTAACAATAAAGATGCTAATGAGCCCATTCATTTTGACTCTGTCCACTGCATTTTGGTAGTAAGTCTAATGACAAACATGCCTGATAAACAATGGACTTTTAAGGGACCTTTAAGAAAATGAAGACTCTGGTCTTTGTTAAAATATGTCTGTGGCTGTGCTCACCTACCGCGATGTTAGCGCCCAGTACACAGACTCCCCACACTCCATTGTTATCTGTCTGTTTTTCATCTGTGGTTCTTTTTCAGTTTCAGGAAGGTGACTTTGGTCATGTTGGGCCTTGGTGATGTTGGCCCTTAAAACTGCGACAGGCAGAGGGATTTGAGGAAGAGAATTTCCCCCACAGCATGCTGTGCATGGAAAGAAAATCCCATGACTCACAAGACTGTGAAACATTCCATAAACAGCCGTTTTGCAGCTGGTTGTAGGTGATTGGGAAAGATACTGTTCCTGAGTATTTTGTTTTGTTTTTTATCATCTTACCTTTAATTTTTTACACATTTATTAAGCTTTTCTGTTTCTTTACAGTTCATACCTCATGAATACCCCCCCCCCCCCGTGTTTCTCCCTTGCCATTTGCTGCTGTCAGATTAGTGTTTCCTGTGCTTGACAGTACCTGGTCCTGCTCCTCCCCTCTGCAAACATCACACACACTGAGCTGAGACCTCAATGAATGGACACTTACAATACAGGCTTTATATTTCCTTGGTTAATGACATTTTGATAGAATTTTACAATAAACACACCAGCTGTACTGGTAATTCTGAGGAAGATCTCTCAGTCAGTAAAGTCTTTCTTTTGCTAGAAATAATCTGTTATCTATTAGGAAACTTCATATGTAATGTCTGGAAATGTCTGATTTACATTGTGCTTTTTAAAAGAAAGATGCATTTGGGGTGAAAAAAATGCCCTGCTCTATTTAAAAATTTGAATTTTATTATTTGGGTTAATTTTCTGTTTTTCTTGTCAATGTTAAAGACATATAAACCAAACAAGTCTTTGAAATATAAAGGGATAACTCCGATCCAAAATCTAAAAACTGGAAATTTACTGCAAAAAATATATTTACATTTATATTACAAATATTGACAAAAACTTCACATCTGGGAATGACAGAGTACAAATAATCTACACAGTGTGTTTAAGCCTGTATCATTTTTGATTTTCATTTCATGTGAATTGATCACATGCTTCTTAGGCATTGAATATATTTTCCAAAGCGACAGGAGGCTGCCTTTCAGCTTTGTGACGCTGCTGAGGATACAGAAACGTGGTATGATTTGAGTCACTGCCCTGCTTCCTGTTTCCCATCCAGCTTTGCCTTTGTTCCTCTCCATCCTCTCAAAGTGCACCGTGCCTTTCCTTCAGCTTTTGCCAAACAAAAATTGCTTCTCCGTTGGTTTTGGCTAAAAGCCACTCATGCCACAGCCGTGCCACAGCTGACTGCTTGCCAGAAACGGAGCTTTGCGGGACTCCTGGGCAGCTCAGTCGGTTAAGTCACTCTTCCCCAGCGCCAGCCGGGTGCACAGCTAATATCTGGGTCTGGTTCTTAAGGGAGGGGCCAATTGGTCACTGGTTGTCCGTGGTGATGTTTGTGCTATTCCTCCAGTTGCTGCTCTGCTATCGGAAGCCATGTGATGCACGGTATTTGATGGGAGTTGCTTTTCTGCATATTTTCCAAGGACAAAAACAGCAACAGCACAATCGCCTTAAAGGGTTCCTTTTCTTATATCTGACAGCCATTTTGAACTTTTCATTGGAGGCTGCCACATAGTCCTGTGTGTTCTCCACGTTTCTCTGGATGTTCTCTATATGCTGTCCCTGCTCCTCTACCAGCAGGTAGACCTCCAGGAAGAGGTCTCGTAGGTCTCTCATGTTGCCCTCCAAGCTCACCAACTCCCTATGACGCTGCTCGATCTCTGAGAGCTGCATGCGGGTGATTTTTGCCTCATGCAAGATGTTCTCGTTGAAGACCTCCCAGTGGCCTTGTACCATCATGTTGTCCACTTCCGCTTCCAGTACTTCTCGGCCTGACACTTCCAGTTGGCGGATTATGAATTGCTTGCACTTGTCCTGCTTGCTGATGAGTGAGCTGTTGTACTCACTCATGACCCTCTGAAAGTAGCGGAAGAGGCTGGCATGCTGGGCTCTCTGGATACGGGTCAATGCAGATTGTGGGCCGCTTTCTGCCTCGCTGCTCTTCACCTGCCTGGACAGGCCATCTAGCCTTTTGTAGAGGCCCTCGGCCAGCAGCTTGATGTCCCGTGTGATGTTGCTTTCCTTCTTCATGATACTAAAGCGCCGCATGGCCGCCACCAAGGTCCTTTGCTGCTGGCGGAACTTCTTGACCTCAGCATCCAGGTCGTCGATTCCCTCACGGATCTGCTGCACCTCGCTCAGGAAGTTCTCCAGGATTGGCTCTGCCTCAAAGATCACAGCCTGGGGAGCAACCAGTATGCCATCATCCTCCAATGTGGAAGAATCTTCTATGCGTACCTCACCAGTGTCCCTCATCCTCTGATGTAGCTCACCCAAGCGGTCCTTCATGGTCGTTTTAACACTTAAAATATTTTCTTACTTGATGGTTCAGTGGACTGAACTTTATCCAGTGTCTCCAATATTTCACCCCTATAAATCAAGCAAAGGTGAAGATTAATTAGAAATTTCTTTTCTTTTCTTGGTGTAACTTATTATTTCTGCGTAACCTCAGTTGTGTGTCACATGCACATATATGCTGCAGTGGCTTAACATTTCCAATTTTGCCTCTATTGCTTCTGCCCTTACTAACTATGACATCATCAAATACCTACTGAAAGCAATATGACAGGTCTATGTAAATATGTACTTTGGTGTGTACATTTACAGTGTCAGCCTGAGTGTGGAAAATCAATTTGCTATCATACAGGAAGTCCACACTAAACACTAACATATTGCATTTTCACCTCTTATTTAAGCACATTGGCTTCTAATTTTTGGCCTTACAACATTTGTATTTTCTTGTCAAACGATAATTTCAAATATTAGGTAAGTTTATTGATCTACTCACTCATTTTCACCTCAAGCACATCAAAATAGTTTTATAACAAACATCAGCACAGTTAAAAAAAATGCGTATAATGATGAATCTCCATTTCCACCATATTATGTAGTCATATGGACAGTCTCTGTGGACAGTTTTGGTGGACAGTTTCTGTGACAACTAATGTCGCTGTACTAATTGTCTGTTCTTATTTGAAACTTAATGTTGATAATAAACCTTTCTACCCAGAGCTGGTTTTGACATGTTTTGGAGTTTTAAATCTGATGAAAATATTGGATTCTGCTAAAGGTCCTGTGGACACTGTGGTGGCTGAGGGACATACCATGACATACCCAGATGTAAATTGTAGCATTTTAATATCCTTACTAAAAGCTTGCCCAGAAATATGATCCTTAGTCCAAATACTTCTGACGTTTTATCAAATGAAGTTATTTTTGCTGAGATTTAGATGGCCTTTTTTGTATTATTGTCATTTAGCTGGCAGCACAGTGGCTAAGTGCATAGAACCATTGCCCTTCAGGTTTGGGGGTTTGATCCCTGGCCCCGCTGTGTGTGTGTGGATGCGGAGTTTGCATGTTCTATCTGTGCTGCATGGGTTTCCTCCACCAAAATGCAGTTAGGGGAAGACTGTCTCCAAACTGCCCATTGTGTGTGAGTAAGCGTGTGTGTGTATTCTCTGATAGGCTGGGTGAAGGTGTACCCTGGGCTGGAAATTAAGCTCGCCAACTCGCCTGAGGTGAGTAATTTAGAAGACGGACGAGTACGAAAAATCTAAACACTTGCCTGCTGGCTAGCGAAAAAATTAAATGCCGGACTACTACAACAAAGAGCCACATTATGTTGCGTGCTCGTCTCTTGGCACCAGTACAAAGACCATCTAAAAATTCTCTGATGTGATATTGTGTTCTTGGCCAATCCTAGTTACAGAACTGTCCCAGGTAGCCAATCAAATTGAAGGGCCTGTTTCATCAGTATTCAGCGTTAGATTCTCCATTTTCCAGAGTGAAGAATTAGTAAAGACATTGGCAAGCTAGATTGAAAAGAAATTGAAAAAACAAACTAGATTTAATGCATTGTTTTTTTTTCTCAACCCACTTCACTTTCACTGAAAGGTCCTAATGTAGACTTCAAAATCATCAAGATGCAAGAATCAGAAAATTCTTGGATAACTGGATGCCTGGTAGGTATTAACTGTGTATTGACTATGTTACCACGTGGGGCTCAGAATGAGTAAATTGTTTATGGAAATTAATAAATGATATACTGTACATGTTAATTTATTATTGTAAAATGTAATGGTTGGTCTTTATGCTTGAAATTACATTGTACATTGTAGGCTACTGAAAATTTATCTGGTCTGGTCCGTTTTTCTACTGAACTACCAGGTTGGCTTGTAGCAGAAATTCTTAAGTTCCACCCCTGGTTGTACCTCACTGGGATATGATCCAGGCCCCACTGCAACCCTGTACTAGAAGAAGATATATGGATGGTCAAAAACAGGCAACCTTTTTTTTTAATAAGAACTCAATCCTTTTTGTAAGCATTCGGGCTGGAATGTGACTGAGATCATGTGAACATAATCTTTCGAGAGCTCATAAGCCAGAGGGTGCCCATTTCATTCTTGAAAAGGTTAAAATTAAAACGTTCCAGATCAGTATACAATATATCCAGTTACTGGATGGATTCCAAACAGGAAAGACTGCAAAAACCTCTGTGTGCATTGTTCAGCGCTCCCAATCTGCTTAGAGGGCAGCTTATTGATATAAGTGTGCCCGTTGTTCCTGACAGCAAGGGCTCCATGGTGAGAAGACTCCGAAGGCTCGCTGGGACCATTTTGGAAGTTTCAGCTTCGCTGTTAATGCCACATGGGACAAATGCAAATAATTTTTTTTATTTAAGTGTTGCTAATTTCAGAAACAGGTTTGAAAATGGCCCACACTTTTATTATGCTTGTTTCATCACTTAGCCTTATGAACTGAATGGCACTGTGATATCTCAAAGTATTGTTGTTATTAAAGGGCCCTTCATTAAACAGTATCATGTGAGCAATTTATACCTTCTCTTTAGCTTCACTCTCACCATAACTACTGACCTGCTGCAGAGCCCTTCATAAGTACAAAATAATCTTTGTTCTGATACTTTACATATTTACTGGATTACTTTCCTTCACTGGATCTTTGTAGGCGACTGCTTGCATACAGTTACGCTGTACTAAATGTTTATACTGCATCATTTTTTTCTCCCTGTTTGCCTGAGTCTCATAATCAATTAAATATAAATGCTGAATGCTAACTGTCAAAGGGTAGTTTGAGGATTTTTCTGTGACTGACGATTACTGCAATTACCGTGGAAAAATTCCATAAATGTAAGTGAACATACATTCACCTATAACCACCAACCCAGTGCCACTGGCATAATAAAAGCATTCATTGTCATTACAGTGACTGAGTACTGACCAGGAGCAAACAGTTATCAGCTGACAGCTTGTCCCCACCCAACCATAGTTTTTGTAATCGAAAATGTTTCATATTTGTGTGTGTGTGTGTGTGTGTGTGTGTGTGTGTG
>JAODLC010000001.1:36125144-36142206 GCA_026781145.1 Hippopotamyrus pictus
TTCCTGTTGTTTCGGCTTGTTTCGTGTATATAAGTCCGCGTCATCTTATGTTACGTGTCAGTCATTGATGTTTGTTATGGTTTACCCCTTGTCCTTACCGGTTCCTGCAATTAAACCGACGTTTGGCTGTACGTCCTCTCTCTCTCGCCTGTTTGCTTGCTCGCTCACCCGCCGAACGTAACAGGAAGGTTATGCGGTAGAAGACGGTAGTTTTTTTGATTGGGTTAAAACCACAAAATAAAAGTTTTGGTTTCCATTAGTGATCGGCTTTGGATCGGATTAATGTATACCGTGCAACGCAGTGTACGGAGTAGGTGAAGGGGCAGTGAGCAAGACGCTTCTTCCTTTTCTTTTTTAGATTCGCATTGTCGCTAGGTTTAACTGTACCCTACCAATCAGAGACTGTTCTATGGGGGGGCGAAACTTGCTGGACTATGCAAGGTGAAGTGGTGTTGTTCAGTTCATAAAGCTACCGATATATGTGGAGTGATTTTTTTAGTTCTCTTTGTAAATCGCTGCATCGGGATAACCACCACTGAGACAGCAATTAAGATTTTGTTTTTTCCGCTTCCCAACTTTTCTTTTGCATGCTCCGTACTGGATTGCCGTGAAAGAGTTGATTTAAATCTTGTTTTGGATGTGTTTGATTTTTTTATATATATATATATATTTTTTTTTTTCCTGGACGGAGGACTCCCCGGCTGACAGCGCCCTACGGATTGGAGGTTTGATAAGGGACATTGTTCGCTGCGATTATGTGTTGTGGTGCTGTTTGCGGTTAAATTTAAAGTTGGTAATGTTGCTTGACTTTGGACTTGGATGGCACTAAGTGGGAATGGTTTGTTACATAGGGGGACTTATTTAAGTAACTGAGGGTGTTAGTTCTCCAACCCAGTGGGAATTTTCATTTGCTTATTTTATTAATCTTTCTTTTGAGTAATAAACCTAGCCATTATTTACTGGTTTTCATATATCATGCTTTTGTGGAGTTATTCTTCATATTAAGGTATCTTCTCTGGAGTAGGGGGCGCCTCAGCCTCTGCTTATGGGTGTTGCAGCTTGGGAGGGGCAAGGTAAGTTGCATTAATAGTAAAGGGGGGTGGGGTACTCCTGCGCCCACACGCTAAACCTTCAGGTCATCACCATGACATACAAATCCTGAAGCCAAGCTACCCCATTCTTATAGTACAGGTAGAGTGGGCCTGAGGCGAGTTGACTTGGGGGCCAGGGACCTAGCTCCCTTGACTCTCAGTCATCCAGAGGAGAGTTTTGTACCCCTGCAATGCGGATGTAGGTTCCGTCTGCTACATATATGTCACGCCCACAGGGGTGGGGCAACACAGCTGCAAACAATCGGCCCAGATTGATACCTTAGTTAAACCCAAAGCGTACCACAGAGCAGTATTGTTGCCATGTTCTGGAGCCATACCGAGCGTTTACTTGTCTTGTGCTTTCCCCGCTTGTCTTACCTGCCCTGCTCGTCTCGCCCGTCCTGCCCATCACGTCTGCCCTGCCTCCCTCGTCTCGCCCGCCTGCCCTGTCTGCCTGCCTTGCCTCGATCTTCTGGTCTACCCTCCTGGATCCTTCCGGCTTGTTGTCACCCCATCTCGTCACCATCTGTAGGACTGACCTTCCCGGCTTTTGGACCCTCGCGACCCTCCCGACAACTCTCTTGGATTATCCCCTCTGGCTTTGGCGATCTTGGCAATAATAATAAAGGCTTGTTGCACCACATATTGGGGTCCACTCCTGTTCTGTTCACCGATCGTGACAGTATATATAAAACAAAAGCATATATAGGGATCGGTACTATCTCCGGTTTCAGGCACAGGGGTCTTAATCGCCACATACTGTATCTCCCGTGAAAATGGGAGGACTATTGTATTTTAGTCTGATGTTGTAAAATATTTAAGTGTAAATGTGACTGGCTCTAAAGCGGTATACTACCAAGTCAGTTTTTAATCACAGACCTTTGACGTTCATAGGCAGAGATGAGACATTTTTGCATTTCGAGCCCGTCTGCTACGTTTGCTAAATCTTGTTAATATCTACGAAAAGACGCAATCTCTGCTGTAACAAGATATTGGGGGGGGGGGAGGATTTAAATTAATGTGTTCACATGTTTGCATTTCATGTCACTCGCTTACAGGCACTGGTAGCAAATGGACACTGTGCAGTTATTTATAAAGATGTATAGAGTTTTGTCCCTTATCGTCCATTGCTTAAACCACATTTTGTTAGACATGTCTATCTCATTTAGTTTTAGACTTTGAATAGGCACTTTCAAACTGAAGTTCCAGAACCTGGTCCCAGTTCATAAGTCCCTGAGCTGACTTTTGTAGCTCCCTGCCACTCTTAAGTATCACTTTCACACCAAACAATAGGAACTGGGACCTTTATGCTAAATAAACACACAAAGTTCATAAGTTAAACTTCACACATAATTTCATACGAAACTACACCACCATACCAGAACAATGGAGGATGAGTAAGTTGTTTTGTTAGTTTTTTGTTTTTTATTGGGGGATCGATCTTGATCAAAATAGGATACACTTTTATTTACTAGTTATTGGGGGGATTAATCTTGATCAAAATGGGATACAGCCTTTTATTTGTATTTTAATTATATGACCAGCGACATCTTTATGATTCTTGTTACATCTGGCCAGCAGATTGAGCTTTCATTTTCCACAGAATAAAAAACAATGTAACAAATGATGTAACATTATCCCATTAATAAGCACTGGCAAGTTTCACCACTAGCATTGGTGATATTAGACAAAAGAATATTGGTTAGTGATGGATGTAGAAATATGAAGACGAAAGCTAAGAACAATTGGTGTGTTACATGTAATTGGGGTACAAAAATATTTCCATCTGTTCAATTTTTGCTCCGCTGCATCTTTCTCTGCACTTCCATGTGACTTCCAAGTTAGCTCCGGTGCTTGTGGTCAACCATTCACCATAAGTGATTCCCCAACAACTTTTCGAACAAAAAGTACCTAGTCTGGAGTAGATACAAAAAAAGGGTTGTGAAATTTCCTCTGTGGAAACACAATTGGGCACAAGTGTATTTATGGGTCTTGGAGGCCCAAAAAACAAATGGCAGGCTTGATTCTGAATTGATGTCCATCTGGCAAGCATATAATGAGCATCTGCATGGCTCTGTGTATGTGTGTGTGTGGATTACGTTGATATTACATTGTGGGGACCAAATGTTGAATACGTAGAATTATGTACAACCGTAGTGAATTCTGAGGTAGTGGTTGTAAAGGTTCCATTCACTTCAGGGGGTGTTCCAGTTAAAATTTCCAACTATAGAAACTACAGTATATAAAAATTTCCAAGTTGAAATGGAATGCACCAGGAGAAGTATGAACCAAGATAGCAGTGTGTACAGGTGTAGCGGCCCAGAGTTCTCCCATCCCACTCTTTTTTGGTGTAATATCCCTTTAACAATAACGTGCTACAGGTTTCTTAGCTTCCAGTAGCAGCATTGTATTCTTTACTTTTATTTTTCTTTATTTTCAGTGAATATATTTTATACAGTGGTGTCTGCGGTTCACGAACGCTGTGGTCTATGAACAATTTGGTTCACGAGCAAAAATTTAGTGAAAAAAATGCATTGGTTCACGTACAAATTTTGGTTAATGAACAGATTACTCGACCAGATTCCTTTTTTTTATACTAGTGTAGCACCACATGCCACCCCATACCCCATGTGCAATTGTAAATAGAAGGACTACAACAGGCAACCAACAAGCACCGAACCCAAATACACAGACGGGAAACACAAGGTTGTAAGACGCCGAAATGCAAGATGCACACACGGTGCAAGATTTACACACACTAAATACACGCGAGGATCGGACTGGGTACACACAAGAAATGGGCAAACACACGCGCGACAATAGGGAAATGCAACCATTAACAATAACTTTAACAACAGCAATACAAGGGTTAAGGACTGTTAATGAAGAGTGTGATTTCAAAAAATTATTATTTGGTAGGCTTGTGAATGAATTAATTGAGTTTCAATGCTTTCTTATGGGAACAATTGCCTTGGTTCGTTAAATGAGGGGAAACCCAAAAATGTGCAGGGCTCTGGCCCTCCAGGACTGGAGTTGGGCACCCCTGGTCTACAGGCTTACTCCAAATGACACCTCACTGTATTTATACAGTGACAATAAAGGTATCTGATCCTATCTGAGATAGGAAGTACCATAAGGATGCACCGCCCACATTAGCATTAGCAAATCTAGCTGACCAGTAACGTTACTACCGATGGCAGAATCCTAAAGTTAGACCAGATCCCAAAGTGTACAGAGCTGAAGTGTGTACTCATTTTGGTTTCCACAATAAAGGCAGCACTAAGGAGATTGACAAGACCTATGCCATATGCATAATTGTGTCATGTATCCTGCAATCACTTTTATTTTTTTATTGATATAGGCAAATGTTCAGTCATTGCTCAAATTGCACAAGAAGTAGTGTTATGATTTTATAGGATGTTACAGGGAATGTGATAAATGCAAATACAGATCTGACGGTTCTGACTGCTTGAAAAAGTAAACTGTTTTACTTAGATTTTATGTATGTGGCGGTATGTTCGATATACTATCATAGTTTTCCTATAATTAGATTTTTAAAAATCGCAATATATCAACTTGCTTGCGTTATGTCTAGGTTTTTTGATTCGCCACGGGAATGACGGGACAATACCCCAAGAATGGTTTTACAGGTTTTTTTTCTTTATATATCGCAATGAGGTAACGGAACACGGGAAACGGAATCAGTGCAAACTGGGCACAGGACGCCACCAAAGAAAAGAACAGAATAAAACAAAACAACCTTATCAGTAACTAAACCCTATGAATGAAAACAAAAAAACAAAATCTATCTGTTCTACATCTATAAAATAAAACCTACAGTGGATGGTGGCCGCCCCCCAAGCCAATGTCCCTAACGAGGTCTATTCTGTACACTGTACATCGATTATGAATAAAAAAAAAAACAACCACAAAATCAAAGCAGCTCTGTAGACAAACTGGAGGCAGGATGTCCGACTACTGGCTCATCAGCAGGCATGATTCATCAGGGTCCTACAAGGAGCGGTATAAGAGAGGAACCCCAACGCGTCACTGCACGTAACACTTGCAATATCACAATATACCGCAATATATTGAATCGTAACACCTGCACCATAATACGTATTGTGCTGCCAGACTCTTGTCAATACACAGCCCTAGTTCCTTGTCAAAAGTTTCTTATTTTCTAATCTTTTAAATTGTGTATGTCGATAATTGTAAATATCATTTACATCAGGGTTTCTCAACCCGGTTCTCACAGACCCACAGATGGTCCACGTTTTTGCTCTCTCACAATTGCCAGGGAATTGGGGGTCCGCGAGGACTGGGTTGAGAAACACTGGTTTATATCACCCAGTCCTACTTCAAAGGCAAAGCCATTATGATAAGTGCTCTTAACTCATATGCTCACATGTTGTTACTGTGACAAGCAATGAGCTGTGGAAAAACCCTTTCTGGCTGGTTCTGTGGTTTCATCATGTGGCAGCACAATCGCAACGCAGTTAAGACTAGTGGTGGAGTTCTGTCGACAGCCAGCAAATGGGACTTTAAGAGAACAGAATAGATGGGATGGAGGGGAATAGTCCCACCTTCGAAGCTATGAAGGAAATCAATGTGACTGAATGATTGCAGTTTCATGGCAGACTCGTGAAGTTTTGTATTACTCCACTGGAATATATAATAATGTTTGCTGTGGGTTTGTCTTATTCAAGGGAAATTGAGATAACTAGGTTTTTAGGGTTGATTAGTTTCAACTGAGCCTGTTTTACTTTCACCACATAACCCAGACTCCGATCTGTACCCCAATATCTCATCCTCTGATGTCCTATTTTCATCCCTCACTTCCCTGTTTTTGGTTGTTGTTTTCTCATCCACTCAAACAGCTTGTTTCTTTTTGTTTACTTGACTATCTCCTGCCTACAGAAATAGGAATGGTTGTACCCCAATACTCTTCATTCACGGTCCAATACCCATGTCATAGTTTGCTCCCAGCCAGTGACACTTTGATTCTGACACTTTTTTTCTTTTTTTTGTGAAGCATTTAATTTCCGTGGTGAATATTTTTTATATATTATTTTTTTAAACAGTATATAAGATTTGCAAAGTAAACTGGACAAATATTTCAAAGATGTTGCCTTCTTTGGTAGCTCCAAAAATAACCAATGACCTTTACTGTATTGTAATGTAATGTATTGCACCACTTTGGGGCCAGACTTAAGAAAGTAGGAGCATTTGACCTGTGGGGTTAGGGATACGATAAGGCATGGATACAGAAAATGATTAGAATTTCAAATCTGCAGAATACTAGGTACCCCAGTCCCTGTGACTCGAACAGAGGTGGGCTGCAATTGGCAATCATTAGAGGTAGGTGGCCCAGAATATATCCACAGCAAGTTGAATGTCGACTCCTGTATGATTAAGTGGGGTCAGACCATGCCAGCAGGCAGACCTAGAAGCAAGAAACAGTATTTTTGGCTAGAAAAATAGAAAACGTGGTTAAATCTGTATAGGTTTTACTTGCAGGGTGAATGTCTTAATGAAGGAGCACAGCTGGTGTAAGCTGAAGAAATAATGGAACTTTACAAAAGGATCTGCTTCAGAAGGACTAGAAGGTATATTTCTTTGTGTTTACAGAACACAAGCTGCTGCAAAAACATTTTCAGATGCTTCAGTCATTTGTTATTTACTGATGGCTTGAATCTGAACGAAATGCTGAGGTTGTGGTTACTATGTGTGAAGAAATGGATGGACTAAACAAAGCCGTAACCAGCTGTGTTGTGGGTGGACAAACCCCCAGAACACCCAAGGCTGTGTCCAAATCTAAGCTGGACTAAGAACCTCTCCCCCTTGAGCAGTCACTTCCCCCTGAGCACTGTGCCGTGCAAATGGACCCATTAGCAACAACTTGAGCTATTGTCTGGACAATTTGACTCTCTTGCCGATTAGCTTTGCACAAGGCCTTAATCTTTCCAGCAAATGATGGACATTGCCTCTGAAATTGAAACCCTCCATGCCAAAACAACCTGTGTTATTATAACATAAAGAACAGCTATTAAACTGTCTGGCAGACAGTGGACTTCATCTTAATAAGGCTAGAAGACTGTTTCTTTTTCTGAGATGGGCCAAGTACATGAAGTATTAAATTGCTGTACTGTCCTTCCCCTGTAGAAATCAGGGCTGGAGTGTTTGGACTCTCATAGCTGATGGCTTCCACGAGGGCCACACAGTTGATTGCCTTATGCTCAACCTTAGCTCTTAATTGCTGTATTGGAGTAATTAATTTGAGTGTTAGTCACCTCATGTTGTGTTTTAGGTATAACATTGGCCCGAATTAGCACCTGCAAGATCCGAGAAATAAGCTGCTGGAAAATTGCTGTACTAAGCATTTTCATAATTGCTTCTTAGTATTTTAGTGATCATGTGTGTAATATGGCTGTTGACCTGATTACAACTGTTTAACCTGTTGTGATTATTTTAAGCAGAATTAATTAGCCATCACTTCTTTAAAAAAGTGTACTGTATGGCACCTCTATTAAAAATGCTCTGGATTCACTGGCCCTAATGAGCTTCACGGCCAAGGAGACGACTTTCCCTGTACACCCATCTCAGCAGAGGACGGAGGTCCGGCAAAGATCCCTTGGGCGAGACAGTGCTGTGCTCAATTAGGGCAACAAACAACTGTGTATATTCAGCACGGTCAGCAGGGATGGTGCTTTGAGCAATGTGCCTCACTGTTAGCCCAGCTATTAGAAAGCAGATCAGGTCTTAATGTGTGAAAGGCTGACCTTTTAAAGTAATGCTTCTATTATTATCCAGCGCTGAACAGAGCCAGGTGCAGTATCTGTTATCTGTGTACAGGCAAGGAGAAAAGGTGAATTTAATTTTAGCATTTGTGAATTAAATAGAAATTGATTATACCCAGCTTTTAAGTGCTGTCATTCGTCAGTGCTTAGAGACCTAACAGCTTCAGGTGTGACTTATGATTGTGTAGTCTCATGTGTACATGGTACGTTTGTTTAAATATCAGTCGTCTCCACAGCATTCATTGCATCAGATGATGTACATCATCACACCCACTGTAAAGTTAGCATAAAAATCATCCATTCATGTGCAAATGCACCTTCTTATGAGGGTTATAAAAGAGCCAGTTGTGCACTGAAAGAAGCACTTTGCTGTTGATGTTTTAATACATGCCAGGCTCTGCATAATGACTAATTGCAGTTGAATATGGCTCATTCAACCTGACCCTCAGGGGACGAGTCGTGTTATCTGATTCTCCTTTCAATGAGTCCATGTCGGCAGGCCTCTCGCACCTCTTCTTTGTGCCTGAACACACTGGCAGAACACTTATTGCAGGGATTTTCCATGGAAGGGCAGGCTAACCCGTCTCTGTGACCGCTTTCATGTCCATCTTAGGCGAAAACTCAATGCTGTGACCGACACATTTAACATGAGGTTGCTGTAAGCTGTTTTGTGTAACAAGCCATAATGAGCTCAAAAATGAATGGTGTCAATGAGGACTTTGCGTGGATTGAAATAAATTCAAAGGCCATGGGAGACGCTGCCAAAAATGATTGGTGCAGCTGTAAACTTCTCTTCACAGTAGCGCCCTGTTATGTAAACTCAATCATTTGGGAGACTGAAATTGTTGAAATGATTTTTCTAAACAAATGAGATGGATAGCAATTTTAAAAGAACAGAAAACACATTACATTCATTTTCTTAAGTGAATCAAAAACCCATACCAATATGAACTACTTAAAAAAAGTAGTTTTAGTTCTTTCTAAAGAGTTTGTTTTTAATGAAAATGTTAAATGCACTATAATACAGTCATGGCCAGTAGTTATAAAGTACTAGGCACTATATATAATATATATTTGAGGCATATGCCTTGGTTCTGTCAGTCTTCGTTATCAACTAAAAGTAAGCAATGTTTAAATTTGTGGGTCCTTTTAAATTCTACCCACTTTTATGCTCTTCCACTCGCCATTTCATCATTTTCAGTCTGCCTTTTATTCATTCTTCTCTCTTTCAAATCTCACTCCACTTCCACTTGCACTATTGCTGTACAGCGCACAAGAGGTGCTTGCACCCCTTGACCTCAGAATAGAAGTGTTGTACAATGGGCTGCACTCACCACCTGTATGAGAAAAAGACAATCTATTCTTTGCTCTATAGTAAGAACTGAGGTACTCGAGGTAATGGTATGGAAGGTATTCATGCACACAGGCACTGCTCAGTGGTTGCTCAGTGGGTATCAGCATTGGGATCTGATGCCTCCCCAGCTCTATACACGTGAGGCTTGCATGTTCTCCCTGTATTTGTTTGTGTGGGTCTAATCTAGGAATTCTGGTTTAACCTGTATTCCTGTAGTTTAAAAGCTTGTGATTAGCTGAATTGTATTCCTCTAAATTGCCCTTAGTGTATGATGGTGTGTGGTTGTGTGAGTGTGTGCCTGTGCCCTGCTGCATGCCCTGTGCTTCCTGGGAGAGACTCCAGGTTAGGGTTTGCCAATATGACCTCAAATCAATATCAGGATTAATTGAACATTTTACCTCGATTATGATTAATGAATGATTCGTTTTTGTGTTTTATTTCTTTGTTTGCCCTCATATTTCATTGGCAATGTTTGTGCTGTAAATATGCTGAACTATTAAAGCTGGGATATTTTTTTAATCAAAGTGCATATCTCTATGACTTGAACATAATTGAAGGAAACACACACAGAAGAACAATATATTGGACATTTTGCACAACTGAAATCAAAGCACAAATCACTTAAAATGAAGACATCTTATGAAAAATGTCACATTTAAGTTTTAATGTAAAAAGCAAGTTCCCTAAACAAAGTAGAAAATAAATGCTTTGCATTTCTTGCAAACAAAATAAATCAATTATAATGATCACGTCTGTCTGGGTGAAATTGGTCACAGTACTTTTGACCCCTTGTGGTCAGTACAGTACTGTGCATAAAATATAGCTTATTGTAGTTTCGCTACTGCATCTCGTTGGCTCATTTTTTGGCAGTTTATCATAAACTTTGATGATTTGATGATTCATAACCGAGAAAAAAATGATGAAAAGAATGATAAAATCCTGATATCTGGGCTTATTTTTTGTTAATTTTTCCATGATGGCACACAAGGAAGCAGTGTGTTTGAGGGGTGCCTTAAAATACATCCACAGGTGTGCCTCCAATTAACTCATGTGGTGTCAATTAACCTATCAGAAGGTTCCAAAGCCATGACATCATCATCTGGGCTTTCCCAAATTGTTTAAAGGTACAGTAACCTCAGTGTATGTAATAAAAAATTCTCTAAAAATTTTCTCTCTCATTATTCTGACATTTAGCAAATAGTTTTGTCTGATTATATGTCAGACAGTAAGAAAAAAAAGGTTATGTGTCTTTTTATACAGTGTATGTAATCTTCTGGTATCAACTGTAGGTACTTGTGCTTTGTATCCAGCTGTTGCATGTGCCCTTAACTGTGGTTGTACTCGGTCCTTGCCTCATCCTAGCGTGTCTTAGCCGTTGTATAATTACCCACCTATTTTTGAGATTTGAGAGACATTGAGAGAAAATGACTTCTTTTTCCTGTTTTCTGTGCACGCAGCATTAGCCTTGGGTAGCTAGTCAGAAGCAGAAGGTTGCCACAGTGCAAAGTAGGCTTATCAAAGTAAAGTAAAAAATAATAATAATAAAAAAAAGAATTAGCATAGTTTTAATTTTTTCTATATGTTGTCATGTATAAACAGACCCAAAATGTATATTGTAAGGGCACTACTTCATTAGTTTAAGCAAATAATTTAAACAGTATTTGTATAGGAATGATTCTGTCTCAAGTTTTTCAGTCCAGATAAGCAGGTTCCACTGTATTGCAAGTGTTGATACTGATTGGTGGTATTACCTTTGGTAGCAGTAACCACATCTGGTGGTTTTGGTAACAGATTTATTTATTAATTTGATGGCAGGGTTGAGATATGTGCTAACAGGTGGCCTTCTTGTAAAGATCTTCCAATTTACATGCAGTAGTTTAATTGTCATTGTCTAATACAGCTTATTTTCTTCATAATATATTAAAGATCTATCTGTTGCTATTTTGCCTGAATTTATTTTTTCAGATTTGTGGTGTCACTAAATTTTGAGAAAAAAACAATCATTTTTTAACAGTAAAATTGTGAATGCCTGCTATGGATTTAAAATGATCTAACATGCTGTCATTTTCAAAAACGAAAATGAAAGGAATGCAGCAACACACAACATTCATTATGTTTTTTTTTTATGGCTCAGTGTTGCATTGCTTATAAATCCAAATATAAGACAAGCTAGTAAAGTGTTTATTGTGAACAGCAGAGCTCAACATTCTTGACGAGACATCAAATGATATATTAGTGGCTTGTTTCAGGAGTGTTGATGGAGCTTCATGAAAGCAACATTTTGGAAGATAACTTCTCTGCTCTGGGGTAGACAGCAGCTCTGGATCTTTGAGGAGATTACACATCTTTAAAAACTGATCAATGAGCACAAGGATCACAGTACAACCTTGTGACTTGGATAGATGGGTGATGAAATCCACCACAGTGTGGGAACAGGGTTGCTAATGCATAGGTAAGGGTTGCAGTTAGCCTGATGGGACTGCTCAGGAGTCTTGTACAGATGCATGCTTCCCACAAGGAAACAAAATCTTCAATGTTCTCCTTCATTGAGCACCACCAAAAGTGCTGACTTACCAGCTCAGTGGTGCTCCATATGCCTGGGTGTCCTGACCTCAATACGTATATATACACCTGCTGAATGAGTTTTGCCCGCACAGAGATTGGCACATACTGTTGGTTAGGAGGTGTGGAGGGCAAAGCAGGATCATTCAGCAACACCTGTTCTATCTCATCTGACAGCTCCCATTTCATTGGGGTGATGAAACTGGTTTAAGGCAGCATGGTGTCCACAGGTGAGGGGCTTCGTTCTGGATCAAACTCTGAGAGAGGGTGTCCGCCTTGGAATTCTTCTCTCCCGGAAGGTTTCACCGGGAACCTGTAACAAGCAAAGTACATAGTCCATTACCCTTGAAAGGGTTCAGCCTTTAGTCATACATATGTTCTCTGGGTTCTTATCGTCAGTAAGCACTTGAAATGGATACTTGGCCGCCTTGAGCTAATGCCTCCAGTACTCAAGTGCTAACTTAATAGCTAGCTGTACCTAGTTATCTATATAGTTTCACTCTCAGGTAACTTGTGTTAAAAAAAAAGTTGCAAGATTGCCTTCCAAATTGTACTTGGGGAATGTGGACCTCTACTGCATTCTCAGCATTCTCCGTGGAGGTAGAGCATATGGGTAACATACAAACAAAATAAGAGCAATTTCAGGTGGTTATGTCACCTGTGCACCATGAGCTCTGAGGGTCATAATTACATGGCTAAAGATGCCTGAGAACTACCAGATTCAGGAGACTTAGTTACAAAAAGCTGAATCTGTTCTTGTTGAAACCGATCCAGTTGAAGAAGAACTGTTTTTGTGCGTTACCTGATATTATCTTTCCCAGGGGTCACCCATATAGGGTGTGGATGTTAAATGGTAGTACTGGGTTACAGGAACAGGTTCAAATGTTGAGCTAGAGTGATATCATTGAAGTTCCGAGCTCTGGAATTAAACAGGGCTGTGGATGAATGGACACCAGTATCAGAATGGAGAATGATAGGTACCATAAATTCCATGTGCATGATATCTAAAGACTAGGGCTGCCAGTTTATTAACTTTCTTAATCACAATTAACCACTTAGAGTGATTAATTGCACAATTGAGCACATTTTCTGTCATATAATATTGCAACTGTATTCCTATTGTTCAAGTGAAACAACAAAGATCATAACAGAATTTTCCCTTGTAGACAATCAGTAACAGGCTTTGTGTATGCCTGAAATTAATGCCAAAATTGAACTACATAAAATTACGGTAAGTACAATTACAAACTTGGGGGGTTTTTTTTCGTACATGGATTACTTGTTTAGCCGGATGTAATTGTTGACAATTTGGCATGATCCTGGATCTGTTGGTTTTTTGCAATTCTTGTTGGATGTGTTGTCATAGCAGCATATCCAAATCCTCAAACCTGCTCAAAGCAGGTTTGTTCTATGTAAACAAGGATTAGCTTGCACACGTAATCAGTGTCAGTGCGTTGAAATCAGCCGTGGCCTTGCCATTCATGAATGAGCGACCAATTGATATTGGTGCGCAAATTATAAGAAGAGAATTTCATACAGAGAGGGTTTTGCGCGATCGGCAAAATCCTTTATTGCTCTCGGAGGAAATTCTTTTCAAAAGAAACCACTTTAGCCGAGGGGGAATTTTGTACCTCAAAGATTTATTAGCACCTTATATTCAAAGTCAAACTAGGCGAAGTATATATATGTATATATGCGTGTGTGTGTGTGTGTATGTATGTATGTATGTATGTATGTATATATATATATATATATATATATATATATATATATAAAGTCCCCAGGGCCGCTTTTACCTGTAGTTTTGATCGGCTATAACACATGCAAGCTCCGCCTGCAAGGTGCGTGGCGTGCCGATGTCTTTTGTGACAATACTTGAATTAATATATTGTTTAAATTATTATTCAAATTTCCATTGCAATTCTTTATCTGAGAATGTGTCAGGGTTGGTGCCCACCTGGTCCTGTCCCATTTGCCTTGCCCCGTTTGGCCAGCAGGTGTGGTTGACCATCCTGTTCCCCCTGTCTTGTAGCCCAAGGTCCCTAGTGTGTTTCCCGCTTCCGAGGCCGCTGCATAGCACTATAGGTTGAATGAGCAGCTCAGAAGTTCTATCCAGTTGAGTGGCCTTTTTGTCTAATTTATTGGGTTTTAGTGTTTGGTATTGTTTCTGTCATTGCATTGAGAGATGGTGGGACCAGTCAAGCAGTGCTGGAAGATCGGAGAATGTGGTGCAGTATATTTAATCTGATGCGGGCAGCTACAGGAAGCCAGTGGAGGGAGTGTAATAATGGTGTAGCATGGAAGAACTTAGGAAGGTTGAAAATGAGTTGGGCAGCTGCATTCTGGATCAGTTGCAGAGGATAAATGTCGCTCAGAGGCAGACCAGCTAGGAGTGAGTTACAGTAGACTAGTCTGAAGATAAGAGATTGAACAAATACCCGAGTGGCCTGTGTGGAAAGAAATGGACAAGCCCTTTGATGTTGAACAGGAGAAATTGACAGAAGCAGGAACGATTAGCAATATGAGAGGAAAAGGACAGGTGATTGCCTATGATTAACCCAAGGATACAGGTGGTGACCAAAGGACAAATTGTAGAAGCCTGGTGTGGGGATGAATTAGCTGGGATGAATTAGTTTCCCCTAATTCACACCTTAACGGAGACCAAAACTATCGTTGATTAGTTACCCTAGAGAACTAATTGACATAGACTTGCAGAGTACTACAAAAACGACAATACTAGTGGCATTAATCTAGATCCAACTGAGTCTAGGAGATAGTAGCCAAAAGACAGATTCCCACCTTACCAGCAGAGAAGAAATTCACAACAGATCTTAAAGCACAGAATAAGTGATTAAGCAATTTATTCATTTGATTGTGGAAGGGACTGAGCATTGGTTAATCTGCTGGTTCCCCTGGTGTTCTTAACTAGAGATAAATCAGAAACCTGCCACTGCACACACCATGGGGGTTAAAATGAATCCTGGGATTCACGCTGTTATATCTGGATAGTGAGTTGTCATGCTCCAGGACCACTCAGTTTCCTCTGCTGTACCTTCCAATTAATCTTTTATTTTGCAGGCATTTTTATTACTTTGAATAAGAGTTGTGTTGCCTGTATCACATTTTTTTCAAATGTTATTTGTTTGAAATTTAAAAGCCTCCACATTTGACTACTTTTCTAAGGAAAACAGACATTTACAGCATATATTTGCTTAAGTATTCTATGACCTAGAAGCTAATGTTAGTAATTCCACTAAAATAAATTTTTGGCAACCTTCCAGCTCAGAGAAAAACAGAAAATGTGCCTCAACCTGAATTTTGTATGATGTATAGCTATACCCCCCCCCCACAAAGAAATGGAAGATAAACAGGTGTTTCTGGCAATTGACCATGGCAATTTGAAAACACCCCACAGACATTGTTTCAGTCTCTTGCATGGAAATTCAGGCAGTGTGAATGCAATGTATAGAAGTCTCAGTTCCATTTTGACCAGCATGTGCTGTAATACTATGCACCATTCAAAACAGATGGGGGAAGACTAATGCAAACATACCATTGTAGACTGATATTATTGTTCACAGCGGAAGTACATTAACTAGTATTGTTTTAGGGTGTGATTGACAGAGAGTGCACATGCTATGTTTTTCTGGTGGACATTCTCGCTACTTGACTGCTGAATGCCTTCAGTGGTGCAGCTTCACTACAGATTAGGTCGCGGGCACCCAATAATCTCTTGAATTTAAGACAGATTGATGAACAAGACAAGCATAGCTAAACATCGATTGGAATAAAGAAGAAATAAAAAGTGTCTAGATGATTAAAAGATGTTTGGAAGATTCTTTGGGAACAAGTGAAGACCCTACTTTGCTTAGGTCAGCATCTTTACTACAGGTTGTAGCTGCAGATTTTGGCATGTATATTATGGATTAAGACCCCTTATAGCGCGTAGTAGTTTTAAATGCATGGGATCTGGAAAGAAACACATAACTGAAAAACACAAGCATCAACAGAAGTATTGTTGAATAGAGGGTAATGTGTGCTAGATACCAAGCAAGTCATAGACGAGCAACTATTACGAACAGTAATACAAACAGTCAAGGATATTGAGGTAAGGAGCATGTGCTGATTACAGCGTGTTCCCACACCCACCACATGACAAAACACCTCAGCGATGAGAACCTGAGTGTAGTCATGTAGCAGGCAATACCTCAGCACCGCACTAGTTCAAATGGACCAGTGTGAGATTTTTTTTGTTTGGTGGCTGGAGTGCCAATCCTGCCACCAACCCCCAAGTTTTTCCACTGTAAGTTCGAGAACCTCCTTACACGGCTGGATGTAGATTAACATCATACCCAGGAAGAAGCAATTGCGGATTAAGGGCTTTGCTCAAGGGCCCAACAGAGTAGAATCACTGTGGGCATTCATGGGATTCAAACCAGCAACCCTCCAATTGCTGGCACAGATCCCTAGCCTCAGAGCCACCACTCCAGCCAAGGATACTATATCAATGTATTATATATGCAATATATATATGTGTGTGTGTGCGTGCTCTTTCTTTTAAATTTATACTTTTCGTTTTTGCAGAAGTGTCATGAATTTATTTTAAGAAAGTACACAGTACAACTACCATTTTAAATTTCCTACTTCAAAACTATTATCAGCATATCAGCAATTTCAGACCTATTGTCAGCAACACAAGAACCTGTTAACAAGTTTGGGTTGCACTGTGAGTTTGATGAGAGGAACTTAATGCTGAATAGAAAGACAAGATCTTTTTAAAATGGGCTGTTTATAGCTAATGAGCATGTAACATACTGTGCCAACGTGTTACTGCATGAGGCAACCTTCCTCCTACAGAACTGAAATATAGCAGCGCTTTATATGTGTTCTTGCCCATATTATGTCAATGTGTTATTACAAGCATTTTATAACAGGTGAGTGTTAAATGTGTACAATAAAATGTTTGCTTTAAGTCCCTCAGTAAATACAGAACTAATGTTCTTCATTCTTCAAGAATTTGCAGAAAATCTTGTTGTGCAGGTAAATCAACGTGTCATATTGAATACCATGTGTGTCACACGCTGACCAGGGAAGCAGAGGCGAGGAGACGGTGATCAGGGGAAATGCGGGGTTTAATGAAGGAACTGACATGAGGATCAGGCAACAAGTGGGATAACATTACATGACAATACAATGACCGGACTGGGGAACCGAATGGAAACGCAGACTAAATACACTGGACTAATGACAACGAT
>JAODLC010000001.1:36185653-36197566 GCA_026781145.1 Hippopotamyrus pictus
AACATATTTAGGTGTAATTTTTTGGGGCTGGGAACCAATTAATTGGTTTTCCATTATTTCTTATGGGGAAAATTCGACCAGAACTCGAACTTTTTAGGATTCGATCTGGAGTTCTGAACGGATTAAGTTCGAGTTTCGAGGTACCACTGTATATACTGTATACACACACACACACACACACACACACACACACACTGCCTGGCATGACACTTTGATTATGCCGCACATTTATCATACCATGGTTTCCACAAGCTTATGCAACATCTCACCCTTTATTTTAATCCAAATTTGCATTTATTTCTCACAGAGATCCTGTATTGAGCCCGCTGTGGTAGGCCAGACAATGTCCCCAGCTCCTGGCTGGTGTCATCGTCTGGAGCAGGTACTTGGATCTGCTCGAAGACCCAAGGAACGGGGACCATAAAGCCTCCTTCAGCACATCCCAAAGGCCTTCAATGAGGTTAAGGTCACAACTCAAGTCATGCGTGAAAATGATTCCTCAGGCTCCCTGAACCACTCTTTGACGATTCGAACCCAATGAATCTTGGCATTCTTGTCCTTCAATATGCCCATGCCAACAGGGAAGAATAAATCCATTTATGATGGAAGGAGGTGTAACCTGGCCATTCAGTAGATTCAGGTACTCAGCTGACTTTACTTTACTGCTGCATAACATTGTTGAGCTGTAATAATGATCCAGTTATTGGCTCTTAAATATTTAGCTGATATAAATGCAAATGGAGATTTTTATAAAACAACTGAATAAAGTGGTCTTTGTCATAAGATGGATAAATTTGCAATATTTTTACTACATTAAGGAAGTGTCCTAAGACTTTCTGTGAGCATTGTATGGTATTGGCTACAATACATTTAAACAGTATTCACAGTGTTTTAAACACTTGCCTCTTTTACTTGGAATATTGATGAGTTTCTTGCCTGATGGGAAAATTCAAATTCTGAATGGTTAAACATGTTTTAATCATTATTGTGTTGACAACACGCAAGAGCATGCATCATACATACTGTACTCGTACATGAAGCATGCTTCTCAGGGTGGGTTTGAAAATGTCATATTCCATAACTATAAAATCAATTCAGTGTTGCCAACTTTGATCAGCTGGCTAGCATGAGATTTTCAATTAAAGATAAGTCTGCACACATTTACATGCATGTAACAATTGTATTGCCTTGTAAATAGTCTGTAGGGTTTGTAAACTATTTATTTGTAAACCCTTATGATGTAGCTCATTTTAGGTTTATAAGGGAATAATATAGATTTGCCATTCCAAAAAGATTTCTTGCATGAGCCTGAGAGTCGGAAAGCTTGAGTGTCACGCCAGTTGACAACCCTGTCAACTACTAAATAAAAGGTGATGAGAAATACAGTGAAGTTTAGGGGCTTAGGGGGCATAAATGTTTTGAAGTTCCTTTTATCTGTCTAAAAACAGAACTTTTGCACAATACTTTGTCAGACAGTTTTGAAATAGCCACACTTCTTTGGTTTCACGTGGAAATTAAGTGATTTTTTTTTTTTGAAAGATTAGACATTAATTGAGAGGAGGAGCAAAATGTTTTTTTTTTTATGCATTTAAATACAAATACGTTTTTATTCTGAGACCTTGAAATGAATTTTAGATTTCTCTAAATCATAACTTTTTGTATGCAACATCTGAATCGATAATAGGTGAATTTTTCTGTGCCTTAAAAAGTTTTTTTTTTTTTTAATACCTACCTCTATACTATATCTGGAAATGTTTATTCATGACAAACTTCTGTCCTGATGAAATCTTGCAAGTACCGTGTGGAAAATACTGTTACAGTGCAAGTAAAACCAAAGATGATGTCTTGGAGAAGCAAGCACTCAAGGGCAGTTAAGAAAAGCAAAATAAGAAGCAGATGGCAGCCGACTACTGACCAAACATCTTTATTTCAGGTCAAGGTTCCACAAAAATCTTGGGTTGCCAACATCTTTCGCAAGGACAAGTGGCACAAGAAACCTGGCAGCCGTGTCATGTTGTATGGAGCCCCCAGCAGTTGCACTAGCAATAAGCAGCCATTCAGCTATGTCCTGGGTAATGATCTAGACAAGCTGCTGTCCATGACCCTTACCCTCCTCTCCCCTGCTCCTCAAAAGACAGTTGGGAACAACATTATTGATTTGTCCCCTTTAATATTTTATAACTGTTTTTAGGCAAGTGATGAACGCAAAATATTTAGTCACTTTAAAACAGCATGTTAAAAAGGTCCTAATCTAAAAACATGAATGACACAGACTTTTTAACCTTTGATATAAAGAAATTGTGTTACAGCAGGGCATGGGCAATGATAAGATGATCCATGTAGCGGCTCCAACACACAAAAGAACTTAAACACATGAAACAAAGCAGGCAACTAACAAAACTATGGCATGGGGCAACTCAGGAGCAACCACAGCAGACCAGCAGCAAACACAGGGCAACAACGGCCACAGACACACAATGACTAACAAAGAAATTAGGGCAAGGGCAGGCACATATATACACATAATGAGGTCTTCAAAAAGGAACAGGTATGGGTTATTACAGAACACTAAAGACTACAACTAACAAGAATAATCAAGAATCACTACAGACAAAAATTTTGTGAACCAACATGGAACGTGATTGTGGACACTAGGAAAGACTAAAAACATGGGTACAGAACATAACTATAAGCAGGAGATAACAAGAACGAGAAACTAACTGAAAAATGTCAGCATAACTTAACCAGAGGTATATAAAAGACAAATGTAGAATAAAAAAATAAATATATAGCTGAGGCTGGCCTCTAACCAGCCCTAAACCCCAAATGGCACGGATGCATCCCTCATGCCACACACTCAGCCCATTGTGCCTTCAGGAACTAACAAATCTGAGAAATATCAGGAGCTGGGAGGGCCAGCGAAACTCGCTGGCCAAACAGGGAAATGACACATGGACCAGGGCAGGACAGGGACCAATTCAGACAAATAGAATAAACAGCCAAAAGTTAAACTCATGTATAACAACATCGTATTTATTCCACAGTATAGTATCTGCATCTGTACACTGTGTAACTTTAGACAAGCATGTCACAGAAGTAATCCAGCTGGCCTTGCTATTATTCTTTGTATCTGTTTTGTGAAGCATGCAGACACATCCATGTGTCCAGACTCTTGCTGCTTATGTCAGAAGGACACTTACTCTGCACTCAATATAGCAGTTATGCTTGGGTTTGTGTTTCTGCCTGTACTTTTCAGTACAGGATATGGAGGGAAATAGATACAATCATCTCTTTTCTTTATGGTTGAATATAGTAACATTGCAGGAAAAATGTTTCTGTTGGAGGTATTAGTGGATGTGAATGAGTTTTAGATCCTGTAATGATTTTTATGTAAGAAAATGTAGTAAGCCAGTAAATGGCCAGTCTATTAAAATTAATTTAATGGGCTTATAAAATGGTAAAATATGGAACCTCACTATGGTAGACTGATATTAGCCAGGCTCGAGTGACCCTATATATACAATTTTGCATGACTGAATTTTATTAAATACTCATGCACTTTTCATTAGCTCTCTGTCAGGTGGACATGACTTAGGCTGAACAGTATTCCCAGTTGCATGATAATAGATATCTCATGTTTATGCGAATGACTTCAGCATGAGTAGTGATGTATTATGAGTTTAAGGATGAAATTTTCTAAACTGGATGTTACCAACAATGAAGCATAACCAATCATATATATGGTCACAGATTAAGTGATACTGCCAGCTTGTCACCTGTTTGGTTATAATGTTAAATGTGAGTAACCTTTTAAACTTCAGATATTTTGGATGCATAAGCTAATCTACCATACCTAGGCTTCAGTGACAATGAAAACTGAAAAAATGTGTGACAAAACAAGGCATTTGACAGCATCAAATTTCACTGGAGGGGACGACTACAGATACTATAGATATTCACAATAGAAATGACCAGTTAATACACAGTGGTAATTATTGTTTATCCTGTTCTGTAAATAAACCCTTTCTGTAAATAAACCCTCTTCCCCGGTTGCTCCTGTGGTTTAGTGGTCACATCAGCTGTTTCACACCTGGTGTGCCAGCTTCCCTGCGTACTCTGGTGTTCTCCCATATTGTAGCATATGTGTGTGTGTGTGTGTCTGTGTGTGTTTGGGGGGGGTGGGTCATGTTTATGTCACATTGTGGGGACCAAATGTCCTGTTATTTTGACATTGTGGTGAGCACGTTTTTGGTCCCCCCCAAAAGGGGTAACTCAGTTTTATAGAAATCTATGACAGCAATCAAAAAAACAAAAATAAGTCTTCCTAAATTGACTTCAGGATCAACAAAATGTGTGTGTGTGTGTGTGTCTGTCTCTCTGTCTGTCTCGATCAGGGCTGGGTAGGGGTTAAGGTTGTCAGGGCTTGGATTAGGGTTTTCCCATAGTGATAAATGGAAGGTTGCCACAAAGATATGAATACAAACATGTGTGTGTGTATGTGTGTGTGTTTGCGCTTTGTGGTTCCTTAGGCAGGATCACTGTGATGATGGATAAATGAGATAAATGGGAATTTAGTAAGCTTCTACTTTTGCAGTTTGCTTTTGCAATGATTAAAAGAACAACTTTTGCAGCAAAGCAAGCAACAACATTGTTTAACAAATAGTTTGGTTTGAATTTTTTAGCGATAAACATTGCTCAGAACATTCTGTTGTCATTATTGACAAACATAAATTGGTTCAATTTACAGATTACCTTAAAAGTGGATTATGTTGAATGTAAGGGATGCATATTTAAAAGTGCTTGAAAAACAAAAAGGGATCCATGTTTGAAGCATGATGCTTGAAGCCCTGTGCTGTTTCTCTCACTCCACTCCAGTCAGAGTCACACAGGTGTGAAATGGATATGCCTCGGTGAAAGTATTTGTTCTCTGAAATTCAGTACGCCTGGCTGAACAGGTATTAAGGTGTTCTATGAATAGGAATGTTTGAGGAAAATCAGTATAAAGCAGGTCTGTAAGGCTTTTTATTCTGTCAAGTTGTCATGGTCAGTATGTTTATTAATCTGTCAGTATGTTTATAATGCTTGTGGAAAAAACAACAAAACACTTATTAATTACTGCCTTTTAGTAAAAGTTACATTTCTTTGACAGAATTTGAAGATTATCCTCCAAGCACTTCAGACCGAGCAATACCCTCAGACAGAGACAGGTTCATCCCAAGGACAAAAGTCCTTAACACATGCTGGACAATGCAGGAATGCTCAGTCTTATACATAGGAGAGACCAAGCAACCACTCCACAGATGTATGGCACAACAGAGGAGAGCCAGCACATTGGGATAAGGCTCAGCTGTACATCTGTGCCTAAAGGAGAAGGGACACTCTTTTGAGGATACAAATGTGCACATTTTGGACAGAGAAGACAGGTGGTTTGAGAGAGGAGTAAAAGAGGCAGTCTATGCTCAGTTGGAACGATCATCACTGAACAGAGGTGGAGGCTTAAGACACCAATTATCAGTCACCTATAACGCAATCTTGAGATCTCTTCCCAGGCAATTTAAATGTGAAGGGCAACCACCTGTAAATGGTTCACATGTTGGCTCAGGTAGACCCAAGGTTTCACACCTTGATCCACATCTTGCCCCAAGTGACCCTAACAACCCGTTGGACAGCAAGGTGTGTCAATGACCACTCTCAAGGTGAGAACCCCACTAGATGATAAATACCTAGAACTCTCCATCAGACATTTAGAACATTTTGGATGTGAGGTGAAACGTGTTCAAGAAATTGAAAAAAGAAGTCCAGTTGCCTTCGATTCAGGCCCCTTAAGATTATCATGTCCTGGACGACTGAGAACCTACACAGACATACTTTCTAGGTAAATCAATCCTATATGGATTTTCATTAAAGCAATACTGAATACTAATGGAAGAAAAAGGTATTTGGATATCAAGTTAATATTTCAGAATTCTTCACACTAAATCCTGAGTTATTATCGAGACTCAGGGTAATATATCTGCAAATGACCCATTAACCTTTTTTTTTTTTCTTACTAAAGCTTACTTAGGTGTCATGTGTCTTTTTCAAAAAGACATATTACTACATACTCATGCCTTTGAAAAGCATCCATTGGCTAGACTTGTAGCTTCTAAATTAATAGTAAGAAGATGGCCTGGTGAGAGCTGTCACGTCCTGCACACCACATCCACCTGACCCCCCCTCTCTCCTCCCTAGCATGACCCTAACAAGACACACATGTTACTCCTTTGTCTTACCTCTCATTCCAAACCCTTCTGTTAATCACTCCCTGCTCATTAGCTCCTTCGTTTGTTCTGTACATACGTGCTTCCCAGTGCTGTGTTCCCAAGTCCAGTCATTGATGTTGCTCCTCTTGTCGAGGTTGGTTCATAGTTCTCTGCACACTTACTTACAGACGTGTCTGCTTGAACATTTATAATGTGTTTGACGTCATTGTGCGGCTCTGTGGACGAACGCCTGCTGCGCTCCAAATTTGTGTCTGCGCAGCAATGTACTGTATGCACAGCTCTGGACACGCTGCACATGATCGATTAAATTTAAATACCAACATGGATGCTACTGAGGAATGTTCAGGTAGTTTGCAAACTATACAGACTATTTACAAGGTAATTAAACTGTTACATACATGTAAATGTGTTTGTATGTGAGTGCAGACTTGAATCGAATTGAAAATCTCACACTAGCCAGCTGACCAAAGTTGGCTATGAGTTTGCTGTATGAATTTGTAAAACAGAGAGAAACAGACACAAATCTCACTGCCGTGGTATGTGTGCCGGGAATATCAGAATAATTTTTTATTATCATTATTAATAAAAATATAAATACAACTCATTGTGCACATGTGCAACGTATGCAGGTTGACCGGAGAACTATGAATGTTTCCATGTATGCGTATGCAGAGTGGATACGCTAGTGTTGCGCTTGTGTGGGGAAGTATAAACTAGGCTTCAGCATGTGTCCTTCCTAGTTGTAGCCCAGTCAGTCTGATCCCTCAAGGTTCAGTTTCTTTCCAGTCTCTATTTGTTTAGTTTTACTTCAATTAAACCTTTTGGTTTGTTAAAAAAGGCCTGCCCTCGACTCCATCTTAAAAGTTGTGACAAGGGCACTGGGAGGTGAGGGGGTGTGGTCATGAGGGAGGGAAGTGGAGATACTACTGAGGACAATCTTCTCTCATCTGAGTTGGAGTGTCACACGGGAGGATCTGAGGACAGATGAAAATGAGTAAAATGGGATGGAGAAAGTCCATCTGAAATCAAAAGCTCTGTTCTGATATCCTCATGAGTTTTTTTTCTCAGTTTGTTTAATGAATTTTATTATTATTAATTAATATTTTAAAAGTTGTAGTAGTTTATTAATTAAACAAGTGACAAGTCATATAATATGTACTGTGTTGTCATGTTGACTAGATACATGCCTTAGGCATGAAGGCTGCCATTCTCAGTTTTTTTTTTTTAGTCTCCATTTAAGCTTTTTGTATATCTGTGTATGTGTGGTGGGGGGGCCTAAGTGCTGAGTACAAAGCACTTTATGCTTGTGCTACCAATAGAGCATGATGCTACCTTTAAAACATCATGAAGGACATGAAACAGTGGACTTCAGAGATATCTTGACAGGAGAGCATCACTCTCATCTATCTTTAGCTATTTCTGAGCAGTACAACTCCTCACAGATGGCATACAGCAACAGAATGAACTGAATACCAATTCATGATCTCCATCTGTTTTCTCTGGTTTGTTTTCAATAACAAGTGCAAGGCAACTGAAAACATATGAGTGTGGAAAATGTTTTTCCCCATTCATTTTCGATATATATATACCTTGTTATGAAGTGCGTTCTATGTAAAATTATTCACATCATTTGAGCTTATCAACGTTTGTGGTTTTGGAAGGAATTACTCAACAAAAAGTAGTAAACGAGATGGAGTGTACATCAAATAAAGTTCAGAGTTTACTGTTACATGAGCACTGGATACTTGAAGCTCTAGTACAAAGATGGGGTGCATTATATTACATGAATGTGACTGAATATAATATAACTGATAGGTCTCAAACTGATAGCAGGTGGAATTTGTTTGTAGGGACTAATACACATGGATATGGACGAATGAATTTAGTGTCCTAAATTCTTTGTCAGTGTGTCATATCCTTCACAAAGAAGCATTAATTAAGCCCCATGGCTAATTTTTTTAGTTTGATAATCACATAAAACGTTCTTCTTACTGTATATCTGAAAACGGAACGGGGATGGTAATACAATAGAAAAACCATTGCAAATTTGCTCACGCTAATAAATGAAGAGCAGCCCCAGTTTGAATTTGAAACAGACTTTAGACAAGCCCTTCCATGTCAGACAAAACAGGACTCTTTCTCATTCTTTCTTGAAATGTGCTTAGACTCCCTATGAATTATTAACAGGGTGCACTTGCCACTCATTTGGTGATCGGGTTACAGCGGAGGATGCATTAAGCCCTTACATAAATACCCCTCCTTCATTCGCCCAGCTCCTTTACAAATCGGGATGAAAGGAATTACACCACTCACTGTCTGCCGAGAATAATTCATGCTGTTTGACTGCTACCTTCCACTAGAGATGGAGCGATGTTTAGATCATACCTTGATTTGTCTGAGCATCACTTGGCAGTCATCAATAAAACAGCCTTGTCACTGCACTGTAATGCAAACTCGTTTACTCTAATTTACAGTATCATTATTTTTGCTAAATGCTATGTGTTAGCCTCCTATTGAATAAACCTTTCATGTCAGTCCTCTTGTTAATTTTGTCATCATGAGTTCAGTATTTATAGCAGTAATGGAATAACCTATTATATCCCATTTTAATCCTGAACTACAGTACCACTCTAAATTTCAATGCATTGCTACCGATTTGTGTCGGAAATTCATTTATCATTTAGCAAAGGAAGCCTTGAATTAATTTTGCAAGGGCGCATTGCATGACTTTTGGTCCTAGCTAACAATGAGGTTGACATGATGGAGGCCAGCTGGCTGTTTAGTATGGATTGCCAATGCCTGGTGAATGTATTATTCAAGCAGCATCTCTCTGTGTGCCACTGCATGTTTCAGAAGATCGTCCCCCCGTGTTTTAATGGCAGGTCATGAACTAGGTAATGACTCACCTTTGCAACGACTTCACATTCAGGGCTTCAGAATGACACTTTATGAATTATTGATCAGTTATTTTGCCAATATTGATAATTTATTCTGCCACATTTATTTGTTTTGGCTTACAATTGGCTCTGTGATGTGGGCCAAGCTATTCAGAATATGTTTTAGCAACTGGAACAACACGGATAGGTATTTTCAGTTTGGCTGTTTAGTATTTATGTAAAGAAGCACTTCTAATGATTACAGAACTGGATGTGGTCAATAGAATTTAAACTAGCTTTGAAGGCATTGATGTAAAGTATCATTGACTGTATCCTTAAATCAGCTACATAAAATATATGTACTTTATATTTCTGCTACCTGCATGGATTACTGTACATTTGTCTACATTGAATTTCATTGGCCACGTATCAGCCCAGTCACTGATACCTCTGTGCTGGTAGTATTTGGTACACCACCCACCTTGGTGTAATTTGCAAATTTAACCAGTTTGCTGTTGATATTGGTAGCAATATTGTTAATGTAAATTAGGAATAATAGTGGTCCTAAAATTTAACCCTGTGGTACCCCAGTATAACCGCAGGCCCACTGTAACATTGTGCCTCTAATAACTACCCGCTGCTTCCTGTCTGTTAATCAGTTTTCAATCCAAGCTGCTACAGTTCCTGAAATCCCTGCTGCTTTGAGCTTAAGAAGGAGTCATTTGTGCAGGACAACATCAAAGGCCTTCTGGAAATCTACAGTAAGTAGATCACATCGTAGGCCTTTTTGTGATCAATTTCTCATGGACCTTCCTCAAAGAACTGAAGCAGATTAGTTAAACAGGATCTGCCTCTCCTAATTCCATGTTGGGTATCCCTCAGAATGTTATTTGAATCCAGGTAATCTACCATTTTCGCTTGGATAACAGCTTTCATTACTTTTCCATTTATGCAAGTTAAACAAATTAGTCTATAGTTTGATGGATTACTTTTATCCCCTTTCTTGAATATGGGCGTTAAATTAGCATGCTTTCAATCGGAAGGTACCACACCAATAGATAAGAATTTCTGAAATAGTAAAGTTAAAGGGGGGCAAATAATATCCCTTATCTCTTTTAAAACTTCAGGTGAGGTTAGCTAGGCTTTGTAGCACATCAGCTTCAGTTATACATATATTAGTCATATATGACACGGGATTAGTATTAAGAGTCGGTATGTTTCTCATGTCCTCTACAGTGAATACCCGTGCAAAACAATAATTCACAACAACTCATTAACTATATCAATTTCATTTTCAGTTATAAGACCCTTACTATCCCGCAGATTAGTGATTTCAGCTTTCAGAGCTCTTTTGGAGTTAACATATTGGAAGAAACTTTTAATGTCATCCTTAGCATCCAATGCAATCTTCCTTTTGACATTTCTCTTAGTGAGTCTAATACTATATTATTTTATAACCCAACCTGTAGACTTACATACTCTTGCTTTATTCCAAAATTATTATTTATTTTCCATTTGTGGAACAGAGCCCTTTTCCTCCTGACTATATTCTTCATTTACCGGATGTACTCATTCTTACTTTTCTTACCTTCTCTGATGCTTCCATCCTTCTTGCATCACAGGCCACGTCCGAATGGCATATACCTGCACACACATCACCAGCAGAGGGTAGCACAAACCTGGCAGCCATTCACAAACAGGATTCCTCCTTGAACCTTAAGACCGCTGAGTCAGAATGAGGGCTGGCTGTTATTCTGGAAATAGGACTGCTACAGGAGTACTAAGAAGTAGTACAGAGAGCAGGCTCCTGGCTCGCACCCCATGGCGTGCAGAAGTTGTTTGACAGCTTGAAGGCCAGGCAGGACACTGTCTGGGGGTCTTCCTTTGAGGTGCCATTGTTATTACAGTCACTCCTTTATTATTGTTAATTTACCACATTCCTCTTTTAAAGGTATTTTTTTCTTTTTTAATTTAAATGGCATATTTTGAATTATTTTATTGTTTGATCCTAAATTAAAAATACTAATTTAGGATTACAGCATGCCTCTTCCAAAGACCAGCACGGGGTCAAACTGAAGTCACCGCAATGGTGGATCAAAGGCTTCCCTCCTCCTGCTCTCAGGCAGCGAGGGAGCACGCGTCCCTTTGATCTCTCACCGCTCTGGAGTGCAGGCCGTGGGCCTGCAGGCTTCTACACCCCCTTTTCACGCCACAGCTGCAAAATCGCTTGATAACCATGCGCATGGAGTTTGCATTTAAATGCGTGTGCTTGCATTAGGGAATGGTCCCTCTCCTACAGCCGGGCAGATGGAAAGTGGAGTGCTTTTTTGGACTTTTTGGTACTTCCGAAAGCTGAAGGGGCTGAAAAAAGAAAAGCATTATTATCAAAGTTACAGAAATGTTTTTATCCCAATCATATGCTGGCAGTGTTGCACTTCAAAAACAGTCAAGCAACCCAGAACCACAGGCAGGTAAAGTATTCATATATGTATGTATGTCAGTTTTCACAGTTACAGTGGGGGCAACTATGATATGTCACCTATGAGAAATGGTGGGAGGGTGGGGATGGGCAGGAAGGAGTTCTCTGGACCTCTCAGAATGGTGAAACAGTGTTATTTGGTTATTTGCATTACCCTCTCTTTCTGTAGTGTGTGTGTGTGTATATATATATATATATATATATATATATATATATATACTCACCTAAAGGATTATTAGGAACACCATACTAATACAGTGTTTGACCCCCTTTCGCCTTCAGAACTGCCTTAATT
>JAODLC010000001.1:36239568-36253748 GCA_026781145.1 Hippopotamyrus pictus
ATCATTGTTTAAAGTAAAAGAAAAAAACAAGATCATACTTTTTTGATGTTTTAATAAATTAAAAAGTGAAAAAAATCTAAGAAATTATCTGGCATTTTTTTTTATTTTTGCTGTATCGAAAACATACCGAACCGTGACACCACTGTGTAGGCACTTAAAACACTCGCTCGAGCTGATCGCCGATCGCGTCGCCCTGGTGACGTCATCATTTTTCAATGTATCGGTAGAATTAAAAAAATTCCTCTTTTTGGGGCTAGCACTGCACGAAATTACGTTAGATGGGCGCCGTCTTGGACAGGAGAGCCTCGATTTCGAACCATTTTTATCCGATCAATTTCCGTGGTGTTTTCACAAAGTTCTGTTTGTTGCAAACTAAAGGTAAGGTTTACCCCTCCCAAAAAGAGTCAGTAACCCCCCAGGCAACCCAGACTCACCTCCAGGCGCATTCTTTGGTTTCTAAACTACTTATCTGCAACGTTTCACAATAAAATTCAAGCAGGATCTTGCATCCCCAGCCCGGGTCTTCAAGGACACAATGCAGACGAAAATACGGTCGAAGTTTTTAAAAAAATGTCACTATTTCGATGAAGGATTTGACTAAATATCATAATTACATAATTACAATATAACTGCTAACCCAAATGCGCCATACCACAGTGAATTTAGTTCCAGAAAATGCACATTCATTGCTTTTTCATCATTTCCTCCCTTCAGAATTCATGAGAAGTTGACCCCTAATGACCTTGACCTTGACCATGTCATCCCACAAAGGTTATCGAAGTGGAATAAGATGCTCCAACCTTCTGACATGACCCCCTCCAAATTTCATTGCAATTGACTGATGTTTAGTGTACTATATATTGTATCATATTGTTGCAGTGTCTTGAATACAAACCTCTAATTCTTATCACAATTTTTCTTTGTTTATTAATGGAAATTGCATTAAAACAAAAGGCGGCTAAGTGGCACCTTTAAAAAGCTCTAGATCAGGAACTACTGGACCGATTTTGACAAATGAGGTATCAAAATGCTTCTGTTCTCATGCTCTTTGCAATGAATGTATTTGTCAGGCATATAGTGCCTTCTGGCAGAATCCTCTTAAGTGCCAACACTGTGTCGTATCGAACCGAACCATGATTTTTGTGAACTGTTACATCCCTAGTGTTTTGTAATACCGAGAAAGCTAATGTGGCCCGAGAAATAACACTCAGGAACACAAACACTATTTGTGGGTCAAATTTATTCCGTAGATCTATTCTAATAGATGTTTTTGTTGGAAAATAAGAAGATTTACATAGAACAGTTTCTTTCACTTTACAATTTTCCCTTACAGGTGATTCTCAAAACGGGGAAAAATAAAACTCCACACTCGGGTGGGGCTGGTACAATGTAAACGCAAAATAAAACACACAAAACCACTTTAGGCTAATCTCGTATATGCGAGTATGCGGTAATAAAAGGGAAAATAGCAGTTTTACACTGGAAATAATACGGTAGTGGCACACTAAGAACACAAATACAGTATTATTAGCACACCGCTAACAACTGAATAGATATCCAACATGAAAAATACGTTGTTACTGACTTTGCACATACCAGCTAAACTTTAAGGCGTGGGCAATAAACCGCTCTGAAACACCACTCTCTGAAATGAACAGACGGATACGTTTCAGTTTACACGCTTTACCAATATGTGGAAAGAAAAGTACATAAATTTCATTAAATCACTCTCTACTTATTCCTCACAGCAAATTAACAGGGAAAACAAACCTGGTACTTTGAAAACTCTCGCACAACTCTCCTGCATAAGCTCAGAAAACTGTCCGCAGCACAGCTCGTGATTAATCGAAATTAATTCACAGCAACCCGGTGATTAATCTGATTAAAAATTTTAATCGTTTGACAGCACTAGTACTAACCTTAGAGCTAAAATGGAAGGCTGTCTGTTATGGTAGTTGTTCTTGAGACACTGTGAAAGTTTTACAGTGGAACCGACTGTCATGACCTGCTCGTCCGATCCTCCTGTGTGCGACGCCCCCCTCATTACTTCGTGTTAATTCCCGATTGTGATCACCTGTTGCCTGTTATTTTCTGCTTGTCTTGTGTATTTAGTCCGCGTTCAAGTCTGTTTTCCCAGATCAGTCATTGATGCTAGTTGCCATGTGCTCCCCAGTCATCCTGTTAGCTCTTGAATAAACCCCGTTTACCTGCATTTGCGGCTCTCTCGCCTGCTTCCCCACTCGCCCGCACGCCGCTCACAACAGAATGACTCGACAATGTCTCAGCTCACCGACGCTGAATACAGCAGCCTAGTCAGCGAGGCAATTCATTTGCTGCAGCAACCTGAGGTACAGGACGATCATGCAGCCCGCGCCCTGGCCGCTCATATGGGAGAGATCCTGGCCAGGATCTCCACGACAAAGGACTCGTTCCTGGCGGAAGAAGTACGGTTAAACCCGCGGCAGCTGAGTAGTGGATTGGCAGACGCAATGATGAAGCAGATAGCCCTGGACAGTGGAATACCCCTTGGTCTGTTGGAGCTACCCCCCGCTTCACCGTCGGAGCCCTCCAAAGCTCATCAGAGTTCACCGCAAGGCAACCAGAAAAAGAGGAAGTACAAGAACCGGAGACGCATGGAAGAGACACCCGCAATCCTCCTGGGGGCAACCTCTGTGTCTGCTGCTTCCCCTCTCACCGCAACCTGTCCTGCTGCTTATCAGGAGGAGCCACTTCTGATTTTAAATCCGGCATTGAACGCATCGGACATTTTCATTGCCACCGTGTCCCAGTGGCCGCCTGTCACTTCCCAGCAGCCACAGCCATGTAGCTGCCAACCTCAACAGCACGCCCCTTGCTGGGAACGCCGCTGTAGCGCCCCCTGCTGGTCCTAAGCCGGCGGTTCCTGAGGTGCTGCCCGAGGTGCCTGCTGCGGTCTCTGCGGCACCCCCTGTTGGTCCCGGATCGGCGGTCTCTGTGGCACCTGTCCTGTCTGATTCACTTGTCCTGACTGAACTGCCCATCCTGCTTGTCCCGGCGACTACCCTACCGCCCAGTGAGGCTCTGACTGCCGCGGCGCCCCCTGCTGGCCCAGAGTCAGCGGTTGCTGCTACAGCACCCCCTGCTGGCCCAGAATCGGCGGTTGCTGCTACAGCACCCCCTGTTGGCCCAGAGTCTGCAGTCCCTGCTGCGGCTTCGCTCACGCCTGAGGTCCCGGCGTCACCTGCCCCCGCGCCCGACGCTCTGCCTGTGGCTCCACCCGCGCCCGAGGTTCCTGCTGTCCCGCCTCCTGCCCTGCCTGTCCTGCCTGACTCAGCCATCTTGCATAACCTGCCTGTCTCACCTGCAGCTCCACCCGAAGTCGGGTCTCCGCCCGAGGCTCCTGGGTCCCCTGCTCCGCCCGTCTTTGTTCTGACCTTACAGGTGTCGCCCGCTGCAGCACTCGCTGGCCTAGCCCTGCCTGCTGATCCTTTCGAGGACCCTGGTGAGGTGACTGCTGAGGTTCCGGAGACCCGCAGATCACCTGCCTGCTGCCACCACACTGTCTGAGGTGGCTCCTGCTGCGGCCTCCCCACCTCCCGCTTCGCCCAAGGCTGCTCGTCTCGCCGGCTCCGCCTGTCCTGCCTGTCTTGCTGGTTGGCACCGCCTCCGCGTGCAGCTACATCCGAGGTTCCAGTCCTGGCGCCTCCTCCACCTGTAGCTACACCCGAGGTCCCAGTGCCACCTCCACCACTTTGTCGGCCCCCTGTGGAGCTGTTCACGATGCCTCCTCGGCCCTCCTCTTCGGCTGCTTCGGCACATCGGTGGACAGCGCCATCACCGGCTTCGACCGCGCTGTCGCCTGTGCCAGCTGCTCCTTCCTCCTTGCCGGCACGATCGTCCCCTCCAGCTGTCTCCCCGACTCCTCAATCTATCCCTCGGCCCGTTTCCTCACACTCTTCATGGTCCCCTCAGACACCTGCCTCGCAGCTGCCCGGGGTCCCTCCAGCTTCGGCCGCTCGGTCACCCGTGGCTCCTCCAGCTGCCGCCTTTTGCCCGCTGGAGTTCCCTTGGGCTCACTTTGTTCCTCCGCCCTTCGCCTTTCTGCCATCTGGTTTTGTCCCTCCTATTTCTGCTCCTCGTCCCTCTGTGTCGCCCATATTCACTCCTGGCCCTGTCGGGGGGCATCTCAGTTTTAAATCACTCAGACGCGTAACAGCGCAAAGGTGACTAATATTACAACATTGTACAGTTCTGTAGCGACAGTCGTCACCATCACCCCTTCTTTCGTTCAGCTCTGCAGTCATCTGCCCTTTACTCTCCCCTTCACTACTGTTGTGCTGACGAGCAGTGCAAATTTAGTCACAACTCAGCTGGTTATTATATGTATTGTAAATCGGAAAAAATATAATCATTTTGACGATTTACTACAAAAAGTATATGAAAGAATTAAGAATCCCAATAAATGTTGAAGTGTACATCCAATCTCAGGTACTAAAGAAAACTCCGGAAAGCATACCATTTGACCGGAGACGTATTTCTGTCGTAGGGAATGACTTTGAGGGAGATGTAAATGATGCCGTTAAAACATTACAGAAGCACGTAATGGACTGCCTCATTCACATATAGCTAAAGAAATATCTAAATTAAAAATATTAACCAGTAAATAAATAATTTACCTTTACGAAAGTATTATCATAATTATGTTAAGACATGAAAATATGAATGCGGCTATCGTTCTGAGAAGAGCCGCAGTCACGTGGTCAAAGAGCCTCATGTGACTCGCGAGCCGCAGGTTACTGACTCCTGGTCTAGCTGATAATAAAGATCCCCAATAATTTAAATATATTTGTTGATAGCATGTGCCTCCCTATCCCGCACCGACAAAATATATATTACATTAGTTTGACATTGTGGTGATCCCCACAAGTTAACTCTATTTCTAATTTTATAAAAATCTGTAACTGCAATCAAAAACTAAATATACCAAAAGATTTGTATTTTGTTTGGTTACTTATGATTAAGTTTCAGGCTCAGTAGGGGTTAAGGTTATCACTGCTGGGATTAGGGTTTGGTGGTCCCCACAAAGACATGAATACAAACGTGTGTGTGTGTGTGTGCTTTCATGTCAGTACCCAGCATTGGAGTGGTGTCCTGTCTAATATCTGCTCTGGCTTATGTCTCCTGGTTGTGCATCACTATTTTTAAAAATGCATAGATTAAAATATTAATATTTGCATGGTAGGGCTTTTTATTACACTTTGCGTAAAGGTGCATAGTGAATTGTCAGAACAACATTATTTAATATGATTTTAATATTTTCCTGGGACATCAAAGGTATTACCGATGTCTTCAATCTTTGTGTGTTGGTTGCAATAAAGACTTTTGAGATGAATTAAAAATAACAATGAAGCTGACTTACTGTTGTCAGATGCTGCTGAGTCAGGTGTGGAGAGTGGCTGCAGTGAATCGATTTTCTGCACTCTGAGTAAAGGAGCTGGGAGGGCATCACCGATCTTTAGAAATTTAAGGAGTTTTTCTCAGCTGAAAATAACTGACACTATCAGTGTGCTGATATAACACCAACACCTGCATTACCAATCAAATAAGACAATCAGAACAATAACATAGTTGTCCCTCCTTCCCATCAGAAAAAAAATGTACATTCTTACTTTTCTTCAGTAGATGACATAAATTTTAGCAAAATAGTGGTTTCTACCTTGACAATCATGGTTTCCATTCTTCTCCAGGCTCTGTGTGTTTGGGGTTTGAATGTTTTACTTGTTTATACACAAGTTTCCTCTCACAGTCCAAGAAGAATATGACATTACGTGAATAGGAATCTTTCAAATACTGTATAAGAAACCTGCCCACAGTGTATGACTGCGTCCCCACAACATGTTGCCATTTTGCTGAGGGAATTCTAATACCCAGTTTGAGTGTTTGTTCTCATTTGTACTTATTTTCTTTTACATGGATGAAAACATAACTGGGGAATTTAATGTTTACATTTCAATGGCTGCCGTTTCTCATCCTGAAATTTCCTAATGTGCAGCATGTTTCTGCATATTTCAATAAACAGGCAAAGCTTAGCCCCTGTTCATCACACATATGTAGGAGATGATGCGTGGCTTGGGAGGAGGTGTTCTGTTTGGCACATGCAGGATGTAAGGTAGCATAATCTAAGAAGTAGCAGGAAGGCCTCCACGTGGTGAGTATCACAAAGCTGGAGTTCATGGCAGGGTTTACACTTGGAAACCATATGTATCCTAGGCCAACAAACAAAGATGCATAGCCCAGTGTAGGGGTCACAAAGTTTGGATGCCTGAGCAACAGAAATGGTAATATTTTTCATATTTCCATCTTATATAGCATTAGGAGAGAATCAGAGGATACCATGAACTCAAAATGTCTGCTGGGCAGGCAAACCATCTCGAGGGAGTGATTAGGTCTGATCTTCTCTCTGCGGGGCTGCATATCCGCCAAGGAATATGAGGCCATTTTGCAGGATTAGTTACACCTGATCGTGTAAGCAGTATTCCCTCATGATTTTTCCATATTCCAAGATCATGATATAAATTTAAAAGTCTGTCATGGCCTTCAAATTCACCAGAACTAAAAAACACTGGACTTTTATGGAAAGTAAAGTACAACTCCATCTCCTTCATAACTCAACAACCTGGAGGTTTTATTTGGAGAATAAACACACATTTAAGGGCATCTATGACAGCTTTCCAAGCAGGGCTGAAGGTCTTCTCAAGGCAAATGGTGGCCCTAATCCTTATTACAGTACGTCCTTGATATTAATACATTGTTAGGTAATTTTGTAACGCTGTCCACCCCCTGTAGGGGCCATCTGTGTTAGGTTGGATATTTAGCTTTGAGGTATTTCAAAATTGACAAGAAAAACCCTGAAGTTAAAAAGGTTAATTGCAAGACTGCAATGTGACAAATCAAATAAATAATGTACTACCCTTTTTAGCTAGAAGTGCTGCTTTTAAAATATTACATCTTTGAAAGGTTCTGTGACTACATAATGTAAATAATGTTTTTATATTTTGATGTATGACTCCAACTGGAAATTCCAACTGGAAAACAAACTCTCTAAACCATTATTGCTTAGCAAGCGCTTATCTGTATAACATCAAATTAGGAAAAGTTCAAGCAGAAGACACACAGAATGAGCCACAAATTGCAAGCTTTTGTAAGTATTTCTAAATATGACATACCTTTAGCTAATTGTCCCTGCAAACAAAAGATCACTGTAAGGAAGGAATCAAATAGCAGACTCAGGAAGATGTAATCAGGAAACACCTTACAGTAACAACTGGTTGCCTGAAATCCATCTGCAGGTGATCGAGGTTCCGTTAAAACTAGTAAGTGCTGAATAATGTATTTATGTGTTACGATTGGTTTAATAATTTGAATAAATTTAACACCCTATACTTTTTATATAGCAGAAATAAAACTGGCAAGTGGTGGCATTTATTTTTTTGTACATTAATGGCTATGTAAAAGATTACGCTTTGCAATGAAATCAAAATTGTGTAACAAGATGAATTCCATGTATTATCATATTAAGTATTTGTATTATCATCTGGGAATTTATTAGGATCAGTCTTGCTTATACTGAACAAGGTCATGGGGATATCTGGATCCAACCCAAGGTAGAATAAAAGAAGTGGTACACCCTGGAAAGGATGCCAGTCCATCACAAGTTACATGCCAACACAGTGGGCAATTTAGAGATGCCACTTAAACTAACTGCAAGTCTATGGACAGTGGAAAGCAACTTCTAACACAGGTAGAATATGCAAAGTCCACACATTCAAAGTTTGGTGCAGAAGTTTGAAAGCTTAATCGCTGAAAATCCTACCCAAGTTACAAGGATACAGTATCGCATTTTATTTTATAATTAGTAATGTTTCTATTTGCCTTCCCCTTGCAGAGGAAGCATAAAGTAACTGGCATTAAGTAGAATGCTTAGAGAGAATCCAGCTTATGATTCTGGAATCTTCAGTATCCTTAGGGCTGACCGGATAAGTATTAACTCAAAAGGATAATGACACATCAGACCGTGACCAAGCAGAGAAAATGGGAAAATGTCTGAAGTGTCCTCCTGGTGACCTCGCTGTGAAAATTAAAATGGTGAAGAAAAGAAAATCTTCAGTTTACTTTAAGGATTATTGTTTGAAAGTAGGTCTGTAGAGAAAAACAGTGTCGTAGACAAATTCAGATCTTAGCATTTTGTGTACATCTGTGAGCAGAGCCATTCTATATGGGGACCAACAGTCATTAACTGAACACCTGTCCAGTATTTATTTGCTGTTGTCCTGTACCTAGTTTGTGGTAGCAGGTATTGATTACGATGGCCAGATTTTTCATGCTCACCTGTAGCCTAATCCAGTCAGAATGTTAATACATTAATTTGTTTATGAGTGAATTCTTCTATTCTTAATTTTACCAAGACAGACTTGGTGAGGAGCTGTTGCATCTGACTCAGGAAATGCATGTTTTCTCCATGGTGGTGTTCTCATCTAACATGAATGTGTTGGAGATGAAGGCCCCTAGAAATATGAAGGACTCACCCACCCCGATGGCTGTATCATTGATTTCTAATGAATGGGATCAGATGCTGAGGTGCTCCAATTCTCTTCAGAACTCCTTATTACCATTCATTATGATGCCCACAGGGGTGCTGTTGTCCACAGACATTAATGTTTTGACAGGTCCCTGGAGTGTTTACTGTAAAGGATGCAAAGCAGAAGACGATGTTTGCATTTATACACTGCAACAGTGCAGTTCAGGTAGTGAGGTCATCTGGAAAATGGAATGCCAGCTACCTGTGCTAGGTCTAATTAGTCAGAATACACATGAGTTACAGGGTTGTCACTGGCTGGTGAATGCATGATGAGGGGAGATTGAAGGTGTTAATAAGCAATGAAGGTGTACATTTGTAATGGAGGTTGCCAAAATCTGTGGTTGAAAGACCTTTGCATTTTATAGTCTAGTGTATTTGATGACCTTTCTAAGCAGTGTGCCAGTCCTTGATGGAAAACCATCATGCCATCCTTGTCTTTTGATGGTCCTTTTGCATCATCTAGTTACTTACTGTCTGCTTGGAAGTTCCTCCTCGTGCTGCCCCTGTAAGCGTGCTGTCCACAGGCCTCTGTGCCCTTTTAGTGTGGAGTCATTGAGGTCGTCCCTTATTATTGAACGGGGAGCTAGGGTGGGGGTGAGTGTTTTTTTTACATCAGGTGGAGGAATGATAACAGAAAATTCACTAAGAGGATAAAGAGGTCAGAGTCTGTATCTTCTCAAAAAATTTAAAAAAAAAAAACCCCACTTGGCTTCTGCCTCCCTGTCTGCTTGTTTGGCTTTGAAATATTCTACACCAGTCATCAAGTTTTCAGCTGTATTTGTGTGGCTGAGCATCTTAATTCAGGATAAAAACAGCTTGGTAATCCATCCAAAGTAAATACCATCTGATTTGTGTCGCATAAGATTCAGACTGAAATGCTGGAAGGTGGATGATATCGTTGGTAGCCTCCTCTGGCACTGTGGTGCCGTTGTCAGTCACACTTTCATTTATTAAAATAGCAGCTTCATATACAGTGTATGTATATTTATATATGCATATTCATTTCTTATGTGTGAAATTTATTGTGTGTGTGTGTGTATACATTATATACACACAGACACAAACACACACAATAAATCTCACGCATAAGAAATGAAATGAAAACACAACTGTTGTCTACTTCGCACCCTTAAAGCCTCCTATATGTGTAAATGTGTGTGTGTGTGTGTGTATTGTATACAAAACACAAGTATCAGAAAAGTGTGCTCAATATTGCCCAATCGCATCTTCACAAGTTTAAAACTGGCATTGATCACTTGAATTCTGTGAGGAGTCCAGAGAAGTGCTGTAATATAGAATGATGCCTTTTTTTCTTCCAGCATCCTCTTAATAATTTCAGATTCCTGGAGTATAGATCGACTCTGCAACTGTCAATAAAGCAGGAGCTGCAGTGTCCCCTTCTGTGTGTCCTCTGACACAGGACAAATGACACACTGTATTGAAATTCCCCACTCTTAAGACTGCTTTGATGGCAGGTTTGGATTGGGCTAGTAGTTCTAACCTGCCACATAAAAGGCATCTTTTTTAATGACATGCTGAAAGTCATTTGTACATATCAGGACTCGAAGAAGCATTCAGGTCACAGAGCAGACCTATGTTACTTAGGGTTTGGGGGAGGAGGGAGAGGTTTGTTCACAAAGGGTTCTGGACTAGGTAAGGATATAAGCAATGTAACATTAACAGAAATTAGGAAGAGTTTCTTGAGATGAAAAAATATCCAGACATGGACATCTGCATTGGAGATAAAAGAAACCGAAATAAGACAGCCAAGGTCTTCATGTCAATGGCTAGTATTTGCACTGGTCAGCACAATTGAAATTGGACCATGCAAACCCCCCCCCAAGTCAGTGAATGTTATTATCACTCTCAGTAAATTTTGTCCTTCAGATGCAGTGGACCTGGGCATTGTGTTGCTGATGGAACTTGGCCCTTTGCGAAAAATAGTTGGGGACCCCTGGTCTAAACTATGGTCCAGATTGGGCTGAGGGTGAAACAAAACGGAACACACCAATTTATAGATAAAGAAGGGAACAAAGCACTGGGAGACTAATCTCTCCACAAAAGGGCATGGTCACCTGACTTCCCCACCTAAGACTTCCAAGCCCCCCTGCTGACATACCCATTTATTATTTATATAGTCTGCTTCATTTTGAGTATCATGTGATTATAAAGGTTATGGTTGAAGCCCTAGGCTTGAAGCAGGCAACACATTCATTTAAGAATGTAGGCTTGCTCACTCCTTTATATTAAATTATTCAGGTACTCACTGGATGTCTGTACCCAGAATAACTTGCATGGTGTAGAATATGATGTTCATTAAATTTCTATAGCTGAGTTTATATTTGTAGTACTGGCTGCTCAAAGTAGCCTAATACTTGCAGAATAAACACTGGCATATAATGGAAAAGACTTCAGTGTAAAAAGAGCCATAATTGGTTCTTGATTCCTAGTCTACCACATTTGAAGATGGTACAATTTTGCCCTTTTATGTAGCTAACCCATTTTACAAGAACGATTGATGAAATTCTCCTCTTACTCATTACAGTTCCTACTATGTTTACATTCAGCTGTCAAAACATGAATTAATACCATTGTCTTAATATTTTTTACAGGTGTAAGTTATAATATTGTCTCCAGAAATTAATAATGGAAATACAAGATAGCCATTTCCTCTGTTTATTAGTCATCAGACAGTTAGCACTGCATGTGACTATGTTTTCAGTCATGTTTTTGCCCTTATATAGGTGTAGAATCCTTGGCTGGTTCCAGTTTGTCTGGTACAAGCATGAAAATTGTATTTTTAGTTTGTTGTTTTGGGTCATTTTGAAACCCATGCGTTGTATATTGGAAAGGATCATTTAAATTCCTCTAAAGCTTTAAATGTCAACATAACCCCCATTAGAAATATTTGATTTTAAATTTAGTTACAGGGAATCAATACATCTAGAGGGTACGTCATTCACTTGCTCACTGAGGAGGTAAACAGTATTAGCCACCTTTGTGCCTCTTCTCTGTGTTATTCTGGCACATTGACTTGTAATCAATTAAAAATGGAAACTTCCCTTTTTGTAGCAAGGGAACATATGAATTTCAGCTTCATAGCAGCAAACAGGCTGCAGGTGGTATGAAAATGAGAGATCATTTAAGGTCTTTGTCACATACTTTATTATTTACCTAAATATGCATATGAGATAGTATAAGGCAATTGCAGAAAATTTGGGGTATGTTTTATTTAAAATGGTAATGGTATTGTCACGTTCGGCGGGGTAGCGAGCAGTCAAGCAGGCGAGAAAGCCAGGAAGTCGGGCAAAACGGGGTCTTTAATCTCAGGAACGGGGCAAACACCACCAAACATCACAATACAATTCAGAATCTGGCAGACAGGGGAAAACGCAGACTAATATACAAAAGACAGGTTGGAATTAACTAGACACAGGTAGGAACAATCAGGAGGTAATGAGGGGGCGTGGCACACACGAGGAATGGACGGAGCTGGGCGTGACAGGTATTTTCACGAGTTGTATTTTTAGTATGTAAATAAATGCAGTGTCGTCCAAACACTGTAAAAACACGTCATACTGGCTCATTCCAAAGCAATGCTCTTTCCTCTGAAACATTGGCATACCCAGTTCAGGTCTGTGGTGTCTTAGCACCTTAAAAACAACCATGGAACTAAACGGCTCTATCTTAATGTCTCCATGGTGGTGGCTTTTAAACTACAGATGCTAACTCATCAGGTGGCTGGAGAGAAGATACCACATCATCCCCAGAAGGGCACAGGGAGTAGGTATGTGCCTACCACACATATGACTGGGCTTGGAATTAATGAACATTGTAGAGAATATACCGGTAAGAACAAATAACATTTATAATTATTTATTTATTCATTTATTTAGTTATCCGTGGGTTTAGTTTGTCTTTGGGATAAGCTCCTGCCTCATTGTGACTGTCATATCCCTGCCTGTCATCTCCCGGTCATGGCTCAAACAAGCCACACTTATTCCTCTCTTCTTGCCTCTCGTTACTAACCCTCATATGGAAATCACTCCCAGCTGCCTCTCGTTAGTTCCCTCATTAGTCGCATATATACGTGCTTCCCAGTCCTGTGTTCCCTAGTCGAACCATCGTGTTGCCTGTGCCCTTCCTTGTTCTACTCCTCCTGATTTGGATCCTTCACAATCCTGTTTATTTCCAGTCGCTGTTCTTTGAGTTCAGTAAACCCCCTTTTTGTTTCCCCATAACCCCTGTCCTCCAGTCGTTCGTCCCACAAGTCATGACAATGACCTTACAATATATGAAAAGTTAAGGAAAAGGGACAGATAAGGTGATCATTATTAGCTGCTTAAGACCTCGTTAGAACATGGAAAATTTTGAAAACACTTATAATTGCTATGCCTTATATTACAAGAATGTTTTACAGGTAATGTATGCTGAATACCTACCCAACCAACACATGACATATGACAGGCTGGTTAATTAAAATTCAGCAATTATTGTACCTGCTGTTATTGAAGTCTAGTAATGTGACTTTTGATATCAAAGTGACTTCATCCTTTATGTTAAATTACATAGTTGTCAGCTGGCATGAACTGTGCATGGTGTGCACTGTGTAGCCCTCTGTCAAAGTATTCCTCTGTGCCTTCCGTGACTGCAAGATGGTTTGATGTCAAGTGGCATACACTGTGTGCAGCTGAGGCTGGCAGACCAAGCAAATATTCAAGGCAGTACTCAGATGAAAATGTTGCGAATACTTGCGAATAATTTATGCTTGTGTGTGTGATGCCATCATAATATATATATATATATATATCTCCATCCATCCATCCATCCATTTTCCAACCCGCTAATCCTACTGGGTCGTGGGGGGTCCAGAGCCTATCCCAGAAGCAATGGGCACGAGGCAGGGAACAACCCTGTACGGGGGGCCCATTGCAGGGCACACTCACACACCATTCACTCACACATGCACACACAATTAGCCTCAGCATGTCTTTGGACTGTGGGGGGAAACCGGGGTGCCCAGGGGAAACCCCATGACAACACGGGGAGAACATGCAAACTCCACACACATGTAACCCAGGCGGAGACATGGACCCAGGTCCCAGAGGTCTGAGGGAACAGTGCTAACCACTGCACCACCATGTCACCCCTATATATACAGTGCTACCTCGGTTCTCGAACTTAATCCGTTCCGGACTCCAGATCAAATCAAAGTTCGAGTTCTGATCGAATTTTTTCCATAAGAAATAATGGAAAACCAATTAATTGGTTCCCAGCCCCCCAAAATTACACCTAAATATGTTTTTATTTTAATTTTTTTTTTTTTTAGCATTTAAACAGAAAATGAACAGGATAAAACAAGAAGAGCATTTTTTTCTTAATGGTTTCCAAAACGATAAAGATCTTATCTCAACATTACCCCTGTCCTGCCCTGATCGTCCACTCCTTCCGTGTGCCACGCCCTCTCATTAACCTCATGTGGGATCCCCATGTGATCAGCTGTTTCTGGTTGTTGTCATTAGTCCTCTGTATTAAGTCCACATTTCAGTTTGTTTCCCCAGTC
>JAODLC010000001.1:36274508-36298615 GCA_026781145.1 Hippopotamyrus pictus
CTGGGCTTCCCCCTGTACCGGAGCAGCTACCAGATGCGTGCTGGGCTTCCCCCTGTACCGGAGCAGCTACCACATGCGTGCTGGGCTTCCCCCTGTACCGGAGCAGCTACCAGATGCGTGCTGGGCTTCCCCCTGTACCGGAGCAGCTACCACATGCATGCTGGGCTTCCCCCTGTACCGGAGCAGTTACCGCATGCTCTCTGGTTTCCCCCTGTACCGGAGCAGCTACCACATGCATGCTGGGCTTCCCCCTGAACTGGAGCAGCTCTCTGTGGGCTTCCCTGGGGCTTAGGGCTCCTCTGCCTTGCTCCTTGTCCCCTACCTCATTGTGTTTTCGTGTTTCAGCTGACCTGAGATTGAGGTCCCCACTCAGCAGCCAAAAGAGACATTAATCAGTTCATATGCTTCACAGTTCCCCCAACCCTCGTCCCCCATCTGGTCTCATCCCGTTAGCTTAGACACATCTCCGGCTAACATTGAGAAAGCATTTGGCTGTGGCCTCCCGCCAGCCACCTCCGAGGAGCCTGCCACTCACAATCATCATTATATGTGGAGGGTTGGGGTGGGGGGAAGTGAACAATGTTATTAAATAAAATTTTCAGTGCACTTATGGGTACCGCTGGGCAAAGTGGTAGATTTTTACTTTGAACCCAGTCTGTCCATAGATCCTTCAGGCAATGGAGAGATTTTGGTTGAGATACAGTATAAACATATGAGTACTCCAATGATCCTGCAAAACCCACAGCAATGTTCTGAGTTAGATGATTTTAAACGTCAAATAATGCATTTCTCTTATCTCATCTCATTCTCATGCAGTCAAACTGGAGGGTGTAAATTAAGCACATGTTACTACTGCATTTAGGTGAAATAGAGCAATAATAGGCAAAACTGGCCATCTTTGTTTTGGAAGTAGTATGTTCCCAGTGTGAAATGTGTTAAGTATAGGGAATTAAGAATGATCATAAAAATATTAATGCATTCTGCATGCACAAGCAGTGAGCATCCATCTTTCAGTATTAAGATAAATGCTGTAATAACCATGAAACCAGGCTGTCTATCTGGTAATTCAGCTGCATTACTCAGTGAAGCAGACCTGGGGCTACTTAGCAGAATTTCACTTTGGCAGCTAGGATGTGACTTCACAGAACTTGTTTCATAGATATAACTATTAGGTATTTGTGCAAAATAGGACAAAATGATTTAATATACAAATGTATTGAGTATCCATTCTTATAAGATTCATGTCTCATTCCCCTGTTCAGTCAAAGACAGAATCACAGAATATGCAACAGAAAAGTTTAAAGTGATGTTGAAGAAATGTGTGGAAGTCAGCTAAAGAAATGGCTGCCATGCTGGGGTTTCGTGCGCAACAATGTCGACCACCCAAAAAATGATGGAGCTGGTGACAATGATGTGGGAGAAAGGGCTCTGATCTCAGCAGCAGGTGGAGGCTGGCGTGACGGGTACAGAGCTGAACAGGCTGAGAGACAGGGATCTGATCTCAGCAACAGGTGGAGGCTGGCGTGACGGGTGCAGAGCAAAGACTGCTCCGTCAGGCCACACAGCAACATGAACAGAAGGACTGCTTCATTGTGAAGGGCAGCCTGGTGATGAACTGTGGTCTCACACCTTCAGGGTCTGGGGCTGAATCCTCATCTGTGTGTTTTTTTCCATACTGGGTGCATGTTCCTCCTGCAGCCCATATAATCAGGTGAATGCGTGCCTAGATCCCAACCTGAGTGTCTGTCTGCTTTGTGCCCTGTGCTGCCTGGGGTAGGCCCCCAGTCATCTATGACCCTGTACTAGATAGCAGATTATAAGATGAATGAATGCATCTATTAATACTGTCCTTGTCAATAATGCAGGCTCGTTGTGGCAGCATGGTGGAGTGGAACATGTATTTCTGACCACACACTGTGTCCCTTGACATGAGTAAAATAATTTCGATACGACACAGTCTCCATGAGTTCAGTTTTTTCAGCAGTAATACCCAAAGGGACACACTTTTATGAAAAAGTACCAACTTATACCTTTGAGGGTACAGTTATTTGTTACTGGGCGTATACCTTCAAGGGTCTGCCAATTGTAACCTAGCTGTAGGTAAATGTACCTTTTAAAGTACAGAAATGGACTCTGAAGAACATTTTTGTGTCATTGGGGGAACAAAACTGTACCAGGTATGTGCCCTTTTTCTGACAGTGTACTGAGTATCTGGCAGTGCCTCCAAGAACAGGCTGTGATGCAAGCTTAATACAGATGAAGGGTCTGTAAAATGATATGGATGGAAGGGTTTGGAATAGAGATCCCTCAAAATATCAGGTTCAACAATACCAAATGTTCAGCATCACTGAGCTTCTGGTTGAATTCTGACCACAATTTGAATTTCTGTAACACTTCATTTACATTTTATTGAAATTGATTTTTTTTGTTTGTCATTTGTTTATTCTTTGACTTTGTGAAAAATGTAACACTTTATCAGCAACACTATCAAGTTGTTCTCGAAAAAGTTGCTGATATCTTGTTGGTTGGCTAGGTGAACATTGCTTAAGTTCCCAAACCTCTCCTCAAAGCCACTACAATCATTCCATGTATATATTAAATAAAAAAATAAAAAATAAAAATACGCAAAAAAATTGCATATTTTAACTTTATTGTATCTCCAATCGCTATGTAAAGCGTCTTTGAGTATCTAGAAAAGCGCTCTATAAATAAAATGTATTATTATTATTATTATTATTATTATTATTATTATTATTATTATTATTTATATTAAATTTCACCACCAACTCAATTAATCCATTAATTTTATTTTGCCTAAGACTTTTGCACAGTATTGTATTGTGATATGACAGTGAAATCTACACATGGACGTAAGACAAAATATATAGTTAAACACCAGATTAGGTGGGAAGAGTGTGCAAAATGGCAATGGACTTGAATCATGCAAGTAGCCCCTTGAACACAGTATTGTAAATGTCCATCAGAGTAGGCAAAGTGGTCCCAGCAGTCTTCTGTACTGTCTTCGGTACTCTCTACTAAGGGTTATTATTGTTAACAAAAAGTAAAATTATAAGTAAACATTTTCATAAACTCGAACAAAACAAGAAACAAAAGTAAAATAAAATGCTAAAACAAAAAGAAAACAATAAAAATTGCTTCTAAACTAACTGAAATAAAATAAAAAATGCCAAATACTTCGTTACATTTTTTAAATACTATTTTGCTAAAGTAATGTTTTGTTTATCGTTCCTCTTTGATGGAAATAATTCAAGGAAACATAATCTAGTATATTGCTGTTCAATGACCATTAATAATACCTGGAACATGTTTTGCCTATTTTGAGGACATCCTGCATAATGTACACTGTCCATTCATATAGGATTCTTTTAAGACCAGACATAAAAATGCTGTACAACTTTAAATCTGTCCCTAGAAATAAAATCACAAAAACTTAAACTGATACTAATATTCAAGTAAAAAATATTAAACTATAAAAACTAAATAGGGATATGTCTTTTAAAATAAAAACTAATAAAATCATTAAAACCATACTGAAAATGAAGACTAAATTTGATATGAAATAAAAATTGGCAATAATATAATAATCATAAAAACTAAATTAAAAAATCGAAAGCATAGTTGGACCCACTGGAGGTGTGAAGCATTGCAGGATCTGAATCAGTTTTGTAGTTTTGTAGTTTGTGAGGACACTTCTGAAGGTGGATAGGATGGAAGGTGGCAATCTCACCTGTCACAAGCACTGGAGGCAGTAAACTTGCTGCTGGCCAGTGATCAGGGAGGATGCATGTTGGTTCTATGCTATATGTTTTCAGTGTGACTCTTAGTAGATGCTTTGAGATCCTTTTCACATCACAGGCCAATCAGCCCTTAATTAAGAGTCTGATTGGAAAAAAAACTCAGCATCCAGAATTGTCTGCCAGGAGGAGGATCTTGAATGGTTGCAAAAAAAACACGCTTATAGTTTATCAAGCTGGATATTTTTCTGAAGTAATTCTGATTAAGCATCTTTGTAAAGGGTACAGAAGTGCCTTCCCCACTCAATGGGAACTTGAACCAGTATCCCAATTTGGTATTTTGGACTATGCCTTTAAACACTATGTCACCAGCTGGCAGTGAATTCTTGCTCTCTTGCTTACCAGCAGGCTGTCATTACTGGCTCACTGGCACAGCTACACGGTGTAGAAGAATGTGCATCTCTATGCCCACACAGGCGGCCCTGCCTCTGGGGCTTGGCATCTTCGTTTTGGACAGGCCTGCATGGGGGAGGCGCTGCAGAAGCTGCCATAATGAGCAACTGCTGACTAATGAGTTCTGTAATTGCTTTCCTCAATTTTCCGCTGCATTTTCTGATGGGCATTTTGATGTTCATGTTGGGAGGAAACAGCAGTGCTGGAAACACAGAAGGCTGGAGGCATTTCCCAGGTGCTCTGCTGCCAAGACATGTGTGCCATCCATTGCCAGCACCCTCAGATCAGAGCTTATTCCCGCATTTAATACAACGCAAAGGAAAAGCGGAACCTCACTTTTTTATGCATTTATTTATTTAGTTTAAAAAATACAAAAATGTATACATTTCCACCCAGCCATAACTCAGTATTAAGTGGCTTTGGAGACAAGGCAGGGGGACACTCTGAAAGGAAGGCCATTACCATTCCGTCACGTTACATACAGACAGACACATTTGCATGCTACGGACTATTTAGAGGCACCAATTAGCCTTCCTGTGTTTCTTGAACTGCAGGAGGAAACCAGAGTATCTGGAGACCCCTTGGGAGGACATGCAAACTCCATGCACTCGCTCCATTTAGACAAATCACCCCGATTCTCTCTGTAAGGTGTCATAATGATAATCGGGTTGTAGCTTATGTTCATCAAAGGCTGGCCATAACCAGAACTGTTCTCATCACGGGCATCTGCAGACGCAGCTTCTGGAGAACGGGGGGGGGGGGGGGGGGCAAAGCCTGGGTTTTATCCAAATCTGGGTGCACATGACGATGGAGCAAGTGTTCCTTATGGAGCACAAAAAATGAGCATTAAAGTTTGGGACCTCAGGAATGCTAACGAGGGGGAATGCCATTCTGTTATGCAGCTGGAGGAAAATTACATTGACTACATGGTACTTATGAAGGTGCACAGTGAAGAGGAATGCAATGTTTTCATCATTTATTTTGCTCAAAGGTAGCTACCACTGCCACAGATTGCATTCATATATTATGATAGCAATTAGAAAAGTTACCTCAGGCTTGCCGGTTCTTACCAACTGTCAAGCCAAAGAGTCTGATAGTGTTTTCTGTTCCTTGGTTTTGCAGGGAATGACATTTTTTTATAGTTTATTAGTTTATCTGTTTGTCAAAATTCAAAAACAATTTAGATAGTTTCAGTACGGTTTTCTGTTATTAAAATCTAATCTTGTTATGATTGAACTATAATTCCTAAACTACTCTCTACACAATGCACAAAGGAGATTTCAATCATATATATTCATAGGCAACATAAACATGACTTAAACAGACTTAAATTCTGGTTTTGAAAGTGGGGATGAAAGTGCAACTAGTCAACAGATGCTCTGACCCAAAAATACACAAAATAAAAATGCGTAGAAACAAAAATTTGTATTTGTATTGGCCTACCAAATGTCCCTCCTTGAAATAATTAATCGGTGACATAGTTTATGTTAAGCAGCTGAAATTGACAAAATTACACATGTTCCTGCAAGATTAAACCATGTTTCACATGAAGTGATCAAATTAGGACCTCTTGCCAATTCTAGACTGGCATACATTGTGCAAAAATTTTACAGATTGTGAAGAGTGGATCGATCAGCAGGACAGATTTAGTAGGTTTAACTACATTTTTCATTTACAAACAAAACATGCTAATGTCAGCGGTCATTAAAAAAATGCCTCAGCTTGAATGTATATAGTTTATTTTTGGAAATTAATCATAGACAGGTGCCTGGGAACTGTTGTTCAAAGTTTTATAGTGTTTATTAAAGCTTTGCCATAATACATTGTATTATGCATTTTGAACTGTTTTCACTTGAGGACTTTGTTTTAAAAACTAAAATTAAACTAAATCATGAAATACAAACTGCGATAAAAATAGTTGAAATCTCTTAAAACTCAAACTTAGCTGACAAGAAAACAAAAATTGAAGAGAAAATTTCCAAAACTCAGTCCATGCGATAGGTTTTTGAGAAAATTTCTGTTGACTTCTGTTGCCAGCGAGCATCTGTTCCAATTATTCTGTCACTCATCCTTCAGAATTTAATAGTGGATCAATACAAACAAAAAGCAGAGTCAACACTGAAAACTGTTTTTACAGGCCTAATAAATGCCACAAATGACTCTATAAAAACACACACAAAGTCTGTTGTCACCTAATTTCATATATATGGCATTCTTATATAGCTACCTGTCTAGTATTTATTAAATTAAGGTTTTGCTGCAGCTAATGCCATTGTTCAGTCCCAAGAGCGTCAATGTGCCATCTAACAGCTAAAACAACCAGGCCTGAAATGCTGCCTGATCATTTCCATGAAAGCCACTTCTTCTGTCTTTAAACACTTACTCTGAAGGGTCTTTTTGCTGTGTATTGTAGTTTAACTGCCATCAAATTTGGTCTGGACAAAAGCAGCATCTGACCAGCTAATACATGGACAGAACAATCTTCTTCTTCTTCATCAATTCATACTGTCAAGCAGCCCCTTTTAAATTTATTTACTACTAGCAGTTTCAGGAGAAATTTTCTGTGGTACCTTTCTTCTTCTTCTTCTTTCTCCTGTTTCACTAATAGTACAAATCTTGTTGCATCATCATTTTATGATTAAAAATATTTCTACTTTTTCAAACAGTTCTGAACTTGAATCAAACTGGTTAATCAAAGTCCTCTTGGGATGTAAATATGCAAGAACATTTTATAGAAGAATTATTAGTGCATGTGCAGTTGTATAATCTGCCTTAACAGAACAGACAGGTCTGTGGTATCTGGGTCTGAGATGATGAGATAGTGGACATTTGTTTTTATGAAATACAAGGCAACATTGCAGAGTTTAAAATTTACACAGTTTGTTTCTTCTTGATTCACAGTGCAAGAAATTGTGCAAAAAAGTGTCATTTTTACGCCCCCTTATTTAACAAACAGTTAAGTTAAGCAAGTTCAGTGGTTTGTTGAGCTCTTAATAGAAAGAATCTGAAATTGATTGTTCATGTCCTGAATGAGATGCTGTCCGGCAATTTCACAACATTGTTGACACATTTTATCTCTGAAGAGGCCAATTTCTGCACTGCTGAGCGATTTGTTAAAGGACACACTTTAACTGGCAGGATTACTGCCACGGACGGCAGGTGTGAAATGGAGTGTCCGATATTTACTCTTTCCCCTCTGCTCACTTTTGCTGAACCTCAGATTAACATGCATACCCCATAAGGCTTCAAAGGTGGATTGCAGTTTCCACAGGAGAGTCCATGAAGTCACAGGTTCTTTGTCCAAACCTGGAGACCTTTGACTATGACAAGCTCAGAATGACTCTTTAATGATTTAACACTGCTTCATTAGGGAAGTACACTCCACAGAGACTTTGCAAGGTAATTGTGCATGATGCTCACTCAATCCACATCAGCCAAGGATGTTATCTGAGAAGATACTCCTGAAGAATATAAAAACATTCTTCAGTATATATGATAACGTGTAAATGCAAATTGACTTTTATAGAGTTTTAATGTAAAATGTTCGCAAAAATCTGTTTCTTTGCTTTAATATGTCAGATGATATTTCCTTGCCTCTTGTCACTGCATGCATCCTGAGGCTCTCTGCTGGTGCATGGCTGTTCGTGAGCACTGCAGTCGATCAGCTAGGGTCTTATATTCTTTGCACGTTTGGGCCTGTGCAGTCTACTTCCGTAATTAATGGCTCAGAGCTGCTCCTGGTTGGTGGACATTAACAGACTCTTTATGCTGGGCAAACTGCAGTGAATGAAAAGTTCAGATTAGTGGAAAATCACCTCTGTGTCTGTTGTACCATGATATTGTTTTTGTGTTATTTAGTTCTTTTAGTTTAGTTTGCTCTATTTTTTTTCTGTTCTAGTTCCCCGTTTCACTCCCACATACCTCATTCTTTCCAATTCTCTTAAAGGGCTTGAGTTCCATTAATATCAATTCAGTTTATTGTGACCTCTTTAACTGGCCACAGTGTACCTAGTAAGAGGCCTACATAGTTTGGACATAAAGCACTTTATCTTGACTTCATGGGCAATAATTTGAGAGAATAAATGTGTTTTGTAACTTGTCAATTCCCTGAGGAGTTGACTTATCTTTGGTAGGTTATAGTAATACTGGTAGGCCATTAAAAGTTAAATTGTCATCTTTTCTGCGTTCACAGCTGATGGTTATATAAACATAAATCTCCGTTTATAGTCCACACTTTTTTACTCATACAGTGTGTATTGTTTTGTGCTATTCTCTCCTCGTTCTTCTTACTAAGTATAGCACCATACTATGAACACAAAACAAGAAGTAATGTAGATAATTTTAAGAACAATTTAAGAATAATTATGAGATTTGTATTAGCATAATCCAGTCTTAACATGCAGCATAAATGTATTAAATGTGCTCTAGGCAGCAAGGACAGACAGAACCCATGGTGAAAAAAGGGACCCAGAGATACAATGTGGAAGCCGTCCAAAATTGACACACCTGCATTTACTGAAAGGACAGCACCTGCAAGGATAGATGCTGCATCAAGCTTAGCTTTTGTCTAGATACACACTGGCAAAAACAGCAACCTGCATCATGAATTAAGCAAATAGCCCCCCTGGTAAACAGTTCCTTCAGATGAATTATGTATTTTGTTTTGTTTGGCACATAAGCTGTATCATAAGTTGTATTTTTGTTCAATAATGTCCTAAAATACTAAACTGTCAGGAAAAAGGGTCCAGCCCTTTTTGTACCCAAAGGTATAAACAAATTTAATGTACCTCATAGTCCATTTCTGTAACCTAAAAAGGATCATTTACCTACAGCTAGGGTGCAACTGGCAGACCCTTGAGGGTACTAGCCTCAGGTGGTGCAAATAGGTACTCTTTTTTTCTAACAGTGTAGATGACTGATGTTCATACTACTACATCAATGATCCCTGGCCCAAGTTCTTCTCACAGTTCTGGGTGAAGGATGTGGGATGAGTGGCCATATCCTGAGGGTGGTCTTTCTGTCAGCATTGCTAAAGTAATTCACCCCAGGTATGCATTCCTAGCTACCAGCCATCCAGCACTAACAGGTGCTAGAGCTGAGTTTCTCCCAGGCAGTCAGTTCCTTCCCATCCTCGTATCAAACATAAAAAAGTTTTCTCAACAAGAAAAATGCTGATAGCAACTTGGAGACGTAATTGTTTTAATGAATCTGGTTGAATCTGTTGGGATTGTTTCTTTGCAGGTGAACCACAGAAGAACACCAGGATATGAAAGGGCTTAGCTGGCACTGATATCTCTAATTCTTAGAGCTGTGTATTACTGTAGGTGTTGCACTGCTACATGACATCATGATTTGTTTTGAAGAAATATAATTATAACATGGAAATTAGTTTATTTCATGGACTCCTAGTAAAAGGCTGACTGAATAGAAATGCTGGGCCAAAAGAAAGCAGACAGCGCTCTCTGTTTTTTAAGGTTCCCTCCATTCTTATGGATCCATAGCATTTCAAAGAATCCGTACAAAGAAAAAAAACAAATAAACAAGGGACCACTAGCTGGTTAATGTTCACTTTTTACCATACTTAAATTTTAAATGATATTCAGTGTCTTGCAGGAATTATCACGCAAAGCCAAATGCTAATTTAATTAAAATCAAGCTTTAATATCTCAATTTGATTGTAGTCAGCTGAACTGGCAAGTGGCCCCATTCCCTTCCCCTGGTCCTGGATATCAGCGGGAGCTCTTTTTCATCATCTCGGCACCCTAGGAAGTAACTAGACCCTTTACGCTCTGCTGTTAGAGAAGCACAGAGCTCACTTCACTTATGCAGTTCTTTAGTCTTAGGTCTGTTATCTATCTGAATGAGCTTTGTGCTGTCAGCGATTGACTGTCCATCACCACCAAGGCAGGTGATTTGCTTCTTCATGAATGATGATCTGTTCTGACTAAGGTTTCAGTTATTGCCCTTCTTATGGCATTCTCCAGGGTTATTCCACTTATTCAGCAACTAGTTGGCCTGTGTTTGCATTATTAGCATGAAATTTGACCAGGAATTTAGTGCACCCTGGACTAGAGCTACAGGTGAAGAGATCCCCTGCTGAAACACCTGTTCTTCCAAGATGTAAATGGAGAACCAAAAGTATTTTTCTCCACCACTTAGTCTGGTGATTGTTTGGGGGAAGCGCCCAGCAAATTACAGAAGCAGCAGATAATACGTCATAAGGTTACAGTAACTTAATATTAATAGGGACAAATTAAGCCCAATTAAATATTGGTTGGTACATATCCCTCCCGGTTCCTATGCCCCTGGTTACAAGCAAACGATTGGTAAAAATGGGGTGGATGTTACATTATTGTAGCTTTCTGTAATATTTGAAACATTTTGCTGGATCAGGGAATTCAGATTTGTAATTCCCGAAGCCAGTCATGTTTTAGTATTAGTATTATAACTAAAGGGGGAAAAAATATTTAAAGGCACAATGTCACACTCTAAAATAAAAATAAATGAGGGTAATGTTAATCCAGAAGGTTAAGCAAAATATGCAGAGTATGCACTGGAAAAAGAGAAAACTCACATGAGCAAAACAAAAAAAGCGTTGAATTTCACTAATGTTCTCACAAAATTTCTCCTGACACCAGAATGAATGGCCATGGCATTTGTTTCTCATAGTCAATAAGCAAGACAATAACTGTACATTAGAAAGTGGATGACAGCAGTAGAATTTAAAAAAGAAAAAAAATCAATCCAAGGTTTCATTTACAGTCTTCTGTAAATCAGACTGTTGCCAGGCTCTTGCCAACTTCAAATGCAGATTAAATTCTCATTGCATATTGTACTTTAATTTAGGCGACACCAGGGGAGAGGAGCCACTGAACAGAACGGCTTCCGAACAAAGACATGTCTCCCTGTCAAACTGAAAACCACAGTTTGAAGAGCCTAAGTGAACATACACAGGCACTCAGAATTGCAATGCTCAGCTTACTTATGCGTGTTAAATTCACCATTTACAGATTTTCCCAGTGAGATGTAAAACACATGTTAAACCCAGAGGTAACACCTTCACAGCATGGTACCAATATAAGACCAGCTCCCAGATGCTTTCATTAATGCATTGTACCCACACAAACCTCTCCCACTGTAAACATCAGCAACCTCACTTTTAACTGTTGGGGTATATCAAATAGCTGCTAATAATTTAAACTTAATGATTGTACTCTCCATTTATTTTTTTTTTCCATATTTCACTCATGATAATCTCTTACTCATAGTAACCCCTCCATTTTGATTCAACTGATTTCCGTTTTCTGCTACAAAAGACCCAGGATTATAACACCATCTCAGAGCTACTCACGCTCTGCACCAGAAACAGTGTGACGTGTGTGTGTGTGTGTGTCTGACTTTTCATTAATTCATCTTGGTTTGACTCCTTTTCATGTATGCTAGTATAGCAGTCTTTTGTTTTAGTGGAAACCTAAACTCAGATTCTCCACATTTATATAAAAGAAGCTGGCTTTAATAGAACAGAACAGTCATACTTTATTCATGGAGAAAATTCTGTTTTCGCTTATCCCATCTTGCTCTTCATGAGACACACAGACACACATACAGGCGAGAGCAGGCTTGGGGGTTACAGTGCAGGGTCAGCCAGCGTGGCGCACCCTTGGTGTACCCCACTGAGCACCCCAAAATTGTATTTATTATATGAAGCAGATTTCAGTCATGAAGCCATGTTATGAACCAAAAATCACCCTTACCATCTAGATTCTGTGGAACAACAGTTTAAGAAAACTAAAGAAGAAATGGTCTTCCTCCATTGGCAGAGCCTTTTCAGAATGAGAATCGGTTTTATAGCATAGGTCGAAGCATAAGTTCAGCTATAGGGTTTCACAAATAGATATTTTTGACCCAACAGCTACTGATTTAAACCCTAGTTATTAAATTCTTGCGTACCTGATCGCCAATAATTAATTAGGTTCATAAATGCATTACATTAGCGATGTGAGTTTCAGTACGTCAGTTACTTTTAAATGCATTTGTCCATGCACTTGTATTTGAGTGCTGAAATAAAAGTCTAGTAGTGCATGTCAGTAGGTATTGCTGTGACAATTAATAGTATTCGCTTATATAGCAGTTTGTGTGTTCTGCTCTTATGCAAAGCTTCAGTCATGCAGGCCTACTTCAAAAGTATATTTCAGTTACACAAGTATCTGGCAAAATATATTCCTCTCACCCACCATGATTCACTTTATCCATAGAATATTAGAATATTACATATTTAGAAAAACACAACAGCCCAACTTAAATGAATAACAAGTACAATGCATTGTACCTTTTAGGAAAAGGTGTGAAGATCCGAAGGTATTTTTTAGTTTGGCAAAGTCTTATAACACCACAATGTACTAAAATACCCTGGACACCTCAATTGTTATTTTAGACTGAGCTATAACTTTTTCAGTGTTTTAAACATACATAGGATCATTCATTTTAAAAGTTCAATATTCCTTGGCAAAGGCTGCAAATCACTGATGTGAAAACATAATTTGCCACATCTATGTATTTAAACTTAGCCGTATGTAGCCTTCAGTAACAAATGAGCAGACTTCCTACATTATGTACATTTATGCTTTTGCAAAAAAAAAAAAAAAAAGTCCTCTCTGGTTGTTAAGGTTTACTACATAAGGCATCCTGTATTGATAAGAAACTACAGTATATCAGTTGATAGGGTTCATACTGAATTGTCATCACAAGGCAACATTGGTATGTAAGTGAAGATTTTGCACAATACAGAACCTGACATCACTAGGACTTTTCATCAGTGTCACAGAAATTTGTTTCTAGGCATAATTACAAGGTGCGTAGACTGGGTAATGCATGTGGACAAGCTAATGTGATTGACTTTCAGAAAATAGGGTCTGAACAGTGCTTATTTATTCACTGGGCCTTGTTGATGGATCCATACTGCTGGCTAAATAGATTGAATTCATCAAAAGAAAGCACCTTGTTTTGCTGAACCCTGAAAGATTTGCCTGTGCATTCTGCAATGTGACGGTGAGAAAATGCGACACTAACTCTTGGCTGACATTCCACGGTGGCAGGAGAAAAATGTTTCCCTGCTTGACACTTCCTAACCCATTAAAGGATTAAAAGAATTAGAATTTTTAAATTATTTATTCATATTTAACTACGGCATATGTTGTGTATGTACACAGTAATCACAGTGGAAAACCTGTAAAACCATTTATAAATTAAACACCTGACGACGGTTAATTGGAAGATTCGAACGAACAGCGTGTCACGAAAGACGGAGACCTGCTATATCTCCGGTTTCCACCCCCCGCATCGCCTGAGGACCGGCAAACCTGTTTCCTCATTGAAACAACCCGTTTGTTTGTCAGCTAACCCCCTCTAGCGCCGATCTCCTCTCGGCACAGCCTGGATCCCGTTCTCCGTTCTACGGACAGGTTACAGAGAGCTAATCGCTGCGCCGGTGCTGTGGAGGAGAGCAGTCCGTCTCTCTCACTGTGCGGGAAGTCAAAGGCAGTACCGCTTGTATGCAGGATATATAAGGATGGTACAGGCTGCTTATTACTGCAACGGGGATATTCAAAAATAGAAAAACAAGTGGTGCGATTTTACTTCTGTAGTCTTGTCAAAGTTGATTCAAGTGGTGTAACGTTCAGCAATACATTTCCATAAGAACCATTAAGGAGCTTATTTTATGTAATCTATCAGCTGTTTATCTAAGTAACTTTATGATTAACGCTCATCCTGCATTGTGGTCAGAGCCTGGATGGGTCGGTCATCTGACACAGTGTTTATGTAGACGGCTGTCCAGTCCGCCGTACGCCCGTAAAAGCTCCGAGGAGCTGGAGCGCATTTAGCGGATCACACGTGGATTCTGCTCCCTTTCACAGCCGGAGGAAGCGTAGCTAGCTTAGTGCGCCTCAGAAATGCCTTTTGGAGTTCAAGTCTACCTTATTTTTATGCTCCTAAGGGTTATTTTCATGGATCCAAGTCACAGTAATCAAGGTAAGGCTCCGCTAGAACGAAATGAATTAATATAACAATTAATTAATGACCGGCATTCGTAGACTTAATTGTAGTTTTATTGACTTATCTGGTACCCGGTCAGTCCTGTTACGTAGGTGAAGTTCCCAGTATTTTACTCCTTCTTGTGTTCTTAATCCTCATTCCTTATATTTTCAGGCTATTAGTTACATATCTTACCACGAATAGATTGTTTTATTGTGGCTGAACTTTGCACGAACGTGAAAGTATATGCAGATACGAGGATCCCTGGTTTTATATTGGCCCACTCAGGTGTACAATCGGTAATCAAGAACTAATTATTCGGTAGTGCCTTTCTATTGCTCATTTTTATTTTTATCTAATATGTCGGGGCATCATTTCATTTAGAGGCAGTCTTTTTGTAGGTAAACTTTTCCTCACTCTGATTAGGAATAATAGCAGTGCTGGATTATTACCTCGTCGAAATAACCGTGTTGCATTGAATGCTATAGCGTTACCTTCATTTTGAAATGCGAACTTCACAAACAACCAAAAGATAATTAAATGTGGCACGTAGTTTAAAATCAACGGCGGTACATGGGATGGTGAATACTGATATTCTGCAGCATCGGGCCAGCATTATGCAATATGTAATCGAGGATAACGGTGAAAAAGGAGACTCGATCAGGCTTGCAGTGCAATGGCTAGGAAGATGCCGTATACTTACGGCGGGGAGCCTAAGTGCTATTTAAGTGCATTGGATGGATGTAATTGATTACTTATTATGAGTCAATTGTACGTACTTGATGGCAATTCACAATATTTCTAACTATTCATTTTCTTCGCCTCCTTATTTTAAGCAGCAGTAGTCTTAAAAGTGGACTGTTATCTCAGTTTATATAGCATAAGAAAAATGGCATAATGTAATAAATCAGAGGACTCGGCAAATACCTGCTTTCTCATAAGAAAAGTGAAAAATGTATGTTAATATGTAATACCGGTCATTGAGATTTTGTCTGTAACGTACGTACTTCTGAAGATTTTTTTTCCTTCACAAATAGCTGGGTAACTCAGATTATTCTTCGTGATTATCGATTGATTAATTATAGTACAGCTGTAATGGCACCTTTAATCTGAGTGTTTGTTATTCAATCTTTCACCTCAACCTCAGCTTTATAAAGCAAAATAAAAGTTCAGAAACTTTTGAAATATCAGCAACATTCTGAGTTAAATTGTTTTTTTGTGTCGTTTTTTTTTACATTTCACTCAGGTTGAATATTATTAACATATGTAATGGAAAGATCCTTATAATTGTGGAAAACGGCTTGATGGAATCACATATATTTGAATTGTGGTCTTTTTTTCTCAGTTAGAATCCAAACTCCAAACTTGCTCATTATAGCTCATTACCATTTGTATTTTTATGATTGATCAGGCTATTAAATGCACGTTTTTAACATAATGAATAATGTATTGTTTAATTTTAATGCTACAATTTAGATTTGTTAGCCTGAGAGTAAGTATCCCTGGGACTAAGTAAAGAGCTTTAGAGATATCTTATTAATACCTTTTTAAAGCAGTTAGATTTCAAAGCTGATTCTGACTCATATGCCTCATCACATTTACTGTTTGATACCCTAATCAATAGTTACATTCCACTGATGCTTTACTAATCGACACATATTTTGCTGTTAAATTGTGTTTACTGTTGTGTAATATATATTTATGCCCATTCCATTTCTGATGTTAGGAGTTTTCCAGGGAATTATGAATTGTATAAGACAATAGAGAACAGAAAGTTGCGAAGGAAAAGAAAACGTTCAGAATAAAACGGTAAAATGCTAAGTTTGACACTTCTTAATTTGCATGCTGTCAGAAGAGTAAATTACATAAAAGAGGCTTTTATGTTTCATGTGAAATAATGTGGCAGGTGGAGTATTTTTGAGGGCATAACAGCCAAGTGTCTTACAGTTAGGGTGGTGTTTCTCATTCTTTAGACTTTTTTAACATTATGATAAATGATTTCTGAAAACAATAGTCATTAGGCTTATATTTTTGGGTTACAACGTTTTGTACTTATCCACATTTTGTTTGTTTGCATTATAGCATATTATTAATTACACAGTAATAAGAATAGCCTGTTGGATTTTTTTCTCTTACATAGGTGTACAGTTAGGATGAAAATCAAGGGATTTATTGGTAAGGAAGGTGTATGCATTTTACATGCAGCTTTTAGTTTATGGTTACACGCAGTGTATGTCTTTAATGGGAAACTCGGCGGTTGATGGCTACAAACAAGCATTGTTTTTGTCATTATTCAGCTGTTAATTACTGTTTTGAAGCCTTTTTTTGAGATAGGATCGGATTGGATCTGCATTTCCCCGTTTTCAAAGAGAAAAGTGACATAAAAATCCACAGACACAGACGTGGTGCCACCTCTGCTCAAGAGGAGCACCGGGGGGCCACTGAGTCTTCTCTCTTTCCGTAGTTCTGTATAAAATATGAAATGACCTACCATGTAAAGAATGTTTTTATGATCATGGAAATTTAACAAAATCTGACAGCTATGATTGCTTATAATAATAAGGTTTTATTCCCGTGTCTACGTGTGGAGTTTACATGTTCTACCCGTGTCATGGGGTTTCCTCCTTGTTCTTTGGTGTCCCCCCACAGTCCAAAAACATGTTAAGGTGAATTGGAGTTGCAAAATTGTCCGTGTGTGCGCCCTACAATGAGGTGGCACCCTGTCCTGGGTTATTTCCTGCCTTATGCCAGTTGTTTCCAGGATAGGTTCTGGGCCCCACGCGACCCTGTAAACAAAATGGGTATGGAAAATGGATGGGTGAATGGCTCAACGAACGAACGAACGAACGAACGAACGAACGAATGAATGAATGACCACATTGTTTGGTAGCCTTTAAACGTACACTTTAAAAATGGTATTAAATTGCATGTTTTGTTTTCGTATCAAATTTTTCTATTAAAATAATCTGTTAAATTATAGCACTACACTGCAGTTAATTAAGAACTGTTAACACTAGATGAATTTTTAAATGACTGAAAGAGCATACTGTTGCAAAAATGCACTCTGTGAAAGGGTCACAGCTGGGAAATAGCTGTAGCTTCCAATCCACTGGTCCCTGGCTCAGAATCAGTAGGCAATGACTGACCCTCAGGGGGACCTTATGCTATGACAATGACATACCAAAAAAAATCAAACAAATAAAACAAACTGACAACAAATGCTGATGAAAAAGGGGACTCTGTATTCTGCTAAGGCCATTTAGTCTCCCGGATATAAAGTAATGGTGTGTATTTAAGAGGACAAAGGGAAGGGAGCTTTCAGGGTGTCAGGAAGTGTTTTTGTGAATATTGAGTCAATTCAATTCGTAAATAGGGTCTGTGTCTGTCTATATATAGATTTTACAATATGAGATATGTCTTTCTCATGTATGAAACTATAAATGTGTTGCTTAAAGATATAGTTATGCATGATCAAATGGATTCTTAAATACGGTGTCCAAGGTCTGTTGGGGTGGGAATTGGCAGAGACCTCCAAATTTGATTTTATATTTAATATTTTTTTTGGCAAATCGATATGTATTGTCATTTTTAAATAGTTTTTGCTGAAGAGCATTTCAGGGCTACATTGAAAATAAAGGCAAGACCTTTAATTTATCCGACATGTGCCAGTCGAATACATAATCTGTGGTTCGGAATGCACAAGAAAATACATTTTTTGACATGGGCAAAACCTAAAGTACTAGTTTCTCAATACGGAAAATATTATGCTAATTGTGGCTGTAAATTGGTTACGGCTAGTGCTAGAGAGCTCAAAGGCCCTCTCACATCATTTAAATCTGTAGTTAGGGAGCATTTTTGTTCCCTGTAAATTTCACAAACATCAGAGAGATAGTAATTGATAAGACCAAGACTGTTTGTCCTCCCTGTTACTCGGATATGATCCTGGAAACAAATCCAACATGCTTACTTACATGGACAACATCATCCGAGTGTTTATGTGACCAGACTAAGGCAGAAATAGCCTCTGCAAGTTAGTCTCCCCATAGCATTTAAGGCGCTTTTGCTCTTTTGCCAGGATTCAGACCAAGACCAGGCTTAAAAAAAGGGGGGTTAAATTAAGGCTTTAGTAGCATTTATCGCTACAGATATGTGACCATACTCGGCAGTAGAGAACACTGGATTTAGTTCATTATGATTGTTATGATGCAGTCTCATTTTGTTCTAATATTTTATTTTGCATATTTATTCTTAGTGGGCAAATTGACCGTCTCAAGTTTTGTTCTTCAGGTACGTCGACACATTGTGTTTTTTTGCTTGGTTTACAACTATTCCTAATTTGTTAAAATTTTTAAGAATAAACAATTTCAAAAGAATTTGGTTTCCGTGCTGTATCGAAATTGCACTGAACTGTGAACCCAAAACCGGGGAGTGTACCAAGCTGTGAATTTTATGTACTGTTACACCTCTAGTAAAGATTGTATCTTCTTACGTTAATTAAATCAGGGTGTCTGCGAAGTTGCGGGCAAATGTCAGTGTTATCACCATAATATTTTATCTTGCCGATAGCTGTGCTCATGTCTAGGTGTTTGCCCAAACTTTTAAATTGAAACAGTGCTAGAAAATTCCCTGTTCGCACTCACTTATTCGTGATGGCACCATGCTAGACAATGCAGTCCCTAAACAAAATGCGTGTGGAACTAGGCAAATATTTTAGCAGTAACAGGTGCGACCAACATAATTACGGTAACCGATGTATACCTAGAATAATCAATTTCCCTCCCCCACTCCTAAAAGTCTGCATAAGCAAAATAAGAAAATGAGAACAATCTCCTGAGAGTTTTGTAACTGGCTACATAATGCAGAGGTCCTCGGTCATTTCTTGCCTCTAAATTGCTAGACTACAATGGGGCAGTTTGTGGAAATACTAATTGCTTTTTTCCACTTGTCAAATGTAATCCTAAGTGTATGTAATATTCGTAGCAAATCCTGAATAGCATCTAATATACACAGACACTGATTAATGGTTTTATATTGAATCTGTGTTTTGCGTATATCCATTTAACGTCCCTTGGTTAGTCTCTTGTCTTTGACACCAGTAATGCATGTCTGTGTAATATGTAATTTTTTTAATCCTGTTTTCCATCACTTTATCCACACTTTCCAAAGTTATTTAATATCTGCGTGAGCATGAGCAGCGTGGCAGCAGTATTGTAAGCGGTAAGCAGAGATCACTACTGTTATTTCAAGGGCATTTTGGCATAAGGTTGCTGTACCTTCTGATGAACTTGGAAAACGTAGCTATTCTGCTGCAGTGTGGGAACTGGATCTGGAAATGGCACATGTCAAGGTTTGGGATATACAGTATGACATGGTAAACCAACATTCGGTACTCGGTATTCAGTAGTTGGCGTGTTAAATGCATACTGTGAGCAGGCTGAGGTGGGGGGTAAAAACACGTCCCACCGACAGGGTGTTGGATAGCCAAGATACATCAGTGCGAGATGTCAACTGAGGCTATCCCATCTGGTACGAGGCAGCAGAAGGTCTACTGTGGCACTATTCGCAAAAATAATTTAAATGATGATCATGGGATTAACGGGATCTGACACACAATGCATTGAGGCCTGCTGCATATGGGGCTGTGTAGCCAGTGGCCAGTCAGAGTGCTCATGCAAACCACTGGCCACAGTGCTGGAACTGGGCCTCTTAGGAATGGAAGAAGGTCGACCAAATTCCTGTTGCATCATGTGGATGCCTGGATAGGGGTCCAGCATCAGTAAGGTGCATTGGACCAACGAGTCCAATCCGTGGCTGTGTAGCCCCATACATACAGCAAGACTCCATGTACTTTACAGCCGCGGAAAAAATTAAGACACTACAGCACAATTTTTCGTTTCATTCATTTCTCAATTTATGAATGTGTGCCTGTGAATAATATATTTTCTTCTGCAAATTGCAACCTGGTTCTTCTCTGATTCTCATTGATGAAGGGCTCCTTGCTTTATGGGACCTCAGTCCTGCTTCTATGGGGCCCAATACGAACTGTCCTAGCAGTGCATCTCACACCTGCACTTAATGTTTCCCATTCCTTTTGAAGGTCACTTGATGTCATCCTCCTGTTCAGGAGAAACTGTCAGATTAACGATCATCTCTGGCTTTAGAATGTCACTTCCGCCCTTTGCCTGACTGGTTTCTGGTCCTTCCCAGTGTCTCCTGCTTATTCTTGTGTACTGCTGTCTTAGAAATTTTGAACCTGGAAGCAACCTGCTGCTCAGCATAGCGTTCTGCCAGCTGAATTATGATAATACCAGGATAAAAAAATGCAGATTTGTTTAAAAATATAGTGGTCTCTTAATTTTTTCCACAGCTGTATATAAAATAAATGTATTTCCATTAAAGTCAATTAAGGATGTTGACACCGAGGTGTTTCCACAACTGATAAGTTCCTGTGAAGCTCAGTTGAGGACAGGAAATGACATGGACAGTTTGCTTTAAAAGCCTTTTAAAAGAGTAACCATTTAGCGTGTGTTGTGTGTTAATTTCAGCAAAGGGCAGCGTTTTGACTTGTAATTAATTAACTTGCACAGAAATTTGCTTTATTTTGGTTTTTAGGTCAAAGTTAATGAAATGTTCCACTGCAGCAGAAGTTAAATAGTATTGAATGCCCGTTTTAGTTTTATTTCCAGGCTATTTTTTCTATGCTCATTGTACACAGTTATTCTAATGAAATACTCCATCACTTTAATGTGGCTATATAACATCAGCACTCAGTTCTCCTGGTTTGCCCTCCCTTCTCTCCATATCTTAATAATAAAAAACATGTTGCCTGTTTGCATAGAGACCCATTTCTGGTGAGATTACCTTGCCTGATGTTCCCTTTATTTTTGCTGATGAAAGGGGGGTTGTCCTAGTGAGCCAGTAATAAATTTGAATCAAGTATCCTTCTCAGATATTTCTGGTATGTCTTCCTTGCACTTTTAATCTCTTCAGAATAAACTCACTGAAAGAAAAGGATAAATACCGGAGCTGTTTCTTTGTGAACACCACAGAGTATACATTTATGCAGTGTCTCTTTGTTTAATATATGATGCCAGGCACGAGTTTTGGTGTCAGTACTGTGTATATATTTTTATATTAGACATTACAGTCCAAAATGGTTCAGCAAACCAGGAGGCAGTGGTGACACTTATTTACAGTGGGGTAGACAATGAAAGAGAAAGTTAAAAGGAAAATGAAGGGAAGAAAAAGAATTGAATGAAAGAGATGAGTGCCATGTACTTCTTGAATATTATTATTAATAATAATAATAATAATAATATTATTATTATTATTATTATTATTATTATTATTAATATTATTATTATTAAGAAGAAGAAGAAGAAGAAGAATTAATATCATACTGTACAAATTGATTTTAGTGGCTGAAGTCACCAACTCTTTCACAAATATGCAGGGTTGACACACTAGGTGACATGGTCGATTGACTAGGGCATAATTTGATTGGGGGTGCAAAAAAGCAAGTGAAAAAAATCAGAAGAAATACCTCATTACAGTTATTTACCCTAGTTTTAATATTTCACTACTTTTCTTTTGAATCAGATGCTAGCTAGTTAGTTAGCAGCCAGATACCCCATGCCACTGAAATATTTTTAATGTAAATGAACAAACAAAGTTTGTTTTCTGCTGCTCTGGGGGGTGGGGGTGGTACTTTCGTGCCACCAGAACACTGAGGGCAGGTCCTGCATGTATGAAATATGTTTTAGTGAGGTCACCTAATAAGCATTAAACGTCTTGAAAAGACAGGTTATCATGAAGACGTTATTGTAAGTTCCAGCAGACGGCATCGCACTCAACAGTGGGATTTCCCCCAGATGCTGTGGCTCTCTCCCACCTCTGAAAGGCATGCGGATAGGTGACCAGGTGTCACTGGGTCTGGGGCCTGCAGTGGGTTGGGTACTAGCTCACTCATTAAGACGACAATGTTTAGCTGTTTTCTGCAGATTCTCTTGTGACAGTCAAACGTTTGATAACTAAGCATCTGTAGAAATTGGTAAAGGAAGTAATTTTAAAATGCTGAAGGCCTGGAATGACGTTTTTTTGACAAGGCTCATTAAATCCACAACCTGTAACAGTTTAGTGTTTATATTTTTGCTAGAGTTTGGCATTTTGATTTATCATTATCTATGCTTTTTTGGGTATGTTATTCTAAATGGAGGAAGGAAAGGAAAATTAATTGTGTAGTTTATTTTTTATGTCGAACATGCGTATTTCGAAACATGGTGGGCTGCATTTGACTGAATTTTAGAATTTTTATGGTATGAATAAATAGATGGAACTGGTTCAAAGAAGTAATCAGTCACTGACAGAAAAGCTGCTGCCAATGACACTAGACCATCCTCCACATTGGTTTGACCCTTGATTTAATACTGTTTATTAGGAAAGGAATGGTGCCAGTATTGCATAAGTATTCGTCTTGGATATTTGGAGTGTTGGTGTAAGTCTATTCATCACCCATCAGGGTTAATTACAAATATGGGTAGAGATTGGGTGAAGACAGATATTATGATCAGCTCTAACAAAGTGTGTTTTCTGGGTTAAATTCTGTTAAATTCTCAAATCTGATTAGTCAGAAGGGTGTTCATTCATTTTCTGTATCTGCCACATAGTGCCAGCCAGATGAATTACAGTAGTAAATCAATGAACTGTTATAATGTTTAATTTTAAGTAGTGGTACTTAAAATTCCAGATGTAGAACATCTACAAACATAAATTAATGGAAAATATTAAATAAAAAAAAAGCTACAGAGCATTTAGATGACAACAGCAGTGATACAGGCTGAGAACCAGGACCTGTGGTCAGTGATTTAATACCGAAATGATTTACTGATGTAATGCACTTGTTGTCCAGTCATATTTTACTGTCCTGTTTATCCTTCACAGGCACATAGGCTGTGTTTTTGGTGGTTATTTGCCTCTGCAGCCGTCTGTTTAGAGTTGTATAATGTATGACTTGTTATGCGTTCACCGTTAATCAACAGACTGATTTCATTTACTTGGTTTTGTCTGTAAAGTTAATGACAGCTAAAGTTCATGCTGCTCTGTATTTTACTTTGACATCTGGAGTACTGCTTAAGCTTTACAATTTAAAGTTATGTTCACAAAAGCAGTTCAATGTTTAATAGCCACATTTTTAAGGAGTTATGTTACAACTTTGTATGTAGCTGTCCAAGTGACATCAGTGACCTTTTCCTGAGTCGTCTGGTTGATTAACCTTTAAGAAGTAAATAGCAATGATATGTAAGGACACAATGTTATGAGATGGTTTAACAGGTTGCTTGGTATATTTTCCAATAAATAAATAAAAAGTTCTATTAAATAACCTTTTCCTTTGTAAAGATTTAAGGGGCGATACATTAAATCATCTTTTGAATATGAATTTGAATCTGTGAAATTCTTGAACTTGATTTCAGGGACTAATTTGGAATTTGAGGATAACAAATGAATACTGTGTTTTCTGATTCTACAAAACAAATGTCGGAGGGATTTTTATATAGATCTTAATCTTGTTCTTCATTCAGTATTTATCAATTCTGCACACAAATGTTGTATCTTACTAATTGACCAAGTGGCTCAGTATTGTGAATTTTTGGGAATATCTGACACCTACACAAGGCCTAAGTTGTGTTTTGCATTCTGTCTGTCTTTGCAATTAAATATCTGCTTATTGTCACAGCTGTGTGTATTTGGGGGGGTTTGCATAGATCACATTTGATCACATGTTTTATAAAAATCTATGAATGCAATCAAAAAAGTAAAAATGCCAAAAGTCTTGTATTTGGGTTGGTTACTTATGGTTAAGGTTAGGGA
>JAODLC010000001.1:36326436-36345935 GCA_026781145.1 Hippopotamyrus pictus
CAGAGTACTCAGCTGGTTGGTAGAAAGGAAATCTTGGTCTGGATTTGTAGCTTGTGGACCTGAAATGCCCAACACTGGCAATAAAAAGCTTTAGGTTGCAGACGAGCAGTGGTATTAATGAACAGTAACCGGTGGCTTAAACAAAGGTTCATGATGGAACCGCGATGGTAAGACAAAAAGCAACAGCGTAACCAAATAAGAATACGTGCAGGTCTGCGGGCAGTCTGTATGTTAGTATTTATGAAATTTTTACCACCGACTTTATTTGACCGTTCACCTTTAAATAATATTGCAACTTTATCAAAGCACATCATATAAATTTTAAAAATGAACTTGAGTGAAAGTGACCTTAATAATTCAGATACTGAAGAGAGATTCTGGGTTTTACAGGAAAGTAACTAGATGATGTAAAGTTTTGTATATATAAATAATACAGATTGTATTTTATGTGGTCTTAGAAAATCCTGTTATTCTATGAAAAATACTAAAATCTGAAACGGTAATGAAAATTCACTAATATATATTGGAAACCAGTGCTTTCATGGCTAAGGGATTTGTTTTTAGATTATTCCTGCAGTAAACTACAGCTGAAAGACATCGGAGATGTTCTCCCCAGGCAAGAAACCCATTCTATTCCACTTTATCACAACAAACACACAGCCGGCGCCGTGTAGACGGCCTCCTTCTCGTGTGCGCTGCCTGCTGCCTCGCAGGCCCTCCGTCTGGCCAACGGGGACTCGCATTGTCAGAGCACCTCCGCTTCAGCTGAGACACAGCACCTGTCTGGCATGTGCCTTCAGCCGCACCCTCCCTGCGGTCACTAGGGGCTGCTCTAATAAACAGTGGGAAGTGGATGGAGTTGGGGTTAGGCAGGGCATCTTTGTGAGACGTTAGAGGATGAGTGCAGGTCTGCAGGTGTATGTCCTCCAGATGTCTGCGAGCAGAGCGCATGTGGAAGCCTCCCATAGGATCAGCCGTTGCTTCAGGGAGCATCGTGCTTGAAGCACAGGCTGGAAACACTCCTAGATGCATCATATTCTTAATGAGTAAATAGTCTAATAATGAATAGACATCTGTTGTTTTCTCTGTCATTTAACATTTCTTAGTCTAGCAAAGGTTCAGCATATTAAAATTGTTGTTCTTGGTAAAATGCGATGTGTGACATTTAGAAATAAAAAAAAAAAAAAACGATAGACTTGTATATTCGGGTTTCTTTAGGTACTGATTTTTGGAGAAATAAGATAAAGTGAACACATTTTTTAGATGCAGTTGGTGTGGTCTTTTATGTAGGTGCCGATTAGAGAAAGATCACTGTAAAGAACTCAGGGGGCTGATTCTGGGTGAAATGGAAAGGTTTTGTTCATTAATCATGGCTATTTGTACAATATTAAAGCTGATAGCTTTCGCACAGTAATGTGTAAAATGTCTGCTGGAGTACAGTGGAGTGTGACCAGGAAGATAGACAATACAAGGCTAATCAAGTGCAGCTGTGTTCACGTCGCTACCAAATTAAAGTGAGGAAATTGTATTTTTGTTCAGCTGAGTGGAAATTCTGCCTGAGATTTAGGGAATGCCTTTTGAAGGTGCTACTAAAGTAAGGTAGAAAACGTTCATACAGGCCCAGGGAGAAATTCCATACACCTGAACGCAATGTGAGTGGCTGGCATCAACGCCTGGCGGGAACATCATGCCTGCATGTCAAGGATTTTCGATGAGATGTCAACCTATGTGGGGGGGAAGTGATCAGCAAAGAGCAATAGTGGGTATAATGTTGTCATAAACCCAGAGTCACGACTGCGAGGTGTAACAATGAAGGCAAAGTGGTCTGAACAGATCATTCATAGACCGTGGGACCATGGGCAGTGGGGTTCTGAAGAGAGAGGGAATGCGATACCAAGTTAAGACCAAGTTAAGACCATTCACATTGACTTAATAGCTTGGCGGAAAACATGTGAAAGTGAATTTAGAAAAGAAGACAGATGAGTCGCCCAGTAATATACTGTATTGCTATGTTGTGTGTATTTTTCGATTTGTCGATATACAACAGACCCATCTGCAAAGATCCTCTTCAGAATCATTGAAGATGTTGGCAGGAGTCATCCAAGTCAGACCATAACCTCCAGGGTCTTAAAGAATCATACTTGAATTTAAATACAAAGGTTTGCCAGCTGAGATGTTGTTGACTCCAAATTCCTCCTGTCATACTCCTCAGTTTGAGATTCAGCTTCTCCTCTCCAGTGCAAAGCTTCTGTAACATTTAGATGAACAGACCTACATGTAGTATGGATGCATCTGTGAAGAATCAAGTTATTTCCCGAGGTAGTGACTGCTTGAGGCAGTGGAGTTTTTGCATTTAGTGAGTGCAGTTCCGTGTTTCGGATGTGAACTAGCTGCCTGGACCTGCGCAAGGAATCAAAATTCACATATAGAGAAGCAGTCAGCAGCTGGACTTTGAGAGCATAGAGGTACATGATAGGTGGACTATCATTTTCCTTCCTTAGACTCCAGTCGCATGAGAAACAAATTAAGAGAAAAGACTAAAAAGGGGTATAAATGAACTATTATTGCTATGGATTTCTTGCAGGATGCCCCCTCTCTATCACAGAGGATGGCAAATAACTCATGTTCTGTTGCTGTTGATGACTGAAACTGTAGAACTAATATGGTGCGTGTGTGGGCCACTCTGACTCCCGACTGGGGTAAAGTGACGGGGAATGGTGAAATTTTGGAGGGGGGGGCAGGGGGGCACCGACATGGCAGTGACGAATAACATCCAGCTAGAGCAGTTACACACACTCAGGCTCCCGGTGATACTGACATTTACTCTCATGCAAAAAAACTCGGCGACGGAGGTGGTGTCTGTGAGAATATACTGCTGCCAGAGGAGAACGGCTGAATGAACTGCTCCCCGGAGCCTCCTGGTGAGGTTAGGTATTTATGAACTCCCGGCATGAGCCTTAATCTCCCCCTGCATGTGCCGCGTATCACTCTTAGCCGACACGTCTCACCTGTGGGGTTGCTTCGGACGGCACCACACCTAACGGCGTCTCGCTTAAAGAACCCGATAAGTGAGTCCCTTTTGATATGAGAGCAGAGGACTAAATGTAAATCAGACTTTACCAAATAGTGAACAATGTGGCAGCAGAACTGGATTTGGCTGCATTCCTGAAGCACCTCTCAGCTTGAAAGCCGTGCAGCATAAAAGCTTTTCTTATGTCGTTTTGCTCTCTGGAATTAGGGTGATGGTAAAGGGCTCATATTTATGCCTCTATTAAAAGCACAATTTACAGTCGAGGCTTGCTCTTTAAAAAAGCTCCATTAGATTCTGGAGTGCATCTTGCCACAACCTTATAACACCTTTGTTCGGCCACATAGGAAGTTTGACTTGACAGCACATCAAATTTCTTTGTTGCCAGAAGCCTGCAGGGCTTAAATCTTGAAATTTCCTGAGATCAGTTTACAGTTTTCACTGTAAATACAGCACTCAACAGCTACAAGCTACTTTGGGGGTCTTATATAATTAGTTCATCTTTGGTGACCTTCATACTTCTGTTTACCTCTTAAGTAACATAGTGCAATTATACATTTTATGTTATATTTTTTTTTTTTCACAGAAAACATGGTAGAGAAAACAAGAATATGTGACAGAGTTTAATAGTGGAGTTTTCACCCAAACTGCAGGAAACTAACATGAAATAGAAAATAACTTAGGAGGGGATTCAGGACACGAAGACCCCTCCTGTTCATAAGAATGCAATTCCAAAATAAAATGGAAAAAACACAGAACATGCACTTCAGATTAACTCACCAAATAAACCACATTAACAAAATCAATCTGTTTGTTATAAAATGACTTAAACAAAACCAAATTCATAAAAAGATTCACGCAGAGTTCCCATAAAGTCCTATTAAATGCTATAGTGCATGCATATTGGTGAGAACTGGTGTCAGTCCTGGAATTGGGGATTACACCATCTGACTTGTTTTCACCCCAGATGAACTCGGAATATCCACATTAACTAGGCAGCATCTTCACTCCATTAGGGTCAGTTTACTGAAACTCCCTAAAACCCACTGAGAACACACTACACGAACTACAACGAGATATGGTTTTAGCAAGAAACACTGCTTGCATGCAAAAATAAATAGCTATCTAAGTGAATGATAGTGATGTCCGATTCGTGAACAAATCTTCTTTTCAGTGTGTTGTTTTTTTGTACATCCACACATTGCATAGGTTAGATGAGAAATTAACATATGAAAAGACACAGGTAGTTTATTTTTATTATTGTAACATTTATTATTGTCTACTTTTATCACTCTCTTAATTTTTATTTAATTGTCATTGTGTGTAACTTACAAAGTTTGGGAGTCACTTTCCTCCAACCTACATTACTGGATTTTGCCCACAGGAGATGTTTATGATGTAACTTATTAATGTAATGCATTATTTCTCTCTTAAAATGCATATAATTACATTATTGGCCACTGATATCACTGTTTCATTATTTAATTTAATTGGCGTTATGTCTGGAATAAGTTACTAAGTTTTGGAGTCGGATTCCCCAAACCCTATTTTTCCAATTTGATATGTGTATTTTAGTATGCAATTTTAGTGAACGCAAGGTTTTTCAGGAATGCACTAGTCACATTGTAGCAGGAATGATTGTAGCTATAATGACACTGAACGAGATTTGGAATGTAAATAGATGAATAACTACAGAAATTTATGGGGAAATAATCTATAATCAGTGAACAGTGGCACATTTATAGTATTGCAGTAGTCAGTAATGCTAGTATAATTCCCCAGTATTAGAGCAGGGGGATGCTAGCTAACCATCACAGACACTAGGCTTCTGTTCATGGCGGTGCCATCAGGATGACATCTTCAGCATTTTAGAATAGAATAGAATAGAATAAACCTTTATTATCCCACGAATGAGAAATTTAGGTGTTACGGAGCTCTTATACAAAAAGTAATGTAGAACAACAAGAGCAGGTAGGTCAGTTGTCTATATACACAAAGATATGAATACAAATATACAAAAGTTTAGAAATAAATAAAGATGTACAGAGATTCTTTTATGTCCTGATTTTGACTCGTGAATGGATTAGCATTTTAAGCTGCTTTTGTGCATCTTTACTCGTTTCTGGATTCCCATGGTCCAGATTTGCATGGTCTGGTTCCCCAGACCACGTTCAACGTCTTGGATGTGTAGCCTGCCATTTAGGCTTCATCCGTCACATGGTTCCTTACTGCCAGCCGGCCTTTCTTCTGCTATTACTCATTAATCCTATCCTCTGACCACTGCGGGGCCAATAACATCTGTTGTCGGACGGGACACCTCCTTTTTGCAGGATGCACCCATTCTCTGTGTACATCCTTACATTTCCGGATCTCCTACTCCAGGGCCCAGCGTCACAGGACTGATACAGTATGGTTACTCTGCTCACCACAGGACCATCCAGACACAGGCTCAGATACTCAAGCCTCTCTGAAGCAATGCTTGTTTTATTTGCATTTTTATGTAGCTAGAAGATGCTTTTATCCAAAGCATTGTACAACTGAGAAATCGGGGTCTGTAACAGGGGTGAAGGGTCTTACTTAGGGGGCTGCTGACCCTGGGATCTGGTTGATGATGAAGTGAAAATTAAACTAACTCTCACCTTTCAGTTTCAGCCATTCCTCAAAAGTATAGAGGGTAATACATTTAAAGATCTTTTGAATATTTTAAGAGTGTGCATTGTGCATATGGGAAGTCAGTTGAATAAAAAGAAAAACTACACTTTGCACTGAATTATGCAAATGTCTAGGCTGGAAAAGACACACCAATTCAGCCCAGACTCACACCTTGTTTACACAGCCAGCAGTCACCGCTGTGACACACTACTACTCATTAACACCCAATGTCATTTGTTTTGATCCATTGTAAACACTAATCACAGTAAATCATTGTAAGTATACTTGTGATCACATGAACTCATTTAACTTTTCACTGTATTGGCATCAATTTGTATATAATAAGACAGATACTAAATCAGTTTGCAAATGCAAGGTAACAGTGTGCAGTAATGGGTGGGGCATGATTGCATTCTCCTCCTGGGGGGTGGGGTGGCACTGTTTCGGACTCGCTAGTTTTACAGTCCTTCCATCATTGTTCTCGGCAATTATTTTCTGTCAGCCATCGATTTAGTCTCTAAAACACATCCAAAAAGTGCAAAGGTCGTCCAAAAAAAAAACACTTTAAAATTACTTTTATTATCTGCAGTGATGAAATGCTCAAGCAGCTAAAATCTGTAAAATAGAGAGACATCAGATATGGCTATAGCCAATTTATGTATCAGTTTTTGAGTCCTTGTCTCCTGCAGTGATGACACAAAAAGCAGAGACGTGTTAGCCTCGACGATCAGGGCCAGGACACATAGTCTAACATGGCGGTTTGATTAAAGCGTGGATTTGTTCGCTTTCCACACCATTCGTTTAGCACTATTAACAGGATGGTGATCACTTCATTATGTTTAACCACCTGGTTTCATTTCAAACGTGATTGGTCAATCAGCGAGTATATTTGATGAACTCTCCAGCTGCACATGCTCTGAATTTTAACGTGCCTGAAACTCCACCAGCTGGGGAAAATTATTACAGGTGCACTGCTTAGCTGACATCCCCATCAAAAACTGCCGTGAGATCATTCACCATGCCTTTTTCTATGAGTTCAGGTGATTTACTTTACCTGACGTCTCACGCTGCCTGCTCTGGCATTCATTCGGGAGCAGAAGTGTTAGCTGTGATCGGTCGGCATACTGCAGCCTTCCTCGAATGTGAAGCGGAAGGCTCTTCCCTGTGACCCGGAGTATTCCAGCCGACTCCACCTGCATCCTCCCGGAGGCTGCACTTTGGATAGCCTCACCATGGTTATCAGTGGGTCTCTCTCGGGGGGTGCAGGCGAGAAGAGGCCTAGTCACCCTACAAAGAGGGGGGCGGTGATGGTCTGTCGCACGGTAACATGCGATTGATCCGCCGCACTCCCCCTGAAAACTTTGTCATGGAGGGCCCACCCCCCACCCCCCACCCAGAAAATTTTACCTGGGACAGTGCACCAATCAAGGGAATAATATCATCCAAAACCAGGAAATATGTATGTGTGGGTCATGTATACAGTATGTTACATTGTGGGAACCACCATTTCGGTCCCCTCAAGGGGAAACTTAATTTTATAAAAATATGTGACTGCAATCAAAAACCTAAAATGCCAAAAGTCTTGTGTTTTGTTTGGTTACTTTTGGTTAAGGTTGGGGCTGGGTTGGGGTTAAGGTTGTCATTGTTGGGATTAGGGTTTTTCTCTCAGAAATTAATTAATGGTCTCCTCAAATATAGGAATACAAACGTATATTGCATGTGTGTGTCTGTGTGTATTGCATTATTACTGACTTTTAAAAAAATATTTTTTAATTATTGAAACAAACTAAAGAAGAATGATGATTTGTAACAGTGGAAAACATACTGTATATAATTTTTCACTGAAACTAGGAGGACAGAGGTTGACAATGATTTTCTGCTTTTTCTCTATATTCTTTCAAAATAGATATGCACACTGCTTTGACTGAAAGCAGTTAATTTTACGGCTGTGTTAATAATTCAATATAATAAAATCAAAGCAGCAGCTATCAGGATATCAGATTTTAATATTCGGCATAGACGTTATCATGCTGTTGGTTTATGAGGTTTTATAAAACCTCTGTGTGCTTTATGCCACGTTGTGAAGGTAGAGGCTGCTTGTGCGAGCTGTGAGTGAATTATGGTGTTCAAAGGAGACGAGTCATTACACAGGAAGAAGGGGGAAGATCGAAAAGCTGCTCTAATGCTTTCTTAGCATTATCAAGGGCCAAAGCAACAACAGTGTGGGGCAGCAGCTATTACCAGTGCCAGTTATCAATGGAATAATTACAGCAAATGCAGTTCTTTAAATGCCATATTCATGAGGAACGTCTTTTGTGTCCTGAGTCATTACAGTGAACACGGCGGCATGTCTGATGCCTCTCTGTAAGTCGTGGAAGGGCTTTTATGAAAATAACACTGTAATTACAGTATGAACTTTTACATTTCTACTAATCCACTAAACGGCTGCACTGTTATAATATAAGCACATGTTGCTTCTTGTTTGGCCTTATCTGTCCTGATGGTAGCAACGGTAGCTAACCCTAGCCCCAACCTGATCCCTAGGTTCTTTTCTTGACTGGCTAATGTGGGTTATTATGCTTGTGACAGGTGACCTGTCTCCTGTGCATTGCCGGGTTGGCAGATTACCGCCTCTATGTAAGGCTTACTAGCAAATGCACAAGCACTCAGTGTCAGATTATGTCCTTGTAGTGCATTCCTGTCTAGTGATATATATGCATACTGTACATTTCATATGACATGTATTTTTCTCCTTATGGTGCAAGTCACTGTGTGGGAAACCCTGTGTGCCTTGGGAACTGGGGTTGGGCAAGAGAAAATAGGATCTGGGAAAGGCAGCAGACAGAATGCTTTTCTGCTGAAGCAGAACTGGGGGCGGGGGACAAGGCAGGACACGCACCCATTTAATAAGGAAGAGGTGAGATAAATAAGGAAGAGCTGAGATGGTCACCTGACTTACCCTTACCCAATAAGGATGGCACCCACACTCATCAGAGACATGCATGGGAAAATGTATTTAAAACCTACAGTATGGTGTAGTACCTCAGACTCAAGTTATTTAAATCAGTGTTTTTCAAACCAGTCCTTGGGGACCCCTAGACGGTCCTGGTTTTTGCTCTCTCCCAACTCCTAGGGAATTTGGGTGAGAGGAAAAACGTGAACAGCCTGGGGGTCCCCAAGGACTGGTTTAAGAAACACTGCTATAAAAGAGTGCAGAGAATGATGTAATGGGCACAAACAGCCGAATATGGTTAAATGTTTCTGCCCGTTTTGCCCTGTACATCATTTAGCTCATTGGTTCATTTCATTTTTTCGTGTTGGGGCTGCCTTTGGGTCACTGAGCACCTGTTTCACTTTTAATAGAAGGAGAAGTAGAATGACCTGGAGAAGGAAACTCCATTATTTTCTATTCTATAAACATAGACAGAAATTGGGTGGTTAACTTCACAGCCTGACCGTGTGACTGCAGCCATGTGGTCAGCAGGGTAATCAGCTTTCCAATGCAGGAGCTTGATGTTTGGCTGTGTTTTTGTGACATTTAGGACAGACAGAAGATACAAAACAAATAATTAAAAGTGTTATTTTTGAATGCTAATAGCTCTGTTAGTACTATTGACAGTTTTATTAAGGCATTCGTACTTTATTCTCCTCTGACATCAAACCAGGATTTGAGGTTTATTTACATGTTGTTTCTATTCTGTTCGGTTCGATTCAAAAATATTTCCCCTCTTTCGTCTCCTGTGGCATTTTTCAAATCACAAACTGTTGATTTCCCAATAAGTAGTTTTTCTTATGCCTTCTCTTCAGTGGGACGCCATTACGGAGATGGATGAGCACAACAGGCCCATCCACACGTTCCAGGTGTGCCACGTGATGGAGCCCAACCAGAACAACTGGCTGCGCTCCAACTGGATCTCCCGCGAGGCCGCACAGAAGATCTACGTGGAGCTGCGCTTTACACTGCGCGACTGCAACAGCATCCCCTGGGTGTCGGGCACCTGCAAAGAGACCTTCAACCTCTTCTACGTGGAAGCCGACGAGCCCCACGGCATCAAGTTCCGGCCGGTCCAGTACACCAAGATCGACACCATCGCTGCCGACGAGAGCTTCACGCAGATGGACCTGGGCGACCGGATCCTCAAGCTCAACACGGAGGTGCGGGAGGTGGGACCCATCACCAGGAAGGGCTTCTACCTGGCCTTCCAAGACATCGGGGCATGCATTGCGCTGGTGTCCGTGCGTGTTTATTACAAGAAGTGCCCGTTCACCTTCCGGAACCTGGCCACGTTCCCAGACACCATCCCACGCGTGGACTCCTCCTCGCTGGTGGAAGTGCGAGGGGCCTGCATACGTAACGCGGAGGAGAGGGACACGCCCAAGCTGTACTGCGGAGCGGACGGCGATTGGCTGGTGCCCCTGGGGCGGTGTGTGTGCAGCACGGGCCACGAGGAGCTGGACGGCACCTGTCTCCGTGAGTGTCCCCTTTCTAGTCATTCTCTGTGTCCCCGATCGAGTCTGGATGACGAGACGCCTCAGATCATATCGGGTGAATCTCGAAAGAAACGATATATGAACCTGATAGTGTGAGCAGTGCGCTGGGACCGAACAATAATACAGGCTTGCTGATATACTGTAGGTCTGTGCCTCTGCAGATGCTGGTGTCCTCACCTGCACTGCCTCTGACCTCCGTCCTCTCCCTAGAGGGCGCTGGCAGGAAGTGTCATAACAAGAGAGGTAGCTGAGGTTTTCTGCGGGAACTGGTGCTCACCGCAAACATCAGATTACCAGGAGTCGCGCTGGTCGCCTGCAGGCCCCAGAGGGCGCCGATCGTGCCGTGATGTCATCTCCCCAAAATGTGGGACAGTCGCTCCAGCACCTTTGTAAGGGACATCAGCAATAAATCTGCGCCCTGCTCTCGGTTAGTTAAATAGCAGCTATTTCACGCTGGTAAATAGCATTACCACAAATCAATAATTACTTTACCAGTCAGTTGCTAAGCAATTGTAATTGCTTTCCCGAAGTTATAAAATATTTAAATGGCAAACTAACTATGCAGAATGACAGAGAGGATGATAATTTAATAAATACGAGGCCCTTTGCCGGCCTAGCGACTTTAAGATGTAGCCGTGACGTCAAGATGTGACGTTTTGCGGTCATAAATAAGGAAGATGAAATGTAGCTGGCTGAATGGTGAGGAGAATGCAGCTTCGGCATGGCAGGAATGTGACAGCTGGCGGAGAGTCGAGTCCTGCAGTTTGTTTGATGCACAGTAAGGATCTGAATGACTAAATAAATATTAATCATATTGTCAAGCAGATTTTTATTATAGCGTAGCATTCAAGAATATACATTTGGCTGTGTATCTTGCCAAAGTACATGGTGTTGTTTCTTTTTTAAAGAAAAACATTGCAGTTGCTTTTATCCAAAGCAGCATATCTTAGTGAGATTGCAGGCTCAGAAAGTAAGGGGCCGAGGGCACTGGCTCGACGGTGAAATCATCTTGCCAACCCTGGGATTTGAACCAGCGACTTTCCGATCGCAAGCACAGTGCCACAGACCCCCATTAAATATAATACAAAATGCAGTGGTGCTTCGGCTAGGGAGCTAAAGGGAGCAGCCCTGTGGCCAGACTGGAGGCTCTTACCCCGACACCGCAAGCAGCAAAGCCAGCTGCCCTCACCGGGTAGCCAGCGACGTACCTCTGAGCGGCATAGATTTTCAAGCTGGCTTGTTTACCCTGACAGTATAGGTTTTTTGACATGGTTCTGCCTATGTATATTCCAGTAAAGCAGAGATAATCATAACCTTACAAGGGCCACCACACACGCAAGACGATACGAATGTCAAAGCGCAGGTCAGCAGGCAGCGATTGGATAAGCCTTCCAGGTGGCCTTAGCCAGGCGCAGCAGGCAGCTGAGCTGGTGGCTCGGCGCCGCGGGAACGGGCCGAGAATCTCGCCCCGGCCGGTGAACAGCCTGGCCTTAACTCGGCTTCATTATCTCCACATCGCCAGCTCAGCCCAATCCCACCTGATCTGCTGTTGATGCGCTTGCTCAGTATAAACGGGCTCAGCTGTGATCTAATAAGCGAAGGTCTTGCCGTTCGAAATAGCTGTTTTTCTCTTTTTATGGATGAAGGAGCAGTCCTTTTTAACAGGCAAGGGCTGCGTCAGGGAGATCCCGCCGCAGATCAGCCTCGGCGTTCTCCGAAGCAAGGCCCTCCCTGCGGCATTATCAGCTGAATCCATCGCTTGATAGATTAAGCCTGCTGTCCCGGGTTGCTGTCAGCTGTCAGGCCGTGCGTTTGTAATGGGACTACAGAGTGAATTTGTAAGTGGCGCCCTCACCTTCCTAAGACATTTTAAAGCCTGGTTACAAATAGGCTGCTTTTTGCGGCACAGTATTCATCAGTGTCACGGCGCCTCGGCGTTCCTCTTGGCTGTGTGGCCTTACTGCCATTTGCCGCTGCTGGGCGCCTCTCTGCTGAAGGATCCACTCTGAATCTTAAGTGCCTGTATAGAGGCTCAGTGGCCATTCCCTCACTTAGAATGCTAAGTATCCTACAGTGTAGGTGGGCATATACATGACCGTCTGGCCCGTAGCTTGAATGCCCTTTAGATGTCATAATATCCTAATGCAGTGTTTCTCATCCCAGTCTTTTGGGATCCTCAAACAGCTCCCAGTACACCTGTACCAGATATTCAGTGTTCTTGTTTGCCTGATTGTTTGCTTTAGGCGCGCTGGGAGCCTGGAGGACTGGGTTGAAAAACACCGTGCTAATGTATGGAGGGTTGGCAACAGTTTAATCGTTCGTTTTGTTATTGCGGGAAAAATACTGTAGATCTGCCCCCCCCCACCCCCTTTGTGGAGAGGTCAGACAAATATGTGCTTTGCTTAATTACAGAAGAAGTAATGAAGAACAAAGGCTGTCACCACTGGTCGGGATGCGATAAGATGCTCATAGTCACCTTCCTGGTTGGCAGGACATTCCAGTCAAGGAATAATGAAATCTCAAAAACAAGCTTTAATCTGTTCCATTATGTCCATCAGATACTAAAACCTGAAAGTTACCACTGATCAGACACAAGCCTCTCTTGTTATTTACTGTGGGGAAATATTGTGTCTTTTTTGACACATTGCAATGTCCAATTTGCTAAAAACTGGTGTTTCCTAGGCATGGTTCAAAAAGCTTTTTAAAAATATTTGTGGTTCTTAATTATTTATGGTTCTTGTTTAAATATTGTAATCTTTCCCAACATAACATTGTTTTTGAAGTAAATCAGAGACAACAAGCTTTATTTCAAGGTGTAAAGTGTCATGCAGTGGATGAGACAAACCGGATGGATAGTCAGAACAGATTTGTGTTTCTCCAGACAGAGAATATAGGACCATAGCAACAGTGACCATTTATCATTAAAGCGGTTTTTGGAATTGAAAAAGAATTGAAAAAGGTATTTTCTTCATATGCACTTATTACAACAGGAGCATTTTTTTTTATTATTATTTAACATTGCTTGTTCTAAAGATCACTTTATAATCGTAAGGTAGTGCTACAGGAAATTAGATCTGGGTGACAGTTTTTAGGTTTTGAAATGCAATAATATGTGTCCTACATGTCTTCGTAGACCTGCATAGGTATGTGTGCATAGAAGTGTGTATGGGATAAATGAGCCATTGAAACATGGGGCTGGGCTTATCAAGGGCTGTCGGTCACTACCTGGTTCACCCAGCTGTCATTGGGCTCCTACTGGGTTAAATATGCCATTGATTGACAAATGATAATCCCATCCACTGTGAAAGTATGATGAAAGGTTGCTCGATAGCACTGTTTACTACCTCACCAGAGGTGTTTACACTGCACTTAAACCAAATTAAACTACAGATTTCTTCTGTCTGAGGCTAATGCAGCCCACTTGCATGTTTTGAGGTTATATAGTATTAAAAACATTACATCCCATATCATGGCCATATGTGTTGTCATGTGTTAATGATCTAAAGAATTTATATCTCAACTATGTATTTAAGTAAAGTTTATACCTGGAGTCGGGTTGGTATTCCAAGGCTGGAAGTGTGTGTGTATTCTGGGGGTGTGGATTGCTTCCTCTGTGAGGAAGGCTTCACACCTGAGTTAAGTTGAGCCCTGAGGGCATTTGGGGAGCCGTGTTTTATGCAGAGTCAGCTAAGGACTCCCATTCTCAGCATTGTTCCGCAGCTCAAACTGCCAGAGTTATTATACTCCTGAAACTTACAGCAAAACAGTCGCCTTTGGGGAGGATAAGGGCCTTAATGCATCAATTCCATCCCTGAAATGGTATTGGACCAGCATAGAAGCAGTGGGATGCTGCAGGACCCTTCAAGGAAAGAAAAATGTCCTTCATATGAGTACAAACTCCCTGACATGGTTTTAGGGGCTGCCGCCTTGGAGGTCTACAGAAAAGAGCCAGTAGTTCTTCTGCTCTGCATAAATCGTTAAGGAAGGGTCAAGTACCTCAGTCAAACACCCATATTATTTAAGATACCTGACCTGCTTGAATGGCATGTAAAACACAGAAGATTTAATGCCTTAATGCATAACTATATGGGCAAGCCTGTTATGTTCTGTCAGAGTAGCAGTATTGGACACATCACTAAGGAAGTTCCAGGTTCTTTGTTTGGAATAGCTAAGTGGTGCCAGCAAGTGAATAACATCTGTAGCTGCCCTAAACACAGGAAAGCGTTTGGACCCAATCCAAACCATGGGTTCTTATCTGCATTTAATAATAATAATAATAATAATAATAATAATAATAATAATAATACTAGTAATAATAATACTTTTATTTTATATAGCGCTTTTTACATATTCAAAGTCACTTTACAAAGGCAAATAAGAGAAATAAAAACATATAAACATTAGGCAAACAAACAGTACAAAGTTCTGACAACAATTATAGGCTATTTTGAAAAGATGGGTCTTAAGAGAGTTTCCATCCATCCGTCCATTTTCCAATCTGCTTTATTCTTATTGGGTCGCGGGGGGGAGCCTATCCCGGAAGCAACGGGCACGGAACAACCCTGGATGGGGGGCCAGCTCATCACAGGGGATACTCACACACCAGTCACTTACACATGCGGGCAATTTTTAATTTTTTTTTAAAGTAATTCCAATAAGCCTCAGCATGTCTTTGGACTGTGGGGGGAAACCAGAGTACCCGGAGGAAACCCCACGATGACACAGGGAGAACGTGCAAACTCCACACACATGACCCAGGCGGAGATTCGAACCCAGGTCCCAGAGGTGTGAGGCAACAGTGCTAACCACTGCACCACCATGCTGCCTCTTAAGAGAGTTTTTAAATGATAATAGAGATGAGGAGTTCCGAATGTCATAGAGAGGGGGCAGTAACAGAAAAGGCCCTGTCACCCAATAGTGGTAATTAGTGATTTTAGGAAGAGAAGAGAGATTAGAGTCAGCAGAATGAAGGCAACGTTTGGGGGAGTGTCTATGCAGTAGATCAGCTAGATATGATGGGGGCAGATTATGAAGAGATTTGTAAAGAGCAAAACCTTAAACGAAATACGCTGCCGGATAGGAAGCCAGTGAAGATCTTTGAGAATGGGAGTGATGTGGTCAAATGACCGAGACTGTGTGAGGAGGCTGAGTTTTGAACATACTGAAGTTTCTTTATAGTTTTGTCAGGGAGGCCATATATAATGCTATTGCAGTAATCTAATCTAGATGTAATGAAAGCATGGATAAGAGTTTCAGCAGATGAAAATGACAGAAATGGCCAAAGGTGACTAATGTTTTTGAGGTGGAAAAAAGCTGTACTGTGTGGTTTACATGGTGCTCAAAGGAGAGAGTTTGGTTAAAAAGAGCACCTAAATTTCAGATGAGAGAGGAGGAATAGACAGTGACACCATCAATAGTAAGAGACAAATTATGACAAGACTCAGTAACAGTGTCACGCCCAGCTCCGTACGATCCCCATGTGTGCCACGCCCACCTTGTTACCCCGTGTTTTTACCTGATTGTTCTCGCCTGTGCCTTGTTAGTTTGCTCCATCTTTTGTATTTAGTCCTTGTCAGAGTCAGTCTTCCCCAGACTTGTCATTGTAGTGTTACCCCATGTTTGCCTGTCCTGTGAGTTTCTGCCTTCGAATAAACCCCGTTTCCCCTACCATCCGGCTCTGTGCGCCTGCTTACCCGCTCGCTCACCCGCAAAACGTGACAGACAGATTTTGGACCAATAATAATAACTTCAGTTTTACTATAGTTCAATTTGAGGAAATTTGCTTGCATCCAAAGTCTTAATTCAGTGATACGATTTGAAAGGGAGGAGTGAATGGCACTAGAAATGGATTTGGTAGAGATATAGAGCTGAATGTCATCTACAAAGCAATGGAACTGCAACACTGTGAGAGACAGGAACAGTAGAAGATTTACAATTGTTTATACTGATAAAATTAGATCTATCTGAGAGATAAGAATTTAACTAAGAGAGCACAGATCCAGTGATACCAAGATAAGTGAGTAAGAAGAATGGAATGATTGATAGTGTCAAAAACAGCAGTTAAATCTAACAGAGTGAGGACAGTGATAGAACCAGCATCAGCAGAAAGGGTAATGTCATTGGAAACTCTAAGGAGAGCAGATTCTGTACTATGTTGTTCTTTAAAGCCAGACTGAAACTCCTCAAATAGGTTACTGTCAGAGAGATGTTTTGAGTTGATCCACAACAACTCACTCCAGAATTTCCACTAAGCCAATATCAGAACCAAAAAGAACTTCTGTTCTGAAGTGTGCAGGCAGCACGATGAAATCCTTAAATGTTTGAGGTGCTCAGCCATCTACCTTGCAGCCACAATGGAGACGCAAAGATACCTTTGGGGTAGCTGTGTGTCCTAACAACGCTGAATGACCAGGGGGGTTAGTCATCTAAGGAATGGATTAACCAGTGTAACACTGACCATGTAAAGTTGGTTGCAGAATCTTCTCAGGGGAAAGTGGGCAAGACCTTAAAATCAATGGCACTATTTATCTCTGTCAGGAAGTGTAGAGGTTAATAGAGGTCAGTACTTACAAGCTGCATTTAATGTGCGCTTCACATATCTTGAAATGGGTCATTTTTAGGTTTAGCTAGTAGTTACGGCAGTTGCCTCATTTTACCGGGGTTGGGGGGCATTGATTGTCACCCCCACTCTGAGTGTGTGGGTGTGAATTTGCATGTTCTCTTGTATTGTGCTGGTTGGCTTCTCTGAATCGCCCCCAGTGTATGGTTGTGTGTTTCAGTGCCTGCCTGTGAGGCACTAGCTTCCTGTCCACACACCGGACGCCCCAAGCTCCCTCTGACAGGCTCACTGCTCTGCAAGGATGAGTGATTTCTCCCAGCAGTCATTTCCAACTGTATTCTAGTGTATCTGTGATGGGACAGAAGTCTGTTTAGCTGTACTCCACACATTTTTCTGTATTTGGTCTCCTTGGCTGTTACTCATTTCTAGTAGACCAATAGCAGCTTAGATCATCTTTAATAAGCACAAAACAGTTTCTAACTGCACAGTGCCTCAGGTGGTAGGGTTGAGGCAGGGTCCTGCCTCTGCTCTTTGCTTGTGGAGTTTGTGGGTTTTGTCCAGGTACTCCAGGTTCCCGACTGGAACCTATTCCAGGAAGGCGCTTGAATGGGATGCTAGTATCACAGGTATGCTCGCCCATGCGATCGCACATTACAGCCAGTCTAGAGGCAGAGCTTTACCTGCCCTTGTGTTTGTGGATTGCGGGAGGAAACCACAGCTGAGAATGTGCAAGATCCTCACACACAGACAAACGCACAGAGAGCCGAGGGCAAGAGTCAAACCCACATCCCTGGAGGCTAAGCATTAAGCCACTGCATCACCCCGTAAGATGGACTGCTCCAGTAAAATAGCAAATGGTATACTGGCCTACCCTACACAGTAACTGTGCTGACACTGACATTTTTGCCTGTCCACCCATATGTGTAGTAAGTAGGTAAATGATGGTGTACTTCTTGAATATGTATTTATGAAGTACCTAAGATATTTTGTCAAATGATAACACCTAAGAGACAATTATAGTCATAACACAGTTTTAGTAAAATATGCAGTGACTGTGTTTTGCCTTTGTATGGCGGTATAAATGGATAAAAAGTAGCAGCTGAACAATCATGTGTGTAACAGAAGCTATATAAGTACCTCTTATTGATGGGGGGCCGGTGATGTACCGTTTAATCACTAGAATCAATCGTCTGCACTGTAAGCACGGGGAGCAGAGGAGATGTTCAGGGGAAAGGAAAGATGTTTGCCGAGACGAACATGTGGCGAGATCTTTATATGAAGGCATACAATAAAAAACAACCTTCCGCAAGAGGAGAGATGTATCACATGGTTCATATTTTATAAGCAAATAAAATGTAAACAATGATGGGGGCTGGCGTTCACCCAGCTGAGTTTTCCACATTTCAGTGGAGAATCAAAGGAATATCGGCTGCCGCTCACTGGGAAAATGCTCTTATGACCTCCGTCTGAATTTATCTGTCGTTACTCTGTAAGCCGAGTAGCACCAAAAGGGTAAAACGAGCCTAAAATCAGCTTGTTCCCGACCGTGTATGTTTTCACGTGCAAAGAAGATGCTGGCCATCTGTGAGAATGTGATAATTCACATCTGACCTGCAGCTGCTCTTCACCATGCAGGAAAACCGCCACGCAGAAGCCGGAGCTCTGCAATCGACCTGTGCTCCTCCGCGCGTAGGGTGTCGGTCTTTTCACATGGAGTTCTAATCAGCATTTCCTCCATGTCACAGAGTATGATTTGATATATTCCTCCATCCATCATCCGTAACAGCTGATTCTGTAGGGCTTAATACGTTTATTATAAATGACACAAGTGATTCATTTAACCAAATCTGTTATCTTCCGGTTAACCAATGAGAGACACCCTAGACAGAATGCCAATCCATACATACACATACATGTGGTTATATACATAAGGCCAATGTGTATAAGAGGACACTTGCCCCCAGCACAGATGACAAACAGCTTTCCTGAGGATTCTGCATCCCACACATTCATCACAGCTCTGTGGGGGAATGATTGATCATGTCAGTCTGCACTATAGATGTTGGGAGAAGTGTTTTTCAATTGCCTACCATTAAGATAAGGATGTAAGAGGGACACTTTTCCCCCATGAATAAGAAGAAGGGAGTTCAGCAGTAAACAGCAGGATGATTAGATGATGTTTTCGATGATGCAATATGACCAAACAGACATCTACTATATTTGATTATTTAAAAAAAAATAAATAAAAAAATAGGGCTAATGATGATGAAAATTAGTCTGGACTTTTTCTTTTACCTTCATTTCTATAGATCCAGTCAAAACATACTTATCTTACTATGCAAAGAAATGGAATGATACATATAGAGTCATAGACACTTCACTTTTTGGGGGGAGGGGGGGCAGGTGCTGTGGTCAGTGAGGGGAGAGCAGGTGCTGTGGTCTCTCATGGGAGAGCAGGCGCTGTGCTCAGTCGGGGGGGCAGGCACCGTGCTCATGGAGGGGGGGCGTCAAGCACCGTTCTAAGTTGGGGGAGGTCATCGTCCTCAAGGGGGGTGAGGAAGGCACTGTGCTCAGTTAGGAGGCACTTTGCTTAGTTAGAGGAGAGCAGGTAACGTGTTCAGTGAAGGGGGGGTGCAGACACTGTGCTCAGTCAGGGAGTGCAGGTGCTGGGTTCAGTAGAGAGTAGGCATCATGTTTTATGGAAGGGAGCAGACACTGGGCTTGGGGGGGGGGGGTGCATTAGGCACCGTGCATAGTGAGGAGAGCATC
>JAODLC010000001.1:36352142-36368102 GCA_026781145.1 Hippopotamyrus pictus
CACATGTGACCCAGGCGGAGACTCGAACCCAGGTCCCAGAGGTGTGAGGCAACAGTGCTAACCACTGCACCACCATGTCGCCCCATCATGCCAACTCCATTGTTTAATTTCATCTCATTCTTTTTTTTGTTCAACTGGAGAATACATAGATTAACAAAGTGGAAACACAGAATAGGGAACATCTTTATATATTCTTTCAAGCAGTCAATATAAAAAATACACTAAAGAAGGGAAATATATATATGGTATATACAGTGGTACCTCAGTTCTCGAACTCATTAATTACCTAGAACTCGATCTGAATCTCAGAAGTCAAACCGTGAACGCTGACCTAAGATAACTTGTATGTGCGGGGAAATGAGTCACGCCGCACGTCTCTCAGCGGTAACAAAGGGTAACGCTTCAGTCTCAGCCTCGCATTCGCTGTGATAGCATCATACATGTTTACCCTAGCTGAATACATATATTTGACAGTAAAAATACATTTAGACAATGATAGACAGTAACATTAATTATTATATAATAAAATACATTAAAAATAAAGATCTCATTATTTTAATATTAATAATAAACCATTAATACATTTAATTATAATAATATTGTTGTGCCAAGCAGGGACGGAACGGAGACAAAGGCGCAGATGTCAGGGTATCGGGGAATACGGGGTTTAATTACAGGTAAGGCAGGCAAAACGCAGACGGACAATAAAATGACCGGACTGGGAAAACAAACTGAAACACAGACTAAATACAGAGGATTAATGACAACAACCAGAAACAGCTGATCACACGGGGATTCGACACGGGATTTACTCACGGGGTTTACTCACGGGGTTAACGAGGGGGTGTGGCACACGGAAGGAGCAGACTATCGGGGCAGGACACATTGTTTTTTTTTTTTTAACTGTACCCATTGTTTGGATACATTTATTTTCTTGCTTTACAAATTACTGTTTTGATAAATGTGCTTAGATGTATTTAGTACAGTAAATGCTCTTCTTGTTTTATCCTGTTCATTCAAATTCGATCACAACTCGAACATTTTTGGATTTGATCCGGAGTTCTGAATGGATTAAATTCGAGTTCTGAGGTACCATGTACTGTACATGTGGGTGCGTGTGCAAGTATAATCAATTGATGGACAGTTTCAGTGTGTAAGACATTATTTTACAGAAATTACTTTTTACTAATATTTACTAATATCATTATAAATACAGACATGACACAGACACCTTACCTACATGACTTGGCGACAGTGTTAAAATACGTTTCAGACACAGCTCTGAAACATAATGGCTCTGTGCTCTGACTGTTCCCAGGACTGACAGAAAGCTTCACATGTTATTTGTTTTATGTAATATCAGATTTTCCTGCTTACTAATTGTTTAATGCACTTTTACGAAACTAATGAATATCATCATTAATTCAAGAATGTGCAGTCTATTGCTATTTATGGTGCCTGCTGTAGCATGGTTACCAGTGACGTGAGGAAACGCATGTGCAAGAGCATACATGTGTATAACATATATTGGTTTATATGCAGTATAAATTTAATGGGATCAACATGTATCAGCAGTTTCTGTGTGAAATTCATATCTAAAAAAATCTCAGGTAGATTACATTTAAATACACTAGTGGCCAAAATTATGGAAACACCTAGCATCCTTGGCATTACGCTTTAAAAAGTACTACACGAATATTGGCGATAATGTATATAAACAATCAAGGAATGTCTACAAATGTCATACACTGGATAATTAAATAAGTAACTGGAATAAAATCCTGTAATCTCTGCAAACTGGAAGTGTTTCCACAATTTTGGCCACTAGTGTAGAATTTTTATGTTTAATATAATCTCTGTATGCAGACAGCTTGTTGTCTCATGGTGCTGTAGATCTTCTGTAGATATTCTGCTTTGGACCTTGGTAAGTATCACAGGGATGTCAGCACCCTGTCTGCCTCCATGTTTACTGCCTAGCTTTCCTCTGCGTAAAGTTATAATAACTAAGTCTGTGCATTTATTCACATTCTGTAGCGTCGTCTTCCCACATGGCCCATTAAGTCCAGTCTTGATTTTTACAGGCAGCTAACAGCTGTAACAGCTGAAGATATGGGATCTTGTAGCACCTCACCAACATTTGGACAACGTTTAACTCTGGAGCCAAAGGTACTGTGCAGATGTAGATAGCAGCCTTCATTTGGCTCAGCAGTACATGCTTTGTTCTGGGAAGGGGGGGTGGATACCCTGTCCAAAGCCAGTTGATTCCTCTGAGCCTTATTCCCCACCATTAAATCAGACTGCACTCGCTTTTTTCCCAGCCCAGGAAATACAGTCACCCCGATGCCTGTCCCTAGTGGTAACTCTCATGCAACTCGAAGCCCCTTTTTTAATCACATATGTGCCCCCCCAACATCTCTAAGGCTGAAGCAGTGGCCTCACTTTTATTACCCCTCCCAATCTCATCCTTCAATCCTTATCTCATCCTTATGTAGTTCGTACACTTAGTTAAATATGTAACCGTTTTAAAAACATATGACTCAGTACCGTGCTACAAAGGTAGAACACAGTAATTACACCAATTGAAAGAAGGTCTTCGGCGTTTTAGGACTGGCCACCCGTATGTGTAGTAGGCAGGGCTGCACAATACTGGCAAAATTTCAAATACCATGATGTAAATTTTTTTGGGGGGTAAATTTAGTGATGTTTATGAAGAATAAAAGAGTTGAAAATTTACCCAAAATAAACAAGTCAAAAGGGAACTTATCTACCAATAGTCTGTCAAATAAATTGCTGTTGCCGTGAGTTGTGCCGACACAAAGTAGTGCAGACAAATCTTCTGCTTTTACATAATATCGCCTCTATGGAATCCAGAATATTTTCAATATTTTCAAATGTCTAGTGGTGACCAGTTCCTTTTCACTTTTCTCCTCCTCACTTATTTTTTGTTAAATTGCTCACAGACATCTCACACATTCTGTTGTTTCATGTTGCACACAGTTTTTAATACAAAGCCGTATATTGACACTTCCTGTATACTTTCAGTTGCACTATTGCTTCTTGTTTTTTATCTGCATTACTCTATCGCTGCTATTGTGTGTCTGCACAGAAGTTTTTCACACAATTGTGCTTCCAAGTGTCAAGTGATGTGACAAATATAGTGATTTGATTCAATTTGATTTGATTTGCGTGAAACAGCAAGGATGAAAATGATCAAGACTGACTCAGCGAATGCATGCTGATCTCATGAAAAAAGGGCAGTGATAAACTTTACACTGATTTTCAATATATACTAGATAATCTTGAAAAGGAACAGTCATTAACATTGCAAAGGTTTCTAAATTTTTCTATGACTGAGCGAATCTTATTGATGATCTAAAATAGGCTTGGGTGGTACAATATTACGGTAATATGGTATACACAGTATTTCAGATCTTCAGGTACGGGGGTTTCATTACCAAGATTTCAAAATACTGGAATAGCATTGCTGTTGTCAAAATACCATATACAGTACCGTGGTATGATATCTGGATGGTATGATGGTATGCAAAATTATATGCCACTAATCTCAACCCAGCTGACTTTCACGGTTATGTGCATAACATGAGATGTCGACATTAACATTGCACATCATACAGGTCTAGTTCTTAGTAGGTAGGTGATAGTGTTTTCTTCAGAACCAAGCATAGTCGAACTAAGATGTTTTGTCATGAGAAAAAAACATAGCTGACAGCACCCAATTTTAATCATAACTCAACTCTGAAAAATATGTAGTAACTGTATTTACCTTGTGTGGCAGAATACTTGCAAAACAGCTGGATTACAAATTGCTTGTTTTAGGCTATAAATGCTTTTACTATAACAAACACTTGCATGATTTGCAATAATACTACTGAGGTGAAATCTGACTATTTTTCTGGAATATGTTTATTATACTGAATTTGCAACTGGAAGTCTTAAGTAATAATTATATATTATCATGAGTTTGTAGGACTCTGATAGGCACCACATCCAAAGATCTGGGTTTCTTGTTGAGGTGAAGAAAACATCCCATATTTAATTTCCTGTCTTATACACAGTTCAGTGACTTACAAAATGATCCATTTCTAAGAAAGACTCAGAATTAGACTATTGTCATTAAAACTCTTGCTTTGGAATCTGAATGTGTACATTGGAACCGGCCGCATACAGAAGCAGGGACCTTGGCATCAGGGCTGGTGAGTCGCTCCCATAAATCTCTGGAAACAGATGGGGTCCCCTCTCTTGCACACACTGGGGGAGTCCGTGCCCGGCGGCCCACGACCAAGAAGCTGGAGGAGATCCCAGAAGTGGAGGGGTGTTAATGGCCTTGGAGGAGAGGCTCTGTCCACTGCAGGGGAATAGGCCAGGGCTGGCGGCTTGGACAGAAACCCTGTTCCAGGTGCCTTAAACCTGCTAAAGCGGATACTAATCATGTAATGACCTGAGGATGTGTTTCGTGATGGTGCCTCTCAGGACACCTACCAGCCAAGGCTTTGGATAATTGCCACCTTCTCTCATGCTTTCTGGGTTCCTACCTGCTTTTACTTTTGTTTTAGGGGAAACTTTCATGGTTGGTACAGGAGCTTCCATGCATCCTGACGCCCTCAGTGACAGATTTTACTTTTTTACATTTTATCCAGGAATTAAACTAAAAAAGCCCTTTCTGCTACCTTCATGTTTTCACAAAACTTATTTTGCACCAAAATGGTGATTTATAAATATTACTGGACAGAAGTATCGTTGCCTTGCTTGATCTGTTTCTGTTAACACTGACAGAACAACTTTTTTAAAAGTTTAACAATGACATTTAAGTGTTTTCCAGCCCTGTGACTTCAATTCACACATCTCGCATCAGTACTGCTCCAGTAAATACAAGTAGGAAATATAGGGCTTACTTTTCTGAAATACTTTCCCAGTTTCAAGTTGAGGTGTCTTGGTAATCTTTGCATTTAGATGTGACTGTGAATCACGCAGGAGAGGAACTTTCGGCATAATGATTAGACCTTAAACGTGGGTGTTCCTCCTCTTCAGTGTCACTCATATTGACACATACACGTCCTGCTTTACGAAAAGGAAAGCAACGAACAGCATTTGTTGTCTGGAGCCACCATCCTTTTATGACAGCAGGAGTGATGGAAGGATTGTTGGCGACAGGCAGAGCACTTCAGTGTCTGATCTGATCTGACCGCCTCATCTAACTTTCCCGTCACACGGGTCTTTGTCCAGAATTAAATTTTATGTTTCCTAACTAAAAATGAAAACAAGTACAAAGGTATTGGGTAAAAAGGAGTCGAAGGTGTGTAATTGGTCGAGAAATGTGGGGGGGGGGGTTTCGCCCGGAGGAGGCGTCTGTGTTATTTTAATCTCGCGCATAAATTATGTAGATTTCTGTTTGCCAGTAGTTGCAGCAAGTTGAGTGGTGAACTCGTGATGACTTCTCTTTCCTTTCTTATTTTTGAGTGTTACTTCAAAGGCTGCCCTGATCAAAGACGGGGGAAAAAAATTCCCCATCGTACCAGCGAGCACGTAAATACAGCCTCCACTGCTAGCAAAACAAAGGCAGCGTGGCGCTTGCTGTTTTATTATGTTGCTAACAAAGTGCTGTCAGACTTTCTAACATTTCAATTGAACTTTTTCTTTATTCCCCCCGTTTTTCTCCGAATCCAGCCCCAAAAGATGCAGCAGCGCCCGGCATTGAAGTGCCTGCACCACGGCCCAGATAAGATATGGGTGTTTATGTAACGTAGACGCCACCAAAGGAGGAACCCTCTGGTAACCCAGCTGCCTGGAAAAGTTTATTAGCTGGTACCAGACCATGTGTGACCGCGGGCCGCGGAACCATTAAAAAGGCAGTGAGAACCTATTGCCTTCAAATAATTTAATGCAAACCGGGAAAACATTATTAATAATAGGCAGAATAATAGCAGTGTTTAAAAGGAAAAAGTTGTATATTAGTTCTTCAAAATTCAACAGACAAATGGCCGTGGCTTTATATTTTTTAATGTAAGAAAGGGAGGCACTGCGTCACTGTTAAAGTACCGTTTATAGCAGCCACTGAGAACCAGTGCGTTCACTGTGCTTTTCCCATAACACTTTACGTACGGCTCGGTTAGTATCTGTTTGTTAACTGGTACCTCGGGTACCGCTGACAAGGCTCCTCATTCCCCGAGACGAGCTCCGCAGTCCCGTGCTCGGGGCGCTATACATCCAGCATGTCTGCGCCGTATCAGACACGTACGCGCCCATGAATTCTCCACACTGCAGCAGGGCCGCCGAGCTGATTGGCCCATTCTCCCACACCGCCGCTCCACACAGGAACGCAGCGAGTAAAGTAGGTCACTTTTTGAAAATGCTGGGTATGAGTAATCGCGTCCTCTGGGGATTTATCATGAACTTTCAGTGACTCTGCTGAAGAGGATCTAGTAAATGGGACCAAATCGAATAGGCTACAGCAGTATTTATTGCAGTGACATCAAATTTTATTGATCCCTATGAGTGTGTCTATGATCTTAATATCCTAGGAAAAGGTATTAATCGTTTAATGTTTGAACCTCTGTACATTGACGAATGCCATGATTGTAGCCATCCAAAATCTAGTTTAAACAGACTGAGTCATCTAATAATCTGAGTATTCTGAGGCCCTCAGCACCAACTATTTTCAACAATTCATGTTTCTGGGGTCATGTAACCTGACCTGCAGGAATTTTCAGCTCTGCAGTCCCAAACAGTCACAGCAAGTCACAAAAAGTTATGATAGAAAAGAGTGCAGTGTCCTTCATTAAAACTTTTAGGATTCTGGAAGAGTTGTCATCACTTCAATGTATGGAGTAAAGTCTGGCTCATTCTGTTCATGAAGCACGTAGCTCCAAGTACGTCTAGTTGAAAAAAACACCAGCACCATGTTAGCATTATATGAGAAGGCAAATGGAGTATCTGCAATCAGAAATGGAGCAGACATGTTGCTATAGCAGCACGAGTAGATGTTTCATCTGCTTCATGCTCACGGACTAGAGGTGGAGTTTGTCTGCCTTGGTCGCCTTGCAGTGACCTCAGCAAGGGCTTCTGGGAAAGATACCATATGGCTTTTTGTAGAGGCGTCAGATCTAACATGGCTCTCTGATTAGTGAGCCCATTAGAGTAGTGGCCAGCTCACCTCCACCCGCCCTGTGAGACTGTCAGCATGGCCCTGCACTCAAAGCCCCGTGATGGTGAATAATGCATGTCTTAAAGGCACTGTCGAGCTCTCCCCTCACCGCATCGGTTGAAGGGATGAGCAGTGTTTCTGTGAACTGGCGGGAATGCCATAGAGGAGATCAAAGCCACAGTGCGTCACCTCCATCGGTCCTCTTCCGAAAGCCAGATCTTTGGAAACATCCGGCAATTAGTACGGTTCAAAGCTCAGGTTTTCCGAGATACCTTCCATGCCTGACATTGAGCGGCAGGTAGGATACCTAGGGTCTCAAGCAGTAAATATAACAGGCTTAACTCTGATTAAAAGCAGCCCAACTGTATAAGCTGAGTGCACCTTAAGGCGTGAGCAGCTATTTTAGTGGCTCACATTAACATTACATTCCCAGCTCATGGAGAGGGTGCAACACAGTGGCTGGACGTTTGCACTTTTTCTGCGCAACCTTCACACGGTGCACTGTGGCTTCCTGTGGATGGCCGTGACAAAGCGGCAAAGCAGTCCCAGCCCCTCCCCTCTGCCCACTCAAACTCATGACTCCCACGCATGACGGTGACGTGCTCAGGGCCGGGGAGGGATTCACTGCAGCGAAACGGGAGCAGGCAGGAGGCATGTAAAGCTCAGTTTCCTGATCTGCACATAGAGCAACTGACCACTGCAGCAAACAGCCAGGAATGCCATGTAATAAGGATCGCAGTGCAGACGTGATGAGTAAAGCCTCCTGTCCTGTGTCCAGCCCCAGTACTGCATTACACCTTCACAGTGGCAAAATCCCACCTCTAATATGTGCATGTGGAGTTCTCCCTAGGCTTAAAAATATGCTCCAGTCCAAAGATCTGCAGTTAGCATTATGGGTGTCTGAATTCCCCATAGAGTGTCTGACAGACTGGCATCCCATCCAGGGTGTCCTGCTGCCTCATGCCCTATGCTGCGTGGGATAGGCTCCAGGCCCCCCATTACCGACCCTGAACAGGATTAGAAGCTGGAAGACGAATAGATGTTTTTATTTAAGATCTGCTTATACTTCAAAGTAGTTATATGAACCCATTTTCTAACGGGGATCGTTAGATATTGAAGGTGGAGCCCACAGACTATGAGGCTTTCGTTTTCCGGTGTAGAAGCCCGCAGGTTAGGGTGGGTGTGTATCCTCTGTCTGTGGTAAGCAGTGGTCAGTGCATTGGCCATTCTCTCTGAACCCCCCCTCCATTTGCATTTCAAAGCAGCTCCCAGCGAGTAAACATTCTTTACAATTCCATCTGCTCACGGACCCCCATGAGACACAAGGGATAAAACCCCTAACGTCACGCTTGCAGGCCCATCTGCATACAGTACCACAGCACCCTCAGCTCCGGGTCGCCGGGCTGCTGTAAACCAGGCAGATGCGCCATCTTCAGGGAGCTTGCAAAAGTGTGTGCATTCCAGTACGTATATGCAGCCTACTGTGTGGTCGAAATGATTTCACATGAAGTTTTGACACCCCGCCCAGGGTCACTGCTTTCATGATGAACTGGACAGCTGGCAGCCGCACTTAAGTGGTGTGGTTTGTGATTCAGCAAGCGAAGCCTCTGTCCTAGTGTTCGAAGGTCGCTGGTTCAAATCCCAACCTCAGTGGAATAGTCACATCCCTGTTGGGCCTTTGAGCAAGGCCCACAATGCTTCAGGGGTACAGTACCACATAAATTGCCGACTCTGCTCAGACCCCAACATTTTGTGTGTATGTCTCAAAGGACAGCGATGTATGGGATGTGAAAAGAAGCATTCCGGTATACATACAGTACAAATGGCAAGGATGTAGTACTTGAGGAGTTCGAATCGACTTATATTTTTGTGTCACTCAGAAACAAACTTGAGACCTACGCAACTTGCATTTGGACTCAGTTGTTTGTGACCCTGTGATTTGTAATCTTAAAAAGACATCTAATGTCCATATTACACATTGATAGTTCATTTAAAACATGAAAATCTACTAGCCAACTAAATGTATCTACCAATGCTTATTAGGGGTGGGGGGGAAATCAGTTTAGTTACAAATCACAATTCTACGAGAAACAAAAAAATCGATTTTTAAATATCAGTATTATCTTGAATACATTTGTTGCTACTGTACTAAAGTTAAAGTGTCATTTCTCTTCTGCAATACAAGCGTAAAATTACGGGATAAGGATTACTGAGCATTATGGGAACTGATCTCCTTTACCCAAGGCTGAATGGAGGGTCTGCGGAGGCCAACATAACAGGAGCCAGTCGAGTCAGACTGGCTTCCCGGACAGAGGTAACTCCGTCAGCCATTAGCGTATTGATCAGCACACCACTGTGCAGGTAGCAGAGAAGCCCTCATTCTCCCAAACTCGTCCTAAAGATACGGCGAAATGCAAATGAGCCGAGAGGCTCCGTAATGAAGCAATCACATGGTATGAGTTGTAGTAAAGAGATCAGAGGTTTTGAAAGAGGGGACTCTCATTCTAGTTTAAATGGGATCCAGGGAAGGATTTATTTGTGGAAGCTGTCAGATTGGTTTCAGGTGTTTGGGGCTGCAGGAGGAATGCTGGTGAGCTGGGTGGGGGTGCCTCAGAACCCAGTAAATTAAGCTATCATGCTTCTTCCCATCACCTTCTGTGGTGCTATCCAGGCCTCTCCAAGCTTCTGCATTAGAACTCGGATAAAATGCTAATTGGCTGCGATGCCCACAGACTTGACAATTGGATGGCTCTCATGTTTTCCTGTTGAATCTACATCATTAAAAAGTTTGACAACTTTGTTTGTGGATTTAAACAGAATTCTGCACAACTCAGCTGTCCCATCATGCACTGGGCTGCATAAGTTATTTGTGTGACTCTGTTATCATTCCCCCCCCCCACCTTCAGTCTGGAAGCATATACTTTTTTCTCTTCCTGTCTGCACCAAAATAACACTGACAGAAATTTAAATTGTACATAAAGTTGCTAAATTTGCACCACCCTTTTCGAGTTTTGCTTTGCATATTCTTGTGTTTTGAGTCAGGGGAGGGATTTTCTGGCAGGTGATCGTGTGATCACATAGTCTCCACTGTCACTGATCAATCTTTATCAGAAAACACAAGATGTCATTGTAAGATAAGCTTGTAAAACACACACGATCACTCACTACAAGCAATTTTGAGTCACCAGTTCACTTAACAATGTTCTTGGATTATATTCTGCTAAATGAGCATTTTCAGTAAGCTGTCTGTTAGCTTGGCTGTAAGTAAGATGCATGGCTATGGGTTGCTAGCAGTGTGTTTTGTGATAATGTTCATCGCAACAAGAATGACATCCAGAGGGCTACAGGTCTTGTTAGATTTCATTACTAACATGGTTGGAGAGCCACACGTTTGTTTTTCTAATAGTTTTGTACTATTGTATTAAAAAAATGCCTCCCAGAAGTTCTCAGAAGAAGATGGAGTATGATGAGGACACAGATAACGCCAAAAGCAGGCGAAAGAAGGAACAGCAAGTATACGCAGTGTGATGCACTCCTGTTTGTCCTGGGGAAAAAAAACTGTAACTTGGATTAATCAATTATCTGTACTCTGTTGATTTGGTTGATTTGTGGCTAATTACCTCATATTGTAAATGGCTCCTTTCGACATTTCTCCTGATCTATTCTGAAAGCTCACCAGAGACTGGACCTTTTTCCCAGGATTGTATGTCTGTGACTAGTATGATTAATACCGTTACCTTGCCTGCTCAAGAATACAAATATTTTCTTAGCTACCAGAAGCCTTGTCTTATTCTTCAAAGGGCTTTAATGATGCATGCATACTTTAACCCTTACAAAGAGCCCTCCAAATGGGATTTGTTTTAATTGGCTTAAATTATGTGCTGCATTTGTTAATGGATATTAGAAAGAGGGGAGGGTATTTTTCAGCAGTAAGGGGATGCTAATTATTTCTGAATAAAAACCAAGGTGTGCAGAGAGATGCATCAGGCTATGTTCATGGTTCATTTAAAAAGCATACTGGTGTTGCGGGAGGCTGGAAACCGGTGCAGGGTTACGCAGCTTTGGGAAGTTTAATTTTAGCTTGCCTCGTCTCAGATCCGGGCAAGAGAAGACCATCCGGTAGTCTAAGGGTATCCAGGGAAGGGTGTTGATTGTCATCAGTGAGATCTTCACATTCACCCTGAGATCTGCAGTCCATATGAGCGGTCTTTTAATTTACCACCCTGGCACCTGGTTTTGTGAAGTAGGCCTTAATGTTGCGTGATAATGTGTTTCACTGTGAGAGTCATACGGAGGGTTACCTTGCCTGCTGCCTCATGAAGAGTAAATATTTCAACGACTGTAATTTGTAACCCGGCCAGAGGCCCCTGGACTATTTAAGCCTTGAGAGGGCTCCGTACTATTTTCACAATGGTGTAGTCATCAACCGTGTGTGTGTGTGTGTGTGTGTGTGTCAGGGTGGCGGGGGGAGTCCCAATGATAAGATTAAAAAATGTTTTGGGGGAAGCGGTCGTTTTTTCAGTCTAGGCACGAAAATATGGGACAAATTGCATCCTGTATTGGTTCAAAACAGGACAGGACACAGCATTTTTTTTCCAATACGGGACGATCCTAGAAAATATGGGATGGGTGGTACCTCGACATTTAAAATTTAATTAAAGAAGGTTGGTTGAGCCCCCTGGGGTTGAACGCCCTGCGATTCAGCCACGGTCGACCCGTGCATTAAGGCACCCCTGAACCTGATTACTGTTGTATATGGCAGTAGCTTTTCTGAGTGTTATGATTTATGAGACTATTTATTTCTCTTGATATCTCTTTTAGCTTGTCCAAATAATGCAAACAGCATCACATTAAAAGCCATTTAACAGTTTCTCACTGGATGCTTGGATCTATAGCATCTTCATCTCCATCTTAAAACTTCTGTCTTTGGATTCCCTAAGTAGGTGGGTAGTTTTTAAGCTATGACAAATTAAGGCATCTCCATCATGATGTATTTGTGAACTTAAAGCACAGTTGACCAGTTCAGGGCTCTTGAGGGCTCTTTCCCACTGCATCAGGTACTGTATTTTTGGAGCGGAGTACCAGTTTTCCTTTTCCATTGACTTCTCGTTAAGCACCAGTACCAAATGTTCCAGTACCTAAAGTGTTAAACCAGCTATGGTATTTTTTTGATACTTTGGTATCTCTAGGGTGGGAGTTGCAAACGGTTTTTTTGTTCATTGGTTATGCAAATAGCCTGCTATTTAAACACAATAGAACCGCCATCTTGAAAAAGTTATGAACTCAGAAAACAACAATAAATGAAGTAAAACAAACTAACTAACAAATTAAAAGTAATTATAATAGAATGTGATGGATTGGTGCCCCATCCTGGGTTGTTCCATGTCTTGCGCCCATAGCCTTCGTGACAGGCTGTGGACCCACCCGCCCCGTAACCCTGAATAGGACAAGCGGTTTCAGAAAATGGATGGATGGATGGATGGATAGATAGAAGGATGGATGGATCATAATAATAGATGCATGGGCAGATGAAGAGATCTAAGCTTTACAGTGTCCTCCATAATGTTTGGGACAAAGACACATTTTTCATTGATTTACCCCTCTGCTCCTCCATTTAAAATCCTAAATTCAGACATGATTCAAGTGCACATTCAAGACTTTAATAAAAAATTCTTTGCAAAACATTCTGGTTTCACCGATGTAGAAATCACAGCACTTTTTACACATAGTCCCACTCATGTCAGGGCACCATAATATTTGGGACAATTGGCAGGTGTTTGTGATTAAAATTGTGTTTCATTGCTACATTAGTGCAGGGATATGATACCTAGGCTTGCTTCAAGCATTTAGAGTCTGTAGTTGGCATTGTTCAACATAAGGAGAAAAGCTGTGAAGAAGCTATTATGAAAAACAAGAATAAAACCATTATAAACATAAGTCAAACCTTAGGATTACCAAAATTAACTGTCTGGAATATCATTAAGAAGAATGAATGCACTGGTGAGCTCAGTAATCACAAAAGGACTAGTAGGCCAATGAAGACCTCCACTGCTGGTGTCAGAAGAATCCTCACTGATAACTAAAGAAAAATCCCAAAACGCCTGTCCAACAGATCAGAAACAGTCTTCAGGAGGCAGGTGGGTCTTTGCAGAGACTAAAATCTGCAGAAGACTTAATGAACAGAAATACAGAGGCTACACTGCAAGATGCACTAGTGAGCCACAAAAACAGGATGGCCAGATTACAGTTAGGGAAAAAGTACTTAAAAGAGCCTGTAGAATTCTGGAAAAAGATCACAGATGGACAGACAAGATGAAGATTACTCTGTGTCAGAGTGATAGTAAAAGGAAAGTGTGGAGACAAAAAGGAACTGGCCAAGATCCAAAGCATACCAGCTCATCTGTTATACATGATGGTGGGGATGTTATGGTCAGGGCCTGTATGGCTGCCACAGGTACTGGCCCACTTATCTTTATTGATGATTTAACTACTGACGGTAGTTGAACAATGCATTGAGCAGATCAATCATTCCATTTCCCCGTTCCACTACTCCGTGGTAGTAGTTCATGTTTGGCTCCCTAGATAAACGTTTAAATTACCAGGTTAAAAAATTTTCATTTATTTTAACGTTAGAATCAATTCTCTAAATGAAACGTTAAGATCAAACGAATCGATATTTTAGTATCGATTCACTCATCCTCACTGAATAAGCAAATTAGTGATGTATATGTCCGGGAAACATTGTACATCAGCTCAGTAAATTCCCCCACCTCCTGCTCAGTAAAATCTACTGTGGGGACCCCCTCCTTCCCAGCTACACCCCTGCTCACCACAGCTATGTTTGGTTAAACTTTACTTAGAAGGCAGATGTTGCATTCTAGTTAAAATTGGAGCACTTAAATTGACTTGATTATTCCACAACCCCATTCTCAGAAAATAAGGCAAAACTTACAGTTCGCAGAAGCCAACTATTTAGTTTCACATTTCAGAAAACACTCTGCTCAAAAATATATGAGCTGTATCTGTTAAGGAAGCACTGAGCAGGCAGCATCACGCTTATCAGCACTCAAAGCTCAGGGCGGGAGGCAGGATCCGTCCTGGAAGACTCTGCTGTCTGTGTCACAGGGCAGTTCGTGTACGAGGTCATGGAGTCCACTGAACTGTATGTCTCTGGCCTGTAGTGAAACATGACTGGTATCTTGATGGGAGGAAAAAGGCTCTCAATCTCTTTATTGAAGAAGGCCTGGGTCCTACAGAAGCCCTTACAGAAGCAGCTGCGATTCCAGCTCATATGTGTCTTATGAACTGCGAGGTCTTTTTAATGGATCCCCACTGCAGTATTGATAGGTGACGGCCTGTATTTCAGACGGAAACTGAAAATCACATTTCCCACCAAAGCTGATTTGGAAGGAGCTGCTTCTGAATTTCATATTTATTGGGGAAGCTGTTGGCTGCCATTTGGTCACTTTCAAGGACTCGACATGCTGTATTATACAGTATGTGTATGTAACCCGAAAACGTTTATACTGTAGATGCATATAGGTGTATGTCAGAAAGAGGCCAGGTGTGAGGATCTGTATCTCTGACTGAACATTTCAAGTCCAGCAGTGGTTTGCTTTACAGTCCATGTAGCTATTGGCTCTCTTAGAATTTTCCCCATTACCATACTAGGTTGTCTAACATCCACTATTGCTGTGACAGTTCCCATCAACACTGGTGACTGGCCATAGCACATGTGTCCTTCACTCAGACCTGGATTATTGAACCTGGCTCCCCTCCATCTGTTGGAAATATAAGGGCCAGGATGCGTCAGTGCCCCGTTGCCCTCGGCGAATCTATCAGAGCACAATCAACAAGATGCAGGAGCCTTCTAGAAGCCTTTCACGCATATATTGTTGTCAACGGTCACAGTTCCCATCAGCAGGCGACGCCGTCCCTAAACAGCCCCCCCCCCCCCCAGCAGGCCCATCACTCATGACAGCCTCCCCGTGATAAACCGTCACGGCCCACTCCACCCATGAGGGGGCTTTTAGCGCCGAGCTGCCAGATCACCTGCCCTGCCGAGGTCCAGCTGTGGAGGTGGTGGCCTTCATTCGGTGGCTGGAATTCGACATTTGTAAGGAAGTCACCTGACATGCGGCTGGTAGGTTTTCGCAATCCAACAAAAATGTGGAGAGACTCCGAGCAAACAGCAAATAATAACACTAAAGTATATTTGATCAGCCCATTATAATGTCATTAAATAAATCAAGAACTAATAGGCATGATTTGAATTCAGTTGTTATAATGTAGCAGGAGATTAAATAGGGCTTTCAGTGTGTGGTTGGTTCTGTTACTTCATACCTTCTGTTCCTCTGAGTATATCATGTATTCCTTTGTACAGTAGCGTACAGTACATGTACATCCAAGATAAATGAAAAGGCATAAATAGACAGGATAATAACTTGTGACATACCAGTCAGCCATTTTTGTTCACCCGCCACAAGTACTTTTATATCATTTTTTCTTTTTCATTTACAGGCCTGACAGACCAACTTTCGTACTGTACGTGTCGGGTGGTGAGAGATGAAGCCTGCACTGTGCATGAGAGAACGGCATTATCAGCGAGTAATGAGATTGTTATTAAACACTCATACCCTTGGAGACAGGGCTCGCTTTGAGTGCAGTACTGATATTCTACTCTGCATGCAATGCAGCAGCTGCTGAATGCATATCTATCCTTCCAGTAACATCAGGGCTGTAACAAAGCATTTAGTGTGATTGCCTCATTGGTTTATATACTCAAAGACTTAATATTT
>JAODLC010000001.1:36368202-36404873 GCA_026781145.1 Hippopotamyrus pictus
CTGCCCATTCTCTGTTCCCTTGTGTGCTGATAGATGTTCCAGCTGTTAACCTCCTACTTAAACCTTGGTGAGTTCTAGTGTTTCTTACCTGCTTTTGTTTCATGGTCTCTCATTTTCTGAACGTTTTGGTTTGTGTTTCAAAATAAAGTCCCCTGAACTTGTAAGCTGTCAAGTGGACCGACATTCGTGCCCTGACATAACAGAGAACATAAATGTGATTTTTAAGTCATTTCTGTAACTTATTTAATAACTGTATTTTTCCTCTAGTAATTACGCCCCACCAAAATGGAGACTTCATTATTACTTGTCTATTTTGCAAGACAAATGCACATGGTTTGACTTCCTTGTGAAGAGAATTTTTGAAATGAGAACATTTAATAACTAACTTACTTGTTGTTCTACTAACTTAGAACAATAAGTTGGACTTTTTTGGGACAGCGAGGCATGGCGGAAGAACAATCTGCTTTGGGCAGCAACTTATTGATAAAAGGGGATGTTATTAACGGAACTTACAGTACCAGACTGACAATTAACCAAATACTAAAGACTAGGGGCAACAAGGCACAGGTGCGCATCATTAACAACTCAAACACTAGGAATACATTCAGATCATAATCATGAAAGACTGAAGCACTAGGAAAGGGGTGATCAGTGACACCTGCTGGTCAGGCAGGGAAATGACAGGGCAGGGACTGATACTTTGCTTCCTTTCATTTTGATATTTGCTTTCTACAGTAAGTTTTTTCTGTGTGCATATTTGCATTGATCTTTGCATCTTGTCCCTGGCATCCTCTTTTTTGCAAAGCAAAATATGTCCATCCTACCTAACTCAACTTACATGTACTCTGCAGTCAGAAGTTCTGAACAGCCTATATTTTTGCATTTTGCAATGTGATCAGTGATCCTACATCATTCAGGTGTGAACGATGTGTGAAAGTTGAACATGACTAAATGGTCTGTACAATCCCAAAGGAGCTGATCTGGGATGAAATGGATAGAAAGGTCAAGACTTCAGAGCCAGTCAGGCTATCTTCATACACGGGACAACTTTTTGAGCAATGTTGCCAGACAGTTGATAACTAGGTGAGACAAAGGGCAACTCATCTATACAGTATATGGATGATAGAGTAAAGTTGCCCACTGCCAATCAAATATATTTAAATATAAATTTGCTACCCAATATCATTGTGAAAGAGCCCAAGTAACATTAGTCGGCAACATCGCCCAGAAACATTGCTCAAAAAGTTGCTCCATGTATCATCACCTTAGGATTTAGCCTGTTATTTATTATTTTTAAATTTTTTTATTACATTTAGGTCCACAATTACCCTTATTTCCAGCCCCATGCTGAAAGTGCGGAATAAATCCACAGCACTGGAAAAATACAAACTCAGCTCTTTACTCATCTGAATATTTTTATATCACCATGAATCTAAATCTGTCTTAAAGGAATTGGTACAAGTGTCAATAATGTATATATTTCAGTGTATATGACATAGCCCTCATTACAATTTTAAGGAAAAATCGTTTTCCTGGAAAATTAATGAATAACTTGTCTTTGACTCCCAGCAACATCCATTGGCTTATCTCACCCCAGTGTCGCTGACCAGCCAGAGTCTGACCTTGGCACTGGCAGACAACGGGAAGGTGCCATCCTACCTTCAAGCTCTTACCCGGCTCTCCATCAGGACATCACATTGCACCTTGTCTGAATGTCCGCATCCTCTTTCTGGTGGAACATGCCGCATTATCACGATGATGTCGTTGTCATGCAGTAGAAACCTAAAGATTCTCACACTTTTATTCATCTTTAAAACAATATGTGCAGCATCTCAAGCACATTTGGTGCAGCATTAGGAAGCACTGCCCTGTTTAATAACGCAGCAGCTAGTAACCTGCCAATATTATAACTTTTCAGTAACTTTCCTTCTTTCATGCGTTTTTTACAGTCCCAGTAGACAACACAGGCGGCCACCTACTGTAGACTGCCATCTTCTGGGGGGATGCCAACATAGCAAGCTGATTTCACTTTGTCTCGGATGGGGGGTGAAGGCAGTGATGCTTACCTAGGGCGCCACGTGGGCTTCCACCGGCACTGGGCATTTTAAATGGGATAAAATTATTCAAACGCATATGAACCAGCTTTTTAGTGCACCAGTCTCCGTAATGTGTGCGGCCCCAACTCTGCTCTCCGCCCCACCCTACTGAGCTTCACTCCCCCCACCACCTGGACACTGCCTGGACATTTATTTGAGTGGCATCTCATCTGCATCCATTTTGCTTTATTAAAACATAGTCTACCATCTTTTCATCCATCCATCTTCCATACCGCGTGTCTAGTAGAGGGTTGTGGTGAGCCTGCAGCCCATCCCAGGAGACCGAGGGCAGGGGACGCTCTGGACAGGATGCTAGTCCCTGGCAAGGCGCACGCACTCACCCAGGGAATTCGAGAACTGGATCCTTATCACTTCTACCTCAGCTTGTGCTGTGACTGCCATGAAATGTGGTGTTCTCATGGCTGCAGGGCATCATTCCTCTTTCAGCCTCAACTTCTCCCTTCCATTTCAAAAAGGCAATCAGAAAATACCTCAATTTATTTCATAATTATGTAACATTTTCATTAAAGCCCTGAATCCATGGCAGATCTAATAGTGTGACCTGTCAGTTTGTCGATTGGTCATTCACAGCTTTCTTTGTTGAAACACATGGCTCAAAGACCTTTGATAAGTTTCTGCAGGCTAATGTTCTTGCTCGCTTGCCACATCAGCTGATGTTCCCGTCCAGTGAAAAGCCCTTTTAAGGCATCTCAGCTGCATGAAAGTGCACATTTCTCATATATCTGCTCATATCTGTTATACGAGAAATATTAAAATTTATTTGTATGTATACAGTAATTGCCTCATGTCCATTGTGCTGGAATAAACTCTGCCCCCCCATGACCCTGTAAAGAGCAAGCAGTATAGAAAATGAATGAATGAATGTATGTGTCATATCTGTTCATGTTCCCAGCATTATACTGAGTGCCTGTATGGTCTATGTGGTTTATAATCTCTGGATAAGACTATTTTGTTTGGCTAAAGTCTACTAACAAGGTAATTAACTAGGATAAACAATGCTGAAATAAGATGCAGTTTTGTAAGAAAATTACCCAAAGTTGTTTTTTTTTTTCTAAAAATGTCCTTCTTTGGTAGACTTAAAGGCAGAGATTGATTTCCCTTTAATCTGAAGCAGGTGTGCAGAGTGGTTATGGGATTTTTTATTTTTTTTTCCTGAGAGAGTCCCGGGTGACACCTGTAACAAACCAACATAAATCCCAATAAAACACCTGACATCATCGAAACCACTATAGTCTGTTTGGAAGATGAAACAGGTCTGTCAGACACGAGCAAGCCAGCTGTTATTAGGTGTCAGGAAATATGAGTGTGATGTGGACCTGTGTTCAGCAGATGCAGTGCTATGCTGAGGGAGATGCCATGTGGAGGTGAAGCATCTCTGCTGGTCCTATGTATGTTTTAGGTCGCTGGTGCTGTTCCACTCCGTCCCCTCATTTATTGGCTGACATGTTTCTTCGCTGGAGGTTCTTTGTGTCACAGTACTAAGCATCAGTCTATCTGAACATCATTCCCGCCCTGTGTGTGCCGAGTTTGTGCCATGCAGGTTTCCTACAGATAATCCTGCAGTCTAATGACATGTAGATAAGGTGAAACCTACCTGCTGGAAATGTGGTTTAGCTAGAACATCCTGCAGTGGTCTGTTTGCCCAAATCAGAGTTTCAGCATACTGTATGTACACCACAGTTATATGTGTATGAACTTGTTTTTTTCTGAAATTCAGCTGTAGTACTTTTAAATAATTTAGAGGAATGAATGTAGTGCCTCTTCCATAATGAAACAGAATATTAATGAGTGGAAATACCAGCATAGTTCTCCTTATGAAACCTGTTTTGAAAAGCACTACTTGGCAATGCTGCTGTTTCTGTGTCCAGTTTTACATGAAGAGTTCTATGGTACTCATTGGAGAAGCTGAAGTGTTCCTAGCCTACCACATGACCTTCTCAACTTATACTGTAGTCATGTGTGTGACTGTGTGAGCTGGAATGTTGTACTTTATTGTGCATGTTAGACAAATTTCGTGTACTTACATGTTTTCCATGAAATGTCAAAATCTGAAATAAAAAAGTGTGAGTATTAACAGGACTGGGTCCAATTATCATGGTAGGTCATAATACTGCTACAGACTGTAACGTAAAGAGCAGGCAGATGTATCAGTGTGCCGTTTTGCTGGATATGTGAAAATCTCAGTGTATCATTTTGGGCTGCTGGACAGGTCACCGTGGTTATCGGGGTTACCATTTCTGCATCTGGACCAGACATGAATAATACCGACCGCAAGGGCTTCTGGGAGTTTTCATATGACCTCACAATAGTGGGATGTACAGACACTTGGTTGGTCTGTATGGAATGAATGTTTTTCACATTGAGGCCTCCAGTGGCTCCCTTGATAATTAAGTACATTTTGTTTAAAACCAACCTTGAGCAGGATTGCCCCCTACCTCCTGTCCCCATGCATTTGGGTGTAACATTTCTCACCCCAATCCAGAGTGCCACATGCTGATGATCTCCACCAGCAGATGTAAAGTATGCAAAAGGATTTTTATTTGAAACTTGGGTATGGAGGATAAAACTTTTGTTTTCTGCTTGCCCTCAGAGCTCCAATGCTCACCGGCTGAAAAGGCTTCTAATGACTTTAAAGACAAAAGCGAATTTGTTCTAACGTTGTAATGCATTGTTTATCTGTAAGGGGGTTATCGATTTGCGCTGTAAATAAATGTGCCTAACCTTAGCACTCCATTGTGTATTAGTGTACTCTGCTCTACACACAGCAATTCCCTGCATTAGTAGTGTGTTTGTGGACTCACTGCGTGTGATAAGTGTTTATACAGTTACTGCTCTTCAAAGTGAAATGGCACCATATCCGGTGTAGCCGTTGGCCGCGCTCTGGCCTAATTGAGACATTACGGCAGAGGCTGGCTCATTACTGCAGCTCCACGTGACATCTTTTTCCAGTTGGGACATTCCGAGAGAGTCTTTTGCTGCGTGCGGTTCATTAGCATTCTGAGCGCATCTCCTCTCCGGCGCTGTCCTGAAGTGTCTGCTGAGAGGAGGCGCTGTGGAGAGCTCTGACAGGCAGTAGCTGTGCAGTACGGGTTGTCAGGGAGGCCCTAGAGGCCCAGTACTGGCTCTTGAGAGTCAAGTGTCTCTCAGTCTGTGCTTCTACAAAGGATCAAAGAGCCTAAACGCTATGCCGATGCAGGCAGATCTGGTGTCAGAGCTGTGATGTAATGGCGGACGTTTCCGCTGATGGCCGGGGCTCTATTGTCAGCAAAATCCCGCCGCTGCTCTCTGGACGCATGGATCGCTTTTCCAGTCCTGCCGGCCGCGGTGACAGAGCCGGACCTATTTCCAGTGCTGCCCCAAACCCAGCACCGCTCCCGGAATCGCGTCCTTCTGGATGTCACTGGCATCGATCAGCGGAGCTCAGATTTTCGTTTTGGCCTCCCGTCGTCGTCCTCGACCTGCTCTGCCTGACACGCATCACTGAAGCCGCAGGCACGTGCATGACCTCAAGATGCTTTATTTATTTGCTTTCCTTTATTAACTGTTCAAAACCTAAATGTTCTGAGGATCCAGTTATGAAGGCAGATTAATGTCTGTGGAGGCTGCTCTCAGCAGAGTGTCACGGGTGTTTTGCAGAGTGATAACAATTGAGTTTTTGTCTCTCTAATTACAAGGAACACATCTGTTCACGTTTAGCCGGATCACTGTAAAGCCTATGGTGCATTTGATAGGTTCCAGTGTCTGCGCAAACAAGGTAATGTCCAGCATCCTGAAAGCATTGCTAAGATACAGGCCTGTTTAGCATCGGTGAAGGAGCAGTTCCAGCTTCACTGGCAGGCAAGCTTTGGTGTTTGAGATGAACGCATTGCACCCATTTCGGCTCTCACATCGAATATTCAATTGATTCTTTAAAGTAGTCTGCATGTGTTTTGCTTACATTCATTAATAATTTGGTAGTGAAGAAAATAAGCAAATAGATGACGTGGTAGTGGCTGTAAATAGCCTTGACACACCCAGAGTGGAAGGGATCCTGAAAACCCAGAGCCGGACTCATCATCATTGCTTTAGTGTGATTGGATTTGGTCGATGAAATGCTAATTTTTACATGTCAGAAACAGATGGAAGTTTCTCCTTCACGAGGCTTCAGGGAAGATTCATTATCTATGTGCTTGTCCTATTTAGGGTTGTGGGGGTCCGGAGATTATCCCAGAAGCTAAGAATGCAAGACATAGAACATCTCAGTATGGTGCTGTAACAGAAATGATACACACAATTTATTTACCGCTTTTATTCAAAGCATGGGTACAACTGAGAAAGCAGCCAGTCCCTGGAGCATTTAGGGGCCTTGCTTAAAGGCTCAATGGTGAAATCATTCTGCCAATCACATGATTTGAACTGGCAACCTTCCAATCACAGAGATGGTATCCAGAATCCTAATCTGCTGAGCTACACACTCCCCCTAACATGGTTGAAAAATATCTGAAATTAAATTAATGTCATGTTTTCATTCATTACTTGTTCCGTGTGTGTGTGTGCGTTTGTGTGTGTGTGCTTGCTGAAAAATGCCAGAAGATGAAAGCTATGTCCTTGAACCTGGTCGAGTGCTTCATATTTGATCTGAACTATTCTCTTCAGTTTCATTTAATGGCTTCACGTTTCCAAAGCACCGAGCTCCTCTGTTTGAATCCCCTTTTCTTTTGTTACCTGCAGGTAAATGTTGAAATTGAAGTCACTCCTCAGCAAGAGCTGAAGTCCCCTTTTTAATATGAATGCTCACAGCGCTTTATTTGGCTCTTCTAGATGTGAAACACTCAAATAACACCTCTGCGAGTTGTTAACACAGTATGTCGAAGACAGATTATTTAATGGGGACTTTACATTCACTTGGCTTTGCATCAGCAAAATTAGAACCTGGAAGTTCTTTAGAGTGCGATTTCATCACGTCGTGTGATTACATTTTAAGGCTTTTCTGTTCACACTCTTAAGTACCTGAATGCAAATTAAGTCCAGTCATTTAGCTGTAGCTACATACATCACAGGAGCGTGTGCTGTAATTGCCGAACGCCTGCTTTCCCGCCAAACATGCTAATCATTCACTTACCGCAGATCGCCATGGCGATGGCCCTGTTCTTCCAAGCACAAACAGTGCGCTACCCAGCCTCCATAAACTGTTATTGCAAACTATTAAATCTTTCATACAGATAACATGCAGCTATTATTATCTGTTTTGACTATTATAATAGATAAATACTATTTTTCATAAAACCTCAGTGGTAGTAATAGATAATTTTTGCCACTGACCCTTCTCCATATATAAATCTGCTATGTATGTGAACAGTTTTGACCCTGATTTAGCACCATACGTATTATTTGATATATGCCTACAGGATTTACAGCTTATCTACAGTAGTGCCTGTGGGCTTGTTATCAATAACTCGCATACCATATTGGTCCTTTTGGGCACAGTTTTAATTTTGTCTACAGTGGTTTCATTCAATTCCTCTCCACTACATTGTGGCTGAAAACTGAGCCATAATTTTAGGCTGCTTACCTTTTTGTCCTTTTTTTACAGAAATTTCTACTTGTGGTTTTTAATGGAAACTTCATGTTGCAATACTACATTCTGTGTGCTTTGAGGTCTCGAGGAAAAGTCAGGTCTTAGACAGATTAAAAAAAGGAGTTTGAGTTTAATTTAGCCTGATATATTTAATCATGTTTTTTAAAAGCACATGCAGAGAACATTTACTGTGTGGGAATCCAGCCCCACATGCCTGCAATCACACCTTGTGACTCAATGCAAACTCACAAAGGCAGAAAAGCTTATCAGCTCTAGTTGAATGTGATTTTAAAACTGAGTTATATTTGTGTCAGTACTTATTGTTGAGGGCTCTGGTGTGGCAGGAAGTTACCGTCCCAAGTGCCTAGCAGGAAGTTACATAGTAGACAGCTTGTCATGTCTGTCAATCCATTGGCCTCTGGATCCATAATCCAGTCCACAGATTCCATAGAACCAGTTAAGTAATCACACCTGATAACTTCCCTATATCATAAATGCCATATTTTGTTCAATGTCATACTGTGAGGTATTGCAGGTTTCTCAGTACTGAGCATTCTAGTTGTGCATTCTGACTTCCTCTGTGTTTATGATCCCTTGTCGTGATTTCCCGACTTTGTATTTTGTCCAGCTATCTGGATTTGGTTCTCTCTCTGCTCCTTTTATGAGCAGGTTCCTGTGATTCCCTGGGGCTTTGCGGGTGCAGGGACGCATCAGATACAAAGGTGTCTGACATCAGGGTGTGACACGTGCGAAAAACCAGCCTGGTACATTGAATATGCACCCTTCATACCTCTGTGGATTTTCTTCAATAACGGGAAAACTGGGAATATCCATGACGTGTCGTGACTAAATATGAATTGAATTGAAGCTGGTTGCTTACAAGTCAATATAAAGCTGAAATGGTGAAGCCGAAGAGTTATATATACTGCAGTAATTTGTTGTATTAATATTTTTATGAAACACAGACAAATGAATCTCAGGAGATCTGACAACTCAATATTTTGTGATTATAACAATGAAAAAATGAGCAGTCAGCATTTCAAACAGAGAACCAGAGGAGAACATCACCCTGAGAGGCATGGTGTAACTGCAGCTGCTCGTCACGTGTAGATAGCTCAATGTGTCACCCCTATGCCTACACGCTTCAAAGCAAGACTAAAGGAGACCGTGACACCAGAAGCTCAGAGAAACGTGCAGAGAACTGACACTAAAATGCTGGATTTCCAGATCCTGTTTTTATCTAAGGCTTTTCAGGTGAAATCTGAATGGCAAAGTCAGCAGATCTGTTTCCTTGCCAACAGAGGGAGCTTTGTTTATTAACATTATTGATAAATATATGTTATTGTGCATTCAGACAGGGGCATCTGGTTTCAATAGCAAAAAAGAAACACAGTACAGACAGGTCAGTAGCTTGATACTGGCAAAGCGTCCAGAATACAAAAGAGTAGCTGACACATATCTATCCATCTTCCTTAACCGTTTCGCCAGTAGGGGGCAGGGGTGAGCTGGAGCCCATCCCAGGAAACACAGAGCACAAGGCAGGGGATACCGGTCCACCAAAGGGCACACACCAAACATGCCATTTAAAGACAGCAAGTCACCTAATGACACATTTATGGACTGCAGCAGAAAACTGGAGCGCCTTGAGGAAACCTACACTAGCTGGCGTGTTTAAATGGCGGGAAGTTACTATGGTCCAGCTGTCATTTTGGGGCTGTTCGCTCCTTTAACTTGGAGGCAAAGTGGTCGTGTCCAATTGCACTCAATTTGCCTTCCTGGTGCGTCGCATTTTTCATAGTCTGTGACTTTGATTGATCTAAATGTCACAGAAAGACTGTGTGCTGAAGTCATCTTTTTCACCATAATGCACCAGGTTATCTCTCTTAATTGCTCTGAAAGCTGTAAATAGTGCTATAAATCACATCTGTTTTTTCATGGAATGAAGGCACCATTGAGATGTTTCACCATGTCACCTTTATTCCCTGTAAATTGCTTAGAAGTAACCACAGGTGCAATTGTCATGTGGCACATTACACTTTTGTCACTAAATAGTTTCTACTTGTCTTTTTTCAATGCATCCCTCATTCAGGTACACATTCAAGTTCATTTCTGTCCTGTTCATCGAGGAGTTTCAGTTTTGGTACTAATCTAGGTAACGACACCTCTCAGGGGTTGAAAAAACTGGGATACTGACATTGTAATACTGACATCGCTATTCTGTTTTTGGAACATTATTTAGGTCTGCGGATGGGCTTTATGAAAATACGATTTTGAGAGAAACCCATTCCGAATGATTTAATGCAATATTAACAGTCTTAAGGATCAGTCATGAAGAAGGAGACTGTGATTAGCCTTTGTAACTATTAATTAATTCTGCTTTTCTATACAAAATGCAGAGACATAGGAGTAATTACAATACACAGGCTTTAAGGTAAATATCTGGAGTGCTGAATATTTTGTAGGGGTGAACAAAGTGGTCAGAAGTAAAATCTATCAATACTCCCAGTTTGCAGCGAATTATTCAGCTTCAAAAATAGCTTCACTACATTGCCCAGAGGTGGATCCTGGCAAGGGCAAGATGGGTAGCATCTTTTGAGGGGTGCCCCCCTCCAGCCCATTACCCATGATCCTCCCGGGCATTGTGGTCTCAGATAACATGTGAGCACCATGTTTTCTTTACTACCAGGTTATTTCTGAGGGATCTCAAGATGCTTTATTTGGAAATTTCTGTCTTTTCATTGGTGCCTCAGCTGGGAGTTTTATAGATACTGTGAGCTCAGCTGTTGGAAGAAATGCTTCTCTCTGGTAATCCCTGACCTCTCACAGGTCCATCTCAGTGCACATTAACTGCTCTAGCCATGAATCCTGTAGCATCTTAATGGAAATTTGTCTGATTCCAGATGTGCTGGTGGTTTAACGTCTACACAAATGGCATTGATCACCTCTGCCAAGGCACTGTAAGCCAACATTCAAGCTGTAGTATTCACAGTGGTACATATTATCAGAGGAATAATTGGAGAGAATAGGTCGATCTTGAGTTCAAAAGCCTCAGCTATTTTGAGTTGTTTTACAAACATGCTGTGATTATCTTAAAAGTGCTTTGTTTTGCATTGGCAAGCAGAAGTACATTTTGATATGACAGCACCTGGCTGTCATTGTCATTACTGCCAAATGTACTGCTGCCAGATGTGCAGGGAAGCTGCTTTATAAAATAGTGAGCTCTATTCTATTATTTACACATGAAAGCATTTCAGTATAAACAAAATGGACAACTAAAGGCACAGATATAATTCGTTATGTTGGGTTTTTAATGCCGCATTTCATGGTCATCTTGATGGTCTTGGAAGAATCACAAGGAAGCTTCCAAAAATGCTCACCTCGACAGCAAGGGCAGGTCACTCAGGAATTATCCTATGAAATTTTCAGTTATTTAAAGTTGAGAGAATAATATGCAATATAAAAGTGAAAACAAAAATTACCATTTTAATAATTATTTTCGCATTACAGCCAATTCCTGATAGCTATCACCATTCTTGGAGATGATCATTATCTGTGCTTATAAGACAAATCATTTATCAGCGACTATCATCCTTAAGGACATTGTCACAATGAAATTTTTGTAGCATTTTTATGGCAAAATTTCCTTGAACTTAGTGAGAAATGCCACAATGGCATGAACATGTCAATTTGTGCACCATACCTGTGTCACGGGGTATTGTTGGTCATTTTAACTGAAATTAATATGGATGAAACTCAAAATGGACATAGGATAATTATGTTGAAACCTATTTTAGATTAAAGATCTATTTTATCCATCCTATCTTGGGTGTCCCCTGATGCCTGTGATAGGCTCTAGACTTGCTGCAACCCTGAGTAAGTGGTTAAGCAAGATGGATGGGTATTTCTAGCTAGAAGTATTGCGACTCACAAATCACATAGAATTGAAAAGAAAACAGCTATATGGTTGGAAGACATGCATGATCTTACAGTATATGGCCTAGATGACACGACAGTGTATTTCTCAGACGGCCCTGTTAGCACCTTCCCCCATCTAATCCCTACTCCTCCCACACTCCCCAACTCCTAACCTCCCTACACACTTTCCCCACCTCTCCAAAAAAATCTTTATTAAAAGCCCAACTTTGTGTGATGTCTCAATGTAATCAGGTTCCCCAGACCTCTGTCTGTGGCTGTCCTTTCATGTGCCACCACTAAGTGACACTGCTTGAATCTTGGTATGATTTGTCTCAAAATGAAATAGATCCCCGATCATCACCCATACAATGTTCCTGGGAAATAGTGGGGGGCGCTACAGCTATCACGTGATACCTGTGTGTTTGGAAGCTGCATATGCATTACAACAAAAACATACTGATGTGAAACAAAGCAGTTTCAGCCTCCATAACATCTCAGCGCTGTCTATATCTCACTTCTTTGTCAACTATCTGCCTCAGTCGATCTCAACTTGGTGATTAGCCAGGGAGCAGTTGGAGATTAATGGATAGGGGAACTGAGTCTTTACTAGCCCCCCCCCCCAAAATAGGCATAACAACACCCCTGGTAATTAGATCTTAAATTTAAATTGTATCAATCTTTTCTAACCAGTTACTTCAATTGGGAGAAAAAAGTATATAATATTGGACTGCTAAAAATATTGTACTTGTGTCATGCGATAAACACCACACGGCCTATATGTGTGTCAGCTACACTGTTGAATAAACAGAATCTGCAACAGGCTGATGAGGAAGAACTGGTTCCAAAAATAATTTCTACTTAATTTCTGTGGAAATGGTTTGCATTTGCAAAATCTGATATGGACCAATCTATTGTAATTTGCGAACTTTGCAAATTTGAAAAAGATCATCAAATACTTTTAGTGTTACTGTGTTCTCAAGGTCAATTGTCTTCTGGAGCCACCCATTCTTTCCTTTGCTGCCACACATCACTGCTGCTTCAGTTTTAGTGTGGTTTGTCTCAGAATCTAATCAAGTGTACATCTTCATTCATGTAATGTTTTGTGAAGTAGTAATAAGTTCTATTAAATACTTCTTCAGCTACTACTTTCATAAAGATCAAGTATTTTCTATGGTTACCGTTCCCATTGCTGCCACTAAGCGATCAATTTTGGTATGATATATTGTAAAATTTGATTAGCTCCATATGATGTGTCTGCAAAATTAGAAAAAGATAAGTGAAATACGTTTTGAGTTATGATGTTAACAAAATAAGTGGCTGTGAAGGTGGCTTATTCCTTATCTGGTATGTATTTCTTATCTGGAAAATACAGCAATTTGCATTGATAATTTGAATCTCAAGAGCCATATGTCAAGCTACCTTTATGTAATCACATCTTGTGATTGACTGTCAGGGTTACATTATAACAAATAGAGGAATAACCACCTGTAACACCGTCTATTGCCATCTCTGTACCGATGATGAAAGGTTTACGTCAAAGCATAAACCGCAGCTTATTGTTCTGTCACCAGTTCCATGCTTTCTTTCTATTGCCCCATGGCTCACTAAATAGAAACCAAATGGGATAATTGTTTAAAGAAGGAGTCTAAACCGAGCGGAAATAGGAGTCCCTGAATGATATCCATCAAAGTAGCCATGCGAACACACAGTGAATTTCAATTACCTTTCGTTTCTTAGTGATGGATGACACTGCACCATTGCAAGTCTGAGTGGATTTCCTTCCAGTTATAAAACTGACTAGTTATTTTATACATCCTGGCCATTAACTCTGAACTGTAATTCTCCAGGTTCCTTTTCTGTTCGGTATTCAGGGCCTTTTTATCCTCCATTCTCCAATAAAATGATTATAATTGACTGTATTACACCATAAAGATTTAGAGTATCTGAGAAGGAACTTACAGTATAGTATCATTTCTGAAATGTCAAGTCAGGGAAAGGGCTAGATAGTTAAGTGTAGCATTTAAGAATGTTATTATTGATAATGTCAGAATATCAGCTTGCAAATGGTAGTGAGATTTGTCAAAATGAGAATCTCAAAAAAAATTCAAGTCATATGCACCACTTAGCGACATTTCTGTCAATGTCGGAACACATACAATGCTTACATAAAGTCATGGGACGCTTGCCTAATTCAGTAAAAATACTGCACATATTTTGTTTTTATCACTTTATTCATATATATATATATATATATATATATACATATATATATATATATATATATATATATATACCACATTAAAAACAAGCAGTAGTTTTAAGTAAAACATTGATAAAGTAATAATAAATTGAAACCAAAACCTTCGTTCTAAAGCTGTTCTGAATTAAAATGTTCATTGACAATCAGTCTCATTGAGTGCTTTTTAATTTAATTTAATTTAATTTAATTTAATTTAACATCTTTGCTATAACATAAAACAAAATTTGTGTTTAGTATCCCTTTGGGAATCAATGGCTACAATTGCGATTAATAGCAGCATTGAATGAGTAAAAAAAATGACAATAAAAAGAAAATGTCCATGTGGATGATATGTGCAGAAATTTTAAACATTGCTTGTCAATAGACTTATGCTATGCAACCAATAATTTTGCAACATTTTTACAGAATTAAGCAAATGTCCCAAGACTTTTTGTGGTCACTGTATAGACTGTGGTCCCATAAGATTATAATGAAATTAGTGACATTGTAGCCATTGTAACGTCATAGCATAATGCATTACTCATATGTCTGAAGTGATGCTGGTGTTAGCAAAACTACTGCACTGCTAGTCGTATAGAAGTATAGCACATTCTGTACCGTACATAATACTTGGTATTGATAATAGACAACTGTGTTACTGGTTTATGGATTTAATATATAGTATACTGTATTTTTATTGTTATACATAGCCAAGGTGTGTAGTAGGTGGTACCATCTAGATTTGTGTAAGTAAATGCTATGATGTTCACACAACAATGAAATTGCCTAATGATGCATTTCTCCAAACATATCCCTGTTTTTAAGCGACGTACTGTATGACTACAAAGCAGGTATCTTGCAAAGGGGCTGCAAAGACTGTCAGTTGAGATTGAAGCAATGCTTATCAGACTGAACAGGGGTGTAAGCAAGGAGGCGACGGTGTCCTCACAAGGAGCTGCTGGAGGTACTAAGTTTCTTTAATTTTTGAGCTAAAACAGAAAGCTTTTTCGTTTTTTATGTCATCTACAGTTAACTACATCAGTTGTTAACATTTCTGGTTCTCTTGATCTTCACCAGCGGCATGGTGGCACAGTGATTAGCACTGCTGCCTCCCAGTAAAAAGGTTCAGTCTCGGGTCCTTTCTGTGTGGCTTGCACGCTCTCCCCACATTTCCTCCCACGGTCCAAAAGCGTGCAGGGAAGGTTGATTGGTGAGTCTAAATTGGTCCTGTAGTTGTGTGAGTGTGTGTGTACCCTGCAGTGTGTTGGCGACTTGCCCAGGGTTGGTTCCTGCCTGCACCCCTTGTGCCCGGGATAGGCTCCGGCGACCCTAGTTGGGATTGAGTGGTTACGGTGATGGATGATCTTCACTAGTGAGGTGCATTGAGTTCTTTTAAGAAGAGATGTCCTTCTTGACATGAATCATATCAGTGAGCTGTAGAGCCATGAGTTGTGTGGTAGTAAAGACTAGAGCATGTTCAATGAACAGAGATATCTGTGCCTAGTTGGGGTGATACTGGCTGGTATACTTTGTATCCTAATGATTAGTGCAAATCCAGGCCCATAGTAAATTCCATATCCATTTGTAGCCCCTGATTTCAGACATCTGGCCATCATGCTATCCTACGTCAAAAAAAACTGAATTTTCTTCTCTAATAAACATAGAGCAGGCCTTTGGTGAATCCCAAGCACAGAAATTTTGTATAAAACGCTTCAGTAAATGACTGCATGTCTGTTTCATTTGCATGTTAGAATATCTGGTTTTACAATGAGCTGATATCAACACTTCCGTGTTGAAACCTGACGGAAGCAGTGAACACTGAGCTATTTCAGGCTGTCTGAAACTGTCAGCTGTCTTTGTGCTTGTTTTTAATTGACTGGTTTTTTAATTTACACCATGTAATAAAAGCCTGTGCATGTTACTGAAACTGGTGTTATTTTTTCTCAGAAATAGAGGATTAAATAATCATTCTCAGTCTATAAATGCCTAACAGCAAGTGTGGACATTTCAAATTTTAAGTTATTATTTTGCGTGTGGAATAAGTCCCCCAGCAATAGAACACGAGATAACAAAAGCCTAATTGAATCAGGGCCTGTTGACCAGCACAGAAATGGATGATGAAGAGAATTTGATTCAGTACTGTAGCTCAATATACAGTCCGACAAGGACATACTGACTTCTAAAATGAATGTCCTGCTTTTCATATTAACGGTGTTATCATTTATTGATCTTCGGTATTATGAGTATGTCGTGCCAATATGCATTGTGTAAGCCTCTGTATGTGAACAGGCTCTGCAAAATCTGACCTCTCATAGAGTGTGGCCCCATTTTGATGGAGGTTTGAATTTTCAGTGGGCTTGGATGAAAACATGCATTTGTTTTAAAAATACACCTATTAATGTTTATTTGCATCTGTTTACATCTGTTTATATCTGTTTGTCTATTTGCATTTATTTAAGGCTATTTAGGTCTGTTTATGGCTATTTACAGTACATCTCCATTTCAATAAAGATGTAGAATAGTCAGAATTATCTGTTTGTATTTATTTGTAAGGTAGTCGCTGTGAATATTTTTTTCCAACCAAGACTGATGAAGATTCACTATTTTCTAAATAAAAACACTTGATTTATGTGAGGGAAATTAAAAAGCACTTTTTTCAGGATATTTTCTAAGGGTAAATTTAGAGGTGCCAGTTTTAGGGAATTCTGATAACTAAGCACTTTATGGCGGCAAGACTGCAAGTTGTGCAGTTGATTCCCATCTGACTGAAGTCATTATTATGTGGTGATGAGAAATACAGTTTTACTGTTCATACATGATCACCATGCATAATATTCAGAAAATGCAGGTATTTCCCTCTTTGCCCCCCTCATTGCTTTGTTGTATGTTTGCACATTTAATAATTACCAGTGTGTGTCTTTCATCACATGGTTTCTTTGTATTTATATTCTTCAGTTTCGCATGACAGTGAATGTTAAAATATCATTTACTTTCAGGCCACATTGTTTTAAACACCCTTCTAAGTACATCTGTGTACGTTGAAATCGGGCTCGATTTTAGTAATTGTGCAAAAATCTTTAATAGACATGTGCTTTGTTGTTTGTGAATAGAGTCATTTGAATGCAACACAGTGCTCATTAATTATCTTAATTAGTATCTTGGTTGGTATCGTCACTGGTCATTTAATTTTATGTCTATGTGTGATTTCTGTGAATTGTGTCTGTGTGCCACTCTGCTCAGCACTAATGAGGGCTCAGTATTCCACACAGGTTCCAGGCCTGAGCAGTTGAGTGACGTGCTACCGATCACACCTGATACGCACACTGGATTTGTGGAAGTTTGACAGTCAGGTCACTGGCAGCCCTCGGAGGCTAATCTGCTGACAGGGGCCTGTGAGTCCCCCATCTCTAATCCATACGCTAAAGCTCAGTAAGCCCCTGCTTTAGCGTGCCCTCATTTGCACAAAAAGACCCATCCGTGGCTTGTGTAAACAAGGCTTTATGAGTTTTATCTAATTCGTCACAGTAGAATAGAAACTCCCGAGCGCCTTGGTTTCACCCACACCTGACACCTAGAGAAAATCTCACTGGAACGCCTAAACCACATCACTTTTTCATTCATTATATTAAAATAAATAAATAGGATCATCATAAGGAAGCTGACACATTTTTAATGCAAATGTGCACATTGCATAAATGAGTGTTATTTGTTTTTTAAATGACATCTCTTTTCCTTCTGGAAAGTTCATCAACATGAATCTGTGTCGTAGATACATCCTACTAATAGGAACGCTGAACAAGCAGGATAAGTACTTTCTCTGTAGGAAGTACTCCTGAATTCTATATTTTACCACATACAGTATTTTCCAAATGACCCTGACTAACTTCCCAATAAATGTGCCATTTAGTATTCATACACGTAATATAATCAAAAACACTAATTAAAATCTAGAAAAGAAGTGATACCTACATGAGTATATAATTTAAATCCTTTGTAATTTTTCCAACCTGCTTTTATTTTCTATTATAATTAACCTTTTTAGATATGCAAAATATCTTATATAGATTAATTAACCTGCTAAAATAACAGTCACAGTCGGCTTTTCCATCCATTTTAAGACAAACATGACAGTTTATGCTTGCGTTCATTCAGCTACATGGATGTCCCAAGAAAAAAGAAATCCGATGATTAGTGCCGAAAACAGTTTTTTATTATTGTTATGATATGAATTTTTCTTATACCGTAATACCGGTTTAAATAGCCTACACAACGTTTATAAAGTGGCGCAGCTGGATACTGCTTAAGGGCGGACCTTTTTCACTGCTGCACTGCTAAAAATGTACCGCGAAAGATCAGAAACGGAAGATATAGCTGACGCTGGAGTTGAAGATAATGAGACACTGTGGTTGTCAAAAAAATTGATTCTCTGATACTAATCGATATTAAAAATTCTAAAAATTAGATCTGATTACTAACTCATTTTCATCATTATTGATACCAAAAGTGCGGTTTTCGCCTCATTCGGCACACTTCACACAGCACCACTACAGCGCAGGCGCGTGTGCATGCACGCACACACTCGCGTAGCCCCTTCCCTCCTCTCAGTAGCCGCTGAACGCATTCGCACTGGTTAACGCACACATGCCGAGTTGGCCGAGCATGGTATATGTTGCAGTTGAAGGCACTTCACAAGTTGCTTTAGTTAATAATAAAAAAAAAACACTTGAGTGCCGTTTGGAAGTATTTTGCAGACAAGAATGGAAAGGCTAAGGATGTCGATCCGTGTTATCACAATTTCTTGTGGGCAGTGGTGGCTTGATGGCTAGGGAAGCGCACTTATAATGGAAAGATTGCTGGTTCAAATCCCTGACCAGCAAGGCACCACTGAGGTACCCTGAGTAAGCTACTGTTCCCCAGGCGCTGAATTAGCGGTCCCCTGCTATGTCACGAAAGTCACATATGGGTTAAATGCAGAGGACGCATTTCATTGTTGTGTACTGTGGTGTGTTAACATTGATTACTAAATTCTAATTTTAAACCACAATGCAAACAGTGCTACAAAGTTGTACCGACAAAGTCAAGTAACACGTCAAACCTGGCGAAGCATCTTAAAGACTGACATCCCGGTCTTTATGAGAAATTTTAAGAGGTCTTGCGTTCCAGCAACACTGAACTATTAAACACTTATCAAGATTGTTAACTTTGCTAGCGCACTCCTTAACATTAGCTGTTTATCTATAAGCAGTTAGCCAACAAACATGTTAGCCGTATGTTATCATTAAGGTAGCAGATAGGCGCAATGTCTAATAATAAAATAATATAGTTAATGTGGGAACAATGCAAAAACGTAAAACAAAAATGTGTCCTGTAAAATCCTGTATACCGTCGTATACCATGAAACCGATATAACTTTGAAAAATATCGTGATATAAATTTTTGGTCATACCGCCCAGCTCTACCGATGATCATTTACCTTTTTAATTTTTTTAGCAGACACTGTTACCTAGTGCGATTTTTGAGAGAAAGCCAGGTCAGTCAGTCCTTGAGGCCTTGCTCAGAGGTCTAGCAGCAAAATCATTCAGGCAGCTCTGGGATTCAAACTAGTAACCTTCCGATCACAGACAAAGTAGCCTAACCTAGTGAGCCACACACTGCCCTCAGTAACAAAATTGCTCAACTACATGATAGATAAGATTATCAAGTCTAATACTGAGAACTGCTGAATGCCAAGTACTATATTTGTGGAAGGATTATCTCTTGTTTTGAACCGCACATATAATCACTGACAGTAAGTCACCATTGTTGCCTCTGGCTCTAATGAAAAACACAATTTTGTGTGCAATGTTTTCATCCAGTAAGCAAGATAACCTATTTGTATGGGATGGAATAGAAAGGAGGATAATTTAACTATGTTGTGTTTGTGGGTTAAATCCCTTTGAGGTACTGCATGCTTACATCCTGTCCCGGATCCTTTGTTTTCAAACTGCTCTGCAACATTTGTCCGTGTGACCGTGTAGAAAAGGATGAAAAACATTACTCTTCTTAAAACCTTTGTTTTTGGATGGCACTGTGCAGCGATCTCAGTAGGCCTGCCACGATTAGTCAACGTAGTCCATGACGTCATCAACATCAATATTTTAAATCGACGCATCATTTTTTTATTAGTTCAGTAAAATTATCTCTCTGATTTCATTATAATGTTTTCCTTTAATCTCACTAAGTGATATGGGAGTAGTCAAAAAGGTGATTTTACAACGTGCAAAAGTGCAATATCATTTCACGGATGTACTAACACTATGCATGAGCACCAGAAGAGTAAACACTCAGGCGCTATTCTAGACCACCAGAATAGGCAAAACCACCATGTTGTCTATTCATGTTTATTAAATTACCACTAGTACAGAGAGCTTTTTAATATTTTCTGTTCTTGTGGCTGCTAAATACACTCTTTAATAAAGGCATGAAGTTGTCTGCCTGATATGAATCTCCATTGAATAAGTGTTTGCACAAACGTATAGGCTAACATCTGGTCTTATTCTACGTTGATTGACGGTGCCAGTGTGTGCGTTCGTGTGCATTGGGCTTTTTGGGAACAGTGTCATTATCATAAACTAAAACTGAAACGAAAATGGACACATTGGACTTAAATCTGTAAAAAGTACCGCCACAGCACCAGCATCTTTTAAAACATATATTTACCTTGTTTAACCACAGTATCTCCTCTTTTAAAAGATGTTGCGGCTGTTGCTCTGTCTAAAGCCCTGCAATGGTATACAATGTAATTGTTGCTGTCAAAATAAAAACTTAAATCTATAGAAAAATAGTCATTAGTGGCAGCCCTAGAGCTCAGCACAGGAACCGTTGGTCATTGATGGTGCTGTTCAGGGATCTCTGCTAGGGAACCATTGGTCTATAGTGCCACTGTGCAAAGTTGTCTGCCCAGGAACTAAGAAGGACAGTTTGGAGACAATCTGCTGGTATAATTCCCGCTCAGCTGGTTGGGTCGCTTGTGGCACAGCAACAAACTCTGTCCAAGGTTCTGAAAGGCCGGCATGAGACACTGTATCTCCAGGCTGTCGTTTTGGGTGTCTTCCAAAGCTAATTAACCTTGGGAAGCTCGCACAGGAATTAGCTGAGCCCTCCAGGTTGACGCATTATCCTCCTCCGGTCTGAGCTCTACCTCCCGTGACTCGGTAGTGATTCCCCGCCAGTTATTGAGTGCGGTCGGTGTTCCAGTTGCATCAGCTGGTTCACTGCCAGATCTCCGCTGCCAGAGGTCCATTGCTGCTGTGGGTGCTTTCTTGAAGCCAGAAGTGATAATATAATGGTATTTTTCATTAAACTGTGTATGGCAAAGCTACAATGGTCAATGATATGGCATTAGGATAAACATACTCTCACTGTATATGGCTCTAAAATGTTTTACATATACTCTGTTTAGTTAAAAAATAGGCAATGCCAGAACTGGCAGGCTAAATTTATCTGGTGTTGATACTGATATGCTAGGTAGTTTGTGGCTATGGCAGATAATGTATTATAGTAGTATATCAAAGTTATTCATAATCACTAATGGGTGATGACTACTTGTTTTGTTCTGTAACAAGGTAGTTAGCGTTTAGAAAGTTTGACTGACTTTTTCCCTGTATAATTCCTGAGCTTTTTACTGGCCTACGCTATCTACCCAGGAGGATTTATTGATCGTTACTGATTTTAAGAGCCTGAGCCCATGAAACTTACTCCTAGCCGAGTCCCAGCTGGCCCAAATTTACACAGAGGACTAAAATGGAGCCAGAGGAGAGACCTGGGGTGACTTGTGGACTTAGTGATTTAGTGAGAAGGCGTGTTGGATGTCAGACGTGAGTTCACATTTTTGTTCCTAAATTAATTTCAATGTTTATTTCCCAGGTTTCTGCTCATTCTTTCATTATGAAATGACTTTGCTCCAATACCCTGGTATATCAGGATCCATTTAGCGTGTACCACACATCTTTTGCACAAAGAAAATTGTTTAAGCATTGAAGCATACTTTAAAGTACTTGTACTCTGCATGATTACAATGAAGCTGAAGCTGAATCTGAAATATATTTTCTATTTGAAGGTCACTCACTGAAGAATATGCCTCAGTAATCATTTCAGTAACTTGCTAGGACAGAACCTGGGAGGACAAAGTATGTGGCTGTTTGGACCTGAAAGACACCAAAGCATTATTGGGTGAAAGGCATCTAGCCACCTCCAGAAGTGTTGCCTTTCTCCATATGAATAGTCTGGTTTTCATGATGACTTCATCCAGTTGTCAGTGTTTGGTGAGGCACATTTCAGGGACACCTCACCTGTGCGTGAGCCCATTCGCTTATCTTTTGGAAGAATGTAAAATACAGAGCTGTGCACCGTTTCGAGGTGGCAGCTTGCTGTGTATCGCCTGGTTAAGCCGACAGGAAGCCTGGACTCCTCTCTCTGCCCTCCTGGGCAGGAGCCTTTGTCTTGCCCTTGTTGCCGGAGAGGTGGAGGTGTCTGTGAAATGCTCCGGTTCCAGGAAACATCTGCTTCCCGCACAGGCTGGAGGGTTGCATCTGATCCTGCAACATTTATTTCAATTTGCCGATGTTAAGTGGGGGCAGGGAAACAATGTAAAAAGCTCTAAGGAGGCATAGTGCAGTTACTCTGGCTGGCTTTATGCACCATGTGACAGGCCTCTGTTGTTTTTTAATTATATTTATTTATTTCAGTTGCCTTCTGAAGTAAATGGTGCATGAGTTTTACAAATAGCTTGTAAAGCGATAGAGCGGGGCTATATACATGTTATATATTAACAGGCTTCTTTCGTAGTATTAAACGATAAGAAATCCAAAATGCTTCCAAATCTAAAACGTTTGATACAGTGATGCACCACGGTCAGGGTTAAAATGCCCCCCAGGCAGGAAAGCTTTGGTCTGGAATTCCATTAAATATCAGAGTATTTGTCATTAATGAAACAGCATGCTGACATTTTGTTTTTCCTCTGTCTCTCTTTCTCTCTCTCTGTCTCTGACTGTCTGACTGACTGACTGACTGTCTGTCTTTGTCTACCTGTCTGTCTGTGTCTCTCTATCGGTTTCTGTCTGTCTGTGATTCTGCCTGTCTTTCTTTGTGTCTCTGTCTCTCTGTCTGTCTCTTTGTCTGTCCCTGCCTGTCTGAATGATTGTCTGTATTTGTCTGTCGCTTTCCCTGTATGTCTCTATATCACTCTGCCTGTGTCTCTGCCTATCTAACTGTCTGTCTCTCTGCCTGTTTGTCTGTGTTTCTCTGTCTGTCTGTCTCTCTCTGTCTGTGTCTCTACCTGTCTGATTGACTGTCCTTGTTTGTCTGTCTGTATGTCTGTTTATGTCTGTCTCTGTATCTCTTTTCTTGTCTGTATGTGTCTGTCTGTCCATCTGTCTCTGCTTCCCTCAGCTTGCAAACCCGGTTTCTACAAAGCCTTCACGGGGAATCTCCGGTGTGCCAAGTGCCCCCCACACAGCTTCAGCCCTGACGAGGGCGCCATGCTCTGCATCTGTGAGAAGGGCTTCTTCCGTGCTGAAAAGGACCCTTCCACCATGGCGTGTACCCGTGAGTTCTCGTGCTGGCCACCCTCCTATGTTTGTTTCACATATATCATATATAAACACACATAAAGCAGTTAGGATGTTTGGTTTTAGTACAAAGGTGTGAGAGAACCATTTATTGAAAGTAAATTGTGCTCAGTTAAACTGCTTTATAGTTTTTACTGCAGAAAATCAGATCTATGTCTATGGACAGAGTCAAACTGTCAGCCTGGCCAATGGTTGCAAATCAAGTGCAGGATTTAAGGCCAAGTTTATTGTAGTTATTACCTGAGTAGTTACTCTTACTCATTCCTTCTTGAACTTGTCCAACCTCTTACCCAGGACATGGCCACAGTTAGCCTACAGCCTCTCGTAGTCTGATAAACCAAAACAGGGACATCCTGGACAGGATGCCAGTCCATCACAGATCACCAGACAGGGGACACTCAGGACAGGATGACAGTCATAGGGGTATTTCATTCAAAGTCATTTACTCAGTTTTCTGTATTCCATTTGTTGTTGTTTTAATGCACAGGCTTTTACTTTTAGATTTTATGTTCTGAAACTGTTGCTTTTTGGACGAAACCTCTCAGGAAAAACTGAGAAGTGTCATCAAACTGTATTCATCTAATTTTGGTAATAACTTATTCTGTCATACGTGTACTTTTGTATTAGCTAAGCAAATGCAACCAGCAGAAAAATAATTACAGTACTCTCAGGCTGAGATGAGACTTCACACTATCACCAAGTATGGTTTAAAAAGTGTTGATCCCAAAAAAATGTAACATTACAGACTACTGTTGCTTTTTCCCACAAGTTTTTTGTCTGCCTGAATACGATGTAGCAGGAGATTTTTTTATGTGGTCAGGTAGCAGTATCAAGAGTTTGTCAGCGTAATACCATGTTTATTGCTAAAAATAATGGGAGGAAACCAAGCTTATAGGCAGCGATAACAGGTACGCAAGTATGCATTCACCATTAAAAGCGATACGTGCGGCAATCGATTTACGTGCATTTCCGCTGATTTGCCACCATATTTATTGTGCATTTTAACCTTTATGTGCTAATTCATATTTCATTTAAAATGCACGGTAATTTCTTGTCACAGCAACGCAAAGGCACATAAAACACATTTGCCAGTTGATTGCCATATGTATTGTCTTTAAAGGGGAATGTGTACTTGTGTACCAGTTATGTGCATCTCTACTTCTAGATATTTTCACCTACATGCTTTGGGTGCGGCTTTACTGTTGACTTTTGTCTGTCCTTAATAATGGGCTTAAAACGGTGCAATCAGTGTCCCTGCAACTGAAAACAGACGTGTCGTGTGAAAGGCTTGGCCGATAAGCATCTGCGGCCCAGCGGCAAATCCGAGCCGATGGATGGCATTCCGTGGCAGCTCTCAGGCCGTCAGTGGAAAGAATAGAAGCAGATAGCGGTGCGCGCAGCTGGGCAGAGGAGGCGCCGTCCCCTTGGCCTGTCCGGGGAGCGCCTCACAAAGAGCTGTTGTCTGTGGGGTTTATTTACAGGCTTCATGTCCAGCTCGTGTCACTGGGGCCACCGGCCGTCGCCGCCGTACGGGTCCCCACACAGATCCTCTGAACAGCCCTGCCTCAGGTGGGCATCGACCCTCCACTGCTGTGCGCCTTGAAAAATCCCTCAAGGCAGCCTAGATGCGGGAGATAATCAGCTTTTTGGTTTGATTTGTCTTGGGGTTAGGGAAAAAGGCCCAGTGTTCGGCGTTAGCAGTCAGCCCACACATCCAGCGTGATGTGATGTGATGGTAAAATTTCTGAAGGTGAAGTTTCTTACTCTGCGTGCTAAGGATAGGCCAGCACACTGCTCAGTCCTAACAGTGACACACTTAAGGGCTTGTTCTCAATCTGTTTATCGTTTATGTTGATCCACATTACCTTTCCTGGTTAAAAACCTGATCGTGGATAGGTAGGTGTGACTGTTGCACGTTCCTGCTGGAAGGTCATCTGTGCCACACATACACACATGCTGCCAAAAAATAAATGATGCGTTTTAAGAAAGTGCTTCGCCTGGCTGAGTGGTGCTATCAGTGTTTCATTTCCAGCACTACAGGTAGACGACAACTGATAGTCTCTCCTGTGGCTCTGGGGTGTGAATTTCTGGTTCCATCCCTCTGAAGCCAGGCGATTCGCTCTTAATGAACCGTCAGTTTTGATCCCTTGTCCAACCGCCAGTTCTTTTGAAATAATTTCCAATTTTATTTGAAATCCAGTTTAGTTTTAGTCAGTTTTCAATATGGTTTTATTAGGCTTTATTATTTTTTATTTCAAACATATCTTTCTACTCAGTTTTTATATAGTTCAGTTTTAGTTATAATTTTATTTCTAGGCATAGATTGAAAGTTGTAGAGCTGTTTTATGTATTTGAGAATCCTATATGAATATACAGAGCACATTATGTACTAATGTCCTAAAAATGGGCAAAACATGTTCCAGGTATTATTAATGGTCATTAAAGATAAACAAATCATTACCTTAGCTAAATATCATTAAAAAACAGTAATGAAAAGTACTTGATGTTTTTTTTGTATTTTATTTTAGCTATTTCTGAGGTAACATTTAGGCTATAGTTTTGGTTTTGCAGTTTTTGTATAATTTTTTTTAATCGTATATGAGTTTACAAATATGTTTTCTTTTGCGTTTTGTTTTCGTTACCGATAATAACCTTCCGGCAGCTGCGTGATGCTCTTCTTCCGCTCCCTCTCACAGGGCCCCCATCGCCTCCCCGCAACGTGGTCTTCAGCCTTAACGAGACCTCACTCTTCTTAGAGTGGAGCCCCCCCAGCGACACGGGGGGCCGGCGGGACCTCAGCTACAGCGTTGCGTGTAAGAGGTGTGACGCGGCCTCCCCGCGCTGTCAGCCGTGCAGCGGCGACCTGCGCTTCGTGCCGCGGTCTCGCAGCCTGACCGAAGCCTCCGTCACTGTGATGGACTTCTCTACCCACACCAACTACACCTTCGAGATCGAGTCCCATAATGGGGTGTCCGACCAGAGCTCCTCCCCCCGGGCCGCTGTGGCCGTCACCATCAACACCGACCAGGGCGGTAAGTCTCCCTGCCGCTTTTTTACCGGTTAATCTGTCAGCATTAGAAGGCTTTTCCGGGCACGTCTAGCTGGTCATTAAGACCTCGGAGTCCTGCATCACGCCAGGTTCCCGCGAGTGTCAGCCGCCCCTGAGCTCCTGACAGCAGCCGACTTTCGCTTCTCCTCCACGTGCTGCCACATCGTTCACGCCTCAGCACTCACCCCCTGACATTTTCCCAGGTGCCCCGACTTCAGGGGCGTGTTTCATAATGGCACAGCCGCATGCCATGTTTACCGCCCCCGTGTTTGTTCAGGGACCATATAAACCCGCCCACCCCCATTACGCTGGGCTGCTTGCGAAGTCATTACCGCCCAGTGTGAGGAAATGCCAAGACGCCACCTCACACTGTCCGGCTGCTTATTAATGGTTTATTGGGAAAAAGTGCTGGCAAAAAAAGCAAAAAGAAACACAAAATGACCTGGAGCACCTTGTTCCACATGTCATTTATCATATAAACCTGCACGGTCAATATGTAAGTCAACAAAACCCCTAATAATGTACTGGGATGTTCTGATGAGTGTAAATGGAGACAAATATGTATGTCTCTGCATGACTGAGGGTGTGTGTGTGTGTGTGTGTCTTCTGGGTGACCCCCCCCACACACACAAACCTGGCCACCACTGGCTGCCCCCCACATCATCCCATTGTTATCCCGTCACCTTTACCGCTATCAGATTGAGCTCAATTAAAGGCAGTTTATCAGTGTGACAGCAGCCTCTGTGTGTATAAACAGGACATGGGGATGGATCAGTGGCTTGATCTGCTGGCCGGACGTATCAAATAGGTGGACAACAAAGCGGAGAGAGGCAAACAAGGCAGCGTGGCCTTGCCTGAAATGTCAGCGATGTGCCGGGAATGACCAAGCAAGCTCTTCTTTCTGTGCCGAATCCAGATGGTCACGAATGGTAGCCGTGTGCTCCAACCAGACCATGCTGCCCTCCCAAGTCTTTCTGAATGACTGAAACACCTGCTGCTTAAGAGAAAGATGTGAAAGATCAACCAATAATTAAATATAATGACCAAAATACAGTTTCTTTGATACCTGTGCTCAGTGAAATCTGTTAACAGGTCATTAAGGGAAGTGCTGGAAACATTGCAGTTCTCCTTCACTTTCAGAGTCAAGCGCTGCAGCTTCTTCCAATGCCCTGGAAGAATGATGAATTAGGTTGATGCCTTCTCTCCCATGGGAGGAAAGGGCATCAGCTTACTAAATGATTTCCTGTCCCACAAGCTATTTTCTGAAGTGAAGGTGTAAACATCACTTATTGTCGCCATATATCTATCGCGATGTTGACAGTTCTTTTATGTTTATGTCAACACTGCAATAATTAGCATGTTAAGATTTTTTTTCTGTTTATATTTTCATGTGTGACTCACACACTGCACCATTTGCTCCATTGCAGGATGGATATTTTATATTCATGGTTCTCCTGATCTGCACAAAAAATATCCAATAAGAACTGTATATCAAATCTGACCTTTCTTTACTGTACCCTTCACAGTGCTGGAGATCTTCATGGACTGGCTATAATTTGGGCATAAACTACATGCACAATCATCTTCTCAGCATGTCCACACATTCCAGCGAGACTTTTATATGGCAGGGGATTATCAGCAGGGTGCGCTGGCCTATTGTAAATCCAATTCACAGAATCACTTAGTTAAGTATCGTGAGAAATTATAACTGGATTTATGACAGTACCATTTCGCTGGAATAGAACAGTAGCCTTTTCTTGCTGCTTAAAATAATAAAATGGTCTTTTTTGAGACAAAGAAGAGTGACTAGGTCTGTGGGTGATTGAAGGCAGCCCTAATGACTAATGGCGGAGTGCATGATCCGTCTACAGCAACCGTTGAGAAGTGAACGGTCCTTTCTCTGTAGTTATGTGCCTTGTACCCCCAAGAACACTTGTTTCTAGTGAAGGACTCTTCTCATTTCAGCACAGAAAATAGAGCCTGGCACATGTGCCGGGGTAATCATACACAAATTCTGTACAGATGTGAAAATCATACAGATCTGTAGTTTGCGGTCATTGCTGCTATTCCTGGATCTCATACATGCCTCTGTGTGACATTCCCGTTTGATAATTCCACTGGTCAGTTGGTTATGAACACATGTTACAGGGGCTGGATGAAGATTCATAGCATGGTAGGGCATGGGGTTATGTTTTGTGAAGGGTGGATGGGTCTAGCCAACAACAGAGGGTACAGGAAGAACAGCGGAGATGAAAAACAGCGAGCTGACCAATGGCATGTGCATATATATGCTGGTGGAGGGTGACTGAGAGTGATTAAGCCAGGGGGGTGATGATGGGGAAGTCTAGGGTGCAATGGGACTAAAGGGGTTTCATTCACTGTAAACAGCCATGTTCTGGTGCTATAATACAAAGCCTGGTTTTAACACAGAATGGATCAGTGTTAGGGCACAGGAAACTTCTGGATGCAGCGTCCAGCTTCTTAACTGTCTGAATGTTCCCCTCTGGCTGATAATTAACCCCGCGCTCACGCTGGTCTGAATAGATTAATCTCATTCTACTCATATGTCTGATCTGTGACTTGTGGTCACCCCATCTCTGTTCAGCAGACACAGATAATTGGTGTGTTGTAATTAGCATGTCTGCAGGGGAACAGAACCGATACAGGGAACATCTCCAGCCACTGGGTCCTGCACGAGGAGTGACTGAACCTAGAACTGGAGGGCACTGGAGAATGTGACCCTTATTTTAGCCTGACTGCTCTGAGCGTGCAGAGCATTGACACTCACTGTGTGTCTAAGTGCAAAACCCAACAAAGTTGAGGCATTATGAAATGTCTGCCAAGCAGCACATGATATGTACCCCAGCCTAATAACACCCCCGCCATTTCCACCCTGCCACTGTCCACTTGACTGATGCATTGTGGGAGGCGACAGGCCAACACACGTGCCGATCTGTCTGCTACGGGATGGCGGTCTAAGCGGCACCTAACTCTGCCCCCCCAGGCAGGAGGGAGCCTTCAGCGCTTCAGTACGGGCCCGGTCTCACGCCGAATCACGCTGACGGTGTCAGGCTGCATCGTCCCTGCGCTCACAGCATCAGGCCTCGCTGGCTCCAGTGACTGTAAAGAAAACTGACTCGCTTATGAGTCGCACGGTAGTGCTGTGCTGAGTGCAGTCGTCACGTGCCTCTGGAGACCTGCATTTTGGATTCCCAGCCCTGGCTCTAAGGATGTGTACTTGGCACATCTCCCCATGTTACTGCGTGGTTGCTTCTGGGCTCACTTGCTTGAAGGTGCGTGCAGCTGTCCAAGGTGTGAAAGGCCCGTATGCCCTGTGATGAGTTGCCACCCTGTGCCGGGTTACTCTGCCTTGTGTCCACTTTTTTCCAGAACAGGCTTTGCGACAGTCTAGGACGAGCACTACAGAAGACAGATTAATGATTTGGTTGCTGTCCTGTACGGTTCAGTTCAAATTCTGGATGCCTCCTGGATGCACTTTTCTTCTGGATATTGTTGTATGCTCTGATATGTGATATTAAGGTGATATTACTTTTTCGTTGCTCATTATCCTGCACTGTAGCTTCTCTAACCCTAAACCCCTTCCATACGGTCACCCTGCATAAAGAGCTAAGTAAACCTAAAAAGGCCAGAAGCACACTATAAATCATGCGCCCCCTAGGGTATACAGTGAAGCGCGACGCTTGATGTCATTGAAATGTCCATATGATGTCGGAAGGCTAGCAGAGTGTTTTGCCACGTTGTGTATAGATGAGATCGCACCTCTTTATGCAGCGGCGGCTTCCTACACTGCGATTGGGAAGCGCTTTGTAATAATCGCTCCTCAGATGGGGCTTTATCTTCATTTCTGTCCAAGAAGCCAATTTGATTGAGATAACCTGCACTCTGCCTCCAGGCAGCCTGGGTAATTACGGAGCTGCACCCGCAGAGTCGGCGCCAGCTGCTCGCAGCCACGGAGAAGGAAGGGGAGGGAGGGAGTGCATGGGGCCCCTCAGACACAGCGAGGGCCCCGCAAAGGTCCCCGGCCTCTGCGTCAGCTATCCCTTCCAGTGAGAAGTTAATTTGTTTTAATTGCAAAGCCGTGTGGGTATCAGCAGAGTCTGCAGGGAAACACCCATGACAAATAGAACTATCAGACAAGCTCTTCCTGCGTTCCTGTGGCAAGGCCGCCATACGCATCCATTCCTGTAGGTGGCGCTTGACTCAGAGTGGCCTTTCTCACTGTCACGTTAAACCCGGAGCAGTCTAACCGTTATTTGGATGGGATGTCCTGTGCCCCGTGATCTGCATTGTTACCAGGACAATATGAGCAACCTGCAGTTTATAGAAACTTACAAATTTACAGAGACTTGCATACTGAACATCCTGGTGTGATCGAGCGACATTTTGGTGAGAATAAGCTGCTCCCCCTAGATCGTGGCTGTACCCCTTGACCGTAACATAACAGTGTTAAACTCTCCCTTATGGCCGAATCAGCAGAGAGAAGCTGTATTATGGCGGCAGATGCTCCAGACTGTCCGTAGAGAGGATGCTTATTGCCCCATTACAGACATTCATTTCAAATTCGTTCAGAGAGATTATTTGTCCACAGTTCAAGCAGTTAGTCGGTGGATTATTCACATGCTACAAGTGTCAAAATGAAACTTCCTCCTCGTTGATCCCTAATTCTTTACACCACAGAATATGACTCTGGTCAGTTAAATTGGATTTTTTATGGAGTCCTTCCCGACACACAGTGCTGGACAATGATTTAATAAAACCACATGATGGCCCATCTATGATCCCATCTTCCATTGCTAGGGCTAGACTGGCCATCTTGCCTGGCAAAATTCATTGCGGCCCTCGACCCCGCACACTTGGCAGTATTTACTGTGGAGGACCCCAATGTCCAGGGCCGATTTTTAATCGGCCATAGCGCTGATCCGTTACCAGGTCACGGTGTGTCTGTGCTTATCCCAGGATGCACAGGGCAATAGGCGTGTGACCTCCTGCATGTACACAGAGTTTCACACTGTAGGCAGGTCAGCAAACTCACTTCAACACACAAGCAGCAAATGCGCTGACTTGGAGATGAGTGATTCTTCACCCTGGGGCCATGGGTGCATCTCAGGGGCCATGAGTGTGTCTTGGGGGGCCGTGAATGCGTCTCAGGGGCTATGCGTGCGTGTCGAGGGCCATGAGTCTATCTTGGGGGCCGTGAATGCATCTTGGGCCCATGAGTGTGTCTCCGGGGCCGTGATTGCATCTCGGGGGCTATGCATGCGTGTTGAGGGCCGTGAGCGCGTCTGAGGGCCATGCATGATGCGCACATCCTGGGAGCTCTGATATCTGTGGCTTCATGCCGGATCATGCTGGCAAGGGCCCACGGTGCAGTGCCCATCCCTCTTTCCTCACTCGGAATGCCCGCCGCTTGGGAACAGGAGCATTTATCCCGCATGCTGCAGGCTGCAGTGTGAAGCTCTAGGAGCCCCTTGTTCTTAGATGTCAGTTTCTAGCAGCTAATCTGATGAAGAAAAACTACGAGTCTCCCTATTCGCCCGGCTCCCCAGCAGCTGCTCGTTTATTTGCAGTGCTGTCGCGCAGTGGCGTTTCCAGAATGCACGTTATTGATGGCACAGCCATTAAAGCATTATTACAGCAGCCCCGCTGAGACCTGCCTGCTCTGCATGGAGACTGTAGTTTTAAATAGATCTTGTACTACCAAGCATGTGGACACACGCTCCGGGAAGATGGACACACATTCACAGACAGGTGGCGCCAAACGCAGACGTGGATGGAGGAGGCCCCCTGTCTCACTTTGGGATCTGCTACAGCTGCTCTACTCCTTCTGAGGCACATTTAGCTTGCGTGTGGTGTGCTGTTCCCCTGTCTGCTCTTCGCCTGCTGGACGGCCAGCATCACCATCATCACCATTGTCCTTTCTCCATCCCCCCTAATACCACGTGAAGCCTTTCTAAAAGCTACCCTTCTCTTCCTTGGGTTCTATTAAACTCTCTTTTTATCTTTAATTCTTTAAGGCTTCACCTCTGTGATGTCACCAGCTAATTGACTTCCTTTAATCCGTTATGTGATTTTTATTGTTAATGGCATCAGGCCCCTGCCTTTCACAGAGATGCATCTGTACTGTAGCTTCTTTCTCATTGCTGGCTGGTTATTGCATTAGAGTTTCTGAGTGTGTAATTCTTTAATTAACCCGTTTTAATGAAACCGCATCCTCAGCCTGTGGCCATATGATAATAATCATCATCGTCATCATCACCATGTGCTCGCCGATGTCTCATGCTCTGAGGTGTATGTCAGCTTTAAGGCCACCCAGGCTGTCTGTCTTGTCCGGTAGTGGTGGGGGGCGGGGAGGGTGGGGGGTGAGGCATCTCTGCTGGCAGGCACTTAACCAGGGTGCCACTGACAGATAAAAACACTTCTGGTCAGCCTCAGGGGGAGGGGGGACTGAGAGAAAGTCTGGGACAGAGAGACAGACGACCCAAGAGAGAGCGAGCCGGGTGGGGGGGAGGGGGGTCAGACCAGCCACCCTCTCAGGCTTCCTGCTTGACAGCAGCAGTTTTACTACTTGGTTTTATTTTCTTCATCCTCTTCTCCATGTTTCAGTCCTTCAGCAGAAAAGGGAGTTCTGACGGGCCAGACAGGCCTGCAGAACCAGAACCAGGGCACAGCAGGGTATGGAGCTCAGGGGTTCTGTGAACATTCACATGTAGGAAACGAACGCAGAGAATAGAACCTGAACGGGCCGATGCCAGAAGCTCCATCTGTTTCTACGGCCTCCTACTTGCCAGCCTTTGATTGGGTCTGACTTAAGCCTGGGAGACTGGCGATGCCCTCGGACAGGGGCAATGGCTTTGTTGCTGTGCTCTTCTGTCCAGGGAGCTGGGCAAGGGGGCAACAGGAGAAGGAAAGCTGCTGGAGATTAGTGCAGTGTGGCTGCACAGAGTGTACGACCGGGGCAATACTGTCTGTGCTCTCTGTGAGTGTGGTCTCTGTGTGTGTGTGTGTGTGTGTGTGTGTGTGTGTGTGTGTGCGCGTGCGTGTCGGTCTGACTAAATTGGACAGAGCAGCTGTGAAATCAAATAAACTTTACCTTGAAATGCCAGCTATTAAATGATTAAATTATAAGGTATGTGTGCACGGGAGATGTTTTCATGTGAGACACGGTGAATAGTGTTGGTGGTTTTTCATGGTATAATGTTCTTTTTTAATCTAGTCTTTTAATTTCCTTGGTAGCCACTTCACACAGCTGAATATTTTTATATCTTCGTTCTGGGTGCTCTGAGATTTAGAATGTGTACGGTTGGGGATTACGAAATGTAACCATACGAGTGGAAATGTGTCGTGTCGGCCATGTTGGAATTGCTAAGGTGCCACGCGTAAATGCATCTGGTCTGAAGCTGCAGGGAGAGTATCAGAGCGTTTAGGGAGTGAAGCACATCGCTAATGCTGACATTTCTGAGGACATTATGGAAGGGATGGCCTCTCTCCCAGGAAAAACTTGGGGTGCCTCAGCCAATCAGATGGGGAGTACTGGGGCCTCATCCAATAAGAAGGCATCCTTTGAATAGCCTACAGCTTGTGTGAAGTGAAAGCTTCTTCCCTAAAGGCCGCTTCTGTCTCTGCATTTTATGCAGTTTCTTTTGGTGCCTTATTTTCGGGTCAGTGGCATTAAATCAAACCCAGAGCTTCTATTCCACGTTTTGTGGACCCTGGTCTCTAGTCATACAGAGCATCTTGTCTTCACTAGGCATCAAAATAAGTTGTCTCTCTGTATTTCAACCAGGGCAACATGCAGCCTGGATTTGCTGCTAAGCACAACTGCTAATGAGTTGGCCTTATGCATAGATCAGTTGGTGGGATTTGTTTTAAAGATTGCGATACACTTAAATAACGCTGGCTGTGATGTGTGAACCTGCGCCATAAGGATTTCTGAGACCTGTCTCTGAGCTGCAGCCCAGGAAGTAAAGGTGGGGCAGGATATGCACGAATGTCCAGGGTTTAAGGTTGGTGGGGGGCAAGAGGCAGCTAGCCTGGTGGTGAGGGAGGGACCCCCTCTCTTGACTGGGGGCAGTGAGAGCTTAGGACTTCTGCAGACTCACAATGGTCCAGTAGAATCCACTGAACACTTGCCGTGTGTGGAAGTCAACACGGGCATTTGGGGGGTTGGATTGATCTCAACAAAGCCACCCACCTCCCCCCGGAACACAAGCCTCAGCGACCTGCTATATCTATCGATTATATACACAGATTGCTGGACCATATCCTTTTTATGGCTGCAGTCTAATTAAATAGTGTAATATACCTGATTGCTACTGTGAAAGACATACGCTTGAAATAACTGCAATGAAAGACGTAATGGAGCTCAAATACAATGACAAAATTTAATGAAATTAGCTAAATATGACCATGTGATAAGTATATTTATGTGTCTTTGTGTATGCAAGCGACAGTCTGTGTACCTGCAATATAAGCATGTTTTAAAAGTCAGAATTAGATTGTCAGAAGTGAGATTTCTTACATGAACAAGTTAAGCTATACCCATATGGAAAAGATTTTTTAAAATAACACGTGACTTTAATGTGTTTTACCCAAATCACACAAGGTCTTCTTACGACACTCATAATAATTAATAAACAAGGCATATCAACTTATTGTGTCATTAGACATATATGTCCTTTATTCATGTAAAATACATGTGAATTTAATGTGCTGCCAGAAATTTAAACTATATATATATATATATATATATATATATATATACATGTACAATGCATAATAAGTGAATGTTTTGTCAGTATGCATTTTTATACATAATTCTTTGAATGTACTCAGTTGAATCATGGACAGTTGTTCCAAACAGCTAGAATGAGTTTTTTGAAAAGAAATTTGAGTTAATCTCACTAAATTTTCCAATGTCTAATTAAACCAACCGAGAGTGGAGAGATCATACATCTGTCAGTCTTTCATTACAATAATATAAAGCAATATAAAATTTAATTAAAAAACAGCAAGCAATAGACATGTCCTAACATGTCCTGGAGTGATATTTTAACTCACTTGGTGAAATGTAAAGTTCATGTAAAAGTTTTATATTTTTCCTTTATGCCGTGAGTGCCGTACATGTCAGGTGTGTATTTTTGTATGAATGTGGCCATAATCATTAAAAAAAAACACTTTAATATAAAGAATATTATCTTTCCATCCATCCATTTTCCAACCTGCTTTATCTGTATTGGGTTGCAGGGGGTCCGGAGCCCATCCCAGAAGCAATGGGCACGAGGCAGAGAACAACTCTGGATGGGGGGGCCAGCCCATCGCAGGGCACACTCTCACCCCAGTCACTCACACATGCACACTTATGGGCAATTTAGCAACTCCAATCAGCCTCAGCGTGTCTTTGGACTGTGGGGGGAAACCGGAGTACCAGGAGGAAACCCCACGATGACACGGGGAGAACATGCAAACTCCACACACATGACCCAGGCGGAGACTCGAACCCGGGTCCCAGAGGTGTGAGGCAACAGTGCTAACCACTGCACCACCGTGCCGCCCCCTATCTATTGACATATATAATTGAAATAAGAAAAATGCTTGATAGCCTCTATAGACTATGCTTTTTTTCATATGGGTAGTACATGTTCTATTTTTATCACTTGTTCATTTGGTCTGTCTTTCTGTTCCACTTAATTACGCTGTTTAACTATTGTTATCCTGCACACAGTGCAGAATTAGCTTTTAGCATCTTAACGCCTTTACACATTAATTCAGACCTTTGGCTTTGAAGACCCTCAGCGGCTAGAGAAGCAGTAAAACTCTGGGCATCGGGGTGATGCCCCTGATTAGTTAGGCGTATGTTCCGCAATTTTAAAGTCATAAAGTACGACTGTATTTCCTTAGATAATTGAATGTGACCATAATGAATGTATATGTGGATGATTTAGAATCCCTACATTCGCATCTCAAGTAACATGCCGCCTTGATAGGCTGCGAATTGGTGTCTCTAATTGTGTGTGTGTGTGTGTGTATGTGTGTGTATGTGTGGGTTTGCATAGATCACATTTGAGGACCAAATTGTCCCCAAAGTGTAATAAAACTTGAAATTTACCTACTTTTGGGGACATCTTTTGAGGTCCCCATTTGGATAACCTCAGATTTATAAAAATCT
>JAODLC010000001.1:36404973-36423154 GCA_026781145.1 Hippopotamyrus pictus
GGGATTATGGTTTTTCCCATAGAAATGAATGGACGGTCCCCATTTAGATAGGAAGACCAACGTGTGTGTGTGTGTGTATTAGATTTATATTACTAATATATGTTATTAAAAACCTGTTATTTTGATGTTGTGGGGACCATTTTTCAAGTCCCAACAAAGATCCGTGAATGCAATCAAAAAACTAAAAATGCTAAAAAGGCTTGCATTTTGTTTGGTTACTTATGGTTAAGGTTAGGGCTGGGTAGCGGTTAAGGTCATCATCTTGGGAATAGAGTCTTCCGCATCGAAATAAATGGACCTGTGGGTGTGTGTGTGTGTGTGTGTGTGTGTGTGTGTGTGTTCCATGTGATGGACTGCCATCCCTTCCAGGGAGTCCCCTACCTTGTGCCCTGTCTTTCCAGCTCCTGGCGTCCTGTGACCCTGTACTAAATAAATGGCTGCAGGATTGATGGATGCACATATCTAGTAGATACACTGACAGCAGATTGTTGGATATCTGTGAGTGCTGTATGCAGGGTTATGCATCTCCTTTGTAGATGAATTGTGGGATTCATTCCTCTAACAAGTTCAAAATTGACTTTTGTCCAGTAGATTACAAGATTACTTTCTGTTCTACAGATGTACATGTTCCTGATCATTTTGACTGTGGAACATTTTTTTGAGTTAGTAATGCAGGCATATTGTTCTGTTCTTAGCTGAAAGCTGTCTGAAATCAGATTGCTGCCTTGTTAATTCCCAAGATTATTCAGGCCACTGTTTTTAACTTGACCATGTTTCTGTCATTTAGCTTTATGTAACCGCTTGCTTGTCAACATGACTGATTGCAGTGCCACCAATGTATTTGCTGTGTTTTGCCAAAGAATGATTGTTTGCTTATTATTTAGCCAAGCATTATTCGACTTGGCATAACCTGAAAATATTCAGGAAGATTAATAATCAATTTGCAGCTCCTTACTCACCATTTGGACATTGCTTATTCAGGCATTATAATTTTAATTATCTGAGAGGTATTGGGTGAGAATTCTTAATAAGTGTGGCCCTCCCCTACACACAGGCCCATTTGCAATCTTTTCTGAGTGTAATTGATTACTGTTTGTCGAAAAAGATTCTAAGCCCAGCAACTGGAGCTGTTGTACTCATACTGGCCAGATGGGCGGCTCATCGTGTGGGGGAAGGGGCAGGACAGTGAGGGGGTGTCCAGGCTGACACGAGATCATAACATCTTTAAACTCTGCCACTACACAGACAGCATTGTCTAGGATAATTTCCATGACTCGTAGCAGACATCAGTTACCGTTAAAGAACGGCGCGAACAAGCAGAAAGGCTGTAAATATGCCATGCCGATAAAGTGAAGTCGACAAGGCAGCAGCGTGACACAGAGTGTGATGAGCAGGCTTTTCTTTTCTGGGCTAAAGCGGGGTTTCCTCTGTCAGGGTCTTCGCCGTGGACTGCTGGGATTGAATGAGCGGCCTCACAGCACACACTCGTCAGGCTTACCCCACCAGCCGATACAGTCTGTTTGAAATGACAGACAGTCAGCGGTAATTAATAGATGCTTAGGGTGTCATTTGGAAAGCTTCTGCTGTGTAAGTCAAGGAGCTGTCACCGGCATGAAGTGCATAGCGAAAACGCAAGGAGTGAAAATGAACAGGGCCTTGTTTGGTGCCGCTGTGCTTGTGTACCACACTGGGTGAGCAACCTTAAAGCCTGTGTCTTTTTTGAGGGTATAAGTGAGATCTTCTGCCCCTTGTATCTACAACACTTCTTGCACTTGTTTAACAGTCATTATCTGCTTGCAGATCTCAGGGCTTAACTCCAAAGGTCACGTATTTCTGTAAGGGCATTCCTGCATTTATTTGAAGGAGGTCCACTGTGGCACTGTGTTGAATTATTCAGGTTATCAGGTGATGAAAAGACCCAATTAAGAGTGCTGGCTTTGAAAACTGCAGAAGTGAGGTGCAGTTACGTTTCTGACAGCGGAATGCCATCTTCCGAGCATCACGGTTACTCAGCTGGATACCGGCTGAAGGCTGCGACATCAGGGACCCCCCCCCCGGGGATCTGCCCTAATGCCGCCATGAGAGCAGGCTTGCAAAATGACGGCAGTTCTCCCCTTGTTTTTCAACCCTTCGTTTCACTTGCCAAATGCTAAGTGAGCAAATTCTGTACAGACGCTCCTCTACTTACGAATGAGTTGTGATCCGAACAGCCGTTCGTAACTTGAAATGTTCGTAAGTCGTTATTCACCATCATTTTAAGGGTATACCAAGTACAAAGAACTAGGATGCTGGGAGTACGCACGCTACACTACTGCACGGCGGGAGTAGCGGCCAGAAGTCGTACTACCCGGAATTGGCACGCAGAAAAAAAAAAATTGATGTTGCGGATGGGAAACGGGAGCCCAATGAACACAATTTGGATTTACAGTCCTCTTCGTTCACATATCTGAAAGTTCGTAAATTGAAAGTTTGTAAGTAAAGGAGCTGTAACGTGAAAGACTGACATCAGTGTTTTGATGTTCCACAGACTGCCCACACTAGCAGGCCTCACGGTTATAGCAACTTTTCCAAAACCAGGCGTTTCGTGTTACCTTTGCTTGAACAATATTTGAAACCATATTTTTGCAAAGATGGAATCCATTAGTAAATAGCTAATCCTGACATTTTAGGAACAGAAATAAAATGGTAATTATCACACTGCATTATCTTACTATAGCGGCAACACTGAGGTGATCCCTGGCTGTCTGAGTAAGACAAGCAAGCTGTTGGACCTTATGTAAAGATCACTATCCTAATGTGAAATGTATCTATATATAAAATAGGCCATATATTCAGAGCATAGACAGATAAAGGCTGACATTAGATCTAGGTATTAAAGGGAGCTCCGTCTTTAAGCCGTGAGTAATGTGTTTCCTACTGATAAGACCTTTTCTCACTGAATAAACATAAGTCCAGCTCATAAGATTTAGATGCCGAATGAGATAAGGAGAGCAGGATAAGTGACATTATTTTTTGATTTCCTCTATTCACTTAAATTTCCTTACACGTTAAAACCAGAAGACATTAATAAACCTCATACCTCATGAATATGAATGGAGGCACATAGTGTATCACCAAATCACCTGGACAGTGCAGCCTTTGGCCTCAGGGGGGCAGCACTGAGTGGTTTGAAGAGGCAGGCACCCCAACCAGCTACGCCGGGGCATGTGTCACTCCTGTCCTCGTGGTGCTGACAATGTAGTTTGCGGGGCCAGCGTCTGCCACCAATTGTGGAGCAGAAGCAGCATCTATGAGCTCGCGGGTGTAGGGGAGGGTGGGGGGTGGCCAATCTGTCTGCGGGAGAACCTGAGTGTCCGTGGGCCCACAGGAGCTCTCCTTGCTCCGACCCTGATGGCGGTTGTTCCTGAGGGGCCCTGGACCCGGTGGCGTCTGTCTCGGCCCATCTGGACTGCAGCCTGGGAGTGCGTCAGGGCGTGGCCTTGTGTCACCGTGGCGACTGCTGTGCACCGGCGGTCTCAGTTAGAGTCCAGTGCGACAGCCACGGGCAATGACTGGGCCGTACATCTGGAGCTCCATGCGGCATTGTTTACACTCCCATAGCGAGGAGGCGGGGGGCACCAGTAAGACAGTGGGGCTATTAGGCACGCGCAGTTCTGCTGCAGGCTTGATGAGAGAAAGCTACTCCAAGGCAGAGGATGAATCACGGGCATGCAGATGTGCACAGTGAATAAAGACCCAGCTTTGTGTCATTTATTAAAGATAGAAACAGTCTCACAGCATGGAAAGGAGCAGGTGATGCAGAGGACCAGAAGGGGGGAGGGGGCAGTTACCCCCGTCACACTTACAGAGGGGGAACAGAGGGAACAGTCAGTTTCCGTAACTTTCCCAGAGTGCACTGCTTTGAGGTTTCATTTTGCCGTAACCTCGCAGTTACTCAGGAAGCCAGTATTTTTGACCACGTCTTGTGCTCCTTTACCTTAAATACAGTGTGCGCTGCAGTGATGTTCATCAGATCCTGAGGACTGTGACTGAACGCCCGAGCCCAGTGATTAAATACACTGTTATATCACACAAGCTTTTTTCATTTTTCCTCAAATACCACTCATGGTATGGTTTCCTGATATTTATGCCCTGGATTAAAGGGTTAGCAGTTTGGTGGAGTATTCTGGAGTGTGGTGGAGTATGCTGGAATATGCTGAAGTGTGGAGTTTGGTAAAGATCCATCTTCATGAAGCTTCTTCACCATGCGTTTAGCATAGCTTTAGCAGGAACTTTCTTCCACTTTTGCCCCTTGACATAGATTAATGTAGAGTTTTTATCAGCAATCCTTCCTTTGGCATAGACAATTTCCTTTCATCTAATGACTGTTCTATTTTAAGGATTGACTCATTAATGGAAATGGAGTTGATTAATTGCCTAAGAGGTAGTGATGGATGTTTTTTCCTTTTCGAAAAGTTCTTTGAGGGAAGGGGATACTGTTTCATCAGACCCCCCATCACTTCCTCATTGACTTTTCCAGTCCCACATATTAGTGCCCCAAGGACTAATCACTGAAGTTCATTCATGGAGCCGTTTTCTTGAATTGCGGGAAAAAAACGCGACCTTAGCATTACCTTAATTTAAAAACACCCCGCTGTACAGCTTCTTCTTGATATCCTTGAGGATTTAAGTTCTAATTGGAAGCTCCTATAACAGCACTTGTAATGTAGTTTTAGTCAATTATTGCCTATTAACATCATTTCCAGCTCATTAATTACTGCTACATGGTAAGTTAAAATTGTATAAACACAAAGCGATTTGACCCTTAACACACTAACACTGTGCATACGGAAGCTGATCATGGTGAGGTTTACACTGAAGCTGAGAACGGTGACTCTGAGAACACTGAAATTGAGCACGATAAGTTTCAGCATGTTGAAGCTATGCACGGTGACTCTGAGCTCCATGAAGCTGAGCACAGTGACCCCAGACTGAAGCTGAAGAGACTGACTCCGAGCACACTGAAGCTGAGCGGAGTGAATGAGCACGCTGAAGCTGAGCACGGGGACTTGGAGTACACTGAAGCTGAGCAGGGTGAGGGTGAGCACACTGAAGGTAAGCTCTTTGCACACTGAAGTAGAGCATGCTGACCCTGAGAGTGCTCACTATCTGCCTGTGGGAAGTTGTGTAAATTACCTTAATGCAATAATTCCACTTTAGCGGATATGGGGGGTGGGGAGCATATCTGTCCCCCATATTGCATTCATATGTGTCTGAAATGCCGAATCGAGGAAAATGATAGTTCTGGAAGAGGCGCATCAGAACTCCAGGTTGGCGTAATGGATCCTCGAAATGCTGTAATTAAGATGTGCGGGGGTGCGAAGCCCCCGCCCTTTTTTCATTTTTTTTCTTAGTTTTGCAAAAGACAAATATTTCAGTTATTAAAAGGAACATGCTGTTCCCTTAGCAATGAAAATGATTTACGCTGCTCCTACAGAAAAAAGCAGTAGAATCAAATTGCGCTTTATTGCTCAACAAAGAAGACTTATGCCAACCTTTGTTTTTTGGAGTGATCCAGAGGCAATCAGATGCTGCTTCTCCATCATGGGGCAGGCCTGTCCCACTGTGATCTGCCCCTAATGAAGCTCTTAAGATCACAAACTGCAGGATGATTTGCTCCTGCACAGAAATCGGCACTGGCACGAGAATCCCATTCTTTCCTTTAATTACTCCTGAGGATGAGGGCAAATGAGTATCGATTCCTATGGAGCGGCGGGGGTCACACTCTGCCACCCGGCCAGAACGTCTCATCGCATTTCCAAATGACCATTTAAGGAAAACAAGATAGAGTGGCCCCTTTACAGGGCCCCTTTTAGGATGTGCCGCCTTCAGCCTTGCCGGCCTACCCTGGCCCATGTCACCCTCAGTATCTTCCTTCCTGGATCAGTTGTCAGGTTCTGAGAGGGCTGGAGTCCAAACCATCGTGTGCTCTCATGGACAGGGAATCCTTCTGGCCCCCGTTCCATGACTGATGGTTTTAATTACCCATTAAGTACACCTGGCCAGGAAGCGGTGCTCAGCGGGTGTGCGTGATGGATTGGATACGAGCTGCAGCTGCTGTTTCACTGTGAACAGAGAAGGGCTCCACTTGAGGTCTGTGGAGGAAAGGAGTAGAGTTTTAGTACCCAAACTCATTTGACTTTCTTCTTTTAAAATAGGGCAGATTTCTCTTGTGTTTCTTACCAAAAAAATTTATGTGCATGTATTAAGGAGACCTTCAAGATTGAGGCAAAGCATTATAATGTGTGATCAGTTGAAAATTTGGTCCTTTTGAAAAGGGATATGTGATTGCAAATAACTGGTCAGCACATTGGAGTTGGCAGGCCTCAGTGCTGGCAGAGGTGTTAATCCATTGCCAGCCACTGTAGCCCACAATCCTTAGTGTATGTCGCCTTCAAGGGAAATTCAGTCTATCAGCTTGAGCTTTCAGGTTATATCAATCACTCTATATTAAAAGAAACGCAATCGCCATCTCTCCTCAATGTCAGCTGAAACACCAACTGTTCCTTTCAGTCCCGGTGAGACGGGTTTTTGAGTGTAGCTGTTTCACATTTCTGAAGGGGGATATTGAAGTCCCCCTTGAAAAGTTACACTCTGGGTTTTGGGAAGTTACAGGAGCATAAATGGGAGCTTTGTGAGGACAAAAAAGCCACAACCCAAATTAGAAAAGGACACTCTTAGATAAAGCTACCAGATCTTCACCTCCCCTTTCACACAAGGACCCTCGGAGCCTGAACAGGCTCTTGCTTGGGATCTGGGCTGTGCTGGCAGTGCTCTGCATCTTACACACTGCATATTTCATACATGCGAAATTCGAATCTGAAACCCTATAGCTGCTGTGTAATTGTATTTTTAAAATCATGAGCATCTTGGGATGGGCCCTAATCACAAGACTCTATAATGTCTATCTTTCTGTCTGTCTGCCTGCTTGTCTGTCTGCCTGTCTGTCTGCTTGTCTGTCTGTCTGCTTGTCTGTCTGTCTGCCTGTCTGCTTGTCTGTCTGTCTGCTTGTCTGTCTGTCTGCCTGCAATAAAAGAATTTAAAAATTCTCTGTGTGCATATGAGTCTATCATACATAATATATCATACATTCTGGGTGTGACATTGTGTATTTCAATTATTGTCTGCCTGTCTGCCTGCCTGTCTGCCTGTCTGTCTGTCTGCCTGACTGTCTGTCTGCCTGCCTGTCTGTCTGTCTGCCTGGCTGCCTGTCTGCCTGCCTGTCTGCCTGGCTGTCTGTCTGCCTGTCTGCCTGACTGTCTGTCTGCCTGCCTGTCTGTCTGTCTGCCTGGCTGTCTGTCTCTCTGCCTGTCTACCTGCCTGCCTGTCTGTCTGTCTGCCTGACTGTCTGTCTCTCTGCCTGTCTGCAATACAAGAATTTAAAATTTCCCTGAGTGCCTATGAGTGTGCACACCTTATAGTATTGGTGTATCATACATAATATATCATACATTCTGGGTGTGACATTGTGTATTTCAATTATTAGAGAGTCTTCTCATGTAGTATTTTACATTTTGAGTGAGGACCTTTCAAAGCTTTGTTGGCTGGAGGAATTATGTAGGCCTGATTCTACTCCTATTTCACCATATTTCAAAAAGCACTTATACAGGTAGTGAATAGGCACAGCAGTAAATCACATGATAAATGGCCCATTGAACAAACTACTACAACAACGTTTAGCTGCTGAGCTGATGTTTTCATCCAAAGCAGCTTAGTCTGCTCTCTTACACAGCTGGGTACCTCAGAAGAGCCATTTAGGCCGAACACCTTGCACCAGCAAGTATGCTACCGTCAGGCTGCACTCAAACCAGCAGCCTTTGGGTCACAGGGTTGCCATTTAACCGCTACACTGTCCAATGCCATTTGGTGCTGTGGTGTCTTTGTGATGTCTTAGGATTGTAGCTTACACGATCCCCTGAATATGAAGGAAGAAGCTTAGATCTGGATTGATCAGGATCATATCAGACTCTGTTCGAAAACAGAAGCAAAAAAATATATACATCTTAAATCAGACCGAGTAGTTTAATGGAAGAGGGGTTAATGAGCAGGTATATATGGTAAAGAAACCCCACACGTCATGTTAGTGGCCATGTTAGTTTCACTGTAGATAGTGAAATTGGGGTTCAGTGTGCATTGACGTGCTGTCGGGTCTCTGAACCAGTCACTTTTTGTTCTGCGCCCAGAACAATTTTGTATAAAACTCCCATGAGCATGTTGGGCTTAGTTTTAAATTTTTGGTTCGGCTGAATTGCCCATTATTTGAAAATGCTTAGTAGGTTCAAAATGAAACATTTAGAGAAAGATGGCGGCTTTGTTTTTCATGTCTGGCTTTTATTTTGTGCCAGTGGTTTTTTTAGGTAGCTAAGGGCTGCATCTATTTCCTTACAGTGGGTTTGGTGATTAGAAATGACTGCTGCTCAGGGCTGATCTTGCTTCAAGCTCAAAGTTACCAACTTTGGCTCATTTTGGGCATGAATTCCCAGCACCCTAATAAAGAGTGATTGGTATGAAATGCGGAAAATCACAGCGCTGTAACTGCTCTTTATAATGAGGGGTTGTCCTACCATATCTCTCAGGGGAGCTGAACCTACAGCACTTTGCCTGAATTTCTGTCTTTTTTATCTTTTATGGTATATTGCTCTTCTAATGCAGCATAAATGTAACAGCGTTGGTGGACAAATACTGAAGTTTAGAGGCAAAGGCTGAAGTGGTGTTTTAACACATGAATGATCCTCAGAGCAGCTTTTCGTGCTGCTTACATTGTATCTTATAGGTTCGCACCTCATTTAGTACTTACCTGACTGAACTGATTTTTTTTAAGGAGTTAATGGGAACCTTAAGGGGACAAAAGCTAATTGAAAATTGCATGCAGGTCAAGCACACTTAACGAGTTTACGTTACTAAACTTTAGCTAGTGCTTATGAATTTCGGAGTGGTTGATTGCCAGGTCTGCAATGTCTGCCTAGTAACTGCCAGCTTCTTTTTATCTAATCACACGGCGTCCACCCTTGTCGAGCGGTGGGCAAAGAGAGGGAATGTTACTGTCCAGAATTGTTGCAAAGTTTCTCAAGAAGAACCTGGAAATAAGAAGCAGGGTCCAGGCTCCATGGTCAAACAACAAACATGGATACTCCTCCCTACTGGTGTTATGGACCCAAAATACTCTGGGCAAATACTCCAGTGGTTTGATTTCAGACTTAATGTGGCAAAGGGATTTTTGTGAAGAGAAAAAAACAGTAAGGCTTTAACATTTAAGCACATATCTGCCTTACTAACAAAGTAACACATAATTAGAAGTAATAATTACATAACATTATATAACATTTAGAAGTTTACCTACAGTGAACAGACTGTTTGGTACTACAGCATGACCCCTCAAGGGATGGATGTCTGGTGTCCCTTGGCAGTAACACCCAAATCCTGCAGTCTGTGAGAGCAGCTTGGCTCTGCCCATTCAGCGCACACGCTCCAGCAGACCCAGTCCCGCTTTGCTTATTTGCCTCTCCAGTCACTGGGTGTTCCCCCCTCTGCCCCTTTGAAAGCTCCGGCTTCCCCGGGCCGCCAGCCTGCAGCTCGCCTGTAGCGCAGGGGAAATTCATCGGCGGTATTGTCTGTGGCCGGTGCCACATGCTCGCGGTCGGCCTCCTTCCGCATTTCCACGCCAGCTTATCAGCAGCCCGGCAGCTGGTTCTCTCTCCCAGCACGAGCCGAGAACCTGAGCCGGTGGACTCGCCAGACACCGGCGTGGGGGGCGGGACCTTGAGATGCCAGAATAACCTGCACGCTGGGGAGGAAGGCAGGGAACGGACAGGGGTGTGAAGTTTTAAGGTGTGCGGCGTCGCGGCAGCGACCTCCCTCGGAGTCGGTGGTAAGCATCGACACACTGGAATCGATGACACCGGCCTGTTCTGTTTGCAATTATAAACCTAATGAGACATTAATTAGCAGGACAGAAGTTGTTATTGCTCCTTGGCTGCTTTAGTGGGCTCCGGGTGAATATTTAGAAGAAAAAATTCAATCAGTACTGGTAATACAAATTTAATCTTCTCTGTTAAATATTTGTTCTTTCTCTGCTATGCATAATAACATGGAGGCTGGCTTGATATTGAATTTTGGTACTAAGAAATGAAAAACTTGAAAATGAAAAGCATCAGTGTCATTCTCCATTATAAACCATTCCATACATTTTAAGCATGAATGCAAAATATGTGTGTGTGCCTCATGTTGTCTCTAACCAAGAACCCGTACCTGTTTAATTCCTGAAATGGGATTTGGTTGATTGAAACATTAATCATTTAACAATTTAATCATTCAAAACTCAGACACCCTAAGCAGCTGTCCCACAGTAATTCATCAGCAGCATCCTGCTGATGTTCTTTAGGTGTTTTGTGCTGTTTGTGTTTTCAGTGTCACGTCAAAATCATACAATTTGAGAACTGCTCTGTCTGAAGGACTTAACTGAAGCAGGTTTATGATGATGGGCACACGGAACCCGAGTTAAATTGGGCTTGACAGCATATGTTAGAGGTGCCAGTCTTCAGCCTTGCTGGACGCGGCACTTTGAGGGGTCTCACCTGCCCGGCTGTCTGCATAACAGGCAGCAGATCTTGTTAAAGGGTCGGCGCTGTGTTTAGCCGGTTCTGAGCTTGGCGTTACCAGGGCCCTCATTAACACGTGCTAATGAGCCCGGGCAAGCGGCAGACGGGTGCGAGAGCGGGCCGGCACTGCGACCTTGGGGCTCATCTATACCCTGCCTTGCAGGTCCCCTGCTGATAGGCATGGTGAGGAAGGATTGGGCTTCTCAGAACAGTATCGCCCTCTCCTGGCAGGAGCCAGATCAGCCCAGTTTGGCTGTGTTGGACTATGAAGTCAAGTACTACGAAAAGGTACAGTAGCTGGTTTTTCATATTTAATAGACAGTTTAAAATTGTAACCATAACAGTTTGTAGTTAATATGTTAAGGACACAACCAGTGGAGTCATTAAATGCAATGTTATAATGAAGCTCATCCTTTAAGAATATTTCCCCATCCAGTCAGAATGCCTGACTTTGAAACAAAGACGGAAAAGCAGCAACGATGGGTGATTGTTCCACATAACACCTGTGCTTCGTATGGGGATGGAACAGGAGATGTTACACCTAATTGCATCACAGTTTGTGCTTCTCTGATAAGGCAGCTAAGCAACATCTCGTTCAGTGAAATATAAGCAGGTGCCCCCAGGGGACACCCGTCTCTGTGTGACCGTCACTCGCACTCTGCCCCCCCCCCCCGCAGGAGCATGAGCAGCTCACCTACTCCTCGACCCGCACCAAAGTCCCCAGCGTTATCATCACGGGGCTGCGGCCCTCCACCTGCTACATCTTCCACATCCGGGCGCGAACCGCCACCGGCTACAGCGGCTACAGCCCCGAGTTCGAGTACGAGACAGGAGACGAGAGTAAGGCTCTGCCGCCTGCTGCTGGGGGCCCCTCTCTGGGGGCCGCTCTCTGGGGGACTCTCCTCACCACCATGCCTCCACCTACACCTCTGAAGCTCTTACATCTTCTTTTGATGTCGTGGATTTGTTATGGGCCAAGGCGAGCTTGGCTACAGTGAAGAGATTCTCCTTATTTTTCACTCCTCCTATAGCCGTGTGACATCCTGCAGGTCTGCAGACCTCGTTAGTTCACCCCAGTCCAGCTATTTACGGCTGTAAAGGATGTGTAGATTCCTGGGTGGGCCACAGTGTCTGTGAAGCGCCCCCGCCATTCAGCACAGGCAGTGCAATCATTCCCAGAACCTGCTGGGGAAATCTAAGCAGCCCTGGTGTGGTGTTCTTTAAATTCATAGAGTTTCTTGACACCCATCTGCGACACGACGCTACATTTTCATTTCAAATTGATCTTCATTATTTGTTAACACAAAAGGCAGATATCAACAATTGCATTTCAATTATCATTGATTAAGGAGCCTCGATAACCTTCTAATAAATGGGGAATTCTGAATATTGAATTGCTTCCATTGAAGGCAATCAAATAGCAATTTTATGAGATGAATAAATCCAATTGAACAGGAGAAAAACACATGCAGGGTTTAACCTTCAAAATATGATGATATGCAATTTAGTATATTTTTGATCTCGTAAAAATTTGACCGTGGTTGGAACCCTTTGTCTTTACTTTCTGAACAGTGGTCATTGCTTCCTGATTGGCCAAGCTTGCAGTTCGCTCACCTTTCCATCCAAAAGGCATTATTGGGCTGACATGTCTGGGCACAGAGGGCTGATAGGATATCGGATGTGGACGGTCTCCTGGACTATTTCCATACATGTGCCCTGCCTACCACTGCCAGCAGGGGGCATGCTGCCCTTAGTATGCAATTGAAACAGGGGTGAATCTAGGATTTTTTCTTAAGGTGGGGGTAATAAGAGGGGCCATAATCCATACAGAGGGGCACTCCAGGGACCAATCAGGTTTAAATTCCTGTAGTCCCGCCCCTGGATTAAAATGTGTTCAAAACACTTTGGAAAGGATGTCCTCTTAGCCACTGCAGGACAACATGGCCATTTCCCCAGCCGACCACATGACCGGCTGGAAGCTGAAGGTTTCTGTGCCCATGTCTGTGCTGTCTGTGCCCTCCAGCTTCGGACATGGAGGCGGATCAAGGCCAGGTTCTGGTCATCGTCACGGCAGCGGTGGGCGGCTTCACCTTGCTGGTCATCTTGACCCTGTTCTTCCTCATCACGGGACGGTAAGAGAGGCCCCTCCCATTTCCCAGATGGCACATGCTGTGTTTATATACGTAGCAGTCGGGACCTCCTCACTGTTACCACGAGGCACCTTCACTGTGAAGGAGGAACAGGGCTTTGCGCTCTCAGCAATGAAAAATGCATTTTATTATAGGCACATCTAAATATATCACTGCTACAAAGCAGCATTAACCTAGCTCGCCGTATTCTCAGGAATAAAAGGCCTTTTTAAAGTTGTATAACACAACCTTGTACTGACATTGTCCACTTGAAAGTGACTCGGTGGTGACTGTTAATCCTCTGTTGGGAGACGACGTTCTGACTTTAGAGTGCTAGAGAGCGATCGTTTTCACCTGGGGTCACGTGACTCTGTTCTCCATATGCGTATATATTAAAGGGAGCCCCCCTGGTGTCCCACTGGGATCACTTCTGCTTTTGGCTGCAGTGGGGAACAGAATTTCATGGTGTGATTGGGTCCTGAGGTGGACAGTCTGAGATGTAGCCTCATCTGGTCAGTCCTCCACAGAGACTTGGTGGGGCTGTACCCCAGTACTGACCAGAGGCCAGTCACCTCTGGCTGTCTGACAGCTATCGCTGCACTTGTCTTTAAATCTAATTCAATTTGGCCCATTGAGGTGCCCATTAATGGGCTGACGGTCACACAGCAATCGCCCTCTCTGCCAACTGACCCCATCGATTTTCCTGCCGGTTAGACAGGATGCCTTTGGAATTATGGCAGCAAGGAGCAGCGGGTTCCCTGGTCGCGGTGCGCATGCTTAATGATGTTTGTGCCGGCATTCAAAAGATCCTTTTGCATGGGTTGAAGAGGACCTCCGTCACGCGGGGGCACACTGACTGACCCGGCTGCCTCACTGCGTCACTGTCACCGCCAGGCTGCCTCACTGCGTCACTGTCACCGTCAGGGTGCCCCACCTGCTATAAGGTTGCCACCTGTTGTGACTATCATGCTTTCTGACTGCCATGCTCACACAAGAAATCTTACGGCAAGTCTACATTATTCCATTATAAACAAAAAATTAGCTACATCAAAAGCATTGCAGGAGTTTGCAAACCCTATAGACAATTTACAAGGAAATAAAACTGTTACATGCATTACATGTGTGCGCATGTGTGTGTCATTTCTCATGACAGGAAACTGACCAAAGTTGGCAACCTTGCTGTTTATGTACACGTTTGATTCTATGGCGATGCTCAAGTCCTGGGTTAATGTTGGCATTCCTGGCTTATTCTGAGCAAAAGACAGCACAATCTAAACTACTGACAGTTTAAAACAATAAATGCCCACCATTCAAACTAGGAAAAAACAGGAAACACTGCAAAGCTGTACTGTCTAAATCGATGTAATAATACATAGGAAAGATTTCTAGCTTAGATTTCCACGGTTTTCAGTTATGTTGCTGTGCAGGCGTTGTTCTCCACACAAGCAGGAAAGACAGGGGAAAATTTGTCTCTGGCTGAGCATGGATGTCAGAAAAGCCGTAGCTTGCTGGTGACTGGCCACAGACGGCAACATCAGGTAGCTCTCGGGGGAGGGGGGGTGACACCAACACACTGCTCGCAAGGTAGAAGTAGCCACGGGGAGCCAATCAGTGCATTATTAATTTTACCGTCACCCCCGGTCAGCAGCTTTTTACCATGTTGTATCAAACTCGTAGCTCTCCAGATAATTTTTTTTATAAAATAAGGTTAAACACATTATCACTCTTAACTCGGAGTTAGCACTGGGAACAACGAGAACGTTTTAGTAATGTTACTGAAACAGTCCTTGTAGTAGGGAGGCTGTAACCCCAGCCCTATAATATTATGCAGTGTTCTGCTGGAATCTTTTTGCCTATGTAGATATAGTAAAATGTTTTAAACTTTGATTGTGTGGCTCCCGATGGATGACGTGTGGCTCAGGCATCTTATTAATGGATCCCCGAGTCACGTGACCTTGCGAGCCGTGTGGCCCTGTCGCCTTGGCCGTACGCTGAGCGGGCTGTCAGCGGCGATGCCCCTAATGGGATTAGTCTATTTGCCATGGAAACAGCAGCTTTATTCAGCAAACCGCGTGTCAAATGATCCTTTTGAAACGGCGCCCAACACGTCTTCCCCGGCTTATTACCGCGACCCGCGTATTAGTGCCCGTGTGAGCTGCCTTAACGGCGTTGATAATCTGTTATAATCTCTTCTACAGCAGGTTTTTCCGTGTTCGAGCTGTGATTGTTTTAGCTTCGAGTACCTCAGCCTCCAAGCTCTGAGAGTCTCAGTGCAGAAATGAATGGCGTCAGAATCCCGGCTTTTCACAGCCCGGTCCTCAACCTGTGGGTTTAACAAACAGTGTCCTCGCAGTATTTCAACTCTAATCTGTCCCCCTTCAGCCAGGGTGCTGTGTGCAGATGCCCCTGCTCCATGTGTCCCCATCTCACACGATCTGCAATCAGCATCCATCTCCCCTTCCCACCCACAGATGGTGAAATTGCCGCTCTGATGCCTGCTTAGGTGCATGTATGGCACCCAGCTCTACATGAACATGATTAGAGATGATCCTCGGGGCGTCGGACACCCCCCCTGGGCTTCCCGAGGGCCCGGAGGGGGGTGCTCGCGTGATGGCTAAAAATGCTCAGGACATATTGCGGAGGTCTCCATGTCTCAAAACCCACCCTGGCAGAAATCCACACCTGTGCGTCTGTCTGTCACCACGGCAACACTAGAGGATAAACAGGCTACACCCTTGGAGCCCTTCCCATCATGCCACAGTGATGCCACAGAGTTCATTTGGATTGAGCAAAAAATGGTATGTGGAGGTGTTCAGTAGCTTGCTTGTTTAGTCAGTAGCTCAGCCCACTCGGTTCATGAGTTAATAAAAGCCGGTGTGCCTGTGGCCAAGGACGGAAGCTTGCAGACATCTGTAGACACCCCTGGCGCATGCTGATGCACTGCCTGGCTCAGCCCCACGCTCCCACACAGACAGGAGGCCCCCCTCGTTACGTGTCTGTGAAGGCTGTCGCCCGCATTCACGAGGCCCTCTCCATCTCTGCTTTGGCCTCCCAAATAACTGCAAGGGCAGAAAGAGAAAATCTGGGCCCCCTAACAAAATGTCACCTTGCCACCCCCCCCACCGCAACCAGACCAATTTTACATATAATTTTGTGTATTCAAAAGAACTCCTGTAAAGAAGTGGGCCCCAGGAATCTGCCAGGGTATCTGCGCCCCCACTGAGTCCTTGCCAAAGGTCCACTGGCTCAGGATGGCAGACTTGAGGAGCAGGGGGCCCGGAGCTGTACACAAGCGTCTCTTACTAGCTGTTCGTTATGCTGTCTGACTGTGGGCGCCTTGACATGCAAACAGCTGCATGGTGGATGTTCACCCACTCTGTCCTCCACTGACACGTTAAAAGGAGGTCGTCCAGACTCACGCCGGCAGTTTAATGTATCTCTAACACGGCACTGAGCAAGGAGGCAGAGCGAGGGACTCGCAGCACCTCCGATATCATATTTACGTGTGCGGGTGTGGAAGGGCTCCCCTCGGCTCTCCATCATCAGTGAAAATAGCACAGCTTCTCTCCTGCATGAAGGGTGAAGACAACCACAGCTGTGCCTGTTTCGGGTGGGGGAGGGGGGTTGGCATGCAGCTGTTCTGTCAGTCAACAGCTTGGTAAACCTGTCTTTCAAATGTCCCATTTTTTGTAGCAGAATCCTTTAATGCCTCACTATTTTCAAGAAAGAGGCAGCGCCGGGGAATCCGTGGAACATGCTAGCAGCCGTGTCTCCGATGGGTGACGCGTTCATTTATGTCGACAGCCGAGTCTGCGGCTTACTTATTATCCAGCCGGGGTGATATGTTAACTAGCAGCTCTGTTTGACAGTTCACAAAAATTCTGTCACCATGGTAACATTGTGGGGAGGTGTTTGTGCACCAGGCACACGATTCTTTACGTATAAGCATAAATGGGGAAGAGCTGCGGGGTCACTTAAGGGACAAACAAATTCTTTGGCTTCAGTCCCCTTGAGTGGGACGAGATATCAGTCAGATAGTGATGGGCTAAATTATCAGCAATTAGCTGGAGAAACACGTGACTCTGTTTTATCGATAAACCAACCTGAGCTGGCTGTCCGAAGCAGAGAATAAAAAAGATGTCTGCCCACTTCTTCTGCATGTAATCGTGTGCCCGGTGTCTCACAGGCTTCACTGCAATCTTTACGTAAATTATAATTATATCCAGCAGCAATTAAGGGAAATGAGTTTGCTGCTAGGTAAGGCGGGAATGCTAATCAATAAGCTCAAGGAAGCAGTGGGAGAGTTTGATGTGTAACGCAGTGTGTGAACGTGTTGAGCACAGCCTGTTATTAGCTATGCCCATCTGGTTAGGAAGTGTATGGAAGAGAAATCCCGCCAGCAACTTCTCAAGTGTGAAACAAGATGCTAATGTCGCAAAGTTTCACCGTCACCAAGTGCACTCCTGCCAAAGACAACTTTTCCATTTTTTTCTCACTTCACAAACCTAAAAATATGCGTCTTAGCTATGAATAAAATGCATTGTTAATTTTTAGGGCAGCAACATTTGGTGTTTAAAATGGATATGATATCCCAATTGAATTTTTTGGGTGGGGATTTTCAGTACATCTCCAGGCAACTAATCAAATTTACTGAAACTGGTCCAGGTGCAGTCCTGCCGAGAAGGTGAATGTAGCAACGTTTACACCGAGCGTGGAAACATTTCATCTCCACCTCCCTTCACATTAACGTCGCCTGCAGAAGTGTTGCTCCTTCTATGAATATCGACTTTTCTCTTCTTCTTCTTACAGGTTCATGTGATGCCAATTTAAATTACGATTCATCATGCTGTCGATTGAACGAATCACACAAAAACACGCTGAACTGAAGGTGTTACTCATTTTTATTTCACAGTTGTATAAGACTAGATCGTTGCTAGGAGTAATAATGGTGATGGAAACAAGTACATGTTTCTATATACATTTTTAAAAAAGATCAGCGTTTGTTCAGTTTTATTTAGGTGTTACCAGAAATAAAATGAGAACATAAATAATATTAGCACATACGTAATAATTAGAATTCCTATTTTTTGATTCATCCAATTAAAAAGTGTAGCTCAGCTAATACAATTTAAATGTACAATGCATTTAATGAACATCCCAATCATGTCACATTTAATAATCACTGAAAAGCAGCATTCAAGGTCGGTTGCAAAGACTTGAATTAAAAAAGCTGAGTAGATTTTATTCTTAGATGTAAATAAGTATGCTAGTAAACAGTAATCTGTATATCCAGCTCTATAATTAGTCGTGTACGTGTATTACAGGGGTCTCCAACTCTGGTCCTGGAGGGCTACTATCCAGTAGGTTTTCTATCATACCCGGCTTCTGATGAGCCACACCTGTTCTCAGGTAAAT
>JAODLC010000001.1:36457487-36474124 GCA_026781145.1 Hippopotamyrus pictus
TCCTAGAGTAACTGCCTGTCTCCTGGAATTTCCTCCATGCCCTTGAGACTGTGCTGGGAGACACAGCAAACCTTCTGTCAATGGCACGTATTGATGTGCCATCCTGGAGGAGCTGGACTAACTGTGCAACCTCTGTAGGGTCCAGATATTGCCTCATGCTACCAATAGTGACACTGACTGTAGCCAAATGCAAAACTAGTGAAAAAACAGTCAGAAGACATTAGGACGGAAAAATATCAGTGGCCGCCACCTGTTAAACCATTCCTGTTTTGGGGGTCGTCTCATTGTTGCCCCTCTAGTGCACCTGTTCTTAGTTTCATTAACACCAAAGCAGCTGAAACTGATTAGCAACCCCCTCTGATACTTAACTGACCAGATCAATATCCCAGAAGTTTAACTGACTTGATGCTATACTCTGATTAAAAAGTGTTCCTTTAATTTTTTTGAGCAATGTAGATGGATGCATACTGAAACTGATATCTTTTTTCACTTTGTGATCAGACGCAGGTATTTTCGCTGTGAGAAGAAAGCCGGTATCACCTGTGCAGAAATATGTAGTCGGTTCCAGCTGCCTACAAGAATGGACCTCTGGTCCCATGCCGAAGTGCGGGTAACCTTTCAAAGAATCCCTGTGTGGACCAGGACTGGCGGCGTATGGCTTTTAAACTTGTTTGTATTTAGGCCTATTGTACCTATCACTAGTCTTACTCATTTTACTTTTTTATGCTTGAGATGTCCCGCAGTATTGTGCGGTATTTTTTTAGCCTACATTTTGCAGTTTCCCCATTAAAACTGTAGTAAGTACATGTAGCTATGAATAATGGGATTATTAAAAAGAGCTTAATATATCACGCATAAATATAATGCTTCTACACGAGCAGACACTGATTCTTTTATACAACTGCAAAGCTCATTTAAATTAAACTACAGTTACAAATATTTCCTTTTTTTGTGTAAGATTGCTGTTTCCGACAGGCAAGCTTTTTCGGTCAGCCTGTTTGCAATATGAGTTATGATAGTGAAACAATGAGCATTAATGTCTCAGTAATCCGTGTCGTATATCTCAAGCTTCAGAGCCATTTACTTTTGCTGAGGTCTGAAAAGGACGCTTTGTGTGAAATGTCTGTTTAACGCCGCATCTCGGATGGCTGTGACAGCGCAGGAAGCAGTGTGAGTGATGTGTCAGTGTTGTTTGCATCTGCCCCCTCGACGGTACAATAACCTCCATTCGCTCGGCGACTGGAACGGCGGCAGCTTCGTTCCGATGCCGGCGATCGCAGCGAATCTACGCGCTATAAACTGAGCGCCTGCGAGTCCGGAGTAAATGAATATTCGGCATTGCTGAGGATGAGGAAGACAGTTTACGTATCGCAACAGGTAAGACGCTGGGTTTTCGCTGGGCTAGTACGTGTTCTGGCGACCGATTTGTGCCCAGTTTCTCCGTTTAAGTTAATTTATTTAAATCGGAAAGGAATAAAATTTCTGTGAATGCGAGATGTAAAATAAAAATAGGAGCTGGATCACGTTTCTCAGATAACTTGTTTACGGCAGTACAGTATGTGGTAAATTGAGACTTTTTATGCAGTTCTCATCAAGATTTTGCGTGGTTTAGTCATTTCTGACAGTCTAACTATAGGCTACTGTTATTCTCATCCTGCAGTGTGCAGCTGGCAGTCACACTAAGAAATTCATTCATCATTTTGTATTCTGAATGTGTTACAGATTCTAAAACGCAGTGTGCATGCTGTGTAAAACCACAGAGCTTGGCTTTTGAATAAAGCATTGATCTGAAAGGACACTGAGTGCACTGTTGCCCCAGGAAGAGACATGAGGTTAACAGATGGCATAGTTTAAAAAATCTACATTTTAATTAAAATCATTTAAGGATCAGAAGAATGGTGTTGGCAGTGTGTATCTCAAGGTTACCTAAGAAAGATTACTCAGGTCTACAAAAAAATTTTTTTCCAGGTGCCAAGGTTTTTTGAATGGATTTATATGGTATTTTGAGGGTGCTGAATTCAAAAATCCCATTACTTTTGCTGAATTGGTTCTAGTTTTTGAGATAATGGAAATCCATGAAAATAATGCATTCTCCCAATGCAACTTGTGCGTGATGATAAATGCAATAGCTTTTGGTCTGTCTTTTGACTCTTTAACAGTGCCTTAGGTAATGAAATATCCCATAAAATTATATTGTATTTCAATTTGTAGGCCTGCAGTGCTATAAAAGCAACTTTTTGAAGCCAGAATTCAACTATGAATTTGCAGAGGAAAGAAGTAGGCTACAGTATAAGTTTATTAACCCAGTCTTAGTTTATACCCAAAAAGTTCTGTCTTAAATATATAAATACATGTAAAAATTATGATTTCATCAAGAAGAGCCTGCATTTACCAAATGCATGAATGACACGTAGGCTTCGGCCTGGATGAGTTTTGTCTCTGTTATGAAGAACTACTTGGGTAATCACAGAGCAGACAATTATGAAGAATTGGTGCAAAATATGTTTGCTAACTTCAGAAATTTAGGAGTTAATATGAGCATAAAGATGCACCCATAGCCATTTAAACAGATTACCTTGGAGACTTCAGTGAGGAAGGCGAGAGGTTCCACCAGGATATGAAGGTGATGGAGGAGAGATATCAAGGCAGATGGTACATACACATGATGGCAGACTACTGTTGGAGTCTCCAACATGATTGTCCTGATGACACACATAAAAGGAAATGGCATAAACAGCGTTTTTTGAAGCATTGACATTAATAACAATAACTAATTAATATTGTGTTAATCAAATAACTTTTTCCTGTCACTGTTAGATATTTTTTATTTCTTTTTTGTATGATGTTAGACTGTTTACTTACTAGTTGTAACTAAAATAAAAATATTCTTGCAATTCTGAATGCTTTTCAAACGTGTTGCGTTAACTATTAAATATCTCAGAAACTAGAGCCAATCTGGCAAAACTGGTCACATTCTTAATCAGCACCATAAACTTAATTTAAAACCGTTCAGACATCGTTGGCACGAAAATCACTGTATACCAGTGTTATAATACTTGTATTACAGTACCTGGCAGGAATTTGTACATTAGTTAAGGAATTACCCACATACTGTAGCTGAAAAGTTCAGATCTCATTAAACATGCTGTTTCAGTAGCCCTATAAAACAAAGTTTATGGAGAAAAAGAAAATGCTGCCCAGATAACTGGACCATTTAGACATTTTGTTATAGTTTCCACAATGTGGATTTAGCAACAACATTTACTAAGTTAATCTCAAGTCATGTACCTAATCCAGCTCTCAGTCAGAAATTCAGTTCCTCAAGGCAGCAAAAGAGAGAATGCCCTGTCTCCTGTTTATAAAAACAAAAACATATATAGACTGTTTTTGAAGTTGCCCAGTGATGCATGGGTTTGCTTTGCCCTGCGAGCCCCCTGTCACATCTCTGCTGAGCAAGCTGGTGCCAGCAGCACCAAAAAACAATGTCACAGAGCAGCCTCTCTGCCTCCTGTCTTGCCAGCTGGTCTCGCATGCCAAACACATTGGCACACCCGTCTAAACGTGTTGAGTTGCTGTATACCGTATTTTCTCCTGTTTCAGATGAAATGGATATGGCATTTTGCTTGCCGCTGAGGACTTTGGCATGGTTGATTTAAGAAATATGTATGAAAGTTTCAAGCAGAGTCCCTCCTATCTCAAACTGCTGTACTGTTGTGATACCTACTATATGAGGAGCACTTGCTAAAAGTCCATTCTGCTCTGCATTACCATCATCTTGATGTCTGTCTTTGAGAGGAAGTCATTATTGCCATCATTTAGTTCTCGGCTGAGGCATACAGGGTTGTGTCTTGAGTAAAGTTAAATCATAAAAATGACTGACAAAGTTTATAGTACTTTTGGAGGAATGAACAGAGGGAAGAGTGTTGTCTTTCTATCCTTTTGATTTTTATATGACATTCCAAATAAGCAAAATATCCTTCAAACATGTATTCTGTGCATAATAGCATACTTTTCTGTGCCTATAATTGAGTACTTTTAGGTGAGAGGTTGGATGGTATATGGGTAATAGGGTGGATGTTGGTAAGCTGGAACAATTTATGAAATTTTACTGTATGTTCCACTTTAAAAATGTGATCCTAATTATACATATTAAAACATGAACGTATTCAATGCTCAAGAACTGAGCTTAAGTTTATAGACCACAGAGGCATTAAGGTATAGAGTATCAAACATATAAGTGCACCAGTTTACGCTTTGTCCCACTTAACTAATACTCACCTTATAGTACTGTACACCTCAGTATTTTGGGACCCCCTGCCCACATGGAAAATTTAATCATGAAGAATTCATACCGAATGTCAAAATGCCACACCGTACACTGCTGCATAATGTCTGGATGGTATGAAAAATGAGATACTGCTCAAGCTCCGTGATTTTAGGAATGTTTCCTTCCTTCCATAGGGAGCCTTGGATACCAACATGGAAATGATCAGATCCCTGAGGCTGTGAAACATCATCAGACAGCAGGTTAACTGCTGGAACAGAGAAACCCTTGACTGACGAGACTGACTTGCCAGACAGTGGAATTTACATGACTACTGGGAATTTATTTCAAAGTGAAGGACTTGAGTATTGCAAGTCAAATGTGCATTGTCATATTTACTGTTTGTTAAATATCATTTAAAGACTATTTAAATGTTTCTTTGGCTAACTACTACTTCATTATTTTCTATGCCTGCTTACCTGATGTCCTAGCCGTGAGTACTGCTTGAACACGTTTGCACCTCTGGACCTTTCTGAAGACTTCTGGAACTTTCTGCAGTGATGGCCCTCATGGCACTCCAGCTGCTGGGTTTTCTCTTGGGCATGCTGGGGTTCTTTGGAACAGTCATCGCCATGGTGATGCCCCAGTGGCGATGCGCCGACTACGTGGGCCCCAACATCATCACGGCTATGGCGTACATGAAGGGGCTGTGGATGGAGTGCGTGTGGAACAGCGCGGGTATCTACCAATGCGAAACCCATCGCTCCTCGCTGGGTCTGCCCAAGGATCTGCAGGCAGCCCGGGGCCTCATGGTTATGTCCTGCCTGAGCTCCATTCTGGCCATCACCCTCGCCGCTACGGGCATGGAGTGCACACGCTGTGTCCACCGGGCCCCAGCCAAGCGAGCTCTGGCCACGGCGGGAGCTAGCTGCTTTGTCATCGCGGGCCTGCTCTGCCTGGTGACTGTGTCCTGGACCACCAGTGAGGTCATGCAGAACTTGTCCAACCCCCTCCTGCCTGACGCCTTGAAGTTTGAGGTGGGACAGGCTGTCTACGTTGGGTTTGTCTCCGCCAGCCTCAGTCTCACCGGTGGGGCAGTGCTTTGCCTCTTCTGTGGCGACTCAAAGAAAAACATCCCTCAATCCCATAATGCCTTTCAGGCTCCCGACTACCATCCCCTTGCAGAATGGAATCATGCCCTGTCTCATTACTCAACCTCCAGCAGCGGCTACAGGCTCAGTGATTATGTGTGAGCAGGGCGGCAGAGAGAGATTATCATAAAGATGTTAAGACCCAGAAAGGCGGACATCCCTGCTTTCGACTTGGGGCCAAATACAGACGGATTCTCGTATTTACAGTGATTGTTATTAAGCTAAGAGATACGCAGAGAAAAGGGGAAATGCTGGATCTATGATTTGTTGGGTGACACACTATGGAAATGCTGTAGCTGACATTTTCTGTACTGGCTGAGGTGAATTCATCCAAGGAAAGGAAACTAGGGGTTTTTAGTGCATTTCACCTGAAGAGGGCACCATACAGGCAGCAAGGAAGAGAAAAACCAGTATTCTGTGTAGAAAGTATAGGGCGCCAAATCCTCCTGATGCAGACTCTATGCAAAAAAAACAAAAAAAAACAAGCTTTCACAAACCATAGCTTTAAAAAAGAAGGTATAATCATCTGAGGCAAACCATTAATTACAACTGTGCACATTTACAGCATAAGCCCCCTTGCTCTGATGGGCAGCGTGGGTCTTCAGACACTGCCCAGCTGTCGGTTTAATCTGTGGCTTCCTGCCAGTCACTGAGAAACTTTGCAATATGGCACCCATCTGTTAATTCCCACAGACAGTTTTCATGAAATGAGGAGAACCATGTATATAAAGTTCTTTAGGACAAATTAACTGGTGCGTTACATAAGCAGCCATTGATATTGTAAGCAATATAGATAATATGTGTCCTTGTTTGTAAATAAATTGCAGATTTATTTTTCTTGCACGTTTAATTTGGCCATTTTCATTTTGGCCCCTAAAGAAACTGACTTTAACATCTATGTTTCTGTGAACTTCCTTTTGAAACTTAGTGAAATGATGCAGTCTTTGTAAAACGTTTCTCTGTAATGCATTTCCTTTGTCTTGCTGTTTTTTTTTTTTCATTTTAGCTAAATGAATAGCTAAAACCACAGTTTAAATTATCAAAAAGTGAATAACATGAACATGGAAGTTATGTGCAGTTAGAGCAGCTGTACAGATTGAAGTTGGAGGTCCAGTATGTTTAAATAAAGGAACATGTATTAAACTTAACATTGGAATCTCATTCAGTTGTGTTTTTATCAGATTGATTGAATCTTTGCTATTGTAAAGGTACAGTTGTGCCCAAAAGTTTACATACACCTGAGTAAAATACATTCAACTTCCATTTATATATCATTTATGTTAAGATGCCGATCCAGGAAGGAGGCAGACCCCGAAATGCAGGAGCCGGGTTTATTAAGACAGACAGGGCCAGTAACACACAATGTCAATAGGGAAATCCGTAAGAATAGTCGGGTCGGGTGCTGAAGGGTCGAAGCCGGGGAGATCAGTCCTACGAAGAGGGACAGGACGATGAGACGATGGGATGGACCAGGCAGGGCGAGTGGATCAGGCGGGCAGGACAAGCGAGGGAAGCAGGAACAGGGATGAAGGCAGGGCGAGCGGAACCAGGCAGGGGCGCAGGGCAGGTGAGACGGCAGGGCACGACGACACAGGCAGGGAAAGGAGAGGAGACACAAGACAGATAAATGCTCGGTAATGCTCCAGTACATGGCAACAATACTTCGCGACTGCTGTTAGTGCAGTCGCGCTTTAAGTATTAGACCGGCTAAAGAGGATAATTGCTAATTGTTGTGCTGCCCTGCCCTTGTGGGCGTGACAATTTACTGTTTAATATCCAACATTCAATGCATTCCTATAATGATGTCAACCAATCTCTTTTATTTCCATGACTTATTTCAACAGCTCTTTCATTTTCAGTGGTTTTATTCACAGTTCAGTTAATGAAGCTACATAATTAGTGGGTCAAAAGTTTACATACACCAGGGTGATCCGGTGCTTTTTTGCGTTTGCAACAGCGTGGCTTATCCCCAAATGGTTTTCATGTGTGTCCTATTGGTCCTTGATTGAAATTAACTTGTTCAGGTGGTGCAACCAGGGCTGTATAAAGGCCCAGAGTTACCTTCTAATGCCTAATTTCTACTTGATCCAACATGGGAATAGGAAAAGAACACTCTGAAGACCTAAGAACAACAATAATACAGTTTCAGAAGTCAGGAAACTCTCTAGGTGCCATAGCCAGGCAACAGTATTTAGGTCATCTGTCCAGACAACTGTACAGAGATATCAAAAGTTTGGGACAGTGAAGACCCTTAAAAGATCAGGCTGGCAGTCGAAATTGACGTCAACCGATGAGAGGGCATTGGTCCGAAAGGTCTGCTTCAATCCCAAGATGACAAAGAAACAAGTATGCCAAGAATTGAAGGATTCAGGAATCGGTGTCTCACTGTCCACAGTCCAGAAGGTCCTACATCGTAATGGGCTAAGGGGCTGCAGAGCATGAAGAAAGCCCCTTCTTCAAAAACACCACCTTAAGGCGAGGCTGAAATATGCAAGAAAGCACAAGGATAAAGATAAAGGCTTCTGGACACATGTTCTCTGGTCTGATGAAACGAATATGGAACTTTTTGGCTCTAATGACCAACAGTATGTTTGGCGACAAAAAGGAGAGGCCCTCAACCCAAAGAACATAGTGCCCACTGTGAAGCATAATGGTGGAAGCATCATGCTTTGGGGCTGTTTTGCTGCTAGTGGTCCAGGAGCACTGTGTAAGATAGATAGCACCATGAAGAAGAATTACCTGGACATACCTCAGGGGAACCTGAAGCGGTCTGCTTGAAAGTTGAGCCTTGGACATCGTTGGAAGTTTCAACAAAACAATGACCCAAAGCATATATCCAAGTTGGTCATAGGATGGCTTCAGCAGACCAAAATTGATGTTTTGGAATGGTCAACTCAAAGCCCGGATTTAAATCCTATAGAGAATTTGTGTCCACAAAAGGAAACCCACTAATTTGAATGAACTGTACAACTTCTGTTAAGAGGAATGGGTAAGAATCCCGTCTGAGTATTGTAAGAAGCTAATGGTTATCCTGCTAGAATGACTGCAGTTCTAAAAGCTAATGACAATGCAACAAAGTATTAGACAATATGAGGTTAGGGTGTATGTAAACTTTAGACCAGGGGTAACCAATCTTATCCACAAAGGGCCAGTGTGTATGCGGGTTTTCGCTGCAACTCCCTAATTAGATTACTAATTAAAGGACTGATTGGCTGAAAGAGTCCTCACACCTGGGTTTGAACAGCTGACCTACAGGTTATCCCAAAAACCTGCATACACACCAGCCCTTTGCAGATAAGATTGGCCACCCCTGCTTTAGACCTACAATTTTTGCATTGTAAATAAAACCATTGAAAGTGAAAGAGTTTCTGTAGTCATTCATGGAAATAAAGATTGGTTGAAATTATAGTAGGAATGCACTGAATGATGAATATTAAACAGGAAATTATATCGAAATGGAAGTTGAGCATATAATGCTCCGGTGTATGTAAACTTTTGAGCATGACTGTATATAAGAATTTAAGCACAACATACACATATAGCAATCTAGGACAAATTGTGCAGTTGAATTAATAACTGCTACAATTATTACTGCTTGTCTACTATAGAATTTTGTTCTATAGTTTTGTCAGCTATCAAAGAACAAATCGATTTTTAATGTTTGTCAATGACTGAAAGAAGTCCAGATGTTGAAATGGTATGCCTGACAACCTATAATCAATTTCAGCATTTTACTGTTCTTTTGAAGGGGCCAGTGGGAGCCCTGTAAAAGGCTGACCGTCATGAGGAATAGGGCTTATCTGATGCAGCTGGCCTCAGCATTATGTGTCACATGGAATTGTTTGAGGTTAAAAGTGTCAGCTTCAACGATACAATTTTTGCTGAGTTTTAATTGTATCTAAACCACAAGTGTCCCTGTTAAATCCACTGATACGGTACATAAATATGAATTGTGTTTATACATCATATACAATACTATGCAAAAGTCTTAGGCAGCCAAAGAAAATGATGTTTAAATGATCTTCATGTTGATATAAAACTTTATTATGCCTGTCAAAATGTGTCAACTTAGTCGTTTCAAAACCTCTCCCCAAATCACCCCAGTGTTTGCTGGAATTCGCAGTGTTTGCCCACATTTCTGTTCGCAGAATTTTTGGACTCAACCACAAGTACACTTCGTATAGCTAATCAATATATCACTGACCATTTTAACTAATTAAATTAATTAAGTGAGCTGGTGGTGAAATTTAATAAACACATGGAATAGCTGAGGTGCCCCCGAGGAGAGCCTTGGGACCTGAAGCAGCATTCATCTAACCATCTGACAAAGTTACAAAGTAAACTTTTGTATAACAGAAAAAATTCTTACAAGTATTTATTGTGTTACTCTTAATTTGCAAGTGTTTTAATGCTAAATTGTGTGTTTTCTGAGCAAAAGTGCACATACTACCCAGATAAGCAGCTTTAAACATTTATTTTGACTGCCTAAGACTTTTGCACAGTACTGTATGACAGGTCTACGTTCAGGGAACTGTATGTGTTGTTCTCTCTGATCTTCTGTTAAAAAAATATTTAATATAAAGTCATACTATTGGTGATTTTCAGCCTGGGGTGCATATATTTATAAGTAACATGTAAGACCATGTCACTATTAAGAAACAGATATCATTATCTCATTTGCCTCATTAAGACAAGGAACTACTCTTACCAAACACAGATCATGCTTACTGTTCCTCACAGTTCCTTTATATGGCAATTTCTGTATGTGGCTAATTCCTGAATTCCTGATGTACAGCTCCAACTCATCCACTGAATGCAATATTGGACCAAAAATCTATATGCATCATCTTCATGTCTTACATATGAATTCAACTGGTAGCAACAACAATAAAGATAATTAACACCTGAGTTTGAACAGATGACCTACAAGACAATAAAATTTATCAGATACATATGAATCGGCGAGACATATAGCAAACCCATGCAACTCCAACACAAATCCTGGCCATACAATTGAGTACAATTGTGTTTTATTTGCAGAACTACTTTTCAATCAAAAATCTATATTATGCAGGTATTTTGCACTGTGTACCAGTTTATCAGTCAAATGAAATTTTTGCATATCCCTCAGCTATGGTTAGTATGTGTATGTCCCTAACAATATTGTGGGGGTACCGTGTGTGATCTGGGGGGTTTCGGAGCTGATTTGATCCCTACTGATGTTGAGACCAAACTTATGCCTTGCCCTCGGCCCAGAAATTGTTGATCTTAGTTCATTTAGTAATACATATCCATCAACCCATTGTCTGTACCCACTTGTCCTATGCAGAGTCATATGGCCTATCCTGGAAGCTACAGGTGTCTGGTTCTGGAGAAAAACATTGAAACTCCACACACATGGATCCAGAGTTGAGGCTCAAATACCTGACCCAGAGGTGCAGGGCAACAGTGCTAACCGCTGTGCCTCCATGCCATAATACATTAGCTTGCTTTTTACTTTATATTTATTTTTTTTACTGTTTGAGAAACTTGAAAATCTCATTGTCATGATGGATCTCCTTTGTTCTTCCTCTTGCTATGACAACCTTGCGCATTAAATCATTCCTGGTGAGTGGTGACACAATTATCTTGTATCATCTATGCCAAGGGTAGGCAATCTAATTAGATTACTAATTAGAGGACTCATTGGCTGAAGTTCTCACACCTGAGTCTGAACAGATGACCTAAAGGTTATCCCAGAAACCTGCATACACACTGACCATTTCCGAAAAGATTGCTTCCCCTGGTCTACTCAGTACCCGCGGTTAGCCCTTGGGTGACCACTAGGGGGAAACAGTAGCCCGTGTTACTCTCCAGCAGAACTGGACTCCGTTTAACGTACTGGTTTTGAATATGCTGAAGAAAAATTCAGTCTAGAACACAGTTCGTGCAAGTGATGTTTGCCAATGTTTTCTACTCTTAATTGAGTGTAGAAAATGTATGTATAAAATTAGTTTATGCTTATCGTTTGTAAACGTTTTGCTTGTTCCACAAATGTCCTGCTTTATGTTTTACGTCCATTGGTTATCCTAGCCACCCTTTGTGGACTATTCCAAATATGATTTATATGCAACAGTCACAAACGACTAGAACAGAATGTGACCTAACACAGCAGCATTTGTAAACACAGATACTACAGATAATCCAAATTTAAAGAAACACCAGATTTTTACCATTCTAATTCAGATTCGCTTTAGAGAACGAATTTTAACTTACATTAAATTGACCACTATATATAGCAATAGTTTGTTACGCTTTTTTGAATGCATCAACTTCGTCCTGTTCCTCGTCTAATCTAATATAGACCTAATCAGTATAAATACAGTCTAACATAATTAGTATACATTTAGAATTCAGAATGTTCGAGACAATGAAGATAGCATGAAAATAAGAACAGTGGGTTACTATCGATTTTGGTTAAAAATTAAACGGTACTACAGTAGCCTATATATAATTGATGGAACATATTGCACTTAGACTCTCCGTTTATTATAAGTGAAAGCGGTTGTTTGTGATAGGTGTGGCAAATAATGATAATTTTACTAAATTTCCCGGAGGAACCTTCCCGAGGGATTAATAAAGTACTATCTATCTATCTATCTATCTATCTATCTATCTATGTAATTCAGCTACGAATACCACCGCGACAAAAAAACTCAACTTCAGCACCAAGGATAGAGTCTTTCGCTGTCAAAGGACACTTCATCACCAGCCTGTGGTATATAAATAAGTTTGCATAACAGCGCATGTAAAGAGAATAAATTATGAAGTAACAGTAAGTCGACACTGGACGTAAATGAAAGCTGCAAAACATACATCTATAAACTCACTGGTTGTCTGCCTCATGCTATTTTCAATTAACCAATCGGGCTATTTTTGTCTACCCCCTGGAAGACCTTCAGAGACTTACTCCTCATTTGCACAAACTGACATCCTTATTCATACAGCGGCCTCCATTCACATCTCTCTGACGTTAATCTTCCACAGACCTCTGACGAAAACTGGTCCCTTATAAGACCCAGGTAAAAATACGCACCATCTGTGTCATCTGTGTCAATTTCCTGGAATAGAAGAGGTTTCTCCGCAACTTCCCCACGTCTTTCGTTTTTCGATATTTCTTGTATTCTTTGATTTCCGTCGTTTATAAGTGTTACTGGAGTAAATCTCAAGAACCAATTTCCAAAGGTAAGCAAAGCTTTCCAAGTCTTCTCATTTCTGAATAAGGTCCAACTGCTTCTGTTATGTTCTAAGCAAAAGTTGTTTTAATACGAAAAAATGCCTTAATAGCGAAATGAAAACGAATTCGGACACTTCTAGTTTAAAGTAAGTTGTGTGCGTGCATTTGCCTGCGTTTTTGCCATTTCATCAGCGGTCTTTTACTCTACCAATGAAAATAAAAGTAAAAAAATAAATAAAAGGAGACCATCATTTATTTTTCACCATAGCCACAAAATTAAACGTGCACCTTAAAAAAATCTTTCATAAAATGAGACGATAGTGAGTTAGAATTCATTCTTCACCCAAGCCACATCACCCACATTAGTCTACTAATTTTATTTCGTTTGCTTAGTAAATATCAGGCTTATAGCATGCTGCAGTTCAAACCCCACGTTGTTATAGCCTATAATTTTTATAATACACGTAAATCAGAAATCACGTCAAATTAACCTTTATCTATAAATTCTTTGTGATGCGTTAAAATAATCGTTTAGGTAAATCTTAATGAATGAACATACTGTGACGAGATATTTTGTTAAATTAGGCGTGTTTCAGCGAATCTCTAACTTTGCTCTCTTTTTCTTTTTGTTGGTAGTCGGGGCAGCCTGACCTGCCGCTGGCTCCCTTCACCCAGCTCTCGATGACCCAGGCGTGCTCCTGTCCACAGTGATCCCCACGGCCGAGGATGACGATCCACGTGGAGGGGCTGGCGGCCATCGTTATCTTCTACGTGCTGATTCTCCTGGTGGGGATATGGGCGGCATGGAAGAACAAGAACTCCGGTGTCGAGGAAGGCGCCGACCGCAGCGAAACCATCATGGTCGGCGGGAGGGATATTGGGCTGTTCGTAGGAGGATTTACAATGACTGGTAAGTACGGCAGCGACCTGCTTCCTCTGTTTGGGGCCAGTTTTGTTTTCAATTCAGTTAATTTTCTATTATGACCCATCAAACCATAAATATATGTATGTATAAGGCTGTGAACCACTGAAAAGAAAATGTGCAACAAAATATAAGATGAATAAAATCTTTCTCATCGTCAATGTCCAAATTTTGAAGATATTATAATGTCATCATTAATATTAATAATAATTTTTGTAAAAGTGTTTGCTTTTGCGTGCTTAGAGTGCCGCATAGTAATGGGTGTTTTCTTGAGTGTGTTTGATCAGCAAAGTCATTGGTTTAAGAACACACTTAGTGCGTTGATTTGATAATTAAATGCTCCATAAGATTTTAACAACAAACTTTCTTTGATGCTGTTTTCCTCATTTCGGAAGCCCCGAAGATAAAGTAGGTTTAGATGCATTTTATTAAACGGAGGATTTATGAATTATTGATGCGTACCCTATCTTAATAAAATGCTTTGTGGCAATTTTGAGTCACCAGTCTTGTTCCATCTTGTTATGCCTATAAAGCATAATCCAAGAGACAAACTTGCATTATAATATTTAGTGGTGTCCCATAATAAACAAGAAGTCATTTTGTCGAAACAGTTTAAAATTGTATCTTTTTTTCTTTCTTTTTTCAGCAACATGGGTCGGAGGAGGCTATATAAACGGCACCGCCGAATATGTGTACCTGCCGGGCTACGGGCTGGCTTGGGCGCAAGCTCCTTTCGGATACGCGCTCAGTCTGGTTGTAGGTGCGAACTAATAAACCCCATTCCCGTGCAGCTTATTGTGATCCTTCCTTATTGTGCAGCTCTGGTAGCTAGTGCCTTTCTGGCTACTTTTAAAAGGCTGCACGTTTTAGATGATGGCTAAAAGCACAGCTTTGTTTGTTGTGTTGTAATAAAAATAGTGTTTACGTTTGCTTTTTGCCAAACATAATGAAGCATTTTCAAAATCTTTAATGTGTCAGTCACACAATGCTCTGTACCTTCAGGTGATACAGAACTGGAAAACAGAGTTTGACTGTGAAAATTTTACTGCAGTACAGCAATAGTATATTCTGGAAGGGGATGAAATTATAGCATAGTGTAATAGCAAAGGGCTGCTTTAGCATAGGGATTCATGCTGTACATCCTCGACATTTAGGTGGCCTGTTCTTCGCTAAGCCCATGAGGTCGAAGGGCTATGTGACCATGCTCGACCCATTCCAGCAGCTGTATGGGGAAAGGATGGGAGGTCTTCTCTTTATCCCAGCGCTCATGGGCGAGATCTTCTGGTCAGCCGCGATTCTTTCAGCCCTGGGTATGCAGACAGTCATCTTGGTGTCAATGCTCACAGAAATCAAAGACTACTAGTTCCAAGGCATACACTTTATCTTCAACTTGAGTTGTACCAGAGCCAGGATCACCCATTTACTGCCTTCTCTAACGTGACAGGGGCCACCCTAAGTGTCATCGTGGATATCAACATCAACATGTCGGTAATCATCTCAGCCCTCATTGCCATTTTCTACACGCTTGTGGGAGGGCTTTACTCAGTGGCTTACACTGATGTGGTTCAGCTCTTCTGCATCTTTCTTGGCTTGGTGAGTCTGCCTACCTTCTTTTTCAAGAACTAGAGGCTTTTCCGAAACACAAAACACACGCTCTGTTAATTTTTGGACCTGGTAAAGCATAACTGTAACCACTTTAGTATTGCCCTGATAGATGTCCATCTTCACTTCACATCTTTCCTACTGATTAATCATGGACACACTAGAAATACAGTGTATTATGTGGGATCACTTCATAATAGCTTAGAGTGTACAGTCAAAATATGGCTTAGGAATACCACAAGTGTAAACTTTCACCCATTTACTGAAGTATTATTTAGGTTGATTGACAAACATAACATAAGTTCAACTCTGGGGATTCAATCCCATCACCTTTTGGTTAGGAATCACGCACTGGATCTGTTGGCCTGACTATCTGGTATGGTTATCTCAACAGCTAGGGAAATAAATACACATAGTTAATACATTTAATTGTAGCCTCAGGTCCATTTGCGCACACAGCAGTAGCGTCTTTGTGACAAATTGCCAATTAATACAATCCGTTGTGTCCTAAACAGCTCACGCTCTGCCTCGCTTCCATTTGCAGTGGGTCAGCGTGCCGTTCGCATTATCGAACCCGGCTGTGTCTGACATCACGGTCACAGCAGTCAAGCAGATCTACCAGAAGCCCTGGGTGGGAAGCCTAAAGTCCTCAGACACGTGGATGTGGCTTGACAACTTCTTCCTGCTGGTAAATTCAGCCCTGAAATGCTCTAGTTAATGTTATTCAGTTATTCAGATTAGCCTGATTTTTTTCAGCTTTAGGGCAAATTTCAATTCGCTGCCATATGATCCTAAACACAGTTAAAATAACAGTAATTTGTCTGCTTTATGAATTAGTAATGAGACCAAGTGACTTTTTAGAAATGATCTGAATTAATCAAAAGCTAATTTTAATCTTGGCATTGTTTAAAAACTATAGAAGAAATGCATTTCTTAGCATCATTCTATGTGCTAGATGTAACCCAGTAAGAGCTGTTATCAGTATAGCTGCAGTGACACTGCTATGTCACTAATATAAGAGTTATTGTGTATTGAATGTGATGTGCGGCTGTTACTTTGTTTTCGCTGCCTTTTTGGTGTCTGTATTTACAATGGCGTTTTTGTTTCTAGATGTTGGGGGGGATTCCCTGGCAGGTGTATTTTCAACGGGTTCTTTCTGCCTCTTCAGCTACCTACGCCCAAGTCCTCTCCTTCCTGGCTGCCTTCGGCTGCTTGGTCATGGCCGTGCCCTCGGTCCTGATAGGAGCCATAGGGGCCTCCACAGGTAAACGTGCACCCGGCGTCCTCATGGTGACGAGCCGCTGACACCATGCGAGGCGTCTGCAGTGGCTCTATGCGATGGCTGCTTTAAGTCACAGCTCTCTGAAAGGGCCTGCGGGATCCCTCCTGTCACTGTAAGGCTTTAGCAGAGGCGGACATTTCAGGTCCAGAAAGTAAAAATCCAAACCAGGATTTTGTTTCAACCAACCAGTTAAGTACTCT
>JAODLC010000001.1:36474224-36543513 GCA_026781145.1 Hippopotamyrus pictus
TATGCTCAACTGGTTGGTTGAAACAAAATCCTGGTTTGGATTTTTACTTTCTGGACCTGAAATGTCCGCCTCTGGGCTTCAGCAAAAGGACAACCAAGTTATGCATGACCTCTGTCACACGGGGGATTTAACAGTGTTTGTTATACTTCCATGCTTTAAGAACACTTTTACATGAATACAGTCACGCATGACTGAAGAACCTTCTATCTAATGATGAGTCGTACATCTTATGCTGGGAAGTTCTCCCGCAAGCAGAGTGCAACATCATCGTTTTGAATCCATAATCCATACACACCTCAGATGGCCCGAGAAGTACCTCCCAACCTCCTGCCCTTGTTGTTTGCACCCAGGATGGGTTCCTTCTGCCATTAGAACTTAAAAACACTTCAGACACAAGCAAGTCAATTACAACAGATGGTTCCTGTCATCTATTATTGAGGGGTATCCATTTGATGGCATGAATTCCGTAAATATTACATCTGAATGACATTAATTAACTGTCTTGCTCTGCGGTTTTTCCATCAAAGACACAGCTGATCACCACAGTTCCAGTGAGAAGAAAAGGCAGGTTGAAAAAAGACTTTATGGATGAGTATAAGATAACAAAACATGCTTTTGGTGTAAAACTGAGACTCCATGTTTCTAGAGTTTGTGAAAGGACATCTTACAGATTAGAGTTTTAAAAAGCTGGTATAAGATTAGCCAAGCAGCTGTGAGCAGAATTTGATCAGATTGCCAGTCCAGGGACATGGTTTACAGACAGTGATTTGAAAAAAAAAATGCAAATTATGGTCACTTGGAGACAGTTTGTGTGAAATGAAATGATTGCTGAAACATACATTAATCCTCTAATTTGTAACATGCCCTCAGAGCAGGGTATCGCTTCAGTAGCTCATTGGGGAGCGCTCACTTAGGATGCAACTGGCTTCATGAAGGACACATTCATCTAACCCACTGGCTAGATGCCGTTTGATATTGTCCCACATGCATGAAGGCTGTGTGATAGTTAACTCAGGACCTGGTCCACCATTTATTTACAGTAACTACATGATTCTGTATAACTACTGTGACATGGTTTCGGGGAGGTTAATGTAACTATGTACTTAAGATGGACAGAGATGACTAATTTAATGCTGAATGTTGCATCGCTGTGGCTTAAATCCTGCTGAAACCAAACTGGCCTCTGTTATGTTTGTCACAGACTGGAACATGACCACCTATGGGGCCATACCGCCCATGGAGAAGGACGAATCAGACATGATCTTGCCCATCGTGCTCCAGCACCTGTGCCCGCCCTATATCTCCTTTTTTGGCCTGGGCGCAGTATCGGCTGCAGTGATGTCATCAGCTGACTCATCCATCCTCTCTGCCAGTTCAATGTTTGCGCGAAACATCTACAAGCTGGCCTTCCGCCAGTCGGTAAGAGGTTCTTTGTGTGTGTGTTTTGGATAAAAGCTTTTTGGTGCAGTCAGTTACCCTTCAGTCAAATCTCTCCAGGATATTTGTGGTGAATTGTTTTGGAGGAAAAAGGTAAATGTATAAGTGCCTAATGTGTGTCCTATACACTACTTCAACCATTTTTCACATTACTGAAGTTTTTAATGTGAGGAATCCACCCTTGGGTCCTCTCCAATGAGTACAGCTTGCTACCCATTAGCAACATCTGAGCCAACATGCTAATCTTGTTATAATGTGTCAGACTCAGTAATCAACCACAGCCAGGGACTTTTCTGGGATCTGGAATATGTTGCTTTTTATTAATTTGTCCTTGTTGTCTCTTTCAATCACAATAAATGGCGGCATTTCTCAGCTTTACTACTTAGGGGACAATACTGCTAAATACTGCTATTGATAAATGTATAGTATTGATTTGTACAGTAAAACCAACGAGAATGTTAGTAAATTTGTGTGAAAGGCTTCTCGCACTTGTGCCACTTAAAGGAGTCTTTAAAGGTACCTGAGTGTTGATGGTTCTTTCACAGGCATCGAGCCGTGAGATTGTGTGGGTGATGAGGGTCACCATCTTCGTATTTGGCGCCCTTGCCACAGCGATGGCCCTGCTGACAGGCACGGTGTACGGCCTGTGGTACCTGAGCTCCGACCTGGTCTACGTCATCATCTTCCCCCAGTTACTCAGCGTCCTCTTCGTCAAGGGCACCAACACCTATGGCTCCGTCGCTGGCTACATTTTCGGCCTGGTGCTACGTGTGGGGGGCGGGGAGCCCTACCTCAAACTGCCCCCATTCATCTACTACCCCGGTTGGCACTTGGAGGAGAAGGTGCACCACCTCACGAGGGAGGTCGAATATGTGGTCGTGCAGCAGTTCCCCTTCAAGACTGTGTCCATGCTTGCGTCTTTCCTGGCGAACGTGGCCTTCTCCTACCTGATGAAATACCTCTTCGAGAGCGGGAAACTGCCCCCGAAGTACGACTTCCTGGATGCCGTCCTTTCGAGGCACAGCCGAGAGATCATGGACAAGACCACTCTGATGAACAGTGACAACATCACGCTGTCGGAGCTGGCCCCGGTGAAACCGCGGCTAAGCACCACGCTGGCGGGAACATTCACGAACAAGGAGATGCTGAGCGAAGGGGAGACGAGTCCCGATACCTCTAATAACGAGATCGACTAGAGCCCCCTCGGCTTGGATAAAGACACAATCAGACCCTCCTGCTCAGTATCAGCAAAGTTTTTTAATTCAGTGAAATGTGCCACTCCACTCAGTTTCTCATCCACTTCAGTTGCTGCTAAGACACATTTTAAAGAAAAAAAAAACACTTGGTCAGAGAAGGAGGGCAAAGTGAGAGAAGGACTGCGGAATTCACCAGGAAGCAGTGAGGAGAATCAGGGAATGGTGGCAAATGACATGAATCACTTAGCCATCCAGTGGGTATGTATGGGACTCTCTCAAATCTTTCAGCATTACAGATAGCGCTTAGGACAGAGCAAACTGCCAGAGCCATAATGTTTATTAGTGGTAAAATCATAGAAGCTATTTTGACATCTCTTAGAAAAATATTTATTTTTTAAGAAGTTCACAAGTGTTCACGCAGGCAAACATGTATGGGTACGTTCTAACAGTAGTAGATCTTTACTAGAGCTGAAATGCCAGTCCTGTGCTTTTAGCCATTTGTGGTGTATGAACTTATAAATGTGTGAAGAGTGCCAAATTACTGGCATCACGTACAAGTCAGAAAACAAGAAAGATACACAGTAGATGTATATATAAAAAAAACCAAAGCTTGGTAAGGGTAATATATCATTGTTATTAAAGATGTAGAAGACATACAGTATATATGAACCAAGCCTTTTAACATGAAAAGATGGACGTGAGCTGTCCTTCCTGTAAGCTGCACTTCTGTTAAAGTATGACGTGACTGTATTTCTTGTGCTATACGTGTCCTGCTGAATATTGACAGTGGGAGTCTCCAGCTTGTCAGAATCTTCTGCTTGTCTCTTCTAAATATCAAGCGTGCGGTCATTGCCATGGAGACAACAGGGAAGTAAAACTGCTTCAGGGTGTGTTAGTCTGGCCTGTATCAAAGTGATGTATCAGGAAAAGATGCTTAAACTTATGGTATCATATTTCGGTCAACACGTGTGATTGTTTTCATATTGTCAAATATATGTGTAGTGTGCTTTCCATATGAGTATATTGTAGATTTTAAAATGCATTAACCGCCTTATTCATCTGGGGACTAAGTCTGATCCTATGCAATGTACTGGTGGAGAGTATTATGAAGTATTGTTGAATGTGAATGTACAGTCTGCTAAGGGTTAAATAGACAGAAACGTTTACATAGTGTTTCACTCTACATCTATAAAGTGACCAGAAATTACTGTGTGACGCACTAGACAAATACTTGTGATTTTTTTGTTGTTTTATTATACATATGTAAAGAGATATATATGTGTATTCAATAATGCAATAGACTTTTAAAATGTACCTCTATAAACCACTTTTCAGTTTGGTGGCAAATCACCACTTACATCTCTATTTATGGGAGTGTCCATACAAATTATTGTGATCAAAATGTAAGTTATATTGAATAAATTATATTATTTATCAGTATCATGTCTGGTGTTCTTCTCGTCCTTGGGTAGAAACTATATCTATAAAATAAATTTATGTTTACATCACTTGTTCCATAGAACAATACTTCATTCCACGTCTAAAAAGAGAAGCATCTACAAACAGCAGGTTGATAACATGAGGAGAGCTCTTCTGGCCATTCGTGGACATTCCTAACCATGGTTTCTTATCCCTTGAGGTTTCAGAGGGTCACTGTAATTTGGGATTTGCATGTGCGCAGGCAGAATGACACATCTTTTATGTGACGGATTAATCTCCAGACAATTGCACATGACGCTCCCCCAACAGTCCGACATGGTCCTTTCCACAGGAACGAGGATGACGTCCATCTCATCTGTTTCTTTATGACCCCATAGATGTGGCTTCCCACCAGCTGCACATATTAAATCTCGTAGCTTCTCCTGATTGATGTTGCCCTGTGGATGCCGAATGGAGATAAAACACAATCTCGGTGTGGCAGCAAAGTGGCCTGATGGGGCTGCTAGCCAACACCCTCACGTCGGCCAAATTCCAGCTCAGCACAGAAATGTAAGACGTAGACACTAGAAAATACCGCAACTTCATCTGGTTCTGGGTTATATAAGATGGACGGGAGGATCCGAAGGATACAACAGGCAGAATGGGCCTGAGAGCCTGGCAGAGCTGGAAGGCCGTGTTTCCTCCGAAACAGCAAGAACATTCCCGGGTGCTTCCAAACAAACAAAGCAGCTATTATTCTGTGTCACTGTAATTAATGTTTGTCACACACCATTAATGGCTGTGCAAATGTTTGTCCGTGAAGGATATTACAACCTAATATAACACCTGTATTAATCTTGTTTACAAATGGCATGGATTGAGTTGATTTAGTGCAGTGGCTTTTGCTGTGTAAAATGTCTGCATTGAATATATACTTTTTGACTGGAAATATTTGTCCTCTTTCTCATAGGCTTTCTCCCATGTCATGTGGCACTGGTGGGTACGAACTGTAATATTTTTGAAGATTGAAGATTGAAGCCATGGAGCAGATCTTCGGGATCCCTTTCAGAAGGCTATGTTTTACTCTTTGTATAATAATGCAGAGACTCCCCTGAGGCCTGACATACCAATTTGTGGTTTTCATATGAGTGAGGCCCTCCTGTCTTCATCTTGGAGGCCCCTGTGGCACTTTACGCAACTGTGAATTCTCTCTAAGCCTGTGGAGACTCATGTAGGGAAAAACCCTCCAAGGCCTGTAGATCCAAAAATGTAATTAAATCTCTGAATGTAACAGACATTAGATGGTGGCCTTGGTGAGAGTCTGGAAGGAGAAGAAGGAACGGATGGTTTGTTGGGTCAATTGTATATCACATCAGTGACGTAGTGTGTGATATGCACGGTATGGTAGAATAAAACAGGTGGAAAATTTTGTTTTTCCTAGGTCAGCATCAAATAGTTACAGGAATCTACGGAATACACCCACATCACCCTAAAAACCTACCAAAAGCTGCCACACCACCCTACAGACCCAAAGAATGCATTATGTCCTGGTCTTTCGCTCCCTGTGTAAGCCTGGGAGTCACATCAGACAATGGCATCAAGGACAGAGTGAGCTCCATCACAAAGGCAGGAACGCTTCACTCTGCCCTCAACCAGTCAGCACGTGTCTCTGGGGTTTCTGGAGCGTACACACAATCGCGGTTTGTGCCTCATACCTCCCAAAGGGGCTCTTAAGAAAAGGCGGCTTCTGAAGGCGCAAAGCCAGGGAGGGGAAGTTAAGAGGTGCAGTCAGACTTACAGCAGTGCTCCTTTGTCTGTCTGTTCCCTTTCATTACTGATGGAGCACTAAAAATAAGCCCAGTGTCATTCATATTACTGTGAGTGCTCTCCTTCCTTGGGGGCGGGGACCTAAATCTGAACATAGGTAATTAAGGAAGGAAGCCGGAGCAGTGACGTACAGGCAGCGCCCGTCCAGCAGTGCTGTCCGCCATGTCCTCTGTGTGCCGCAGAGTAATTCCACTAATGCACACATCAGTGTCACTGCTGAATGTTATGGAAGCCTATAGAAGCTTCACAGCCTTAACAACTTGTCTAGCATATTAATGCATTCACTTTGTTAATATACAATAGTTATGGACACATGACAATGGAACAGTCAGCAGTGACACTATGCAATTCTGTTAAAGCAGTTTATTTTGGTGATGAATCCACCTCTTGCTGTAAGAAAGGGGTAGTATAACTGCGAGTCTCGTTAAAACTGTTTGAAGTTTAAGCTTAACTTACTCTCTTTCAGTGTCTATGCTGGGTTGGGTCCAAAAATTCTCGTCCAAAGATTCAAACTCGAAAGACCGAGACACGTTGCGCAAGCGCAGATGACGTGTTTTTTGCGTTCCGCGCTACTGCTCACCCCCCCTCCCTCTCCTAATCTTTGCTGAACTGGACGCAGTGCTTTCCCAGATGCCCCCAGGCGTAGTCGGGGACTTTATTAAAAGGAGTGCTCACCGACAGGTCATTAATAACACCGCGATTTATTTTACTCAGGGCTGCGGGCCAGTAAAAAATGGGCTTAGGTTTTTGTCGTTTCTCTCCAACTAAAAAAGCACGTTTTCTCTTTCAATAAGTATTTCTTAAAATATGTAAATGTATGTTAAGCCGAACGTAGAAAGAGCGTTTAACATCAGAATTGACCTGTAGCCTTTAAGACGAAGTCTATCGGCTCTTCTGCGTCTATGAAACCTACCTAATGTTACCGAAAACACTAGAGTCTGTGACAGAGACCAAACACTACATCGTCAGCTAAGTGTTGGAGCTTTCCGTTCAATTACCCTCCGATCGCAAGCTAAGCTCCCGCCGATCAATCTCCGTCCCGCGCAGCAGTGCGCTCTGCAGCCCGCTCCGGAGAGATGCGACGCGGCTGATCAATCTCCACTCCCCCGTAATTTGATTCACAAGCGGGACAGCACTCTTTTTCGTCCGCTTCCCGGCCCCGAAATAGCGGTGGCGACAGCCTGCAGATTTATTAGCAGCCATACGTCCAGAGCTGTCAGAGTGAACCTTCCTTACCGGTTTGTTTTCTCAGCGCGACGCGATACGGTCCATCCGGCACATCCAGCCAAGGCACCTTCGTGCAACGTCCAGCACGTAGTTATGAATTGCAAAAAAGCGATATAAACGTAAATGTAGTAAGTATCGTTTAAAAATAGGCAGTCTATCCTATGACTATGAATGTCTAAATTGTTACTAATTTTACTATGATCACACACGGATAGAGTTATGTTAAGTAAACTTCTGGGATATTTCAGTTTGAAACATGAGCAAAGAAGACATTAATAAGGGGTGTAACATGTCTGGCCTATTTAAGCCCTTATGACATGAGGACCTTTCTGTTTTATTTTAGAATTGTTAACAAATAACACTGTTGTGTGGTTAAATCCACCCTGCCCCCCAAGACAGCATCTTGACAGAAGTCAACAAAATACATGCAATTTTATCTCCTCCCAATAACCTTATTGATAACCTTGGGTATTATAGGGCAGGTCAATTCAGATGACCTGTTCTAAAGTTAACGCATACCGTAAACCAGTCAGTGTGACATCAACGTACAATTTGGATGATTGGTCAAATATCATTGGAGAGCCCATAATGGGTCACACTGGAATATATTTGCATGAGGCTCTGCGATTGTCATTTTAAAAAACCCAGCAAAAGAGACCAGGACACAGCATTTTAACAAAGTAAAACATATATTCTGTCTTGTTAATACTAAGAAATCCTTTAGAGATAGCCCCATTCATTTTATTCTGTCATTAAAATACAGGATATATACACTTCAGTGCCAAAGCACAGAATATTTTAATGAATATAAGGGGGTTTCTATCTGATCCTGGGTGCTATTGTGCATGCCACTTACAATTAACCTCATAACACGGTTTGAAAGACTGTTACAAAGCAACACTCTGTTAACAGCTGCTAGATACATACAGTAATTTATAGGCGTGTAAAATTTCATTTGAAAAAAATAAAAGTTAGCTTAACTTGTTTTTCACCAGCAATACTGATGGTAGTCATTGCATTTGGCGTGCTATTTCTCACACCTGTCCCTGATTAGTAAATCAGGTAATTGTGCCTGCTGTGAGCTGGTCACGGTTAGGGCATACTCACACTTAGCCTGGTTGCCTCGTACTGTGCCCAAACATGATTGCCCCCCTTGTCTACTCCCCCCTGGTATGAGTTCACATTACACTTAACATTCCCGACTTGAGCATGCTTTCCATCATTACCGTGCAAATTTTTGTGTTGAAGAAAACAAGAATATTAGCTTTGCACAGCGCAATGGAGTTCATGATTAATGTCCTTATTTTGTGGCTTATTTGGAGTTGTTTTGGGCACAATGACACATGGCACACATATATTTATCGAGTTTGCAATGCAGTGATTTTCCTTTAATCATGCTGCACGTATAAACATAGTACTGTATTTTTACCAGATATCTCAGAGCTTTTGTGTGTTGCATCCAGTTGTTCCTGGATATTCTCATCAGCCCTTAAACCAAACTGATCCCTTTGCTGTTAAATGTTTGGTACTATCCGATTTGTACAGCCTACCCAAGCTGTTCCTTCCAGACTCAGTTCATGTATAGTGTACATGTGCGCATAGTTGTGCCTGTCGCATCATTGACGTCATGTCTCTGATCCATGCTTGGGCAAAGTTAGCGATCACATTGAATGCATACTGTGCTCAAGTCCAATAGATCCATGCCTGGTCCCATCTCTTCAAGTCAAGCAACCTGGACCTTGAGGGTCAAACGTGCTTGGGCATGGTATGGGTTGCCTAGTGTAAGTACACCTTTAAAGCCCAACCTTATTTAATCATAGTAATGAGAAATTCTCACTGCTCAATTATCGCCATCGCTCTTAGAGCATAGGGTTCAGCTGGCTCTTAGTCAGAGTATTGTTTTATGGGACTAGATGGAGTAGGTCTGTTTCCTTTGTGCTTGTTAGTTACCAGCAGGTACTAGCATGGTGGTTTGGGTGGCTTGGGGTTTCATGGTCCTTGTTGACCTGCATCTTGCTTTGGATTTCTGGTTAGCCAGTTTCTTGTTCATCCATCCTATGGTGTTAGGGTCGGCACCAACCTGTTTTTAAGTTTAAAATGCATAAAAGCACCACATAAATTTGTATGATGCATCAGGAACCTCTATTTAAATAAAATAAATAAAAAACACTAGGCAAGGCATGTCCAGACATGTAAGGCAAGATAAGACCAATTCAGTTTATTTATATAATCCTCTTTATTTTACCATTATTTTTTTTATTGAAAACAAGAGGTATGCTGTCAAAAGAAAGGTCCAGAAAGCCACACCAAAAATATTAAAACCAATCATTGGATAGTTGGATAGTTCCAATCATGGATAAGGAAGCTTAACAAGGTAACCAAGAGGTAAGAAACAAATTGGATGATAAATTATTGTTTTGAGTGTATTTTATGGCTGATTTAATACACGGGTAAGCACCGACCCGTTTAACATAAGAGACAGGAACAGAAAACTAACATAGGACAAAGGTTAAGGATTCATGGTCCCAAGTAGCCAGCATTCCATAGCTGGTGTGCTGTGTTGCTGATGTCCTCTCTTTGGGGGGTTTCTATGTGTGTGTCCTAATTTTTGTGTATTTGTCTATTTTTGAGTTCCCTGGTTTCTGGTCCAGGATCTTTAGTCCTCTGTGCATGAGTCTGCATTCTGGTTCACCTCATCCTGGAGGTGGCCCATTCCTCCTGGTTCCCTCTTCCCAGCAGTTTTTTGGACTGTTGGTCTTAGGGGCTAGGAAGCAGAAAACCTGGTGTGAGTGATGGATGGACAGCCCAGGTTGAAATGTTCTGGTTCAAGTGGGGGCCCATAGTCTGATTTCAATTTTCTACACAAAATCAATTATAAGGATTACAGCATTAGCTGAAATATCCAATGCAGCTGAGTCAGAGACCCCACAATGTATCAGGGTCAGTGCTATCCAACTGTGCTCTTTGTGTTCCTTCCGCGTTTGGCCAGCAGCTGTCATAGTTTTATGGTTTTCAATTTTTGCTGGTCTCTCAGTTTCTGTGTTCATTTAGTGTTATTAATTTCACCCTGTTGCTTGTTGTCCTGCACCTTCTGTGATTGGCTGAGTTATTGGTTGTCATGGAGTCATATCTCATTAGTTTCATATTTAAGTCCTTGCCCTCTTTCTGGTCCTTGCACTAATGTTACCCTGTGTTGTACTTAACCAGTTTCTAAAGTTTTGTCCGATGCTGTGAGCGAGGATTTTGTAATTTATACAGTAAAGTGACTTCTGGAACACTTGCAACAGCTGGTGGCTGTAACTGGCCATTGGATGAAAGAGGCTGAAATTGACAAAAGGGGAACCCTTCCTTTGTCTCTGCACCACCATGACAAATTTAAGGCTGAACAGTTAATTGAGGCATTAATTCATATATTTTAACTTAATAGTGATGATGTCACCGCAAGGATGAGTATTGCTTTTACCGAACATTGGTTTGCACTAATACGCCAAAGATTTGTGCGATTGATGGAACGCTCAGCCCCAGTTGGAGGTATCGAATGATGCCACCTAGGCAGAGGTGGACATTTCAAGTCCAGAAGGTAAAAATCCAAACCAGGATTTTGTTTCAACCAACCAGTTGAATATAAAGAGTCACAGTCACAGAGTACTCAACTGGTTGGTTGAAACAAAATCCTGGTTTGGATTTTTACTTTCCGGACCTGAAATGTCCACCTCTGCACCTAGGGGCGTGGATGTTAAAGTGACTTCCTTGCCCGGGAACACGGGTTTGAAACTGCTCAAGAATAGACATGACAGCTGCTGTGGTGTCTTGGAAATCTTGGCCAGTTACAGCCACCGCCCACTGCAAGTGTTCTAGGAGCCACTTTATAAATGACAAAATCCTCGCTCACAGCATCACTTTCTACCTGCTGGAACAGGGAGGATATTTCTTGACTAAATATTTCTGCAAAAAGCATTCTGAAGTGAGGCAGCTGTCTACAGCTGGGGTGTAGTGGTTGTAGTCGTATAGTGGCTGTCACCTCATCAATTACATCTTAAGCGATTGTCCCAGCCTGGTTTCCATGACCACACCCCCTGCTTGCTAGAGAGCTGTGATTGGACAGTGATTGCATTTCGTGGTGGCACAATTTCAGCATGTACTTTTTGGAAATGAAAATGAGCCGACGCAGCAAAGCAAAGATGGCCATTGCATTTCGGTGTGATGAGCCATGACTTCTTTGTTTAATTGTGTGTAATGTAAACCTTCCTAATTGTTTTTTTGGATAGTAGTCTGGATGGTTCTCTTCACAACACAATACGTCACATCGATTATTTTTCCGCGCATGCCGAAGTGATGTTTGTATTTCAAAGTGACATGAGTACCGCTCCATACAACCCTGTGTCACATCGCATAAGGGGAAAGTTGATGATACACATAGCGGCTCTGAGACAAGGATTAATTGTTGAAACTAAAACAAACAAACACAAAATCACAATAACAGGACCACGAATAGTGCAAACGAAACAGGGGCAAACACTACAAACAGAACCATAAATAAACCTACAAAGGGAACTGCCCAACACAGGGAACAATTAACCTTCAGTCGTGTTTGCAAGGTGGCACCAGTTCCACTTCATAGGGTTGGGCAACATTTCTGAAGTCATGTGACTGCCTAGTTTGTGTCCTGTTAAGTGGCAGTCAAAGTCCCCACCTTTCAGTCACATCATGTGATGCCTTGACTACCCCCCCCCCCACCCCCAACCCAGGGGGGTGATGTGGAACACCTGCTGAAATGGGAAATCAGTTGGCGGATGTTCTCTGCTGAGTACAGTTGATAATGCTTTGGGTTTGTGTACATACATGCTATACCCTCTTTCCATATAATGTAAAAGCGGTAAATTTGGTAATAAGACCTCACAAAATATGGCTCCTTTTGATGCAAAGTATAACTAGTTTACATCACCTGTACCATTCTTTAATTTATATCATAATGCCTACTTCAGATATGCCAGATGCTATCGTGGTGCCTATGCTTAATGAGAGACAGAGGGTGAGAGATTATTTGTGGGCCACCTGCTAGTTCAATGCCTCCTTGTGCCTTAATCAAGTCAAGCACCCTCTCAGGGGGGCAGTGGGGCCCTACAGGTTCTTCCCAATCAGAGTAATCAGCCGCACTTCATGGGGGGCTGGGTGGGGGGTCTCCAGCACTGCTGGTCTGCGTGTCTGTCTGGGTCATCTGTTGAAAAGACAGTTCCAAATCAACGAGGGCGGAGTCTGTGTGCCCAGAGCCCAGGGACCCTGTACACCCGGGAGAGCCAGTGTTCGCATTTCACTGTATTTATTGTGGTCACTCAGGTGACAAGTCTATCTGATATAATGTATGAGGCTCCATAAATGTTACTCACGTCATTTATACACCTGAAGGGCACCGCAACAGTTTCAGCAGGATGAAACCATTTGGCTTTTTCTTTATAAATGTATGTCCTTAACAGGACTGTGATCTACAGTTGTGAGTTTGTAGTTGTGCAGCATTAATCAAGCACAACTACTTCAGTGATGTGTAAGCAGAGGTACAACCAATCAACACACACTGACCATCCATCCATCCATCATCCATCCATCCGTCCGTCCATCCATCTTCAGACTGCTGACAAATATGATTATAGAACACAGATAAAATCTCTGATATGGTTGTTTTTACATATAGGATTAGCATTTGATATTATTGTTGTTTATTTAAGCCTCAGTTTCAAATTAACATTTTATCCATTCTATTTTCATGTTACTTAACCACTTACCCACTCCAGTCTGAAAATGTCAGTGTGTTATAGAACAGATAAAGCTTATACACACTGGGAAGCAAATGATGATGATGAAATAGATTTTAAAACATAACAAAAATCAAAAGCAGCATACGACTGTGAATTAGTAGGAGGGATTTAATGGTTTATGTATTAATGATTTTTTTTCTTCAAGTCGTTGGTGGGTTTTTGCTTTACTCCTGGCTAACCTGAAGGCCCAGAGTCTGCTCATGGCAACAGTAACCAAATCAGAGGCTTCCAGGGTGGACCCTGTAACCTTCAAAGCACAAATGATATTAGGGAGCAGGCAGAGAGCTGGCCCATCCTTTAAGCTAATTAAGTTAATGCAGGAGGGGGGGTGGGGAGGCTGGCAGCAAGACGGGGAAGACGTGTTGCACTGAGCTGGCCTGAGATGTAGCTATTCCAATAGATACGATTGGTGTGGCAGAGGCATGAATACTGCTACAGAGTTACGCACTCCCTATCCATCCACTTCCTGTACTGATCCAGTGCAGGCTGAGCTCGGAGCTCCACCCCAGAGGCACAGGACACCCTGGATGAGCACCTGAAAGAGAAGAATAATTTACACCCATAGTGCAATATAGGCATAAAACAACTGAACGCTGAGATTTTCTTCTTACTCTTATTGCTTTTACTCTTGGCTACGTGCTCCTGAACAAAGTAACCCATCAGGAAGGTAAACACCTTACAAAACATATACAGAACTGTGTATCTCCAGCAATGTCCACACTATCAGAAAAAGGGTAAAAATATGTACCTTTGCTTGTCACTGGGGCTGTACCCTTAGGGGTTTGCCAATTGTACCCTTAGCTGAAGGTAATTGTACCTTTTAAGGTACAGAAATGGACTCTGAGGAACATTTCTGTACCATTGGTGGGACATTAATGCTGCTTGTACCATTGGAATGTTCCTCAGAGTCCATTTCTGTACCTTAAAAGGCAAAATTACAATTTGTACAAATTTGTGCATACGAATGACTGAAGAGCGTGTGCGAGTAGCTGATTGGCTGATTCCTGTCTTCGGCTGGTGTTTATGCAGTGGGGCAGGGCTCCAGTCGCAGTGCACTGCACTGATCTGCTTGGGCCATCAGTCCAGTGAACAAGCTACTGTCAGTGTGCCCTCCCCGAGTCCTGTTCAGGCTTTGCAGAGAGTCACTTTAAAACTGACACACAGCAGAATCTGGCTGGGTGGCTCTCCTCAGTGACCAGCGGGAGTTTAATGCATAGCAAGTCACCAAATAGGACTGTGTACTTACTTGATTACCATTCTGCCTCCCTCCACAAATCAGGGGAAGAGCTCAGCCTGACAGCTTGGAAAGGCCCCCTTCCTTTCAGCCTAGGGACTGAGCTGACCTAGCTGGACCGTCCAGGTACAGAGGCCTGTCAATATCCACCCCAATGTCATAACAGAGGGCGAAAAGCCACGTCCCAGAATTTACATGAAGTCTGAGCTGCTTTGGAAATGTTCTTTGGTTGATTTTGTCTAAACCGCTCCATACACGAATGACATTAGAATGTATCTTTCATACAATGAGTCTTCATTAGATGCCTGTAAATCACTTACCGTCTCTTCAAAATGGTGGCTCTAGTCGGGCATTATTGAATCAAAGCAAGGCATTTTCTCAGCAAGGCAGGGAATTCTATTTGTGGCTGGAGCGGTAATCGATTGTGGGGACTGACAGAAGAGCTCAGCTGTTCCAGCTCAGCAGCTGATTTAACTTCCCATGGCGCCCAGGCTGCAGATGCTCGCAAAACGCTCATTAAGGCAAACACCAATAAATAATGCTTTATGAGACAGTGGTGTCTGAGCCAGGAACTCCCTGAAAAACGGGGAAAGATGGCCTCGTGCGTCAGTGTCAGGCTAGGTAGCAGATAGCCACAATGAACCCGAAAACAATCTGATGTTTCAGTGTCCTGAGAAATACAGTAACATTTGCTATTTGCTATTTACTGTGTAAACATCTCATAAAATATTTATAGGTGTTTTTAATGCAATCAGGAAACTGTGAACCCTTAATTGCCTTCATAGTTAATGAAAACCCTGGTCCTTGTGGACTGTACACAAAAACGTGATGCACTATTCAGGCTTTTTGATTTGCTGATGAAATGCAGGACATTTCTTGCATTTAATATCTGAGTGCAGCTGACAGGGGTGATAGATGGAGGAGATATCATTTCTCTTCGAGGCAAAGAGAGACAATGATGCTGCCAGGAGATGGATTTCTGGTTAACTGATTCTCTGTATCTGTTTAGACCTCAGGTCTGTCTCCTCATACGTCTTATGGCCGCTCCATGGATCTGATTGCCGGCTTATTTCCCAGCACCCTACCAATGTAGGTATGGTATAAATTTGGTGTCAGATGGTGTCAAACATATGTGACATTGCATGGGACAGTGGCCCAGAGCTGGTCAATTAATTACACCAAAGGGATTTATTAGTCTATTAACAAGAGCAACAGCTGTCCAACAATTTTATTATATGTACCTTCTTCCCAAAAATTCCTAGGGGAAACCATGTCTATTTGTGAGCTGTCAGTGTCAAGCTTACATATTAATATTTTCAACAACTTTTCTTTTATGTATATTTGTCGCATCTACCCTCAATGACTCCCACCTGTCCAAGGTTCTAGCCCTCAAATTATTAAGCTGTGCCAAGTCAGATATTTATCGCCATCCATCTTTCATAACCACTTAGATTGAGCTGATCCCAGGAAGCCGAGGGCACAAGGCCACCCTTGATGGAGGCCAGTTATTTATTTCCAATAAAATCATATTAAATTAAATTAGACGTACAGGCAAATCCTGCAACCCTGATCAGGATAAGCAGATAGAAGACGGATGGATGGATTGATGGATGGATGAATGGATGGATGGATGCAAACAAGTGCATAAGAGTTGGGGATGTGGCCTTTCATCATCTTGGTGTCACATTCAGTCCAGAACCTAGCACACTATTTATTTTACCATTGGTTGTGTTCATTCTGTGTGGCCACGCCCACTTCCAGGTGACCTCAGACAGTAACCACACACCTGTATTTGATGTATTTAATCTCCTTCTTGTTAATGTCATAAAGGTTAAGGTCTGACTTTCTGGCCTAATTTCTTGGGTCACTAGTATGGGTCTGTAAGTTGAATCTGAATTTGTTTGGTCCTGGAATTTTAGTAGGTTCTCTCCTTCAGCTCTGTGTTTTGGATCTCGTAACCTTGTTTAGTCCTTCAGCACATCGTAAGTGCTAGAGCTTAAATTGCTGGCAGTGGTAGTCAGCCCAGGTGCTCCTATGTACTACAAGTATGAGGAACATCAGCTGAAGAGGAAAGGTCTGAACAGCCAAATACAGACTCAGATCCGTTCCATAAGTCTGTCTTTAAGTCGATTTTGTCGGTAAATCGGAAAAATAATAATAATTATTAATATTAATAATAATACTGGGCCTTCAGTAATAAATTATAATTGTACAGTAATTATAGTAACTACACATGGTACTATACTATACCTCAAGCCAACGAAGCCACACAATGTTTTCACGAGCATCACAAAGTAGTTTGTGCATTCATTATTACAAACCATTGCATTTAATCCGATTTTTTTATTATTATGGGCTTTGTGGCAGTCCAGTCGTAAGAATGAGTTGTCTGTTGTCCTGTTCTTAACTTGGGGACTGCCTCTATTTTGCAAGGGGGGGTGGATGCCATTTGGGCAGCATTGAAGAAACTTCCAATCTACTGACAGTTTTAAAAAAGGACTTAAAACCTTCCTCTTTAGCAGATTTTATCATTCTTAATTTTTTGCTTTATAGCTTTTACATTTTTAGATTGTTGAGGTTATTATTATTATTATTATTATTATTATTACCTCTGCCCTGTTTTTGTGATTTCTGAAGCAAGAGTTTGGGAGAGGGTTTGTGTATTTGTAAGTTCCACCTGTCCTGTGCTATGGATAAATTTGATTCTGAATTTGTTTCACGTCATTTGGTCTGCCTTTCCTACTCTACAAAACTACTCTACAATGCATTTAAGGTTTTTTAACATTAAAGAATATTAATTTCTCATTTTAAACTTAATGGTTAGGTAGCTAATGTTTATGTGTTTCAAGCTAAATTCTGTAATGTAACCGCAAGGCATCTAACAAATGAAAAGAGAGAATGAATGTATGTGAAGAGGAAAGGGTAGATGGTGGGAAAACTTATTCCCTCGTGCCTTTCATCTGAGCCATCCTCCTTATTTGTATCTATACAGGAAGCCATGACAGATAATTAGATCTGCATAACAAACACTGGGGAGTAACTTAATATAGTCCTTGGGAAAATCAGTCACTGCCTTGACTTACACTTTGGGACAAGCTTCAGCCTAGTCAATCACTAGGATCAGTTTGGCCATTGGAGATGGGTGCTTAGGGAGGTCACCAGCCAGAACAGTGATGTCAGAGAGAGACCATGTTAAGAGCAAGTTAAAGCAGGATCAAACACACTCAGTAACTCTAGGGGGATGCGGTAGGTATATACATGGAAAATGTACATAATTCATTCAGAAATGCTTTACAATTGAGTCATACCACAAAGTCAATCATTCAGGCATGAAATAAAACAACAGGAAGACCAATAGGGTGTGCTGTGGTAGCTGAGTGAGAAGCACTGCACCTTCGCCTACAGCAATCGCACCCATAGCCTGTGTGTGGGGTATGCATGTTGTCCCCATCTTGTACAAATCTCCTCTGGATACTCTCGTTACCTCCTACTGTCCAAAAACTTATAGTTAGGCAGTTTTGTGTCATTTACGTACGTATATTGTGTGCACTCTGATGGACTGACATCCTGTTATCTGCCCTGTGCTCTGTACTTCCTAGGATAGGTTACATGCTCACTGTGAACTTCTGCTGGAAATGGAAGATGGACTAAGTAAATAAATTTTAATCTTGTAAGATTCCCACGTCTATATATTATATAAAAATGTTTTCAAAGCCGCTTGCTTTTGCCTAGCTTTGCAAAAACTTCAAAAGAACAGACGCAGAAACAACTTCTTAGCTGGAGGCTGACTGGTGTGCAGCTAATGGGTTCCTCGTGCGACTGGGGCCGCTGGCTTTGGGAACAGGCCCTGAGGACTTTGACTACTCTTATACTTACACTGCTCTGAATACAGAGGGCTAGAGATGAGCAGAGCGTGTTGATGGTGTCCCACTGTGTAGCCACAGGCAGCCACACACAAATCTTAGCCCTGTTGAAATATAATCCACAATTCAGCATACAAAAGGCTGAGTTTCCTTAGAAGCTTTTCAAAATGTATCCGGCTAAAATCCTGGGAGGAAAAGAGCAGTTGTACCTGTCAACATGGTGCTTTATCTGAAATAGTTCAGTAAATCACCAGCTATATAAATGGAGATCTGAATAAAATCTAAAGACTCTGAGTCAAAGAATTAAAAGTGTGATATTAGGTGAATAAGCACTTCTACAGCATTCCAGCAGTAAGTGTATAGTGTTGGCTGGAAAACATGGGAATATGATAGAAATTGTCTATTCAGAGAAGTACCCTGCTTAGTACCAATGAGAGGCAGCTGAGAGTGAATAACATGAGTTAGGAACAAGTGGTAAGACAAATGTAACATGCGTGGCTTCCTAGGGATATACCTTAGGAGACAGGAAAGTCAAATGGACATGGCGGGCAGTGTGTGTCAGTACACCTTGCCTGAAGCATGCCCTCTGGGTAAGGAGGACGAACAGAGGAGGGGACCAAAGGGACCAAACAGGGTTTCGGACAGATTGGACACCAGATTACACAATTTATGATTAGACAGACCGAACTCAAGGATCGACACCACAAAGAAACCAGAGGGACAGACCCCCAGGACAGGACAGACCAAACAGACAATAGCCCAGGACATGGAATAATACACAAGACAGTACTAGGGGCACAGAATAGGTCTAGGCAAGACTAGGGACAGCAAGGAATACTTCCAGTATGGCACACACCAGGACAGGACAGACAGGTGGAGGAACCACAAGGGACACAAGCCAGGGAAAAACAAAGGCACACCAGGGCAATGGGATAGGAACTGAAGCATGATTACTAGAAACATGGAACCTCTGGGAAGTCTTCTGGAGTGGAAAACGTGGTTAATGGATCCTCCTGGGCTAGTTTGACAGCAAGATGGGATCCATCCAGACTGCAGGACCAAAGGGCATCAGAGGGCTAGTAGAACTGGTTGGTGCAGAGGGGCCAACAGGCCGGGAGCAGGAAGGTAGCTTGGATAGACGTTGCACAAACAGATGCCTGGATGGCCACCATGGATGGTGTGCCCCCATCTCCCCCTTTGGCACCCAGAAATGAGTGGAGTGTAACCAGGACACCTGGAGGCGAGCAGAGAGCAGCCAGGGCACGGCTACCATGGGGCCAGGCCCATGCAATACAGCCCTTGAGCCAGGAGCCTGGGACTCAAGCAAGGCATCCTTTCCTGGGCTAATCACCAAGATTAGGAGTGGAGCGGCCCTCTCTGGGCCAGGATGCTTGAGTGAAGATGGCGCAGCACTCTCTGGACACAGGCCAGGCCTCCAGGGACATGTTTAGGGTGAAGACTAGCTCTGGAGGCAAGATAAGAACGGCCTCTTCTGGACAGGGTTCTAGAGACTTGAGAGAAGTGCATGCAGCCCCTCCCGCGTCAGACCTTGAGAGATCAGCCAGAGCAGTGGCCCCCACTAGGCTGGGCTCTATAGACATAGCTGCAGCCTTATCTCTTTGGGGCCTGGCACTGGAGGTGCGGCGGCAACCCATCCAGGGCCAGGTGCTAGCAGTGTGGCTACACCCTCTCCTGGGCTGGGTGCTGGAGGCACTAGGGCAGGCCGGCCAACAGCCACAGACACAGCCAACTTCCTCGACCTCCTTTTGCAAATGGAACTGGCAAGCGGGACCATGACGAGCTGTAAGGCGCTGGCAGACAGATCAGTGGCGAGCTACAGGGACCCAGTGGGCAAATCTGTGGGTAGCCAGCGGGTAAATCTGTGGCGAGTTGTGGGGAGCTGGTGGGCAAATCTGCACCGAGCTGCAGGGATCCAGCAGGTGAATTTGCCTGAGGGTCCACATCTGGGGTAAGCTTCATTAACATCATCCCGGCCCGCAGGATGAGTGTGTTTGCCTTGGGCACCTTCCACACTGTGGGGTTGCACCTCCACATCAGGTCTTAGTCCAGGAGGGCGAAGTAGCCCTCAGCTTGCAGGCAGGGGGTGGCTCTGGCAGACCCCACAGCTCTGGAGAACTTGCTGGTCTTTGGATCCAGGGAGCACTGAATCTGCTCCATGGGGCTGTAGGGAAGTCTGGAAGTCAGGGCTGACTATATAGCCACAAGGTTTGTTCTGGAGTCCAGTCATGGTACAAAAAAAAACAAAGAACTCAAGGGCAGGCATTGTGGCAAAACAAAGGGAGGTCACCCGACATAAACTGTAGATAAGATAATGAGCAATCTAAACAGGAGGAGAGGCGCAAGGAAGAGCACAGGCAACATGAGGGAATAACATCCATGACTGGACAAGGGAACACAGGACTGGGAAGCGCATATATATGAGACTAACAAGGGAACTAATGAGAAGCAGCTGGGAGTGATTAACACAAGGGTTAGGAATGAGACGTAAGCAACTGAGTCATAGGTGTGGCTTGTTAGAACCATACTAGGAGGAAGACAGAAGGGTCAGATGGACATGGCAGGCAAGACTGCTCTTCAAACATACCTGTGATAAAGGTCAAAACCTCAGTCAGGGCAGAAGTCAGGGTTTTGTTTCTGTTAATTATTGTCTAGTAAAAATGACACTAACATTTCTCCCTTTGACAACGAGAAAGGACCATTTTCCATGTCTTTAAAGGTTACCAACAAAATTCCAATATGGGTTTAATTTAACAGGCAGCATTGCTTTTAAAAAAATCCATAATCATACCAACAAATAGCCTTCCCCTTCAGATGAGCTCACCAACATCATGGAGCAGAAATCTGTTCAACAAATTGTTATTTAAGGGCAGAAAATATTCAATGTGAGTTCATAACGTAGCCAGTGGTAAAACAAATTGTACAACGTCTGATGGATCCCAACACAGCCTGCAAAGCAGCGGATGGAGGAGCACGCAATGCATGAATCACAGGCTCTGTAGATGTTACTGCAGTATATTCATCTCATTGCGTTAAGTGTGGGATATAGCCGGATATGAAGGACATCGATCCAGCCTTATTAATAGTGCCTGGGATTTCAGAATGGATAGGGAGGCAGTGTTTAGTCTACTGGCAGGCATAACGTTCATTCATAAAGCACCTCCATAAATCAGAGGCACCCCTGCTATGCACAGCCTATTTCACAGTGGAGGTGAGTCCGTCTGTCATTACAGAGCAAGAATACACCCTCGTCCTTCCGTTAGTACAGAACAAAAGCACAGGGTCTTTTTTTCTTCTGAGAGGCAGAGCAACAAGGGGAACTAATCGATACTGGTGTCATTAAGCTTGTAAGTGGCCACTAATAAATTATTGATGGGAAACTCATTTAATTACATTTGGGTTTGGCAGAACACATTTTCTTTATCAAGCGTCGCTAAAGACTCCGCTAACAGTGATTACATACGTACATCTGGAGGGCTGTGCTAAATAATCTATGCAATATGAATCGAATGTGTGGACTGAAAAGTAGGATCAAAGCAAATCAATCATTTCAGTGGCAAGCTGTTATTCTTGTTTTTTTTTCCAAGCAAGAGTTGACTGAAAAATCAAGGTCTTGTACATCATTAGGTTCAAAATACAGTACAATGTGGAAATTCCTAGCAAAAAAACTTATTGTCCCTAACCCATGATACTATTAACTTCATGCACTATAAATTGGCCATTACAATACCATGAATTTATGCTTCAATTTTGAGTCATAATTATCTGTTAAGTTCATTACTTCTTTAGGGCTAAATCATCACGGCAATATGGGTGAATCAGTCGTATAGAACAATATTTAATTCCTTTAGTTTTTATTCTCTATAAGCTTAGGGTAAGGTACTTTTGTCAAAAGTTAATTTTATTATTGCTGCTGTTCCCATGGTTGTAAACACCTTTTTGTTGCATTTTCATTCTGATTTATTACAAAGAGAAAATGCAGCACTGTATGATCTGTTTTTTCTCAGTGGGTAAACCACTTCCTCCCAGCTGGTTTAATGGATCCCGGATGTTTTGGCCTCCAACTTATTAGCCAGCTTGAATCTTTATCTGTGCGTGGGTGAAAACCAGGAGCCAATGCCCTGGCCAGTTGATTTATAAATGACTGTCATTCAATTGAGAGTGATGTATGAGTCTGCTTGGCGAGGGAACGCCTTGCTTCAGGAACCTCATAGCACCATCTACACTGACTCCCGCTCTCTGTCGCTCTGTTTATTTACATCATTTATTTGTTGACAAGGGATATTCAAGTATTTGTGTAGTGAAACAAAATTTATCATCTATTTTGAACCAGCTGTGTTCTTCATAATCATTTTCAGGTCAGCCCACTATCAGAATGACAAGTTTCTGACCTATTCCTTGTAATTAACTTTTACCCTGATGACCCCAAATGGTCATGCCACCTTTATGAGCAAGGTAATACTGACCCAAAATGCGATAGAGTTTTAGTGTAAAGTGTACACTGTATTTACTTCTACAACAAAACTCATTTTTTAAAATGCATACATATGAACTATTAAAACCATACATATGTTCTAGAAAAACGATGACAAAAAAATCCGTAATGAAATATTAAGTAATTATTAATAATTGAGTTATTTTTATTCTTTTCTCATTCTGCATCTCATAAGATATGAATTTTATCAGCAGGACTCTCTTAGAATAGTGCTTTGCAAAACGGCCGATGAGATTATAATGATTATGTTGTTAGCTGATACTTATAGTTCCTTCCCTGAACACGTAGCTGCCTTCAGTATGAAATATGAATTTGGCTTTTGCCTCCTAGCTTCTCTTACAGTACATGAAGCTGGTTGTGCTTGGCTAAAACCAAGGGCATGCTACCATTTCAGGATAGTATGTTCTACTCGCTTGTACTCTTGCCAGGGAGTAATAACATTAATGGAATCATTTGTATTGAATAATTGGATGGTTCTCTTACCCCTCTGAGTGATGGTCTTTAACTGCCCGGTTAAAGATTTAATAAATTTCCTGTTGCTGTTAACTGGTGTAGATATTCGTGGCCAGGGTTCACTCAATCGGGGAGTGCAGCATATCTCTGATTCCTTGGTTGTGGTATATTTAGTTTGTCTCGGTCTCTGTCTCTTCTGCACCCTGGTCCCCAATAATGTCTGACATTTGTCCCACTGCTCTGTTGTCCCTGGTACCTGGCTCCATCCTGTTTTTGGTCTGTTTCGTTTGTATGTCCCTGTTTGGTGTTGGTCTATCCCAATGTCCTTTTGGTCCCTGGCCCAGCCCCTGCCTGTTCTATGTCCATTTTCGTGCCATGTGTCCTGTCCTGTCCCGTCCTGTGGCTTGGCTCCTCTAGACTAGTCTGTCCCATGTCTTTTGTCAGTTCTCACATGCCCTGTCCCATCCAGTGTCCCATCTGTCTCCAGCCCTGTGTGACCTTCTTGTATTCAATCACATTAGTCCCCTCCTCTATTCATCCTTGACCATTTGAGGGGAGGTGGTACCGTTATGTCCTGCATGCCATGTCATCCTAACCCTCCTGTCTCCTCCCTAACGTGGCCCTGATGAGCCACGCCTGTTGCTTGTTACCCTTTGTTAGCCTTTGTATTTAAGTACCTGTTTCTCTCGTCAGCCCCAGTTCGCTCATTGATGTTGCTCCTCCTGTCTGCTCGTGTCATTCCCTGTACTCACCTTCTTGTTTTTGATCCCTTGCAGTCTTGTTTGTTTCCCTGCTCCTCTTTAGTTCAATTAAACCCCTTTTGTTCACCCAAATGTCTGCCTCCTTGTCCTTTATCTCTTATCTCGTGACAGTATGTATGTATATATGTATGTATGTAAATAAGGACAGAGTTTTCTCCTCCACCCTGTCTCCAAGCCTGTCCCCTCCCTTGAAAGTGTCCCAATATGCAGAAGCAGGTAAGCTGACGGTTGTTCTTTTCCACACTGGGCTGAACATGCGCCAGCAGGTCCATTAGCTTTGATTGAAGGTGAAGCAGGGCAGCTCTGACCCTGAAGCAAAGTGCGGAGTCCTCCGATGAGCTCATCACAGCAGACAGAGTTATGGCCACACGGTCACTGAGGGATTAGGTGGCATCTAGGTCTGGTGGAGTTTTCCATTCCCCACCAGAGACTCCCTGATCCAAAACTGCTTCATTTTGTCGAGGACACCAGCCCAGCTGCCAAAGCTAACGGCTAGCAGCCCCATTCAGGAATTTCTTGATTGGCCCTGACTGCATCACTGATAATATTGTCTAACCTTTCTTTTTTTTTAAGATGCTGCTCTTTGATTTACTGCATAAATACACCCACATACTGACTGCCAGTTGCTCATGTAATCTAGCATTACAAATATAATCAAGCATGTTACTCTGGCCAACGTATACAGCCACTTCTCAATGTCACTACCAATGTCATTTGCTGGGTAGATGAACGTGGAAAACAAGCGAAGATGCACAGTGATGTCAGGCTAATGACATAATGGCTTCATTCACTTTGCTCAGATTGTTGGACGGACACAGGGAACAGACAAGAGACCAGGCTCTTAAAAACATCATGAGAGAAAGTGCAAATCACCAGCATCTCCCGGGGGTCCAGTCTCATGACATCTGCATTGTAAGAAGGAAACCAGCAAGCCTAAACTGTGCTTTACCAATTTCCATCTGACCTCTTCAGGTACATTTTTGTGAATTACATTATTTTCAGTACAAGGTTCATCAAAAGGTTCATCCCATGGTTTTGTACACTGACCCACCCCTGTTTGGTTTGCTCTACAGATTCCTGCAGGTCTATTGCCTCCACAAAGAGGCAAAGTCAAATTACAGCTCTGTTGTGTTACAGTGTTTAATTGGGCAAATTGTTAATTGTGGGGTGGCTAATTAGAGCCTGCACCTGCGTTACTTGTTGGCTAACAGCAGGCATGTGAAAGGCTGGAGGTGGCTTGTTTTGTTGGGTCTTCCCAGGACCAGCTCTTCTTATTTAGAGGCCCTATGCAAAATTTTATGTGGGAGCCCCCCACCCACCAAGACTATTGATCATTTCCCTTCCTCTTTAACGCAAGTTAAATTGCATGTAGCTAGAGCCGACCTTGGCTTTTTCATTTTGGTACTTTGTGTGATTGTGGTTTTATCTTTATGTACGTCTGCTGATGTACGTATTCATTACCCTCTGTTACTGTATACAGAACTCAGTGATTATACCATAATCATGTCTACATATTCGTTATACTGTTAAGATATTGTACTTTTGCACATTTGCACTTTCATATTTGAGGAAATACAGTATTATCTGTTTTATTCTATTTGCTATTCTATTATCTTATTATTTCTTATTCTACCATTGTAGTATTCCATTCTGTTATTCTATTTTAAACTTGTTGAACGGGCTCTGGGAGTCACAAGACACTTATTGTTAAATACTTCTATATACTATAACGACATGAAGTTGAATTGAACTGAATTTTAATGTGAAGTATACATGAGTTTTGATTAATCTCAGTGTCCTTTCAGAATCACCATTTACATAGAGCGGTTGCTGATTGATCTTGCAAAGGACTTTTAACTGCCTGCTGCAAACTTTTCTGTATATTGAGACATTTAATTCAGTTTAATTAATTACCATTACAAGTGTGTAAAATAAAATATACCAGTGAAATTGTATGGTGTTTGGCCAATTAAAACTAAAAAAAATGATTATTGACACAAAAGGCAGCTCACAGGCTGACATGTACAAAGGGACTAAGATTTTTGACTTATGAGGTAACACCAAATGTAATCTTACCCTGAAAATGACAGATCACCAGAGGGTCCTGAATGAGCTCTCAAAGTCAGCTTCATGACACTTCATACCATTATTCTCTGAAGAGGCTGCAGGTTTCATTGGCTCAGACTAGGGACATTTTTCAAAGTACAGTGTGTTCACATCTTTAATCTGCAGAGCAAATGTCTAATAGCCTAAGGTTCCTGATGGCTGAAGGCCACTGTTTACCTTTTTTACAGAACATCCTGCCTGATGGGTCTTTGTGTAGCCTAAACCAACTTAAAAGACAATAAGTACGATGATTGCAAGTGACGCATGCTAATAAAAGGTTTTGTTTTCCATAACACCGTTTTCAATAACCAAATTTCCTTTCCTTTACTTGGCTATCAGTAACAGCTATAGCATTATTCATAGATGTTTCTCCAGATGTTTCTCCACAATTAATACCTAGCATTAGTACCTGAACAGCCTGATGGACACTGGAATTGCATACATTCTTTTATTAAAGTGTTGCCTGTGCTTTATAGTATTATACACCAGTGCTGTGGTACTCGACTCCAGTCTTGGACTATTTTTTCACCTTGCTCATCTTGAAATTAAAAGCATTTCTACTCGTGATGCAACCCCCCCAGTATATTTTATTGCTTTAAGCACAGGGTGTGTGCACACTTAAAGCACCATGCGGCCCTAATTACAGTGCTAGTTATGTTGCTTTATATACTCAAATAAACAGCCAATATAACAAGTAAAATATAGAAGTATTACATACAGCTTTTTACATATCTCTCAAGCTGATCAGTGGCTCACATTAAAATTTGATTAGGTTAGCAGTGGTATTGCTCTGCCTCAGTGGTTGTTGGTTTATTTTAGTGTTTTGTGGTTGGTGTCTGTGCTGTTTATCACTTTTCCAGCTGAGCTTCATTTCAGTTACCAAGCAGCGCAAATTGCAATTTCTGTAGTCCTGAGCCTTGAAGCAGATGTATCTGTAAGTTTGAATTTACTTAATTGAATAATTGTGAGATGTCACTTTGTGTTATTACAAGGCTGTAATGTGTTTAACAAAGGAAATGTTGTTAACATTGATGAGTTTAATAAATATTCAGTGCTTGTTAGTTATGGAGTGCTGCTTAATGTACATGTCAAATGTTGTGATTAACGGAAATTATTTAATCCAAAAACAAATCCAGCTTGTAACTGAAGTTCTTTATTTTGTATTTGAAGTTTTACAAATCCAAAAGGAAAAGAACAAACTTAGTAAACAATTGACTGAAAGTAATGTTAAGCATGCCCTGAAGCTTGCATCTCTTTTCTTGCTTGTTCACTATCTGAGTTACCTTGTCAGTTCGCAATCTTGAGAGCAGAATAGGTATAGTGTATGGTATTTCAGATTGAATACTAATGTTCTTCAGCTCATAGTGTGTTTCCCTAGCTGAATGGATTGAGTGTGCAGCTCAGAGGCTATACCCCTCCAGTCAAGAGGTCAAGAGGCTGGTTGGAAGCTGATTGCCGGTGCTGAATGGTTGATTTTCTTATGGTCCACACCTGCCCCTTGTTAGCCTTGCTGTCGATGTTGATTTAAGTACTTGCCCTCACTTCATTTGTCGGTCAGTCATTGTAGTTTTATTGTACCTGTAACATGTAGTTTGCAATTGTTCTGGTGTAGTTTAACTACAAGTTTGATTGTAGTGTGATTTGTTGTTCCCTTTTATGTTCTTTAAATAATAAAGTCCTCTGTTTTCTGTGAGCCGTTCAATGGATCATGCCTCTTCTCCCTCCATGCCCTGCCATAACACAAGACTTAGTCTTGACCCACATGAAGTCTCAATATTGACTCAGACTCTGTCCTTCAAGGTTTTGGCCTTGAATAGGACTTGATATAGGTGGTCCTGTCCCCCTTACTATTATACATATTCAGTTTATACATGTTCTATATTTAGTTAAACCCCAGATTACAAAATATTATTTTTATTCAACATATTTTCAGTTTTATCTTTGTCTGTTCCTTTCACACTCAGTACCTTTTCCTGCCGCATGTTTCAGTGATCATGAACACTTCATTGCTGCCCATATGTTCCAGCACTCTACAGATCCCAGCAAGTGCATCAGGTGATGAAAGCCGGGGTGGTATTAGGGACCAAGCAGTAAAGTTGTGAGGATACATAGGGGTTAAAAAAGAAACTGGGTTTTTATTACCTAAAATAATACAGCCAACCTCTCCTTATCGTGGTGTGGTGGAGTGGATTGCATGTTGCAGTGATCCCAGGAGCTAAGCTGCCCAGGACTTTATGCCCCTGGTAGGGTCACCCAAGGCAAACAGGTCCTGGGTGAGGAACCAGACGAAGTGTGGCTCATTAGACCCTTATGATGAAAAATAACATAGATTCACATTTTCCCTCGCCTAGACGCGGATCACTGGGGCTCCGCCCTGGAGCCAGGCCTGGGGGTGTGGCTCGATGGCAAGCGCCTGGTGGCCAGGCCTGCACCCATGGGACCTGGCTGGGCTCAGCCTGAAGAAGGAATGTGGGTCCCCACTCCGATGGGTTCACCACCTGTAGGAGGGCCAAGGGGGTCAGGTGCAGTGTGAGTTGAGCAGTGGCTGCAGAAGCTAACTCTAGGGACATGGAATGTCACCTCTCTGGTGGGGAAGGAGCCTGAGCTGGTGCAGGAGGTTGTGAAGTTCTAACTAGATATAGTTTGGTTCACCTCGACTCACAGCTTGGACTCTGGAAGCAATCTCCTTGAGGGAGGTTGGACCCTCTTCCACTCTGGAGTTGCTCATGGGGAAAGGTGCCGAGCAGCAATGGGCAAACTTATTGCCTCCTGGCTGGGCACTAGTACATTGGGGTTTGCCGTGGTGGACAAGAGGGTAGCCTCCCTTCATCTTTGGGTGGGGGTACAGGCGCTCACTGTTGTTTGCACTTATGCACCAAGCGGCAGTTCAGAATACCCACCCTTTTTGGAGTCCTTGGAGGGGTTCCTTCTCCTGGGAACTCCCTTGTTCAGCAGAGGGACTTCAGTGCTCACGTAGGCAATGACACTGAGACCGGGAGGTGTTTTGTTATTAGACTTCTGTGCTCACCACGGATTGTCCATAATGAACACCAGGTTCAAACATAAGGGTGTCCATATTTGCACTTAGCACTAGGACACCCTAGGCCGCAGTTAAATGATCGACTTTGTGGTCATGGCATTGGACTTGCGGCTGCATGTATTGGACACTCGGGTGAGGAGAGAGGCGGAGCTGTTAACCGATCACCACCTGGTGGTGGGTTGGCTCTGTTGGTGGGGGAGGCCAGGCCCGGGAGGTGAAGCGTATAGTGAGGGTCTGCTGGGAACGTCGGGCGGAATCCCATGTCAGAAGCAGGTTCAACTCCTATCTCCGGTCTAACTTCCCCCATGTCCTGGGGGAGGTGGGGGACATTGAGTCCGAATGGGCCCTGTTTCGCGCAGCTATTGTGGAGGCAGCTGACCAGAGCTGTGGTCGTAAGGTGGCTGGTGCCTGTTGTGGCGGCAATCCGCAAACCCGCTGGTTGACACCTGTGGTGAGGAATGCCGTCAAGCTGAAGAAGGAGTCCTCTCTGGCCTTTTTAGCCTGTGGGACTCTAGTGGCAGCCAATGAGTACTAGCGGGCCGAGCAGAATGCGGGTTGGGAGGTCACTGAGGCAAAAACTCGTGTGTGGGAGGAGTTTGGCGAGGAAGAATGACTTCCGGATGGCTTTGAGGAGATTCTGGTCTACTATCAGGTGGCACAGGGCTGTGCAGCATCAACACTGTTTATGGTGGGGATGGGGCACTGCTGCCCTCAACTCAGGATGTTGTGGGTAGCTGGAAGGAATACTTCAAAGACCTCCTCAATCCCACCGACATGCCTTCGAATAAGGAAGCAGAGTCTGAGGACTTGGGGGTGGACTCCTCTACAGTATGTCGGAAGCAGAGGTCGCTGAGGTGGTTTAAAAGCTCCTCGGTGGCCGGGCCCCATGGGTGGATGAGATCCACCCGGAGTTCCTCAAGGCTCTGGATGTAACAGGGCTGTCCTGGTTGACACACATCTGCAGCATTGCGTGGACAATCCAGAGGTGCCTCTGGATTGGCAGACTGGGGTGGTGGTCCCCTTCTTCAAGAAAGGGGACCGGAGGGTGTGCTCTAACTATAGGGGGATCACATTCCTCAACCTCCCTGGTAAGGTCTATTTGGGGGTCCTAGAGAGGAGGGTCCGTCAGATTATCGAAACTCGGATTCAGGAGGAGCAGTGTGGTTTTTGCCCTGGCCGTGGAATAGTGGACCAGTTCTATATTCTCAGCAGGGTCCTGAAGGGTGCGTGGGAGTTTGCCAAACCAGTCTACATGTGTTTTGTGGACTTGGAGAAGGCATTCGAGCATGTTCCTCAGGGAGTCCTTGGCGGAGTGCTCCGGGAGTATGGGGTGCTGGGCTTCCTTATAAGGGCTGTTCGGTCCCTGTACAACCGGTGTCAGAGCATGGTCTGCATTGTTAGCAGTAAGTTGGACTCGTTTCCGATGAGGGTTGGACTCCACCAGGGCTGCCCATGGTCACTGATTCTGTTCATAACTTTTATGGACAGAATTTCTCGGCACAGTCCGGGCATTGAGGATGTTCGATTTGGTGACCTCAGGATTAGGGCTCTGCTTTTTGCAGATGATGTAGTTATGTTGGCCTCATCAGACCGTGACCTTCGGCTCTCACTGGAGCAGTTCGCAGCCGAGTGTGAAGCGGCTGGGATGAGAATCTGAGACCATGGTCCTCAGCCGGAAATGGGTGGAGTGCTCTCTCCGGGTCGAAGAGGGGGTCCTTCCCCAAGTGGAGGAGTTTAAGTATCTCAGGGTCTTGTTCATGAGCGAGGGAAGCATGGAGCAAGAGGTCAACATGCGGATCGGTGTGGCATCAGCAGTGATGCAGGTGTTGCATCAGTTTGGATGGTGAAGAAGGAGCTGAGCCAAAAGGCAAAGCGCTCGATTTACCAGTTGATCTACATTCCTACCCTCACCTATGTTCATAAGCTGGGGGTGTGACTGAAAGGACAAGATTGCAGGCAGTTCCTGGTGCTGCTTCATATGGTGGGACGAACAGTGGTATGGCAGCAGGGCATGCAGGAAGAACTTCACAGGCAGAAGGGCGAACAGGCCTGAAAGAAGCCACAGGTAATGGAGACGTTGCAGGCAGCAGGGTAGGCAGGATATCTTAATGATTTTGATCAAATTTGATATCTTGATAAAAAAACATAACAATACCTAATATAAACTAATGAGCAAAGAAACACAACTCAAACAAACAAGCCTAAAACTGCCCATCCCACAATATAGGCATGAGTGAATACAAATAATGACCCAGCAGAGCCATTTATACGCACAGTGGGGGTACACACGTCAACATGACTAACAACACCATCCCACAAAAGGGCTAACAACAATAAGGTCTTCCCTTGCTTGGCAACCACTTGGACTCTTCTCATCAGCTGAGATCTCGGGTGCTCATTACCCTTAGCCATCAGCCACGCCCTCGCTTGCCGCAGGACAGGACTTCATACTGTCTGCAAGTGTGCACTCCATGTCAGACAATACAAAGATAACATAAATAAGCTCTTAACCAAACTGTGTGATGATTATTTACTTAAATATGATGTGATTGCAAATGAAATAATAGCACAAATAATAATCTATTGAAATAAGAGGAGCTAACCCACCACCAGCCATCACAGATGGAAAATTGAGAAAAGGTGCAACGCTGAAGGAAAAGGGCTGAGGAAAAGGGTCCACACTATATCTTTGAGTTATGTTTCTTTGGCTGAGGAAAAGGGTCCACACCGTGTTTTCCTTAATCAAGGCTGGCTGATGAATGCAGATTGTTGCGAGTGCTGCCAGTCTGACTAATGAAGGCGTCCTCACCTGCTGACGGTGATGCGGCCCCATTCTTGCTCCTGCCTGACAGCATCTCTCTGTCCCTTCTGGAGTCATCAGGTACCGTTATAATGGAGGAACACCACCAGGCAGCAACAGGAATTACTTGTTAGGATTCATAGGAAGCACAGTAGGGCATTAAATAATTTTCAAAATGCCTGCACGTTCAACAATGACTTGATTCCAGACAGAGCGGCTTGTTAGGCACCATCGCTATGGTGCCTGCGACGGCCTCTAATTGTGTGATGGACTGTCATTCTTACTAAAGTCTAATCACCACTGGCATGCTAATGGCCCAGGATTTTTCACAGCACAGCCAAGAGGAACATATCATGCTGAGAAGGCAGTGATTCCCACTGCTGTTGTCTGCTTTTCTCATTCTGTGCCATCTCTCATTCTTCAGATATTGCTGAGAGGGAAAAAAAACTGTCACCCAGCCAGAAATCCCCAGTGACAGAGGGAAAAACAGTGATACCCCCATGTCAAGGAATAACTAAGATGGCAGCAAGGAGCTCCTTTAAGCACTGACAGGACCCGGCACTTTACTTTTAAGGAAAAACACCACAGACGCACGTTCGAGGATGAGATCAAATAGTTCAAATAGTTCTTTGTTTCGATACTATTCACCTTGTTGCATTCCTGGCCTGTCAATGTTAGTGCTAGTGGAGGACTATTGTTCTGAGTGAATCTGGAAGTTCAGTACAGGAGGGGCAGTGCGCTTTGCAGCTAAACCCTCTACTTCACCAGTCAACTTCTATTAATAATCACTCAAATGATATTATGGTGTTGCATCATTTTGAGTAAATGCTTGGGTGTGGATATTTTTACTCATGTACTTCGTGTTTCTGGTATTGATTTGAAGGCATCCAATCCCATGAAGATACAGTATATTCATCCATTATAATGAGCTATTAATAGATGGGTTGATAAGTGAAGAGGTGCCTAGAGTCAACCTGTGTAATTCAGATTACTATTAATTGCCGATAACTGGCTGATCCAGTTAATTTAATTAAGCACTCATAGTAAATATTTTTGTCTAGCAGTGGCTTATTTTGCTTGTAAATTGGTACAAATGCTGCTGGAAAAGCTCCTAGCTCACGAAGCTAATGAATGCAGACTGGAGAGAAAGGCTCAGATACATCTGATATCAAATGCAAATATTAAAGATCATTTCATGTCTCCCAGGAGCAAGATTGCAGATGTTGATTAAAACTGAATTTTGATGAATGGCAAGAAAGGCCAGGTTTCAAAAACCCTTACTGAAAACTGAAATGTCAAGATTTATGTTTATGTCGCATATGAGCCTTTATTTACTAGATAAGTAAAAAAAAAAACAAAAAGCCTTCAATTTTCTCTGTGTAAAATAAAAAAAAAGAATTACATGAAATTAACTTTATGGAATTACTGTATAAATGGTCACCACCTGCATCCAGGTTTAGAGTCATTTCCCTTTAATAATAGATTACACTACATTTAAAGGCAGATGTGAACATTTTCATTTTAGTCTTGCTTTTGCAATTGGGCACGGAGGAATAGGAGGCCTGACGTACATCACAGCCACTGACATGTCTTTAATGTCAGCCGGAATGTGAGCTTTTAAAGTCAAGCATAATGCCCCCCCCCTCTCTTTTGTATAGCGAGGCAGCTGCCCTCTACATTTCAGATGATGGCAAAAGCCTATGATTTATGATAACCCAATTCCTTTCAGTGGAATGACTGTGTAGACAGTCTGAGAAGTACATTTACAATTGGATGACATTCCCCTCATTTGTAAGTTAAACCTTTGTTTTAATCCATCCACTCATTTTCTGAAACTGCTCATCCTTTTCAGGGTTTTGGGGGGGGGGTAGTATGGAGCCTAGAGGCACGAAACAACCTAGGACAGGTTACCAACCTATCACAGGGTCAGTCACACACACCTATGAACAATTCAGTAACTCCAATTAGTCTCAGCATGTTTTTTGGTCTTTGTGGGGAAACTGGACTACCCGGAAGAAACCCCATGATTAATGGAGGAGAACATGCAAACTCCACACACATGGAACGTTGGCAGGGACTTGAACCCTGGTTCCAGAGGTGTAAGGCAACAGTGTAAACCACTGCACCACCCTCCACTGTTTTAATATTGTATACAAGTATTTTAATTAATTATAAAAACAAATCAACCAAACCCAGGAGATTTGCAGGTCTGCATCACTAAGAATGATGTCATATGACTATATAACAACCCCAAAGCCACACATGCCAGGGCATCGCAGTGGAAGAACAGTGTTTGTACTGCAATCTCATTCATAAAATTACACAGCAAGGGGAAAATTCTTTCCCTGACAGCCATCAAACCATGATTAGATGTAGGGAAAGTAGGGAAAATGCCAACTGCTCTCCAGAATTCATCTAGCATGAGCCTATATGCCTCGGCACCAGAAGTTTCTCTGGCCAAAAAAAGTTTCTAGTAAATGGATTTAAGCACATTAAGCACTTCAGGAAAAAAACACTTTAGTAATAATCAACCTGATTGCATAATAACTAGTAGCAAGAATGTGGAAGTGAAATGAAAATTCTTTGCGTGTTGGATTTGATGCTCAAAGTATGCTCATAAGAGGCTATTTTCTGCCTGTTAGGTTCACTGACTTCACTCATTTATTTTGTAGAAATAAATTTTGCTTGAACCGTGGAACGCATCTGAACAAATGGGGTGGGATGGGGGAAGGAGGGCATTAACTGATATCTACTTTGCTTTTGAAAATCTCGGATATAAACATCTGGTTCTTCATTTATGTCCTTAATTCTTGATACTCACTCACTTCATGATACGCTCTTGCCTGGCAATACGTATTGAGATTTCGCTAATGCTGCCTATGATGTTACATTAAATGTACAGTCTGAAAATGTAGCTGATCAGTAGATATCATAACAGTATCTTTCACCTCACCTATTACGTTTTTTTTTTTTTTTTAAATATATATAATTCATAGTTTTATTACTAAAGTTTTATTGGTTTGCATAAAATTATTTGTAAGTTTTTTTTTCATGATTGTTTATCACTGTATTCTTAATGATACTACGAAGGTTACCCAGGCATGAAGCCTGGCTGGTCCTCCTGGTTTCATGGTCTACGACATCTTGCAATCAGCTGGTGAGGCTGGAGCAGATCTGAGAAACAGGCATATTATTATATAAATGTCATGGGTCCAGCGCTGGCTTTTCATACTGTCAGATGTGCATTATTATGGCCAGAGAATTAAAAGCCGCAGCTTTGTTCCAGCTAGGGCCTCTGGCGACCCACCCAGCAGAATTGCTATTCAAATAGCTTTTGTGGAAGGTCTGCACACAGGGATGCATTTCCCTGACAGCATTTAAAGTGACAGAGAGGTAAATGAGGTTATGAAAAGGCACGCAGATTGAACAGCTCCCCCCTACCCTAGCCCAGCAGTCAGACCGCCACCCTCCAAAGTGATTGACACGCAGGAGCCATTTGCTACATTTTAATGCGGCATCACGTCAATTGCATCATATGAAAGCGACTCTCTGAGTGATCGCTCTGATGGGGGAGGCCTTCGGAATGCCCAGGGCCCTTTGGGGGGGGGGAGCAAAGATGCTCCTCCTGATGGACGGCTGTTTTTGACCCGGGCACGTGGGTTGCCGCAGTAGTTGACTGAATGGATGAGCCGTGGTCTTTGTATCAAGGCAGCCGAGCGTGACGGGCTGACTCAGGAATGTCAGAGGAGGAGCCGCTGAGGAGGATCTGTCAGCCCCTCCTACTGATGTCAAAACAGAAACACTCAATATTCTCTGTATGATCAGACAGGGTGGACAGGCACGCGGACCCCATCCACCCCCTCCCACGGCTTATAGCCACCGTGTCCTTCTGTGCTAAATTACATTTTTGGTTAGTTGGTCTTGGTAGTCTAGTCTGGAATACTATTCCCTGAGAACTGTGATTTGGCCAAGATGGCCTTCTAAATGTTAAACAGGTAGGTAAAGTAGCTCCCTTCCTCTAGGCCAGTGTTTATCAACCCAGTTCTCAGGGACCCCAGAAAGTCCACAGTTTTTTTTTCCCCTCCCAGCTCCTATATCAGGTATTCTATGTTCTTGGTTGCCTGATTGGTTGGTTCAGGTGCGCTGGAAGCTACGAGGGAGCAAAAATTTGGACTGTATGGGGATCCCCGAGGCCTGGGTTGAGGAACAATATTAAGTCACTGCTCCGATGCTTTAATCACTGTGCTACAGACTACTGGTTTTCCACACATCTCTCTGCTGCATCCACTGGGTGCGTGATATGCTGTAAGCACAGGCAGCAATACTGCTAAGTCGGTTATAAAAATTACAAACACCAAAATAAATGGACTTCTTGGTTCACAAATTACATGAATGTCTTCACAAGCCATTTTCCCCATCTGCCTCTAGAGGTTTATAAGATGTGGCTTATCAGATACTCTGATTAATATGATTTCACAGAAAAAATCCCAAGGTAATTTGCAGCAGTACCCTTGCTGTGTTAGAATGCTTCTCTATCATTATAAGATCATTATAAAGCGAGTGCATGCATCTCTCACCAGATCTTTCTGAAGACCACTAAGGAATTTTGCACTAATCCACTGCAGCAGCAGCACGATAAACTCTTATTTAAACAGTTTGTGTGATATATAGAAATGTGAGGAGGATCAAACACACGGCACTTAATTAGTCATACTGCCCCTGGCTGTACATTTGGAGTTTGCATTTTCTCCCTGTGTTTGTGGCGGTCCCTGTATTTCCTGAGGTAGGTTCATCCTTACCCTGTGGTACATCTGGGTTTATGAAGATAGATGGATGAATGGGTAAGGATACATAGCTAATGAGAGTGCATTATCCAAAATATGTAACTCGGTTTCAAAATAAAATAATCTATTATCCTGCTTAAGTGTCAACTGAAAGCAAGAGCCATCAGTGAAGCAGATTTGTTAGTAGAAAGGAAAGAGACTGAGTAAAATATGCTGATTACTTGCACAATTATCAAAACTTTTCAATTAAATGTCTAGTTACTAAACCTAACTTTACAATCCAAAGTATACATTTTTATTTAGCATTTTAGTTAATCTCAACACCGTTATTTGGTGAATATTAAACAATACTAGATCTGGTATATGCAGTAACATACATGCCAGCGCAGAACGCCCTTTTGAGTTGCTGAATTCATCGATCATTCCATATCCCATACTACGCTCCGACGCGGGCCTCTTTTAACCTCGACCCCGCCCCATTCCCCACTCATCCAATCACTGGGCGCTTCGTCAATGTTGACATTGAATACGAAGGCGGAAACAAACAATGGGACCTTAAGGCGCACGGCTAACTGCTGGACCGAGCGATATGTGCTGGTCGTGGTGCTAAATTACCTGTTTATTTCATAGTATAGCTACTGACAGCATAACCGATCAAACTGTGACGCAGTGTCCGTGGCAAAAATGGAGGTAAGCTTGTATATCTGTTTTTTCCGCTGGTTAGCTAGGCGGCTACTTCGCTAGCAGGTAGACTTCCGTGTGTCTACCGTAATAGGCCATCCAGGATGCAAGATCCTTTTGGGGTACCTACTCTTGCGGTACAAAAACTAACCATTTGTATTTCGTTAGGACAATAAAAGGGATGGAATAGCTTGACACATTTTACTAATTAGAATAGTCCTTTTGGTATTTTATACATACCCAACACTAACAGCCTCACGTAGTGCAAGCCCCGTAATTATGTGTGTGATTATATAGAAAATCCTGTCTATAAGTTATGTACATGTTTATTTGATCTGTATAACAGTCATTGAAATGCTTGTTTTATGACAATCTGGGTAGTTAACTAAACCCAGCGTCCTAAGAAGTGACTCTCTGGTTACTTACGGATAACTGTGGACTGCAATCTATTTTTTCCCTTAAGCAGGATAATACGCAGGAGTCTGTCATTTCACCTGCTATCCCAGGGACTGGGAAGTCCAAGGTATTGTGCTGAAAAAGCAGCTACTCTTATGGATGGCTTTTAAATATGTGGCACATTGACATTGTATTGTATGTATCTCTTCCTACACTTAGAATTCTGTTGAAGACTTTTTGTCTCTTGGCCCCAGGTCACATGTCCAACTGCACACCATCATAGTCTCTTCTAAAACCCAGCACCCATTTTGTTTTTGTGTCTTTCCTTAGTGCTAAGGCTAAGATGGCTGTTTGTTCCTATCACCATTCTGTTAAACCCGTCCCCACTCCCTTAACCAAATAAAGTTCTCAGCTCTTCCTGTCATCCCTGTGTCACCTGGATCTGTTTGCTGGAAGCAAGTCTTCCTGTGTTTGTAATACATTTTTCATCTCTACTGTGAAAGGATGCTTAAGATCCAATTTACCTTCAGGTGTTCCTCCTGGTTTTTAAATGACTGCTTTTATTAATCTCTCTTCCTTTTTTCAGCTGGATACATTGTCGAAAGATGACCTGATTAAATATGCAAAAAAGCAGATGGCTCTCCTGCAGAAGGTGAAGTCAAAATGTTCAGGTAAATTAATATAGAATATAAGATGCCAGTTTTTATACAAGGGAGTTTGATTTCAAGTTTAATAACCATACACTTTTTACTTTCCATACTTGTGTTTTTGATAATAATTACATCTTAATTCACCATTCATGCTTATCTTGAATCAACCAGATCTGGAGAAGGAGGTAGCGACCCTGAGAGAGAATCCCAGCGGCATCACTGGTGACTCTGTCATCCAGGTTTGTGTGTCTTACTGCATGACTGCTTCACATGTGTAGCTCCCAGGCTTAAACTGGTAAATGTACACCATGTTTCATTTACGGGCTCAGAATATTGCTTCATACACATCTTTTAAAGGTAAACTCTTACTTGGTTAGACATCTGGACAGTTATTGCAGATTTTCGCAGGTAGTTTGTGATAAACTCAAGTATGTGCTGTAACAAAAACCAGCACACTCTAACCCTTGACGAATTGAGCCTGACTCAGCGGCGTATGGAATATCGTTTTAAAGCAGTAGATACAACAGCAGTATGTACGATTATTGAATGAGATGAATTATGAGGATCACTGCAGTGTGACACACTTAGTTGTGAATATCTTTATGAAACCAGGAACTGACGGAGAGAATGGATGACGTCTTGGTGGAGAAAGCAGAAATCCAACAGAATCTGGTTCTACTGCGCAAGGAAAATGAAATGGTCAAGGAAAGGGAACAGGTAGACAATGAAGATCACTTTTTAGTGCAGACATTGGCATGGTGACAGGTCTAGTGAAAAACTTTATAACCTTGCTGAAAAAAATGCTTATATGACTGCAATTCACATAGATATGGTATGTATCAATAATATGTTTCTTTTATTCACATTAGCTTGCTCTAGAGAAGCTGAAAAGTCTTCAGGAACTGCTGGACCATGCAAACAGGGAGCATGTGAGAAAAACTGAGGATTCGCAAAAGGCAATGGATGCCTCTAATGTGAAGCACAAGGAGGAGGTGGAAGCTTTGCAGAAACAAAATGAGAAAAGGGTAAAAGAACAGAGTGAGGAGTTGAAGAAGCTGGAGATAGTTAATATGGAGAAGAATGCAGAGATGGAGAGATTGAAAGAAGACCACCGAGTCATGCTGTCTGAATCCCATAGGGAGCTAGAGGTCCTGCAGGAGGAAATCAAGACGATGAAAATGGCCCATGAGCAAGAGGTGAGGGAGATGACTGAGCAGCTGGAGCTTACAGTGGCAGATTTTGAGATGGAAAAGGAGCGACTCCTGCTTCTGCAAGATGAGCTCACTGAACAGCTGGCCCTCAAGGAGACCTTTCTTCATGATGTTCAAGAGGAGGAAGAAGAGCCTAGCAGGACCAGAGACTGTTCTAGGTATTCCGAGATCTCTGCAGCTTCAGCTTCTGATGACATGCAGGATGAGGTGATGCAGTTAAGGTTGGCATTTGAAGACCTCCAGTCCCAGAACACCATGCTCCAGGAGGAACTTACTTACCTTAGCAATGTGAAGACTGAACTAGAGTCTCAAATACACCAAATAAAAGATGAATTCCAGCATGAGAGGGAAGACCTTGAATTTAAGATTAATGAGCTGCAGATGTGTAAGGAAGATGAGAAGATGGTGAGAAATGGTTCAGAGGAAAACCTGGAAGCAGTACGGTCTCAACATGAGCAGGAGTTGGAAGCCTTGAAAGAGATCCATAAGAACGATATGGCTGACCTTCATAAAAACTTACTTTGTGAGGTTGAGAAGGAAAAGGAGAAAAGCAATCATGAGCTTCAAGAGCTAAGAAGTAGATGTGACCAGCTATTATTGGAAAGGAATTCAGCAATTGAAGAATATGAAAAAACTAAAGACATCCTGAGAAACCTGGAGTTGGAGTTGGGAGACCGGACTGGTAACTTTATCAAGCAGTACAATGCGATGAAGGAGCAAGGAGCTTCGGCTATTGACCAGCTGCAGCAGAAGCTGAGGTCTGCCTACAAGGAGAAGGACCTCCTGCAGGAGCAATTAAACACCATGAAGCTCACACTAGACAGTTGCAAAGAGGAAGCTACAGCTGCAGACGATCTGGGGGTTTCTTTGGCTAATCTGCAGCAGAATAACAAGGACATCCTCTCCATTCTTCACCAGAAAGAGGGCACAATCCTGGAGCTAGAAGAGACTCTCGGTGCACTGTCTTCTGCCAAGAATGACATCCAGGCAGAAATGGAAAGAGTGAAAAATGAGTATGATATAGAGCATGCTAAAGCTGTTGAACTGGAAATGAGTCTTCACAACCTCTCCCTGTGTAACAAAGATATGAAGCAGAAATGTGAAGAGTTGACAACCACCTTAACATGCACCCGAGCAGAGAAGGAAAGCATGGGCCATGAGCTGGGCACTCTGCAGGGGGAACTTGCACAAGCCGTGTTGGAGAAGGATCAGCAGACCTCTAACCTCCAGGTTCTAGCCGAAGAGTTGGCCAGGCTGAAAGAAAGTGAGAGTGCCTTGCAGGAAGCCAGCAGGGCACAGTGTGTGAATGCCACAGCATATGACGAGGAAAGAAGAGATCTAGAGGAACAGTTACGTATCCTGTCAGAGGAGCGAGATGTATTGAAGCGAGAAGTGGAGGCACAGCAGGTCCAAATCTCCCGTGCATGGAGCCACATTTTAGCTTTGCTGGACCAGAGCAATGAAGAAGTAGTTGAGAGGGCAGCAGAAGATATTCCAACCCTGGTGGACAGTGTCTTGGCCCAGGTGAAGCATGACCTGCTGCAGCAGAGTAGTGAGAGGGTGGCCTATCTGGAGCAGGAGGCAGAGACTATGAGGGAGGAAAGTATGCAGCGAGAGGCAGAGTTCCAGGCCCATTTGGAGGACCTGAACCTGGAGAAGAGCCTGCTGAAGGCCAGCTTGGATGAACAGATTGCTGACACAGAGGCATTGAAGAAAGACTTGGCTGACATGAAAGCTGTGAACATGAAGGCCAAGGCTGAAAACCAGGAGTTACTCGCGCAGCTTGCAGATGTAGCAGAGAAGCTGCAAGGCATGGAAAACAAGTCAAGCAAAACCGAGAAGCTGTTTGACGAAAGTGCACGTGAGAAGGAGGATATGCAGCAGCTGCTGGCTGAGAAGGAATCCCTGCTATTGCAATTACAGAAAGAGATAAAACTTCCTAAGGTTAGTTGGCTCTCTCCTGATAGATTTGCATTGTATGTTTATGGGCTCCTCAGTAAGTTTTAGAATCTAAGAATGAAGTTCTGAGTTTCAACTGGAACTTATAGAAACTGTGAAGTCCTCAAAAAAGACCTTAGCAATGGACCTTCTGGTATTTAGTCTGAAAGCAGAGCATTACTGCTCTGATAGATACTTTAGCAAAAGCTGGTTATTTAGCTGGGCATCCTTACTGTCGCTTCTCTTTGCCTTTCATCTCCCCAGTATGAGTGTAGTAGAGCCCATTGACGTCAGCCTTGCTTATAGCTGATGTTTTAACCATCGTCTGTGCTTGCGCACATATTGACCTTGAATGTGAACTCGTTCTTCGTGTTCTGGATTTATCTCTCTGCTTACAGACAGCAAGAAATAAATAAAAGATTAACATAGGTGAAGGAATCAGTGGGCTAATTCCCACATTAGTTAACATATGACTTAGCGATTACTTTAGGGTTACTCATTTAGGGTTACTCATTCCTCTTCCTTTTTAGGAGTCTCAGAACGATTCTGACCAGTCTGAAGATAACATGGTTACCGAGCTTTCGGCAAAGATTGGTAATGTATTAGGTCACTGAGCTTCCCAATTAGTCAGACCAATATGTATGGTATAATAAATTGTTTACAAATTAATATTGCATTGTCAGGAGTGGCATGGTGGCCCCATGATGAATTAGAGATGCTAAACCGCCCGTAGATGTTAATGGTGTGTATGTTTCTGTGTGTGTGTGCGTGCCCTACAATGGGTTGGCTCCCCATCCTGGGTTATTCCCTGCCTTGCACCCATAGCTTCTGGGATAGACTCTGGACCCTGCAAAACTGCATAGGACAAGTGGGAACATCCAGAACTAGCCGCTATAGTAGCATTTCCTCCCCTTAATTTTGTCTTTCAAAATGTTTAACTAGACACTTTCTCCACTAATCCATTTATTTAAAAATCATGCAGCTGACCTCCAAAAAGAAAATACAGAAAAAGAAGAGAAGATGAACAAGATTAAAGCTGTGGCAGTGAAAGCCAGGAAGGAGCTGGATAGCAGCAGAAAAGAGGTATGCAGCTTGTGCCTCTTAGGAGCTCTGGCAGCCGCAGGTATCATCCTGTGACATTTCCAGACTTAACAGCCTGTTTCCCCTAATCTTAGGTCTTAAATCTGAGAGAGGAGGTGGAGAACCTGAAGGAGGAGCGTGACAGAATGTCTAACTCAGTAAAGGATGTCCTGCAGGGTGCAGAGGGCTACAAGGTATCCCTGAACTCGCAGGTCCAGCCCTTCCTCTTCTGTAGTGACAAATCAAGGAATAAGGAATATATTTGAATGTGTGGTTAATGGTATTTCTGTCAAAATAATTTATCAGGAATACTGTGGTTTTGTATTGTCTTTCCTTAGTTATGTTTGCTGAAATGTATTCTTGGAGAATCGTGCATTGGTTTCACTTTTTTTGATGAAGGGTGTTGGCTTGAACTGTTTGGTTGAATGCCCATGTCTGTTTTGCCTGCTGGAAATTGCATTCTTGTCTTGGGAAACAGGTCTAATGTGGTGCCTATTAGAATACAGTGCTAATCTAAGTGTTGTCTGAATTGCAGAACCTTTTGGTGGAGTATGACCGACAGACGGAGGAGCTAGAGCAAGCGAGGGAGAAAGTGGAAGAGACAGAGCGACAGATTGGGGATCTGAACAAGCGTTTGCAGGCTGCCCTTTTGCAGGTGACTGAGGTGGTGTGACTCAGCCTCTTTACTCAGGCTGCCCTTCGTTGTCTGCCGTCTGGAGCAGGTTTGCTTGAACTGGCAGTTGTTATTCTAAGGGAAACATTTGCTGTGAATAAACACTGCCACGCTGGTCATAATTGTGAGAGAAATCACAGATGGCTTCTGGAGTCAACGATCCAGGAATCCATTAGGGTTTTATTGTTTATTTTGCTTCATTTCTGTCACATTTATCTGGAAACTGTAGACAAAGTCCAACTTCAGAGTGATGTAATAATAGGAAGTTGACAGGTTAACATGGCGGAATGTACTGCATGTCAGATGGGACATCAGGAACCAAGGGGCGGAACAGCTGGAATTCATTTGTTTCCCTGGAGGCCCCTTATAGTGTGGCACAGGTAGAGCATTCAGGTACTGGCTCTGAATCAAGGCCCTTGGGGAACCTAAAAGACTCGTTAGAGAGTGCTACAATATGAGAAGAGAAAGGCATGTTTGGTAGAATGCAACCCCCCCCCACATCAGGACACTGACTTATCCTGCCATTTTTTTACCAGCATGAGCAGTCGACCTCTGAGAGAGAAGACATGATGGCACACATGGAAACCCTGCAAAGCAATGTCAAGCAGCTGGAGGCTCAGGCTTTGGAGATGCATAAGCTGAAATGTACTCTGGAAAAGGACCTGGAGGCAGAGAGGCTTTTAAGAGAACAAAAAGCGAAGGTACGGGGTTCTTGGATGCGGGCAGGGGGGGCTCATAGCATCCCTTTCCATACTGTGGGGCATATCAAGGAAGTTACTGCAGTGGTTGAGTGTCCTTCATTATAATGGGATGACATTCCCATCAGGAAGAGCAGGTCTGAAATGCTCCTTGCTATGTGTGTTTCCATGGTCTGATCAGGAGCAGTCAGCCATGATGAAGGAGGCCGAGGACTTGACAGCTCAGCTACAGCGACAGAAGCAGCAGCTTCAGCAGGCAGCCCAGGAGGTGGAGCAGCTCAGGAAGGTATGTACCGGCCTGCACCTGGGCTGCTTTTGGTCTCTGTCCGCCCATAAGGAGAACAGGAAACGCATCTTCTGGTACTGGATCTCGGAAAGCTTGAAAGCAAACCATACCATGAGTAGAAACATCACCATAGCTCTGTGTAGCCCTCTGGGTCTGGTGTTCCTTGGTTCCTGGGTCGGGTTACTAGAGTAAGTAGATAGGTAGGTTAGTTAACCTCATTAATCCCTTATGAGAAATTGTCACCAGACAAAGTACAGTGCAGTATTGTGTGATGATTCAGTAAATCGAAGAAAGCAAAAACACTGCCTGTCTAGCACAGTGTCTCTGCAACAGATTTTTGTACAGATTAAAGCTAGACCTGGAGCTAAAGTTCCTGTAGCGAGTAGGAAGAGAGCGTGCAACACAACTCTGTGTAAACCACCAAATTTGAGTATGGTTTGCTTTGCTGTGCCTGGCCAGGATGCCCAGCAGAGCACGCTCATGGACATGGAGATGGCCCACTATGAACGGCTGGTCAAGGAGCTGAACCAGAAGCTGTCTGAGAAAGACGGTCACATCCAGGAGCTTGGTGATGAGATACAGTCTCGGAAGAAAACTGAGGATGGGCTCGCCGAAGAGATTGGTGCGATCATGTGATACGGCGAGCCAGGGTGCTGGTGGACTTCCTTTTTCATGAATCTCCCTTTTGTCCTTTTGCTTATCTAGTGTCTCTGAAGTTACGGGTGGAACAGGGTGCAGAAAAGACATCCAAGATGAAGCAGCTCCTGGTTAAAACAAAGAAGGAACTGTCTGATGCCAAGAAACACGTAAGTCCTCACAAGTTATTACTGCAGATCACTGAGGCCCCTCAGCTGATCATGACTTGTACCCTGGTAGGCGTGATGCGAATATGTTCCCTTGCAGGAGGTGGATCAGATGTCCGTCCAGGCCTCACTGAAGGGGGAGCTAGAGGCTCATCAGCAGCAACTGGAGGACTACAAGGTTGTACAGAGATATTCTCCTTTAGCCGATGTACTAGGATTAGGCTCTTGTCTCAAAAAATATGAGTGTCATAGACGCTGTAATGTGCTGTAGTGTCAGTTGTTGATGCAGTGTGGATGCTGATGGCACCGGGTGCTAATAAAGCATGGAGGCTAATGGATCTGACCGCTAACACAAAATGGGGGCTAAGTGTAATGGCACCTAAGGCAGCATCGAGGCTAATAGCAACAAATGCGAACGCGGTGCTAATGCATAGTGGATGCTAACAGGGCTGAGGGCTAACTTCAGCATGCCTGGTTGCAGATACAGTGCAGCGGTTTGACAGCAGAGAAGCACCGGCTGCAGGAGCAGCTGAGGACCGTCACAGACCAGCAGCAGCGGGCGGCCAGCACCTTCCAACAGAGACTGAGCACCTTGCAAGAGGAGTGCAGCACAACCAAGGTACTGACCCCTACTAACAGGCCATGCTAGAGGTGTGCTGTGCTGTGCCTGCCCCACCCATTTCAGGACCCTGTTGGTGGTAACAGAACCTTAGTGCCATATAAATTATCTGTAAATGTTTTTACAATTTTATTTTTGTTTCCTCCCCTCTGAGGCCATGTGACTGGTAATGGATTGACTCAGACTAAACGATTTTGATGTTTTTCTTCTTCTGTCCACCATGTGTCTTGTGTAGACTTTTGAAGCTTTTGAAATTTAGCGCCATGAATTATGTCCAGGCTTTGCAGTTACAGCTCGTTCTTTGGTCAGAGACAACTTTTCCGGTCTGTGGCAGGCTGAGCTGAGCACGAGGACGTCGGAGTTTGAGAGCTACAAAGTGCGTGTCCACAACGTCCTCAAGCAGCAGAAGAACAGGAACTCAACAAATAATGAAAGTGAGGTGGCCAAGCAGGAAAGGTATGATGGCATGCACATGCCCTGTCCCTGGAAGGGGACACCCCTTATGGGCTGCCAGCCCATCAAATCAAATCAAAGTTTATTTATCAGGTGCACAACATTACAGCATAGAGGAGTAGATTCAGGCGATGAAATGAGTTCCTCCGACAGCTCCCCAGGGCTGGACTAGCCATCTGGCATAACAGGCATTTTCCCGGTGGGCCGATGGTTTTGTGGGCCAACAAAAACATGGGGGACCCCAAAATACAGGGCTGATTATTTTTTTCCCCAGTGCAGCCCTCGAGCTCCTTATGCTAAGGTAATAGTAAAGTACTACGTAATAGTCATTGCAGGGTGGGCACACTCACTGACACGCAGTCACACGTTGTGGGTGCCAGTTCATTAAACACAATGAACACAAGGACTATGGAAACTGCACTCACAGCCACAGCCCTGGGGTGTGAGGCTGCACTGTGCTGCCCTGACTTTGAATATTAACTCGGCCCTCTGTACGCTTCCCGCTGACATCACACGCAGAGCCTGCTGGGTTCATTCGTGTATCCACATTGATCCCTTAATTACCGTTTTCTGAGAAAGATGCACCCCCCCCTCCGTGGGCCACATTACAGCTGCGCCTGTGCAGAGTGCCCACTGCGAACCTGCGGCGGGTGCAGATTGTTCATGCAGAAAATCGATGGTCTGTTAATGAGGCTGAACCTCATTAGGGCCGTTATGGACTGGGGTGCTATGTGGCCCCCCCCCACCCCATCAGTCACAGCTCAGGTCGAAATTAAACTCGCTCTGACTGTGTTCCTAAAATTGTACATAAGACCTTATTCTGTTAATTGAAGATAATTAATGTTCAGATTATTATATGCGTGTGGTTTGGGGTTCACTTCTCTTTATTTCAGTACAAGCATCTTTTGACAAGCACATTTTGTCGGGGATGGGGGCACACCACCTGAGGCTAATGTCGCTTTCCGTTTGCGTGGGCCACAGGGAGTACATGGAGAGCATGCTGGAGCAGCTGCAGCTTCGGCTGCAGGACACCCAGCAGAACCTGCAGCAGAGCTGCTGTGACCTGCAGCAGCTGCAAGCCGAACATGACACACTGCTGGAGAGACATAACAAGATCCTGCAGGAGGGTGTGGCCAAGGAGGCTGAGCTCAGGGAGAGGTGAGGACCGACGGAGTGAGGTTTGAGGGGTGAGAATCGACGGAGTGAGGTTTGAGGGGTGAGAACGACGGAGTGAGGTTTGAGGGTCAGACGTGACGCCGTAGTGTGAACGTAGCTTGGTGTGGGGGTTCCTGCTGCCCTCTCAACACAGGCGGTCATACCAGCCGCACTCAGTCACTCACTCTGCGGTGGCCTCCACCCCTCCCTCCTTCCCAGGCTCCTCTCCCTGCAGTCGGAGCACATGACCCTGAAGACAGAACACGCCCAGACAGTGAGCCAGCTGAGCGCCCAGGCAGACTCCATGCGCAGTACCTTTCGGGAGCAGGTACGCCACCTGCAGGAGGAGCACCGCAGCACCGTGGAGACCCTGCAGCAGCAGATTAGCAGACTGGAGAGTCAGCTGTTCCAGCAGCAACGGGAACCTGGCATTACTAGTAAGAGAGGAGGAGGGGAAAGCCCAGCATTTACGTGCGTGACTTGCGTCATACGCATACTGTAGATGTAAGGGTAGATCCTCCATCTTGGGTTTGAATGCCAACTCTGCTACGTTTGTTCTCCCTATGTCGTGTGGCATTTCTGCCAGTCCATGTGTTGTTGGGCTAATTTGGCATGTCTGAGTTACCCATAGTGTGTTATGGTGTATATGTGAGAATGTGTGTTTCCCTGCCTACTGCTCTCTGCTGCCCACACATGGAAATGAGCTGCTAGGATTTAGTGCACCTTGATGTTTGTTGCTTTGTGGGTGGGTAAGTCTATGACAGACGGATGAGAAATACTCGCTATTTTAGACATGGGCTCCACGGGGGGAATGAGCAATGTACACTAAGTGCTCTCATCGCGGAACACGCCTCCCAGAGGAACATTTGCTCCGGACAGAGCGTCTTGTCCAGCGCTGAGCAAAGGCAGTGCTCTGCCAGGTCCGCCAGGACTAATGAGGTGGCGCATGTGAGCAGAGACGCAGCGTGCGGGGAGAATCCCGCTTCGCAGGTGCAGTGGCCCAGGCTGCGTTTTCCCGTCTGCCTCCCGTCCGTAAATCCTCCCAGGGGTCCCTCTCTAGAACCGCACTCCAGCGGCGCGGGTTGTTTACAGCGACCGGCGCCTCCTTCATCTCCGCGCCAGCAGAAGCTCGTTAGCGGGGCCCCTGGGGGAGCCGCCCACCTGCCGCTGCGGCGCTGGAGACACGCAGGGGCTGCGGCTGCTACCAGCGCGTGCTTGTGCGCGCCCATCCGCCAATCCCAGCATGGAGCGGGGCCAAGCTCCCTCGCTCTCTTGCCATTGCAGCCAGATTGCGTCTGCCTGCTCCCTGTGTTACACCCTCCACCTTCTGATTTATTAAGCTGCATAAGAGCGTCACGGTACTTAGCTGTCCTTCCACTTCCCATAAAAATCACAGTTATGTTTTGTGCCTTTCAAAGAACGGGAAAGACACAGAATGGAATAAAATAGGAGGTGGGGTGGACCACCCCCCCCCCCCCACTGGTTTGTGTGCCTCAGGGACAGCATACAGACCCTCCTCCCTGGCTGTGAGCATGGGCACGCTGCAGCAAAAGTGGAGGGAACAGCTTCACCCATCTCCAAATCTCTCGTCCGGCAATCGGTTCCAGGCCACCCAGCCACAGCAGCTGCCCATGTGTTCTGCTGCGGGACACTGGGGTCCGGAATGGTGAAGAGCAGTGCCTTGTCAGTGGGATTTCACAAAGGGACACACTTTGAATCCATTTTACTGTGCTTTGAGCAAGGTCCTCACTTTGTGAATTTCTGACTGCAGAATGAGGTAAATGATTCTGGACAAAAATGTTTATAGGTAAATATTATATAGCTTAGCTTACCAACTTTGTATGATAGGGTTGAATAACAAACATTATAGTTGATCCTTAATCTAGTAGTTGTTCAATGGCTACTGTGAACACAGTAGTAGTAGTATATGTATCAGGTACATACAGCAGCTTTAGGGTATTGAAAAAAATGAATTGCACAATAGTGCCCTCTAGTGGCACTATGCTTGTAAATTGGATGATTTAAGTGTTCACGGTTTTACTTCTTAAATAATGCTGAGTAATGGTAATTTAGTAAATATAATTCTCTGTTTATTATTCTTTTCCCCTTCCTAGGTCCAGTGTCAGTGCCACAGGCTAGGAAGGCCTTGCAGGAAAGGAAGGCTGTAGACCTGAGCCTGTCGGACCTGCAGTCCATGGCACGGGAGGAGGGAGAGGGGATGGAGACCACGGAGACGGAGTCTACATCCTCAGCCAGCACCCCTTTACCATCACTGGACCAGCTGCTCACTTCTCCAGATCCCAAGCAGGGTCAGTGTCCTGCCTTCTCCTCTGCCGTGGGGGAGAGACTTTCAATCATGTTTTAATAACAGACATGCTTATTCATTTTCACAGACTAACATTAAATCACCACAGATGATTAACAACTCAGTGCAGTACATTGTAGTGAAGATTCGCTGTGTGTGCGCAGAGCCCTTCATCTGGTTAGCAGAGGTCAGCAAAGAGGAGCTCACCCAGAAGCTGAACACGGCCACGCGCAGCCTGGAGCATGTGAACGGCCTGCTGCACGAGACTGAGGCCACCAACGCTGTGCTGATGGAGCAGATCGCCGTGAGTGAGCCTGATTCTCTCAGCCGCTCTGTCCTCTGAGCTGCCGCTGCTGCAGGGGCTCTGAGCCACAGGCAGTGATGGACCCATCCCGTGTGTCTCACAGCTCCTGAAGAATGAGGTGCGCAGGCTAGAGAGGAACCAAGAGCGTGAGAAGTCGGTGGCCAGCCTGGAATACCTGAAGAATGTGCTACTGCAGTTCATCTTCCTGAAGCCAGGGAGTGAGAGACAGGCCCTGCTTCCAGTCATCCACACCATGCTGCAGCTGAGCCCTGAAGAGAAGAGTAGGCTAGGGGCCATCGCCCTGGGTATGCTAGCCTGTCCTAGAGCCAATACTTACCTTCTCTCCTGTACGAGAGCCTCACGCTTTACTGACCCTTCAGTCCTACTGCCTATATTGGGACAGTGCTTGTAATACATCTTTTTTTTTTTACCCTAGAGCAGTTGTTGTATCAATTGACAATTTTCACTGTCGACAACCCCCACCCCCAACAACTTTTACTGTTCCCACCAGTCCCCCCACTGTCACATACCTCGCCAGATTGTTTTCTTTGTAGAAGTAGCTCTCACTGTAAATAAGGTTGGAGAGCCTTGCTCTAGAGGACTATCACTTTGGACCCTTATAAGTTGTGCCAGAACAACACAGTCTCAGTCACTAAACAGTGTCTTACACCATCTAGTATGAGTGTCTTTATTGCATGTGTGAGTCTATAGCTAACTGGTCAAATGTGGTTTAATCATTACAGGTGATCAGGAGTCAGCAGCAGGATCCCGGGCGTCTGGCTGGACTTCATACCTGCACAGCTGGTCGGGAATCCGGTAAAAAGAAGGGGCGGCTCAACCAGGAGTACGTCACATCAGGGTCTAATAACACACATCTGAAAACACCTCTACTTCTCAGCCAGGTCTCTTCCTGCTATGTAACACTTCTTTTCTCCAGATCTGTATTTTTGATACTTTTTGTTGACTTTTGTATACTTTGTCATTCTGGAAGCCATAAACTAAATTTTACCATTGGTTTCAGCCTCTTTTGGTCACTTACTGAATGTTTGCCTTTCTCCAATCACTCAATACATAATATATGCATCTTAAGACAGGATTTTTTTTTTGTAATCTGCACTATACATGTTTAAAGTGGCCCGTTTTGTTGTCTGTGTGGATGAGTGTCTGTATCTGTCTGAATCTTCACAGTGACTAGACAGTGACGTTACTGCCCTATGACTGTCTGGTAACTCTCCCAGGATGCTCTACTCTGTGACATTAGCCACAGCCCCAGAGATACTCCCTTAACACCTCAGTTTACACCTGATATTAACTAAATTATGGCAAGATTGTTTCATCAAGGTAGTATTTAAAGAAAACAATTTTGCTATTCTGAAACAAATTTGATATTATTTGAGCCAATATTGGAAATTCTGGTGGCTAGTCCTTAAGAATAAAACTCGGGGAGTTAAAATATACTATAATGTGGGGCAACTGCATCAAATACTAGTAGCACATAAATGAAAAGAGGTGGACACGCAGTACTGAATGTATTTAAAGTAAAACTGAAAACGAGCCATGTTTTAATTCTGTCTTATTTAAGTTCTTGTTTTTAGTTCTGTTAAATCCCTGTTGTTTGTGTTGTAAACAAATCGCTAGGTAACATTTTTTTGGCTTGTCACTGAATTTTGTGTAATTCTGTACTAAATGCCTGTAGTACTGATTTGAGATTTAGATAAGCTGCTGAGAGATATAAAATAAACCAGTAGGGGAGATTAAGAGGACAAGTGCAATCTGAACCATATGTTTAAGACCATGCTTTAACTGTGAATGACCGAATAAAAATATACATTTAAAGTTACTAGATATCCTTTTATTTACTGATTTTCATGGGTTTTAAGTTAAGATTTCCTCACATATAACACAAAGGTTCAGAAACGTAACAAGATGAAAGTATACCGTACATAAAATACTTTATTAAAGTCAAAGTAAACTATTGTCATTTGTACCACACAGTTTGAGAGTGCATGGTAGAACGAAATTGCGTTTCTCCTGGCTCCATGTGCAAAACAAACAGAAATACTACAGTATAATATAATACAGTATAGTGTACAATATAATACAGTATAATAATACAATACATCACAGAACTACACAGAGAACAGAACTACACGGAGAACTAATATTCAGCACAGAGGTAAATCTTGTGCAGTGTAAAATAGTTATTGGTCCTTTATCGTGTTTATTACTGTCAGTTGGTTATACCATTTTTATTTTTTTTTTTGCTAATTATTTGTATTAAAATACCTTATGAATACTTCTTTGAAGGGAAAAGTTGTCCGTTTCTGACCAGTAGGACGCATCTAAACAGTTGCATCTCTTGGTGATTATTACATACTAGTCAGCTGAATAAAAGCTTATTTGGAACCAAAAATTTCCACTACAACTAAAAAAAATCACCAAAAAATAAAAAATACTCTATGATTACTTTTTTTTCCGGAATAGGGTTCTCTAAACGAACTGTGTTGATCTAATCTTTGTAAGTAAACGCGTACTGAGATAGGATATAAATGAAGTTTGCCAGTAAAGTTAACGGTCCGCGTCGCTCCGGCCGCACTTCGAGGAATAGCGCCATAAAAGGAAAGTTATGCGGTTCCTGTCAGGAAACAGCCCCGAAAGTGACGTGCCTCCAAAACTTAAATATAACTTAAATTTTACCCACGGCGATGTAGCTGTGAACTCTCCAATGACACAGATTTTCCACTGATTTAAATCTCCCGTATTTATTTATTATAATATATAATATATCAATTAAGGCCGAGCACATTCAGTTCCCGGCAAGAATATAACCCTCTGATTTCGGTCACTTTTCTCACAAATCTCTGAGTTTTCTTATGAAAAAACGTTTTACGGAAAAATTTACATCGAGTTATGAAGAACTACGGCACGACTGCATGACTCCTCCCGTTTGTAACTACTGCCGATGTTTAATATGCCGTCAGCGTTTCCCATCATACCGTAACTATTTTGCTATGTTTTTTGGGGACACCACAGCTACAGGACTCCTCCAGTCCGTAACTATCTTAGCCCAATATGGCCGATCGCTCCAGCCGGGCCTCAGAAGGGGCGGATCTGCCCCAGCCCACAGCAGTCCACTCCCGGGGAAAAGAGGCGAGGTTACTTCGCCATTACTGTCTCAAATCAGCGCTGTACCTCTCCCCTGTGGACATCTGGGGAAGGTGGTTAATACACACGAAAAAGTTTCTGAAGCAGAGTTTGTGAAAGGGGATGCTGGGGGTTGCAGACATGACGGGCAGGTAAGTAAAGCGACTGTCATTTATACAATCTAGTCGTATGATCTGGAACTCTAGTGGTTTTGTGCCGTGATTTTAAGCTCTATTGCATCTCTGTTTCTACCTCAACGCCGCGGTAAAATCCAACTAGTGATCTTTGCTTGGTTATGGCCGAAGCACGGTTTACCAAGCGATATATTTCTGAACCCGTAAAAAAGCCCTAAAAGGCGGTGAAAACAGTTTGTAAATTTCTGCGTGTCCGGAACGGTGGTGCCTTTTATCTCTGCTGGCCCGGATGTGACTCTCCTGGGACGCCTGCAGGCTCGCCTTGCTGCAAGTCTCTGACCTACGCTCGGTCCTGCGGCTGGATTGTTTCCGATGGTTTCTTTTCTCTTGAATAAACTCTTAACAAGCGACCCGTCTTTTGTGGCGGCCCGGAGTACTTTATATGACCTGTTGTTGCTGCATAGCTTGCGGATCCCTGTTGCCATAATTAAGTAAGGAGGGAAATCCTGGAAATCTGCGACGATTATAGCGGTATTTTGCATGACTCTATGCCAGTTTTAGCATGGCGGTTGGGTACTACACCGTTACTAAGTTTGTATGCCGAAGTTATGTCACCTGCTGCATGTTACTGTTCTTGGGCCAGTGACAATTCCATATTTAAGAAACTAAAACTTTTTTTGTTATTACGTCATTTGACAGCGATTAACGATGTCTGCCCAAGTAGCTACATCAAATACCTATTAAATCCAGGCTTACATCGGTTTATTGTTTGCTCCTTACTTAGCATGTGGCAATTTTCTGACTAAAGTCGCAAAAACTGGCCTTGACAAAGATTTATAACGAGGTGATCACTCCTTCTACTTTGAGTAGTGATGATGTGTTATACACTGGTAATGCCTCAGTACAAACGTTTTCATGTGTTTGACAGTGCAAAATGGGAATCGGATATATCTCTGTCTCACAGCACTACTTCCGTAGGCCTGATATTAATGGTTTTCAGCAGTGATGGCCAGATGTTTATTTAGGTTTAGGGATCACTTTAACTGATTTAAATTCTGGATGAGGCATGTTTGGGCAAAAACAAAAAAAAAGTATCGACTTTGGGTATGGTTGGATTCCATCAGGAAATAGACATGTCTGTGGAATTTGAAGGATATGGATCCAGGGAATGTAATCCCCATGCCCTAGCAACATGCTTGACCCTGTTGGTCCCATCCAGTACTGGTGATCTGTGTGAAAGACAGGGTGCGAACAGATTGATTCCAGCAAAGACATTAGTTTACTCAATGAAAACCAACAAATGAATTAAATTTATTTTCAGTTCAGATTTTATTTTCAGAAAGTGTGCGTGTGTAAGATGGATTGCATCTGTCGTGCTTTGCTGAGAGTAGTCTGATTACCCCCTTCAGCTCTCTCTTAATGGTCTGAGTCATTTTCTTCGGATCGGTCGTAATGAGCAAATAGGCCCGTTGCCAGACAGGCGGCGCCATAGCTGGGCTTCTGATAAATGTGACAAGCACTTGGATGTGGTGCCCTTCTCTTTATTCAGTACTCCCATGCAGAGGCTGACCTCTGGAGGAAGGAAGGACATTTTTGTTCTTAATGCATAGACTTTCTATCTAGAATTAGACCCAGCAGACCATGTATTTCTACCCTACTAGCTGGCAAAGTAAGTAACGAATACCAGGCTGTAACAAATCATTACGAGTATTCAGCCGTTCAAGGATTTGTTGCTGACAGTAATGAAATGAAATGAATGATCAAAGCGCCCAATCGGCACCCGCCATGCAGACTGTTATTTGCGACAGTTCTGGTTGGCATGCACTTGCAGCTGGTTTCCATTATCTGAAGCCTGCGCTCATTGCCTGTATGTTGTATGGCCCACATACGAGTCTGATGGGGGGGCCGGGTCACTGCACTGACTGGCCGGGGTAATTAGTCGCCCATCGCCATTCTAATGACATAAGATATACATACGTCTTAAGTTCATTGTAGTAACGAGTATTAAGTAATGAATACTGGACTCTTGAGTACTCGGTAGTAACGATTACTCAAAGGTAATGGATAACCACATCACTAAATTACATTTAAATTGCCATGAGAGTTAAAAAAAAATCCAGGTTACTGGATTTACAGAGTTAAAAATCATATGTTACTGTAATTGTTTGTCACATTTGTTACTGGTAATAGATAGTCAGTTGCACATTGCCCAATTTTAAGGGGCTGCGATGCACGAGTCTGGCGTGGTGCTATCATGAATGTATTGCATTGGGCAAACTTTGGATTCTGTAAGGTGAACAGATATCTAGACTTGAGTAGGGCTATCTGGTAGGGTTCAGTTACGTGCAATTTCGATACAGCAGGGAAACAGAATTTGTTTTTAAATTGCTTTTTGAAACTGCAAAAACAACTAGGAATATCTGTAAACCAACCATAATGCGATGTGTCTGTTGACATGTCTGAATAACAAAGCCAAAGAGATGTCCATGTGCACACTAAAAATGTGTGTAAAGTAAATGTATAAATAATACTGCATCATAACAATTACAATGAACTAAATCCTGTGTTCTCTACTACAGAGTAAAGTTGCATATCTGTAGTAAGAAATACCCCTATAGCCTTAGTTATATTTTATTATTTGTTTATTTATTTTAGCTTGGTCTGAATTTCCTGGCAAAAGCATCTTACATGACACTTGAAGAGTAAGAAGTATGAACATTCAGTCTTGGATCTTATTTTCACATGGCGTGCTATAGTTCTAGGCCTGGGAAAGCTCTGTAGTGCAAAGCAGTTCTCAAAATCACATTTATGAAGTGTGCTATGAATGTTATATTAAGAATTTTACTAAAATTCACCATGCGTTATGTGCATACAGTACGCAAGCCAAGGTTATTGTTGTTAATGAAAATATATTTTTGTAATCTGAAATAAGATGCAAAAAAAAACTACAACTAAATGAGAACTATAGATATTGCTTCCAAAAGTAACTGAAATAAAATAAAAACAAATGGCACATTTTTCCTTTAGCTTCCTTTAAATTGTATTTGATTTGATAATGATAAAGTACTGATTTATCTTTGGGCCTCTTTTGTCGAATGCACTTGAACCATAGAAAATGCCAATGGCACTGTATTGTGACATGTTGTAGTAACTAGATATGTCCTACAACTTTGTCAGTCCCCCCCCCCTGCAATTATCTCCATTATTTTACTGTCTATATATGTAACGCTGGTGCTGCTATTATTATGTAGTGCATCTACCAATCATTTCCTTTCCGGATCGTGCTGCTGCCAGTTGTCTCTTTGTCTCTTGCAGCGCAGTACTAATAAAGACGAAGCTGCTTGCTTATATAAAAGAACTTGTCTGTTATTTAAAGATGCCTTACAACCAAAATCCTGCTACAATATTGATCAAATGTAAATATCGGCCTGCAATGTCAACCAAGAGTGACACATTGGACCGATACCGATATGTTAATCGATATATCGTGCAACTCTAGTAAAAGTATTTGTTTATTTTGTGTTGTTTGCCAGATTTTTTGTGGACTAATCATTTTTTTTAAATTCAATGTTAGATTACTTGACTAATTGAAGTAATCAATAATTATGCAATAGGTTTTAAGTGCACCCCTACACATTAGTAAAATTTTGTAAAGAGATTGGTCGCTGTCTGCTTGTTTCTTATCTGAAATGAAATGATGCCTTATTTGCCATTTATACAAGTATAGTACAGGTACACTGGAATACTTCTTTTTGCATATCCAATTTTACTGTCCTTTGAGACATACACACAAATACTAATGAAACTGAAGCTTGGAGTCAGAATGGTGGCATCACTCTGCCGGCCCTGGGATACGCACCGGAGAACTTCCCATCTCGAGCATAGAGCATGACCTCACTGAGCTACACACCACCCAATTTATAGACTGACTGATGAATTTAGGTATATGTAGGCACCCATGTATGAGAGTTGTATTTGTCAGTGATTAAATAAATTCTTCTTATTGTCTTATTAAAGTAGATTTTAAATGCTACCAGATATGTTTATACCTGCTTCATAGCAACTTAAAAGTACTAGTCACTCTTAGAATTACTCATTGCTACAATGGCTCCCTCTGCTGGCTGGTGGACTCTCCTGACGTTGAAGATTGTAGCGAAGAGGTGTAGGGGTGTGTCGAAGCACTGTACTCGGCACTTGTCGGCAGGATGTAATAACAGAACTCGTTTTGGACAGGGGCTGTGTTTTTGTGATCAAGAGCTCCCTGCAGTGACATTTTGTAATGTCAATGTGTTTACGAAGTGAGTCAGTTAGCTCTTGATGTGTGTCAAGTACGGACGAAGAAAATCCTTTAACAGCTTTGCGTTTCTTTTACACTTGATAAAGATTCAAAAATTCAAAATTTCACTTGACCTCCGCATTTTTGCTGGACAGCCCATCATACAAATTCCCACAGCAATATCCAAGTTAAGCAGATGAAAGATGAATGGACGGATGGATTTCCATAGTCTGTGCGGCATGAAGATTTAGATCAAGTAAGATCAGAATTGACAGTGCTGCTATGCTTGTGACTAGTTAAGAAAACGTTGCTGTCCGGCATAACAGTAAAAAGTGCATTCTAATTGATTACTGTGACAGCGTACAATGCAAAACTCTTTTCAATGTGAATTGACTGCGATGTATGGAAAGCAGGAAGTTTCATCGTAATTGCAATGCCCGTTTGTTCTCGTTTTTAAGTGAGCACCATTAGGTCATATCGGGTTTGGGTTGGGCTGCTGCACCCTGAAGTTGAACTGTAGTATATTCACCGTGCAGCCGAGCTCTGAAGCCATAGCTTCTTGGTAAGGGCTGTTATAGTGACTTATTAGGAAGTGGTGACACATCACTGTCATCTGTGACTCCTTGAAGGCGCTGCAGGCTGTAGCGGTTCAACCTTCCGGTCCATTCGTTTTCTCTGTTTATTCTCTGATCCTGGTAAGTAACAACATAACTAAGGAAATCGATAGGTTTTTGGCGATATTTACATTTTCAGTTTTAGGCAATTGAAATTTCAGTGGTTTTTTTTCTGAATAATCAGAAGTCTGGAAATACGTGCGGAGTTTTCGCCTACACTTTTGAAGATCTGCTTTGAATTTTAACTTTTCATGATAACCAATACTACACAGTAGTGCTTAACGTTGTTTGTAACGGGACGAAATGAACGTCCGTGTAGCACTTTATACGTTACATTTACTTTGGTATAAAATAGCTTTCCGAGGCGGTGGGCGTGTGCCTCGGACCGATGACTCGTGTATCATTGCGAACCCCCACCGGATGTGTATTTGTGGACATTTCGGCAACAACACTTAAACTGCCGGTTAGCTCATTTTTAGTTTTACTCGTGCCTAGTTATTCGACTATATTTCACTGTACAAGAGGCAGTTTCGTACTTGATTCTTGTCATTATACACGTAGAAGATATTTAGAAAGTGATGCTAATGACACGTTAATTTTCTTACAAGAGAATATTTGCTACTGAGCGCTTCCATAAGTTAAACCTGTTGATATTTTTTCCTGTGTCCGGCATAGACTACAAACTGCAGGACTCATTATGTCCAGGAGGTGGCGGCAGCTCCCTTCAACATCAAATCGATTTTTTTGACCACGCTTAAGTAAGTGGCTGTGGTTTCGGAGTCCTGCTGCAAAGTCAGCGGACCTGACTCTAAATGTGTATTTCGGCAATTCCGCAAACCTGGACATTACCCGAAGTTATCACGTTCTCAACAGGGGCCACTACAGCGAATTAAATTATCGTTTCAGTTCCGTGCAGATCATGTAGTAGGATGCACGTAGCTTCATGTCACCTGTTGGTCACTAAAGCAGGGAATAGCCGTATCTAGCTTAATTTAACGTATTTGTTGCTTTTGTTTTATTATGTGATCCGTCCTGCAGTCTGGGTACGTAGGCGCCTTTGATAACGCTGCGTTACGCGTCATCCTGGGGCCGGATGAAGGGGGCTGGCAAGGTCCCCCATCTGGATCTCTTCCGTCACGCTCCCTGAATTCGCGTAGTACTTTCAGGTTAACTTGTGCTGTTGGTACCTGCCGCTATGTCCGAGTATGATCTTTCTCGCCTGTGTTAATCTACTAATTTTAATTAGTAATGCGACTAGTTGTTAATGTTTATTATTATTGTTATTATTATGATTATTATTATTATTATTATACATTGCAAAGTATGCAGAGATGCATCAGCCATCGCCTGCTCCTTTAAGCAAAGCAGAAGCATAGATTTAGCAGCAGTTTCCATATGGGTGTCGATAAATATTCAGCAGTATTTAATGGGTTTTGTAGAACATTTAATTCAAAGGAAACCCCCACCCCCCAGGGTGAATAGCACAATGCTATCCAGCATTTCTGAAGGAAATCTACCTTTTCCTGCCTCTTCAACAATAGTTGAGGACAGGAGAGGAGGGAAGTCCCTATATTGATCACAGCAGAACCCACCCTTTCTCCCTCCATCTGTGGCTTAAGAGGTTAAAAGGATATCCTGTTGGAGAAGAGTGCCCTGGTCTCACTTGGTATAATGAAATGTATTTAATGAAAAGGGTTTTCACTTTGACTAAACCATATAGCTTTGAGAGTGGAATATAATAATTCTTATTTTCTTGAGGGATAGAATAATGCCATGGGGCATATAAGCTATTTCCATATCCCAGTATGAACATTCTCTTTACCTGTACTTCTTAGGGGTGGGGCCAGGCTAGGGAGCAGGGGGTGAAGAGGGAAGAGTAGGTGTACTAGGGGGGCGAACCGGCATCGCATGTGGCTGAGAGAGAGAGAGAGAGAGAGAGAGAGAGTGTGTGTGTGAGTGAGTGTCTTCCCATGGCTGCCCCTGTATAAGTTCCTCTCCAGGAAGAGGGGAGGCTGAGACAGATCAGTTGTGTCGTGCGGCATCCCTGGGCTTGCCCATGCTCATACACACACACGCGCACGCACACGGAGGCCCTGGGTCAGACGGGAGATGGAGAGTCTGAGACTGAAGGAGCTGTCTCAGTCTGACCTGTACCGGCGCAGACAGGAGCGGCCAGCCAGTTTCGGGGGTGCTCAGGACAGACAGAGGTGAGCTGGTAGGCAGCAGCGGGGACAGGCATCTCGCCATGGGTGTGTGAGCATGTGTGTGTGCTTGTGTGTTCATGACTGTGCACGTGTGTGCATGCGAGGAAGGAGCACTCGCCATTCATGCAGCAATGCAGTATCTGATAAGAGAAGTGGCTAGTAACAGGATTTGTGTCAGTGTCATACTGTCGGGTCTCTGGCACTGATCTTGTGGCAATTAGGGGCCCTGGTATTCCCGGAATGTGAGGCGTGGGCCCAAGGCGTCGCCAGCGGAGCCACACGGTCCTGTGGCTGGGAGAGAACGGCTTTCCTTCCTGCCCCTCACGGATGGGGCTCGTGACTCTGCCATGGAGCATAGCTCAGGCCACCACCTTCACAGAGAGCTTGCCTTTTGCTTTTTCACATCATTTTCCTGTATATGTGTATTCATGTTCTTTTAAATTGGCTGCATTTTGGTCTGTAATACGGCTGGCCATCTGTATGAAGTATTTAATTTGAGTGTTGGGAGTCACCTTCTGAAAATGTCCTGGGCAGCAATGACACATGGATTCTCTTCCTACCCATGCGTTTCCTATATGGCCTGTTTCCCCTTTTCAGGGGAAATGGGAAAACTCTATGACAACAGGCAAGACTTGTCCCTCAACAGGGGGGGGGCATGATTTTTAAGCTTTAAAATTCTATCTGTGAACTTTACTCTAGGGGTGCTGTTGGGTGGGTTGGATTAACTGTCAAATATAAGCCCAGTCCTGTTTATTCTCTTACTATCATGTTTTATGTTGCATTACAGCAGTTCTTTTTCACTCCCAGTCATAAAGCAGTAGATTTCTAGATGGTGTGAGATTCAGCTCAAGGAAGCCAGGTTTGGAGTTAAGGTTGGCTCTGATTTTCCCAGAGAGTTTATACATGTGGCAGGATTGAAAGGGCTGGGCCCCACATTCTCTGTTGTTGCTCTACCTCATCAGACTTGTGTTTTACTTGGAGCTTCTCCTTTTGATTAAAAAAAAAATAAGAGGAATTGAGGGACTGAAATCACTGACGCTTCAGCCGGTGGAGAACTGACCATGTTTTGAGTCATTTTCTTTCAAAAGACAAGAACATACCACAATTTCCTCCTGAATCCAGTGGCTACATGTCAGCTGTGCTTTCTACATGCCCAGTTGGATTCTCATGGGGAGGCGTTAGTGTCCTATACTTTTGTCTCCCTTGTCATTGTCCAGAATAAATTCTGGCATAAAATCTGTGTGAGTCACCCTCCTGGTGCTGCAGCCTCACATAAGAGTGAGTCACTAATTCTGATTATCATAAGCACAGCAACCCCCCGCCCCCCCAGAAGGACAGTGGCATTCTTATAGAAGGAGACATCCTTAGTGTTGAAGTCTGTCAACGTTAGCGGTGGAGCTCAGTTGACATTGCCCTTGCCTTCTTGGCATAAGAGTGCTGAGAGTCGTGTTCTTGCCAAGGGAGTGTCAAAGCCTTGGAGTCCCAATGTGCTGGCGTGACGTTGCAGCCCACCAGAAGGGGAAGCTGGCTTTATGAAGATAAGCCTGGCTAAAAGCTGCTGGATGCATAATGTGACTCTGCATGCTTCATATATTACAATGTCCTTTGAAACCAGGGTGGGGATGAGTTGTGCAAGAGTTGATGTCGAAACTTGCTAAAGTGTTCAACGTGTGTCTTCGTTCTGCATTTGCTGCCTGCTGGTGAGCCATTAGTGTGAGACGGCGTGCATATGCTCCCATGCTAACATCGGCAACGTTGCCAAGCCATAACCTGCAGAGAATGTTTAAGTTGTGTAGTCTGGAATTTGACACAATGACTCTTGATACTGAAAAGCTGATTTTTGTAATCGAAGTAATATGGCATAAGCTCAGAGACTGTGTGAAGTGAGAACAGCTGTCTCTACTGGGGTCACAGCTTTCCTTATGTTTACTAATCCTGGATGCTTTTATTATCCAAGTCTAACTTTATAAAAACAAAATGATACCCAATGTTTAGTACCGCAGCTCAGAACTGACACCCCCTCTCCCCCCACCCCATCTTCCATGGGACTCTGTAGGTGCAGAGATGTTGCTCGTTCATGCCCAGTTGACTGGTTGGTCCCGCAGCTGTCTACTCCACCCTCATCAGTGTTCTGATTATGTGTCCCTCTGTTGACATCCTCCTTCTCTTGACCCTGTTCCGAGCTTAGCTTCCAGGCCTTGTCCCTTATGCTGACTGAGAGGGTCCTGGTTCCCAGCTACCATTATGCAGTTAAATGATGATTGAAAGCAGGCTGTGATATCAGTGATCTGTGCCTCCACGATTAGAGGGGATGGACCGTGCTCTGCCAGAGTGGGCAGCATGACGCAGTGTCTCCTAGTACAGGGGAAGGCTTCCCAAGCCACGCCCTGGAAATGTTGTGTCCTGGAAGCCTTTAGGGCAGCGGTTCTCAACCTGTGGGTCGCGACCTCTCTACGCGCTCGGGTTCGCTGGACCCTATCTACGCGCTCGCTCGATAGGATGAATTTTGACACTTTGGAGGCGGGAACAGTGGCCAATATCTCCGCTCCTTTTTTTTTTTTTTTTTTTTTTTTTTTTTTTTAAAAATATTGACTACAATTGGCTATTTGCTTTGGTTGAAGATTAACACGATTTTGCACAAATCACGAAATAGTTTGGAGCGCAAAAATAATCAGTGTGCACCGATGTCTATGTACTGGAGATCACGATTCTGTCATTAAAAACGCCCTACCTTCCATTAAAAGTTATTAAAGCCATAAAACTGAATATCGAATATGATATATATCAAACTTAACTTGTCACTGACCGCAGTTATCTTCGTCTTCTAAGGCTGTTACCCATGCTACACCGTGCTTCAAGACAAAATTTCATTTATTTGTAATTAGAAATAAATATTTCACAATATAATTTCATATTGTTTTTGTGATTAATCACTATGCTTTAATTATGTTCAATTTGTAACAATGAAAATACATCCTGCATATCATATTTACATTACGATTCATAACAGTAGCAAAATTACAGTTATGAAGTAGCAACGAAAATAATTTTATGGTTGGGGGTCACCACAACATGAGGAACTGTATTAAAGGGTCGCGGCATTAGGAAGGTTGAGAACCACTGCTTTAGGGCAAGGCTTCTAGCCTGGAGATGAGTGTGAGGTGCGTCTGTTTGCAGAGCTGCAGAAACGCAGGGAGCTAACTAAGAGTCCTCCTCTGCTAAATGCACGTGAAGGGGGTGTCGAGAGCAAGGCTGGAAGGAGTGTGTCCAGTGTGGGGACAAGTCAGAGACCTGTTGAGCGGTTGTATCACCACTGCCAGTGGCAGAATCAGAAGCAGAACCTTCCTTAGCCCCTCTTAGTGGTCAGTATCTGTGAAGATCTTTTCCAGAGAATGTCCACGGTTCAAACCTGGTTTATATTTTGCTGGCTGTTTTGGAGGAATTTCAATCCCAAGTCTCCAAATTCCGTAACTACATTGTAAGTTTAGTTCTCCCCTCACTTGCTGGATGTGGTTCAGTGTGGAATACACAGCCCCAGCTGCGGAACACATGAAGCCAAAATCCAACCCCCCCCCGCCTGAAATGAAATATTCCCAAGCTGTGGTATCACTTACAGTGAAGGATCCCAGTGTGTTTTAGTGGATCTCTGTGGGATGCTTGGCCAATCCTACCTTGTTTGGAAGTTAATCGGGGTACTTTTAATTTGAAAGGGCTTGTTCATATGTTACACAGAAAGAGAGAGAGAGTGTGAGAGCGAGCGAGCTGTATTAGCGTAGGGTCAGGGAAACCTCGTAGTTTGGAGCAGACTCTGTAGGACCTCTGGTCACTTTCTCTGAGGGTGCAAGCTGTCAATTTGTGGAATTTCAGCCATGGATGTTCAGCATCCGAGGATACCTCCCATGATCCCTGAAAATGGGGTCGCCCATGTGGGGGTAAATGACATGTCTATTGTTGAAGGAGGGGAGGCAGAAGTGCCCATCTCAAAGTCCCAGAGGAGACGCAGTGACATCAAGGTTTATAAGGAGTTCTGCGATCTCTACGCGCTTTTGTGAGTATCTCCTTGAGCATCATTCACATGGAGGGCTCCTGTAATGTCTCTTTTGTTCCTGAGATTAAAAGCTTTGGCATATTCTTGTAATTAATTCAGATCAGCTGTTAAGGTCATACGATGTGCTTCTCCAGAACAGTTTAACAGGCAAAGCATTTTTGAAACTGGCCAACATACGGCAGTTGGCTTGAATGTATGGAAGTTCATAAAATGAGGATTCAGATGCCCAACTTAATAGCTGCATGTATTTTAATATAGAAAGGACCCAGCTCTGTCTTGGCTCGCGAAAGGACTTCTGGCATGTCCATACTCAGCACCAACCTTGTGTGCATGTAAAATACCCCAGTGAGCACAACAGTACAAAACATCAGAAATTCCCCTGTGCACCCATGCCCTGTCTTCCTGTAGACGGGAACAGCAACAACAAACTACTGGAACATAACCTCATAGGGAGCGGTTAATGTAGACCATATCAGGCAAGTGAGACCTTTGTGTGAGTTGCTGATCTTAAAACAACAATGGCTTGTTTTCAGAATGATTATCCTTTTCTGTGAAGATAGAGCACAGGTCTCTTGTTTTTGTAATGTACTGTGAAGGCTTAATCTTTAATTTGCTTGATCAGCCATTGCCCTTATACACGGTATGGTGTTGACTGTTGATGTGTTGTGGAGCTCTGTGACTTTTCCTGTATATGTAGAGCAGCCACAACACATTTGGTGTAGGAATCCCCGAAGAATGAGTTCCCGGTGGCTCATCAGGAAATAACAGCCTGGACTGGAATCTGCCCCTGCTAACAAGCACACTCAATCAAGGTCTTCTTGGTGCTGATGAGTGAAGGAGGGCTGGATCTATGCTTGGGCAATTAGCAAGTGGCTTGAAGCGGATGTCCGTTTTCATGGATAGGAGGTCGCCAACGCACCCAGTTGCTGGTTTGTTATCTCTAGTGGCTTTCATCAGAAGGCAGGGCAGAAACTCATGACCTCGATACATGGAAATGCCCAGGGGCTTGTAATTTCCTGACCGTGCTCTTGATTTCCAGGGAGGGGCGGTCTGCTTGATCAGAGTCTGCTTCCATTTTAGCTCTTCACCTTGTATCACGGGTGAATATAGTTATTAATGAGAATGTATCGGAAGGTTCTGATGGGCATGATGGCCTGCACTGCACCCTCATTTCTTACCCTCTTCGATTCCTATTACTTCAGCCCTTCCAAGTAAATTTCTTGTTGACATCTGTTTCTGTGAGTCAGCTGCTTATGTTCGAAGTAAAGCAGTTCTTTGTCCGCATGACTCGGTTAACATGAAAAACATTAAAAAGGTGAAAAGTGCGGAGATATTTCATTGGTGATGACTCTCTTTTCCCCCATAGAATTGAGTAAACATGAACTCTTCTTCCAGCCCTATAGCTCTTAGAGAAGCTTTGTTTGGTTTGGAAATATGTCCATTTTTCTTCGGTGTCATCCAGATAAGTTGGGGGAAACGGGCTGAGCTTCTCCTGGCATGTAGCACCACTCTGTGTGTGTGTGTGAGCTGAAGGTGAGCCAGCTCCTAGTACTGAGGCCGCTTTCTGGTCGATTCGACAGTCCGTGTAAAAGTGCAGTTTGTTTGGGCTCTTGGAGTCCGGGGGAGCGGGCTGTCCCTGATGGAGCCCGAGTGATAGCCCGCTGCTAATGAAGCACGAACATGCTAATGATGCACGTGGGTGGTGTTAGGGAGTTCCTGCTCCTCTGCCTGCGGGAACAAGCCAAGTTATCCACTTTGCGTAATCTTTCCTTGGAAAGCGCGTCAGTGCTCCCATCAAAAATGCTGGTGCACCTCTACTCCTACTTCTGCTCAGAATAACAAGAAGTAAACTCAATATAATGGCTGGAAGTGTGCCCAGGAAAAGATGACGGATCACACTCGCATTTCCAGGGTTGTGGGTTCGAATCCAACTTTGTGCGTGGGATTGACATCATCCCCAGGCCTGCCGTGACCCAGTGCTTTGCTGAGCAGTTATGGCAGAGAGGCGGATGAATACAGCAGTGCCATGAAAGGTTATGGATGGATTGTCTTGTGCTCCTTTCTGCAGCAACATGGCAAATGCCCTGGCAAATGCCACCTGTGAGCGCTGCAAGAGTGGCTTCGCCCCAGCGGAGAAGATAGTGAACAGCAATGGGGAGCTATACCACGAGCAGTGCTTCGTATGCGCTCAGTGCTTCCAGCAGTTCCCTGAGGGGCTCTTCTACGAGGTGAGGGCGCCCAGCACTGCTGTCCACACATCCCTCTGTGTGCCGTGTCCCCCCCCCCCCCTCGCTAACCTCTGCTCTCTTTGTGCAGTTCGAAGGTAGGAAATACTGTGAGCATGACTTCCAGATGCTGTTTGCCCCGTGCTGCCACCAGTGTGGTGAGTACTCTATGAAGCAGCTGGCCCTTTTTTTCTCAGTTTACAGGCTCATAGAAAATGTACGAGATTTAGAATAGAAACTAGGAACCACCGGCATCCGATGCTGTTCAAGTTTCAGATGACTTCTGCGGTCCTGAGGAATGCGCAGTAGACTTCGTTTCCCAAAGTGATTGCTGGTGATGTTATTGTCTTGAAGGCGCACATTCAGATGGATGATTTGATTTGAAGTGGTAATGCAAGTGCAGAAACAAATGGCTATTCATAACAACAGAATACAGTAGGGCTCTTCAAATATGGACCTCGATTCCAAATTCAGGCCTTGTTTTCAGTCCTCCCAGGTAGTTAGTTTTAATAATTACTGATTCTGATTGGCCAGAGGCTTCACACCAGGCCCACAGGTAAAGGAAGGCTGGAAAATCAACAGTGCTTGGACCTTGAGGACCGTGATTTAAACAGCCCTTTAATAGTCACCCCTGTTTAAAAAAAAAAAAAAAAAAATGTTTATAACATAGGGTACAGAAACATGTGTCTTTGTTAATAGTTTTAAAAAGCATGCCAAGAATGTAAACCAAGCTGCAAAATATCTAAATATTGCTTTCTGTTAGTAATACACATTTTCCATCTTTTTTTTCTTTCTTTTGGTTACCATTCGGTAAATACGCATAAACTCAAGCAGTCGGGCTTCAGAATGAAGCAGAAACTCAGAAACGCTTCTGATTCGGTGTCACATGTAATGATTTGCGCGTTTGTCACCCCCAGGCTTTAATCCCCATGCTGCATGTGCATCTAGAACCTGTGCGAGGTGCTCTAGCCAGGTCAGTCTTGTGTGACTGCGTGAGTCCCTGTGCTCCCCTCAGACGAAGGTCTTCCCTCTGCTCCAGGCGAGTTCATCATCGGCCGTGTCATCAAGGCCATGAACAACAGCTGGCACCCGGACTGCTTCTGCTGTGACATCTGCCAGGCTGTGCTGGCAGACGTGGGCTTCGTCAAGAATGCCGGCCGGTGGGTACTGAGCATGGCTCTGTGGGCGTGTTGGGTCTGTCGGGGACCCCCACCCTCCACATGCCTGTGATGGGCTCTTTGGCATAGTATTACATCACTTCCAGAGCATGTGAGTGGAGCAGGGTGAGCGATGAGAATTTCCTCTCGTCGCTCACAGAGCGGTACGCTCCCCTGGTCAGTTTTCACCCCACTACAATGAAATCATTCACCGCTCGCTCCAAAAAAGAAAACGGTCTGCAGTGTATTTTAATTTTAGCTTAAACTGTAGTCTGGCTAACCGAGCAGGCAAATCCGCATCCAAGCAGAAATAATTTATTTCAAAATGTGAGCGAGTGACGCTCAAGTTTTTTTCAAACATGAGCTCACATGCTCTGATCACTACTGCAACATAATCCACGCTGTACTGGGTCACAGTGAGCTGGGGACATGTCTCAGGCAGCACGGGGCATTGGGCAGGGGACACGCATACTCATTCCTTGTTACTCATTACTAGTTCCGGGCTCATCGACCATGTCATGCCCCTAACAGGCACCTATGCCGTCCGTGTCACAACCGTGAAAAGGCACGGGGGCTGGGCAAGTACATCTGCCAGAAGTGCCACGCCATCATCGACGAGCAGCCGCTCATCTTCAAGAATGACCCGTACCACCCCGACCACTTCAGCTGCACCAACTGCGGGTCAGTGAGCTCGCACTGCTGCCCTGCAGATCATAGCTTCTGAGATCTCTGTCATTGACTTTGGAAGGTCTGACATTAAAGTGGGAGGACACATCTTTTGGTCGTCCCTTCAACTCTGGGTGGCTCAGTTGCTTTGGATGCTGTACCTTTGACTGGAAGGTTGCTAGGACAAATCCCAGGGTCGGCAGAGTGATTTCACTATTGGACCCTATGAGCAAGGCTCGAAACCCCCAGTTGCTCCTGAGACTGGCTGACACTGATTTCTCAAAAATGTTCATTTTCTTTGGGTTAAAGCCTCTGATAAATAAATTGATTGTAATCGTAGTAATTGAGGGCGGGGGGGGGGGATGTGGCACCACCCTCATCCATCTGGCCACCTTGATGAGAATGTCCCGAGAGGAGACAAAAGCATGACTCATCCTTTTTAAATTAAAGTCCGGTGAGATGAAGGTGGTTAAAGATTCGCCCTCCTCGTCCTCCTTTTGGCCGCAGCAAGGAGCTGACAGCAGATGCCCGCGAGCTCAAGGGAGAGCTGTACTGCCTGCCATGCCATGACAAGATGGGCGTGCCCATCTGTGGGGCCTGCAGGAGGCCCATTGAGGGCCGTGTGGTCAACGCCATGGGCAAGCAGTGGCACGTCGAGGTGCGTACCCCGTTTTTGTAGTTTGCTGGGTCCGTCCAGTACCCAGACATGGTCAGTCTGGAGGCTGGCCCGGGAGGCGTGGGGTGCAGATGTTTAAACTTGCTTCTCTAACATTTATGTCTATTCATGTTGTTCAGATCCCTCTAAGCTAGGCTAACATGCCGGGCTGGCGCCTTGTTTTTGCAGCATTTTGTGTGCGCCAAGTGCGAGAAACCCTTCTTGGGGCATCGTCACTACGAAAGGAAGGGCCTGGCTTACTGCGAGACTCACTACAACCAGGTAGCGTAATTTCCCCCCCCCCATCCACATTCACCATGAGAGGATGGACCTGGCCTACTGCCAAACTGACTACAACCAGGTAGCGTAATCCCCCCCCACCCCATCCACATTCACCATGAGAGGATGGGCCTGGCCTACTGCCAAACTCACTACAACCAG
>JAODLC010000001.1:36549264-36562363 GCA_026781145.1 Hippopotamyrus pictus
CCTGCCTTACCTGTAATTAAACCCCGTATTCCCCGATACCCTGACGTCTGCACCTTTGTCTCCGTTCTGTCCCCGCTTGGCACGACAATATTATTATAATTAAATGTATTCATGGTTTATTATTAATATTAAAATAATGAATTAGAAATCTTTATTTTAAAATGCATTTTATTATATAATAATTAGGCCTACCGTTATTGTCTATCATTTTCTAAATGTATTTTTACTGTCTAAATATATATATTCAGCTATAGTCTAAACATGCGCGATGCTATCACAGCAAATGCTAGGCTGAGACTGAAGCTTTATACCCTTTGTTTCTGCTGAGAGACGTGCCACGTGACTCATTTCCCCGAGCATACAAATTATCTTAGGTCGGCGTTCACGGTTTGACTTCTCATGCGCACGAGAATCAATGGCCTCAGATCGAGCTCTAGGTAATTTTTTTTCGAACTGGTTGGTTCGACTTTTAAAAAATTCGAGTTCTAATGAGTTCGAGAACTGAGGTACCACTGTATTTTGTAAGGCATATTGGCCAATCATGTAGCCCTTCTCTCATAAATATTAATACAACCAAACAAAAAAGGAAATTTAACGCCCGCCCCGCCCCCCGCGAACATGGTTGCGTCTAGCAGCAGACCTCAGGAGCGTCTGGAGAAACACGCAGCAAAAAAGGCTCGCACGCGGTCTTCATTAGTATCTTGTTTTAAAGTTTGGGAATACTTAAGTCATGACACCTTTTCTGCACCTCTACTGTAGCTGACGTTAATGACGCTGTTTTAGCCGTTTTATATTTCCTGCTTGTTTATTCTGTCATGTAAGAGTCAGAAAAAAACATGATCGTTTAGGACTACTCTTACACACTGTAGCCTAAATAGTTCCTTGCTCACTGAAGTAAGCTTAACTATATAAGCTACCTTTGTTATTGTTTGTTAAAAACGTGTTTCTCTAATTATGAAATCATTCCACGTTTTAGCATCTGTTTCAACATTTAAGTCAAATTGGTGTACTGAAATAATTAAGTAAAAACTATTGCAGTGATTATTAACTTCAGTCTAACATAGAAATCCTATTGAATCTCTTATGATTTGCCTTTTTTGTTAATAATGCTCTAATGTTTAAGAAATGTTTTAATAAATTTGAAGTGTTAATGAGAATTTCAGATTAGTGTGTGTGTGGGGGTAGTTAATTGTGTTAAACGACTAACTTGAAAATAATTCATATTGAAATTTTATTGGAAAATAATCAATAAATTTATCATCAGATCAATAAAAAAATCGCTAGATTAATTGTTTAAAGAATAATCGTTTGAGACAGGACTAGAATATTTACATCCTCACTTCCAGACCCTGGAATACTTTCTGCCCCAAAACCACCAATCATCTTAACCTGGCAAGAAACAACAAACTCAAATAATGTCAACCCACCACACGCCCATGAACATTCTGCATGCACCCATCCGCCAACCTGCCCCCCAAAACCTTTACAATTTAGTGTTGCTCATGTTTACAGTGCCGTTCATTTTTAACCACGACTGCTGCTTTTGTTTTTTTCATCTGCACTGTTACATTTAATGCTACTAAAAAGAATATATGATTGCACTACTGCACTTTGGTTCACTATTAAGGGTTATACTGTACATGTTGTACATGTACTACGACAATAAAGATTATACTGTTAATTCTGTTGTGTAAATAAACCAATCTACTGCCCTCTTGTGGATACTTCCTAGGACTGCAGAGCCTTTCCTGAATTCACGCAGGTAGTTTCTTTTTTTTTTTTTAAAAAAAAAAGAAATATCCACTACGTACGCTTACTCCACTTCTACCCCTCCATACACTTCTACAGAGCTGTGCGACTTATACGAACTGGCTAACACCGAAGGACTTCAAATTTCAAAACAATATTCTTCCTGGGAAAGCGTGAACCATTAATTAAATAAGCGTAATTACACTTCCTTTACGTATACATTTTTAAAACGATGAAATATATATAGATATTAAAATATTTAATTATGCGTAGAAAGAATAGGGTGATTATTTACACATAAGATTTCAGCGATATGTACCTACAAACACCGTTATTACCACACTAGAATAAACGGAGGATGGACACTTAGACTTGAGAGAAGCTCCTCGGATCAGCCAATGGGAAGCTCACTGCTAACCACGTGCCCGCTTACGTGAACCCGCGCTGAGCGTTGTAATACGTCGCGGCAGAAGGGGACTCCTTCCGGCGGCTGGTGTCAGTGCGTGTTTCGGCAAATAAAAAGGTTTCAAAGCGTAGATCTCAAAATTACCCGTCCGGACCAATGCAGCAAAACGGAGTTGACGCGGACCGCTTCCTATACTCAGAGCGAAGTGCGTCCCCTGCGGTGAAGGAGGTGAGTGAAAACGACTCCGGCTGCCCGATAGTAACAGGCCCGGCCCTCAACACCCGGCCAGTTGTAGTCGCCAGGCGCGTTCGTATGAAGGCTCCGACTCAGTGTCACAGAAGACATACTGGGACACCTTTGGACAACTTAGCGGTTATAGCTGGCTGCCTAGACGCCGCTCTTCAGTATAGTGAACTTATTTTAATTTTATTAACGTGGTACTCGCGTGTCCAGCTGGGATGTTTTCTTGGTTGTCCGCTTATTAAGACAGAAGCTTTAGAATGATTTTTGATACTCGTCAGGAGTGCTTGCTGTGCGCATGTATCCTGTATCACTTTTCGAGTGCTTCCGATTTACAGGCGCCGGAGAAGTGCTTCTTCTTAGCCAAAAAATTCCTCCAGAAGAGTGAACACGAGCAGGCTAAGAGGTGAGGCTCTGTACAGGTGCTAATCGAGCCTCCTGATACTGCCGTTTTACACACAATCCAATCTCTGTTTAGACATGTGTCAGCCTACCTGGGAGTTAAGGAGAGAGACCCGAAGGCACACAGACTGTTGGGGCTGATCTTTGAGAAGGAAGGCGATGTGAACAAGGCTGTGGGCTGCTACAAGGTCTGTCTGCCTGTCTTTGTGGGTAGGTGTGGGGTGGGGTGGCAGTGTGTACTCCAAGAAGCAAAGACTATTCACACACAACTTTGAGATTCTAGCTCCCCTAATTGCAAAATCAACTGTGAGTTTAGAACTTTTATCAGAAGTCGAGATATGACCTCAGTGCTGTGTTTGCTGTCTTGTCATGCTCATGTTTTGGAGGAGTGCTCTGTATAAACCAGCCTGCCATCTTACAGCGCTCTGTGGATCTGGACCCAAGACAAAAGGATGTCGTTCTCAGGGTGGCTGAGCTGCTCTGCAGCTTGCCAGAGACGGACAGCAGGGCAGACTTCTGGGTGGACAGGGCAGCGAGCCTTCTTCCAAACCATCCTACTGTCTTCCAGCTGAAGGTGGCTTTGTTTAAACAGACTTGCAGTCCCCTAAATGATAATGAGGATCATCATATTACTCCTGCTCATCCTCAGTATGTATTAACCGCTGCAGGAGAAGCTGCTCAGTGCACAGGGGCAGCGAGGCAGGAACCAGCTGTTTAACCTGCTGAAGTCTCAGCTGAAGGTGTGTCCAAGTGACCCCTACATCAACGTGAAGCTGGTGCAGCTGTATTGTTCTGACGGGCACTTAAAGGAAGCAGTTGACCACTGCCTTGCTGTGGGGAAGGAATGGGACATGCGATACAGCCTGGACTGGTACTCCACGGTCACGCAGACAATTCAGGTGTGCTGTTTTTGCCTTGCCTCATGTAAACAGGCAGATTGGGAGTGTGCGGTTTAATGACAGGGCGGTCCCACTTTCTCTCTTGCAGGAGTACTTGACCCAGCCTAGTGTGCTGTCCAATCACAGTTTGTGTTCCATACTTAGAAGGGAGTTGCTCTTGGCCCACTGCAACTTGCTGAGACTGACTCTGTTTGAGCCAGGGGTGGAGCAATGTGTGAAAGCCTTGCAAAGGTACGTCCCCTACTGGGCAGATCAATAAGTGCAAATATGAGGAGTTAGGTGCTCTGCCACCAAGGTCCAGGAACCTAGTTCCTGGTTCAGAGTTCATAGGCTGTCCTGATTGGGAACTTTTGTAGCTCCTGGCCATTTTTATCTGTTGCCTTCACACTGCTCAACAGGAGCTGTGACCTTTGTTCTAAATTATAAAGGTTCATAGGTTAAACTTTGCATTTAATACACATCACATTTCATAACTATACCCCCACAACCAAAATAGTGGCGGATGAAGGAGAATTGTTTTCCATTGAATAGAACGCAATGTAATGAGTTTTGTGGTGGGAACATGAAGGAAGTTCCTGGTTTCTGAAAAATGTTTCGTTTAGGAATGGGCTGATCCACATTTTTTCAGTTCCAATCTAATAATAATAATAATTGATACTTTATTGATTCTCGTGGGGAAATTGCTTTTACGCCTCCCTCAACTTGCTCTTTGTAGAGTAAGTTGTCCGCGAAGGGCAGCCACCTGTTGGGGTGCCCAGGGAGCTGTGGGTTAAGGGCCTTGCTCAAGGACCCGCAGACATGCTGAAGCTGGGTTTGAACCGGCAACCTTGTGATTACAGGCACACAGGCTTAACCCACTGAACCACCCGCTGCCCAATCTGGTCCCGATACACATACAGATTCCAATACAAGAGCTTTTTTTACTTTAATATTACAGTATAATTAATATATTATATGTATTTTATACATGCATATACATATTAATATATGCATATATAATATTTTTAAACTATTAAATACAGATGAAAAAATGTGCGCCAAAAACTTTAATTATAGGCTACTAGAAACATGCATAATGTACTGTTCCATCTCATTAGTATATTTTGTTTTAAGCATTTTAAGGCATTTGCAGTTGTTTGAATCTTTCAAGTGAGCATACGCAAGTGGTGAATGCTTAAAACGCCCCACATTTTTTCTCCCACTGGCAACAGTATCACTTGCACTTCATTGCAATAGCAGTCCCTCCTGTATCTCAATCTGCAGTGAGTGCGCAAAACTGCCCAAGCTAATGAATCCCAAATTGTCCGTTGCTGTTGTCATATTACTCGTGTTATCTTGCACGGTTGTGTGCATGTTTAGGGGGATTTTCCTCAACGTTGCTCCCAGCTCTCAGAACTTTGTTTATACAAAGATCGCAAATTTCTGTGCTGCTAGTTGCTGTTAAAAGTGTCAAACACTTCCAGATTGCCACCCTCTGATGTTCTTGTGCACCTTGTTCTGCGAAGGGTATGCACGTGACATCACAGCAGACGGAAGTCATCGTGCTCAAACCCTCTGAGTAGCAAAAAAGAGCGGCAGCATTAATATTTAGCCCGAATGGCACGAAAAACATATCTAAAATGGGAAAGATCTGTCGTGTGATTGTGCAAAGAGGTTTAACACGAAATAGAAGCTATCCTTTTAGAGACTGCCATAAACTAAATAGGTATCGGACGTGGACCGGTCACGTATGCCCGATATTCAATCCATCAAATAGGTCTGGATCAGCACCTCTAGTTCCTCTGGTGGAAATGGACATATTCTCTATTCTATTCATTTATCCAACCAAGTTAATAGTAGAAAGTCTTCTGATTTAAGTTTAGGTGGGAATTCTCTTGGAAAATATGGTGTTTTGGTGTAGTACATGTGGTGTGGTTGTTTACTGTAATGGCCAAGATGAACCATTTTCTGTTTGTGAAGTTTTCTGCCATATCTGCAGTTTCGACCAAGCCATGCAGTCTGTGAAGATGGCATCAGGTAATACTGCAAATGGGCTTACCGAATTGCTCTCCGAGCTCAGAGGTCACCTATACCTGTATGCTGGAACGTTCTTCCTGAAGATGGTGCACAACAGGGAGTATCAGAAGAAGCTTGGAGTAGAGTTGGCATCATTATGCTACCTTTTAGCCTATCAGGTGAGCCCATCAGGTGTCATATTTCTTCTGTTTTCAAACCACACATTAAGAACAGTCCGAGAAACTGAGTCATTGTGACGTGAGCCGCATCCTCCTGCCCCAGATTCCCAGACCGAAGAGCAGACCTCCTAAAGGGGAGCCAGCTGCCAGCCGGCTGTTGGATCTCCTGGCCAGTGATCGCAAAAGCCAGTCAGGGCACATGCTTCTGAGCCTGGCCCAGCAGGGTGAATGCTTCAAGGAGATTGTGGAGAACCTTGGCAATGAGCCTGGAAAGAAGCTTCTGTTTGAGGACCTCTTTGGCCCACAGTGTCCTACTCACCACTCTTTCATCGCCAATGACAACATCCGCGGTGTGAGCACAAAGATACCAGAGATAAGCGACCTTGACAAGCTGGACAGTGGTAAGATGTCAACTTATAGTCTGTCATTGGCAGTGCCATGAGATCGGTTTAAAAAAATAATTAATTTAAAAAGGGGGGGAGGAGTCTATATCAACTGATTTTCATTTTTATACTTTAAATTGAAATCTAACAGTGAGGAATTGAATTGGCTGCTTAATGAAAATATTTATCTTTAGATGCTGTCTTGCTGTGTGGAGAGAGCCTGCAGCAGCTGACCTGGCTGGGCCTGCAGTTGGTGCACTTGGGCCGCAGACCTTGTTTTGGGGCCTGGCTCAAAAAACTGTTTCCCCGCCACAGCCAGGAAACCTTCAAACTAGACAGTAATGCCGCTGAATCCATCTGTCTGCTTGACCTTGAGGTAATGCTTCCCCCGTATTCCACCTCATACCCTTTTCTTGTAGTTAAAGGTCTGTGAAACTCACCGGAAATTTGACTCCCTTTTTTTTTTTTTACACATACTAACCACTGGTGAAATTGCTCTTCTGGGTCATTGTAAGGTCCCCATAATAGCTTCCCTATGAAGAAGTTCAGTTGCATGTTTAATTCGCAGTATTCCTCTTATGACCTGTACCTCAGCCCTGTCCTGCTTTTAAGGAATGGTGCTGAAGTTTGGGTGGGAGTGAAGCCCACTCACTGCCATTCTGTGGCAGCTGCATTACTTAATCACATGCTTGTTAAAATCTGCTTGTTTGGTCAGTCGGTGGAAAAACAGTGACTGATCTTGTTTACCATTTGTTCATTGTTATGTAAATATCATGTGCAATCTTAATTACGGTACTCATATCTTAATTACAAAGGGTTTGTAATGGATCGCTCATTTCAAAGATGGCTGTTTTCTGCCTGCTGCCTGAGCTTCCTCCATGCTGTCTTGGCTTTTTTTTGTCTCGATTTCCTGATAAGCTGTCCTGAACCATGTAACTTGGACCGTTACATTTGAGTACAGTGGTGCAGCTGAGGAACTTTTATAAAACTTGCTGTTTGTGTGTGACTCCATGTTGATGCAGTACTGCAGGACTTAATTAATCACAAGTCGCCATACCGCACCTGTCTCTGGAGGCTCTGAACGCTCACCACTTGCTCAAAAATCTGCCGGCACAGTTGCCCGCTGATGTCAGAAACATGGCACAGATGAAACACTGTCTGTGTCAATGCTACTGGATGTTATCAGTATTCTTAGCCCAAGTGACAACTGTACGGTGGTGTGTTTTTTTTTTTTTTTTTCTCTCCTCTCTCCTTCATTTCCATTTGTCACCAAACTCGTGTGGTCGCACAGGGATAACACGTTACTTCATTGCAGGGTATTTAATCATCTCGTGGATTAACTTTTTTTCACATGAATTATCACTCTTGCCAGTGATACAGTTTACTGAAAATTAAATTTTTAAGTTGAAGTGCTTGTTTTGAATTAAACCCACATTCCAGGCATAGAACATACAATATTACCAGAATCAGTCTTATCTGATGTTCTGTTTCTAATCCATGGTAGGAGTCTTACTGAAGAGCCTTCCTGAATCTCTGTTCTAGGTGTTCCTGTGTGGTGTAGTTTTCACCAGCCCGTTGCTGCAGACAGGCCACGGTGTCCTGCCACCTTGCTGTTTGCCCTTGCAGATCATAGGGCAGTTAGCCACAGAGAGACAGAGTGAATGGTGGGACGACGCTTGCCGTTTCATCAACCGAAAAGCGACGTGAGTTCCTGTAGCCCAGGTGGCCAAAGCTTTCCAGCTTATCAGTGGTTAATAGTGCCTACAATAGAGAGCAGTCAAGATACAGTGATGGAGAACAGTGTTTAGATTGTACCATGCCACTGAGACACATGATGGGAGATAGCAAAGTGTTGCAGTAATTTTTATTAAATGTTTTCAAAGCCCTTCTGGTGCTGAGCTCAACTTTTGTAATGAAAAGACCTCAAAATTGAAGCCCCTGCTCAATCTCTAGGTTGTCGAACACGGCGAGGGTGCGGAAGACCATCCAGTGTGGGCTGGACACCCTGAAGGGGATAGGAAAGCTACACGGTCTGCAGCCGGCGCTGCTCATATGCTGGGCACAGCACCTCAGTTACATGGTACATCTGCCGCTGCTCTTCTCCAGCAGCACCGGAGACGCGTGTTTTACGATTGCATCTCAGAAGTGTAATTTAGAACGCTCTCACTGTGGGACTGTCCCTCTGGTTTCTTTGCCTGTAGACAGGGCTAAATATAAAATCAAATTGGAATATTATTGACCAATCAGAGGTGGGTATTTTTACTGGCCTGTGCCCAGATGAGCATTGGATTTCTTAAGGTTTTAGTGCCATGAAATTTATTGCTCGAAACTGACCTGTGCTGATACGACCTCTTCCACCTGTTTCCCAGGGTCACAGCCTGAGGTCCTGTGACAAGAGGGCTTATATTGGTCGTAGTGTGCACTACTGGGCTGTTGTGAAGCCCTTGCTTCAGGACATTAAGGCAAACCGGAGTATTCCTATACCACTCAAGCCCTTGTTTCCACACGTTCGTGATAAAGATATTCAGGTAAGTATAGATCTCTTGCCAAATCGCCTGAAAAATGATTCCTCTGTATGGTACTGATTTTGAAGCTGTTCCTCCACCAGGTATTGTCTGTTGTCGGGTATGAAAACGAGGCAGAAATAGTCTTTGCGGTGCTCCAGGACATCAAGGGAAACACAGAGCACGCAATCTCTATCCTGGAGGACACCAAGACCGTTTCTGCATTCTGGCATCTGGCACAGGTGTGTTGGGCACGGCTGCCTTTTGCATAGACCCATTGCATCTCATCTAAGCGTGTTTACAATCATGAGGGATACTCTATGCAGATCTTTGGAAGGTGTTCTGAAGAAGCGGCTAACAGTTCAGAAAAAGCTGAATATCTTCGGAAGATACGGAAGTATTTAACCAAGGTGTGCCAAGCCGATGCTGCTGATCTTGAGAAGGTGAGGCTTGTTGTTCCTACACCCTTGTGATGTGATGCTGCTTAGAGCGGATTAGGATGAGGTACCTCATGGACACAAGCAGGGATTCAACCCTTAGTTACAAATCCATGCTGTGGACCATGATATTTTGCTATGCTGACATATTTATTGAACCTGTATCTGATGTGCTTTTCTCAGTGCTTAAATAATGGCAAATATATGTGTGTGCAATAACTGAACACTGTAGGTGCAGCTGCCACTTTCAATGGAGGAACTCATGGATTGGCTGAGTGAGGTTAGGCAACAGCTGGGGGAGGGCACAGAGGCCCTGGAAGATGAGGCTGGCTGTCAGGAGTTGCAGCCCGGCACTGGTCCCATCTTTGTGCTGCCGGAGCCCTCTGATCCCTCTTCACTGAGCTCCAGGTCCTTGCCAGCCAAGAGTGTGGCTTCACCCTCAAAAAGGCTTGTGGTATGTTAGACGTATCAGGATGCAGTAACATCCTTAATCTCTCCCCATGCTTCACTGAACCCTACCCCAGCATCTGCTCTCTCGCTCTGTTTTCTAGTTCTCACCTAAGACCCCCCCTCAGTGGGCTGAGGACCAGACATCTATGTTCCAGATGTTATTCCAAGAAATGGAGGCCCTAACGGTTGGCATGCCATTTCGAATTTACTTACGAATGTTGTCTTAGATGTATCATTCTCTGGGCCTTCCTGCAGGTTTATTGCCTTCCATGTGGCATGTTTTCTGCCCCTTCTGGGCAGTTAGTGTTAGCCTGCAGGCAGAATTTAGTGAGCATCATTTGCTCATGCCAGTTGTGTTGCATGGTGCAGCTTGTGTCCTCCAGGTGGGAGAGAAGTTGTCAAATGTCAAGCTCGTCTCTGATTTGTACACAGAATGAGCTACACAACTGGTCTGGATCCATGCCATCCACCAACCCTCGGGCACCTGGGGAGGCCCATACAGTGGAATCCCATGGGGATTTTTCACCGGCCCAGAACTTGCACGGTGCCCCCCTCACAGGTAATTCTCCAAGGCTGTTCATTTTCTCTGCTTCGAGCACTTTTTTTTTTTTTTCCTCTTCATTTTAATCTTTTTCTCTTAATCACCTATATTTGGGTCTCTTCCTCAGAGGGTAGTGGATCATTGCGTTATAGAAACATTTCTATTTTTATGGCTATAGCTCCTCAGAATACTGACACAATATTTCTTAAAGTTCTAAATTAATAAGAAATACTCGTTTGCTGCTGTTTTGATAATTCTTTGAGCATTTATCGTTTATCGACATATTACATATAGACACTCCTCCACTTACGAATGAGATACGTCCCGAATGGCCATTTGTAACTTGAAATGTTCGTAAGTCATTATTTAACATCATTTTAAGGGTATATGCAAGTACAAAGAACTAGGATGCTGGGAGTATGCACGCTACACTGCTGCGCGGCGGGAGTAGCGGCCAGAAGTCATACTACCCGGAACTGGCGCGCAGAAAAAAAATTGATGTTGCGTACAGGAAACGGGAGCCCAATGAACACAATTTGGACTTACAGTCCTTTTCATTCGTATGTCTGAAAGTTCCTAAGTTGAAAGTTCGTAAGTAGAGGTGCGTCTGTACATATCGATTTCCCTCTGCTCCCCGTTCTGGATAAATGGGTTTTTTCCTGTTTAACCCTAATCCTATTTGATGGTATTTATGTGGAAATTATCTTTGTAATGGTTTTGTCTTGGATAATTTGTCAGAAGTATAACACTTTATCTCCTCATAGTGGCTACAACTGGTCTTTCTGGGTATTACAGTCAGCCTCCTGCTTATAATTCTCAGTACCTCCTCCGTACAGCTACCAGTGTAACCCCAACTAAGGTGTGTGTGTGTGTGTGTGTTTTTTCTTTTTTAAAGTAATGTAAAATGTGTATATGTTTTATTACTTATTGGAATAACGGTTACAAAAGTAAATATGTGATGTATTACTATAAAGCCCATTGAATTCATACAATGCATAATATTCTGTCATGTGCAGTTTTACTGCTTGATTTAAAATGGACTCTTAACGTGACTCTTCTCTTTCTAGGCTCCAGTGTATCGGATGAACAGTCTTCCCCCCCAGCCGCGCATGTATCCCCATGACCAGCTGTATGGTGCTCCTTTGCACTTTGATCAGCCAGCACCTAGCCTTCTCTCCCCCTATGGCGAGGACTACTATAGCCATGCTGTTTCTCAGTCCGCTACTAATCCCACTCTGCCTGAGCCTGGTTATTTCACCAAGTCAAGGCCACAGCCAGAACCACTGAAATGTGGGGAAGAAAAATTCCCAGACCTTGGTTTTGGCCAGCCAAGCCCAGCTGTACCTCTCAGAGCTGGAGTAATAGCCCAGTCTACCCCAGCAGCTGCCTTCAAGTTCAATTCAAATTTCAAATCAAATGATGGAGATTTTACCTTCTCATCTGCTCAGGCAAAAAGCAATGAAAGTCTGAGGCCTTTGACCTCTGATATGCATATAGGAACTGAAGGGTTTCTAGGGGAGAAGCATCCTAATGAAGACCAGACACCTGGCCATAGTGGGATCTTTAGTTTTGGCTGTAAAGATTCCTCTGGGATTTCACCTACCAGTGCCACACAGGGTCCAAGTAACCAGAGCATATTTGCTGAGAAAGAAAAGCCATTCACTTTCACAGGTATGTCTAAAGTGACGGATAGAGTGGACAAGGCAATGGGAAAGCAGCGGGATGAAAAGGGTATGGAAAGTGACAATGACAGTACTCGAGTAGAAGAGGATGAGGATGGCCCTCACTTTGAACCTATCATTCCTCTGCCAGATAAAGTGGATGTAAAAACTGGAGAAGAGGAGGAAGAGGAGATATTCTGTAGCAGAGCCAAACTCTTCCGCTTTGAAAGTGACTGTAAGGAGTGGAAAGAGAGGGGCATTGGTAGTGTCAAAATACTGAGGCACAAGACATCAGGCAAGGTCCGCCTCCTAATGAGGCGAGACCAAGTGCTGAAGATCTGTGCCAACCACTACATTACTGAGGATATGGAGCTCAAGCTGAATGCTGGCTCCGACAGATCCTGGGTTTGGCATGCAGTCGATTATGCAGATGAGATACCAAAGCCGGAGCAGCTAGCCATCCGTTTTAAAACTGTTGAAGAAGCAGCCCTATTCAAAGGCAGTTTTGACCAGGCTCGGATGTCTATAAGACAAGACCAAAAACAGAATGTCTCCCCTAAATATGTGGGGTCTCAGACAGCGGACAAGAAAGACAACTCAGAGTTTGGGGCCCAGTTTGCAAAGAAAGAGGGAGATTGGGAGTGTAATGTCTGCTGTATAAGAAACTCTTCTACAGCTGTGACATGTGCTGCCTGCCAGAACGCTAACCCAAATATGAAAATTCAGCCAGAAATCAAGTCAGCTGATGTTAAAGGGTTTGTAGCTCCCATACCTGCTTCGGGGGCTTTTACTTTTCAGTTTGGTGAACACTTTCAGAAAACTTCAGGCTCAAATTCTCCATCACTGGGGTTTGCATCATTTCCTCAAATACCTTCATCATTCAAGTTTGGGACTAGCATTGAATCGGCCCCTGCTGGCTTTTTGCAGGTAACTAAAAAGTTTTCTCCAAAGATGTCTTCAGAAGATACTCCAGCGGCAGTGAAACCAACATCTAGTTCATCCAGCAGTGGGTTTGGTGCTCAGTTTACCAAGAAGCCTGGTCAGTGGGATTGTGACACGTGTTCCGTAATGAATGAAGCCACCGCAACTTCCTGTATTGCTTGTCAGGCTCCAAATCCTCACCGCAAGTCTTTGGTGGATTCTGCATATGCAGTGAAACCAACATCTAGTTCATCCAGCATTGGGTTTGGTGCTCAGTTTACCAAGAAGCCTGGTCAGTGGGATTGTGACACGTGTTCCGTAATGAATGAAGC
>JAODLC010000001.1:36568152-36592559 GCA_026781145.1 Hippopotamyrus pictus
CCCTAGCTAGTTTTGCGTTAGTCTACCATATTAACATAAACTAGAAGTGCCAGAAATCGTTCCTTTAACCACATATATACTACCATATAGTAACCAGACGTATGGTTAATGTTTATGCTATCGCTCGTGTATATAAAGCTTATTCTCATATTTATTATAAGGTAATGACAAACCTGCCAATCCAGCATTTATTTTTCTGACTTCCCGGCACACGCCTCCTCTTTACCCCGAGCTGCAGAACTGTCATAAACGTGGAAATGAGTCGCATTGTGAATCTGCGGTCGATTACTTTTTCTCAAGGACCCGGATGTGTGTCACACTAGATTGAAATTGAATTTTCCAACTGAATTTTTCGAGGTAGGATAAATGCTATTTCGTGTTACTGGAATTCAGATTGAAACTATTAAATTCAATTTTGTAATGCGAATAACTGCAGATTCAAATATACAAAATTCATATTCAGTTTCTAGTGGCACAAATATCAGCCCATAGAGTTAGGTCATGCGCCAGGCATGATGCACTGCTCAGTGATGTCAGGGTCAACCACGTAGAGGCACCTTTGTGTGTTATGTAGAGTTTGTAAGGAGACATGGCTGAAAAACAAAATTATAACGTGTTGCACTGTGTTCTTTTCAACAGAAAGCAGTTAGGACTGGAGTCAAACATGGGGTCTGGGGCATTTTGTCATGATGAATAAATCTTTTCAGTTGAAACACTGAAATGCTTTAGTTTTTACATTTTCTTCTGCATGCCTTCAATGGATTGAGGCCTGTGTGGAACTAACCCCAGAGACAAGCAAACTTCTCATTCTGCCCCCCCCCCCAATTCATGTTGTCAAAGGTCTCCTGCTCATTTGTACGGCTTGTTGTGAGGCCTGTTTCAAGCCGTCTCCTTTTCACATGAATCCATTTCTAATTTTGGTGTGACAATAGTGACCCTTGAACATACTTCATCCATAAGCAGGAATGTTATCCTGAAACCAGCTCCTGGAATTGCAGCTGACTTTCCCTCACTTAGGGTATTTCTGTGTGTAACTCCTTGCATTCTGTGTTTTTACAACATGAAGTTGCGAGTGAGAGTAAAGGTGTGAAGAGTGAAGATGTGGAGGATGTCCAGGTCGTGTTTGTGCGTGAGCCCACCAGTGAGCAAGCACGCCTGGCCCGGGAACTCCTGCTGCCCATCACCTTCTTCTGTTATCAGAATGAGCCCGACTACGTCAGTGGTGATGAGGATGATGGTAATTGTCCGTCACAACATCTGAAATACCCACGAAAATCTGAAAAGGCAACTGGATTTAGTGTCTGGATGGGGATGGGCTAGGTCAGTCTGTTTGGCCATGACGGATTGTGCTGGGAGTTTAGTAAGTTTTCTGGATATGTTGGAAAGGCACAAGTGGAAGGCGATAGCCAGCTTCTTGTAACTTTAGCAAGCTGCTCATTGATTTTGCTTGGTTCTCTCCCTGGTTTCATTCTGGGGTGCTTATGAAATTGCCTCCTTTATCCTTCTGTGTATGATTTTACTGTCTCAAAGAGCCAGGATTTTCAAATGCTGTCATTATTTACACTCTTTCTTTCAGATGAAGATTTTGAGACGGAAGTGCGGAAGCTTAATGGGAGGCTCTATCCCAGTAACCCTGAAGGTGCCACAGTGCAGGAAAAAGGTGACTGACTGATATGACTTGGGTCCCCCTGTATGAATGAAGCTGGCAAGGGCCGTATGTGGAAAAGATAAGATAATCCTTTATTAGTCCCATCTATGCATCGTCATGGCAGAAAGTGGACAGTACAATAGAGCAGCAAAAATTAAAAACAATAGGATATGTACAGAGTGGGGGAGGGGTATATAAAATACACACATGCACCTACTCTACATTTTTTATCAAATTCTTTAGATAGTGTCCTCCATAATGAGTTTGGAAGCATTTACTAGCACTTGAGCAGATAAGATGTTTCTATACACCTCAGAATTCATTGTGCAGCTACCATCAGCAGTTGCATCATCAATAAAGATAAGTGGGCCAGTACTTGTGGCAGCCACACATGCCCTGACCATAACATCCCCACCATCATGTTTAACAGATGGGCTGGTATGCTTTGGATCTTGGCCAATTCCTCTTTGCCTCCACATTTTCTTCTTACCATCACTCTGATACCAGTTAATCTTGGTCTCCTCTGTTCATAAGACCTTTTTCCAGAATTCTACAGGCTCTTAAGTACTTTTTCCCAAACTGTAATCTGGCCATCCTGTTTTTGTGGCTCACTAGTGCATCTTGCAGTGTAGCCTCTGTATTTCTGTTCATTAAGTCTTCTGCAGATTTTAGTCTCTGCAAAGACCCACGTGCCTCCTGAAGACTGTTTCTGATCTGCTGGATGAGCGTTTGGGTATTTTTCTGTACCATAGTGAGGATTCTTCTGTCATCAGCAGTGGAGGTCTTCATTGGCCTACCAATCCTTTTCTGATTACTGAGCTCACAAGTGCATTCTTTGTCTATAAATGGTTTTATTCTTGTTTTTTAGCCTCATAATAGCTTCTTTCATTGAAAAGTTATTCTTCTCCTGTGTAACAATGGCAACTACACACTCCAAATGGTAGAAGCAAGCCAAGGTATCTTATCCCTGCACTAATGTAGCAATGACACACACCAGCGTAATCGCAAACAGCTGTGAAGCCTAATGTCTCAAACATTATGGATCCTTGCAATGAGGGGGACTGTGTATAAAATTAGTTGTAATTTCTACATGGTGAAACTGAAATGTATGCAAATAACTTTATATTAAGATCTGGAGTTTGCACTTTAATCATGTCTGAATTGCTTGATTTGATTTGAAATTTTAAACTCTGGAGCAGAGGGGTAATCAAGGAAAAATGTCTTTGTCCCAAACATGATGGAGGACACTGTATGCTTCTTGATGGAATGAAGCATTACAGAGCCTTAAGTTATATTGTTCAGGCAAGAGTCTTGCAAAAATGTTGCAATTATACTGTAACCATGACAAAGCTAAGTGGCCAGTTTTTTCTGCTTACACAACGCTAGTCCATGACATACTGTATTCTTACTCACCTGTAGAATCCGGTGGAAAAGGGCTGGGTGATGGAGTTGCAACCTGCAAGGGAGAACCTGAAACTGAACTGGGCAGAGACAAGTTCCTCCAGCATCCCCACACAGAGGCTGACAAGGCAGGGGACATCAGAATAGTACAAGGACCTCTGGAGGTTATTTTTTGTGTACCGTCCACAATCATAACACTCATTGAATCCCACTCCTTCATTTCAGGGTGTACAGAGGAGAGAACAGCAGTCTTTTTCCGCCGTCTCCAGCAGCAGCGATGCCCCTGTGGCCACTGTGAATGTGACTAAGGGCATCATAGTCCCTGAAAGCCAGCCTGATTCCACAAGTGATGCTTACCCAGTCTTTGTTGCTGGAGACAGCTGCCCCATTGACCTGTCTGCTAAGAAAAGCGATAAGCCAGACTCCACCAGTAAAGGTATATATACAGCTGTACATTTGGGGAGACTATTGTGTACTGAAATGGCTACTTCACTTAAATGTGCTCAGATTTTCTGCATGTAGATAATCTGTTTTTCCATCTTACAGATACTTTTTCATTTGGGATTCAGTCTGTGGGGGGAGTTTCCTTTGCAGACCTCGCAAAGAGTTCAGGGGAATATGCTTTTGGAAAACAAGGTTGGCCCAGTTATAGTATAAATAGCACCAGTTTATATAGTATCTAGATTTAACACATCTCATCTCGACCTAAAAATGTCTGTCTCCCACTCCTCATGTTTCTAGATTCCAGTTTTACCTGGGCTAATGCAGGAGCCGCTGTGTTTGGGTTCGGTACCGTGTCCCAACGAACAGAAGATGAGGGGGCGAGTGACGATGCAGAGGCCCCCTCCAGTGACGATGTCCATTTTGAGCCTATTGTTCACCTGCCAGAGGTACAAGCCTTAGCCATAGCATGGCCACTTGTCTTTATTCTCTACTTTGTAGTAGCACCGTAGAGCCCATCTGCTGGCTCGGTGGCTTGCCGAATGAAATGTATTACTAGTGCAGAGTCTTCAATGAATAATAACATTTGACCTAATGTTAATTCTTGTGTTTGCTGGTTCATTGTTATGTGCTTTGCAAATATAGCTTTTTAAAAATGGGTTTTTTGATTGGAGGTGGAGATAAAGTCTGGTGAGGAAGATGAAGAGGTCCTTTTCAAAGCACGGGCCAAGCTGTATCGCTGGGACCGTGACCTGTGCCAGTGGAAAGAGCGTGGTGTAGGAGACATCAAGATCCTCTGCCAGCCACAAAAATGTTACTACAGAGTCCTCATGCGAAGGGAGCAGGTTCTCAAAGTTTGTGCTAATCACACTATCACCACAGCTATGGAGCTGAAGCCTATGAGTTCCTCCAACAACGCTCTGGTGTGGATTGCCACCGACTACTCTGGTAATCCCTCCCTCTTAGAAGTGTTTTCTTTGAAGAAAGGCCCCTTTCAGAGTGCCCCTGTTACTTAGTGCTGTGGGCCATTTCACTCCACCTTTGGGATTTTCTTTTTTCAGCACTGCTAATCCTATCACAGCGGTGGCAAAAACCTGCATAAGCCATGTATTTTAGGGCTGCTGGTGTTTGCCAGACAGCCCTTTCCCAGAATTACAAGTCGTACGTGTAAAAACTGGTGTTGGGCATCTGAAATGTGTGTAGATATGGGTGCTGTTGTTGTTTTCACAGAGGAAAATCCGAAGGTAGAGCAGCTGGCAGCTAAGTTTAAAAATGAAGAACTGGCAGAGTCCTTCAAGAAGATGTTTGAGGAGTGCCAGAGCCGTTTGACTCAAGTGGAACCTTCCCAGACCCCTGGCCATCTGGAGTTTACCAGCAGAGACTAAGAGGGGGGACATGATCTAGGTATATAAGATTCTAACAGGTCTGGATTCTGTTCAGCTGAATAGTTCAGTATTAGTTCAGATAAAAGAACTCTTGTCCATAGGTGGAAATTAGCAGGAGAGCATTTTATTATTACTACATTTTATTTTTGGGCACCTTTCAGGACAGTAAAGATCAATTTACACAAATTAAATGACTTGTTTATTGTCGTTTTAAAAATTAAGAAACTAACAAAATCAGAATTCATGAAAGGGAGAAAACTAATTTAAACAGAAGAGTTTTAAGGCATGATTTGGAGTAATTGAATACAATTGCTGGATATTCAAGGGGAGAGAATTCCCAAATCTGGGTGCTGAGCTGCTGAAGGATTGTATGGCGTGGTCTCCATTGTGGATCTTCCATCAATGCTTGTTTAGTGCACTGGTGCCACTGTGGACACCCTTGATATGTTGCTAGTCTATCACAGGGCTCACAGACACCCCTGTTTAAATATGACCGTGTTTTCCTTCAACACTGTATTGGTACCATGTGCTGCCTGCCTCAGTGAATGTTTTTTTTTTTTTTTCTTCTCCCTTTCCTTGAGGCAGCTTCATGACCAAGCATGATGGAACAGGAGGAAAGTCCATCCATGGAGATAAGTTTGAAGATCTTTGGAGAACTTTGTTGTGAGACACATCAGGCCAGGTCTGCTGTCCATGGTGAACCGACAGGAATACCACCATGGGGGTGGTCACACAGATGGGACATCTTGGCTTGAAAAGTGGAAAGTCAGTTAAACGCATAGTTATTACAGACTGTGGGCAGCTCTAGCCGACTCTCAACACTCTGCACTATGTGCATTTTGTATGTGTGGTTTTGTAAATGTCTTTATATTAATAAAGGATAAATTTTATATTTTTTCCATGCCTGGATTGTGGAGAGTGGAACGATGTTGAAGAAATTGTTTAAGCACATTGTTTCCAAAATTTCCTGTCTAACGGTATCACTGTAAAAACTTTTTATCATTGCATTTAAGATAAATTTTGCCTCTATTAATTATTAGTGCACCGAAACTAGTATACATTTCGGGTTTCGATACAGTGCTCATGTACTCCATACCTTTATCGATACCATGTGGTGACATATCAGCCATATCGTTAAGCGAAATAAACGGGACTGCATAGTGTTTGCTGTGTGGGGGTTCTTAACGACAAAAACGAAAGTACGCAAAATTGTGCTCTGCTGAACCATCAAGAGAAGTACGAAACCAGTTCATGCGATGTAAGTGCAGTACTTTGTTATTCTCACTGCATGAGGGTTACTCTTACCCAGTATATTGTTCGTTAAGGTAAATAATGTAATGGAATTACGCGATGTAAAACGTTTGTGAATCATGGTTGTAGACGGTCCGCGACATGTTTTTAAAATCATAATTTTGCCTCTAATTGGTATGGATATCGGTGAGTACCAGACAGCATCGGTACTCATATTTGCTCTAAAAATGCATCCCTAATACTAACATTTTCATTGCTATGATGAGGGACACGACATGTGCGTATATTTTCTTTGTTTTACGGTAAGTGCATTTTCCTCCAGAGATAAGGAGATTACGCTAAGCCGTATACAGGACGTCAGTTCCGGTTTGCGGAAAGGGCACGAAATTTAAATTTCCGGCCATAAGTTGGCTACTTCTGGATGCTTTTGAAAATGAGCAGTCTGTCTTCGGACGTCGACATAGACACCGCTGTGGAAAAGCTGAAGAAAAAGTACTTGGAGAGGATAGATTGGGTAAAGTAATTCACCAGTTGTGCATTTATGAAGGTTTAAAACGCGTAACGCCAAAGTTGGTGGTAACTAGGCTGGTGACCAACAGATGACAGACACAACAATCTGGTCAGACAATAGACCGAGTCAAATATTCTGACCAAATTTAAAGATTTCTAACAAAACGAATAACCTGGCGTAAGTTCTAGCAGTGGGCTGTCTGTATTAACACTGTCCATTTGTGTTTGTTGGCGAATCTTTAGATACATATACTGCTGATTATGGAAACGACTAGATTTTCAGTATTGCCAACATTGATCAGCTGTCTATCGTGAGATTTTAATTTCGAGAGAAGTGTGCACACATGCACAAGCATTGACATGTATATAGCAGTGTTATTACGTGGTAAATAGTAGGGCTTGCAAGCTCCCCCAATGCTGTTTATGTAGCTAGACATAGATTTGCCGTAAGATTTCTTACGTGAGCATGGGGGTCAGAGAGTGTGTCACGCTGGATGCGTGAGAGTTGCAACCCTGAATTTTGTGTGTGTGTGATTTTTATTTTTTTAGGAAGCGGCCGAGGGTGCACCTGCAAGAAACTGCGCGACCGAGAAGTTCCCGTTTTATGGTCAGTTTTGATGTACAAAAAAAGAAAACGAGTGGAAAATAAAATTACGTCAATGTTTCGTTTTATTGCATTCACACAATTTCTCGTATTGCATGTGGTTTATTATAAAAGTGGGTATTTTGTACGGATACAAAATTTCTTATTTATATATTTGTATGTTTGTTTGGCATGGGATATTGTTTTCGAGGACCGAAATAAAATTATTATTATTATTATTATTATTATTATTATTATTATTATTGCTGCATACAAGAGTAAAGACACGTTTCGCTTTTACAGACCTACCTCGAAAAAGATATTCGCCCTGCGCAGAGGAATATATACCCCCAGTTTTCGGGGAAACAACTGACTGCAAGAAACCTGTCCGAGAGCCTTTCAAGTTGGTCCCGAATAACCGTGATGGGTTCCCAAAATTGTCCTTCCTGCTGTTTGCTGCTTGTTCTGTGCGGCTAAATATTTTGTGGCTACTGAGTGACCTCTGTCATTACAGGAAACATGATCTGGAGCTGAATCGAGCAGAAGGTGAATATGAGAACAGTGGTGAGGAATCAGACTCTGTGCTAGACAGCCATAGTCACTTCTACACTGAAACAGGCATGTGCTTTGCCCCTCAGGTTAAATCATATTAATGTCCCAACTATCAGTAAAAAAGTATTAATGAGAAACGATGATATGGAGTACTCAAAGTTAAAATGTTTAGTATCTTTTTTTGATACAGATGTGACTCTGCCCTCCAATCTGGCCAGGATCTCCAGCTCCTGCGTGATGAAGGCAGCAGCTCCCTCTGGTGGGAGGGCATGGCAAGTGTGCTCTTCTCAGATGAAGTCCACCTCACCAAACATAAGTCAGGTGTACCAGGAGATGCTGGAGATTTATGAAAAGCTCCAGGTAGGTGGTCCCGGTTACCTCTATTCACTTACTGTTTGAGCAAGTTAGCAAAGCAACGCCAGCTACAGTACAGTGATTAGAGATGTGACACTGTTACTTTGGCTGTGTGCAGGCTGAGAGGGTACACCAGCAGCGCTGGGCTGCAAGACTGCAGCAGAAAGAGTCCGTGCTGCTCCTCAGTTGCGATGCCCTATGCGAGGTCGAGCAGGTCTGTGAGCTGCAGGAGGTGATATCCAGATGCATACTCCCTCCTGAACTTGATGTTTTACACCAGTTTTTTCTCTTTAAATATCCTGCTTTAAATAACAACTCTGCTATACAGCTCAGTCTTTCACTTAAAAGCTCAACGATCCTGCTGCCCGAGGCCTTGTTCTCTAACTGCTGTCCTGGCCGGAATAGGCAGAGCAAGCCCCCATTCTAGTGTCGCCAACTGATCTCTGCATCTTGATCTGTGGGGCTTACTTGCTAACAGTAATCACTAGCAATATGTGCTTCACAAAAAATAAGAATACCTACTATTGGAGTAGCATTTTCTTCTTGTTGCAGTACCAGCAGAAGATCAGAGAGTTAAAGGAGGCACTGGAAGAGAAAACAAACGAAAGCAAGAGGATGAAATCCAGCTTGGAAGCAGTCAAGGGGATGAATGAGGCGTTGAAGAAGCAGGCAAGAGTTTATTCTATTTTTCTTCTGCTGCCAGGCACTTTGTCACGTTTTATTTTAATATTTAGTTTTACCTTCTGTGTTACTGGGTAACTGATGGAAGAACAAACCATTGACAGTTTTTTTAATCACTTTTCAATACTAAGGGACATACTTCTGCTTTAATTTACCAGTGTTTTGCCATTACTGTCTTACCTTTGTTTCTCTAACAATGGAGTGTTTGTGTATAGCTCGGTGATGTCAGTGAACAAAGCAAAAAGATGGAGACCCAGTCAAGGAAAGTGCAAGCCCGTCTGGAGAACCTGCAGGTGAGGTAACGGACAGGTGACTTTGGGTCTGTGGTAGATTATGGGACTACATCCAGATTTTTGGTTTTGGTTATCATTTGGTTTTGGTTATCATTACAACCTGTGTCATTTAATGTATAATATGTCTAATTAGAGAGTTGCTTAAAATGAGATGAGATATAATCTCGAAGACATATGTCTGCTATCAGTTTTCTGCATGATCTCTGACAAGAATTCAGTCCTTTGCGTAAAAATGCTTATATTGCCATTTTGTTTTAGAGAAAATATGAGTATTCTTTAGCACAGAAGGGCCGTGAAAACATCACTTCAAAGAGCCAGGGGGTGAAACCTCCCACACAGGACAGCTCTTCCATCCCTGGCAAACTACCCAAGGTATACAGACAAGAAGTGTATGCTGAAAATGGTGTTTGAGGCTAGATGGCTGCCAGATTTCTGCTGATCCAGTAAGCTTGACAGTGGAAGGTTTTCTATTTTAGTGTTTCTCAAACCAGTCCTTGGGACCCCCAGACGGTCCATGTTTTTACTCCCTCCCAATTCCATACACTGATCTAGGTAACTGACTTTGTAACTGGAAATGCATCTCTTTGATGACTTAGAAGCCGAATCCAAAGTGAGTAGCTGTCCACTTTCTTTGTGTACAGCTTGATTCTCTAAGTTTAAGGAACTTTGTATTTAAGGACTCGTCTTTGTCCATCAGTTGGTGAATTTTGCTCCGGACAGTGATGGTCACAGCCATGTGAAGCTACCGATTTCCCTCCCCAGGGCTCCAGGCACCCTGGCATTTTCAGCCTATTGGTGCAGACCCTTGACTGGGTGACGGACAGCCTCCTAGCCCCTCCAGGAGCAACCCATCTGAAGACAGCCCTGGGCCAGCAGGAGGTGACCCCACGCTCCCTTCCGGAGAGATGCTCAAAGGTATGATGCTCATTTTCCATGTGCTTGAGCGTTTGTGACATCCTGCTTGGTCCCCCTGGAGTCGATGCCAGTGTCCCCCCTGGAGGGCATCAGGTTCTAAAAGGCATTGCATGATGGCACCCAGTGGAACGCCACCATCCATCTTGCTCGCTTCCTCATCTGCTTCCGGCCCAGGGAAACTGGCGCAATGGAAGCCGGCGAGCTTCGGTCGCCTGGAAGCTGTTCTGTACCCACTGAACTTCTCTTCCCTGATTTCAGTGCAGCTTTTCCCTGGGCTGAAAATGTTTTTTGTTTCTAACTCCTTGGGGGTTTTTGGTTCCTCTCCTCCTTTGTCTTCTGGCCTTTTCTTTCATATTCTTGCTGTCTGTCTCCCTTCCCTTGTTTTATGCACCATTTTGTATAAATGATGTAATAATTGATTTCTACATGCTCTTGTCAAGTGTCTGAAACTGAATAGCGCTATAATTTTATAAATTTTCAATTTATAAAAATAAATTGAACTTGAAGGGTGATCTCCCATCATTGCCATTGCTGTCAGCTTTTACTCTCCTCACTTTAATGTACAGTATTTTCATCAGGCTGCCTGCCTGGCTCTCCTTAGCCCTGCTGCTGAAACAGACCCTTCTGTGCCTCTCATGGGACCCCTGCAGGTGCTGCCCCTCCTTCCTGAGCAGCTGCAGACACTGCCTGTGGACGACCCCGCCCTCCACATGTCCCTGCTCCGCTTCATCTACTGGTCCCTGAGGCAGCTCGACGGAACCCCCCAGGTAGCCCCCCCCGGAAGCTGGTTTGCCCTCCACATTGCCACCCATGACTACTGGTTGTATAGTGCCCTGGAGCAGGCTGACTGGTCCTCCTCTCACATGGTCCATAAGCCATGTCCCCCTGCTGCATGTCTTTCCCCAGTCTTGGCTGTTGTACATTTATGAGGAAGGCCCTTTGAGGATGCCAGGGTGACACATTCTGGCATTAAACACATTTGGGTTAGTATGAGCATCTATACATGTGCCTTCTCATGACATGGGTGAACTTGGTGGCAGTGATCCCCTTCTTTCAGTGTAGGAGTCCTCACCCCTGTGGCCTTCGCACGGTCTCTAATGGGTCCGTTTCACTTTCTGCAGCAGAACACCCTGACGTCGACCTTTCGCCGACTCGGCGAGGAAGTCTATCGCGGTACGGCACTGCAGGGAGTTTCCCTTGACCTGGATCCCCCACAGAGGACAAAGTCACCCTTCTTCTATAAGAGTCCCAGCCTCCACACCAGGTTCCTCTCTGCTCTGATCCTCCTGAAGACGGTTACGCAAGGTACCGCTAGCTTACTGAACCATGGGTTAAAGACTTTAGGCAAGTAGGATCCAATGCAGTTTGCAGCCTGGGGTGATGTACCTTTTTAAGCTGCCAGGCATTTTAAGATCTTTACCTTTTTGGTTTAGTTCACCTATTTATTGATAATGTGTCCGCTGAAGTTTACTAGTCTCTGTGGTACATCCTTTTAAGGTTCCCTGGTTTTGAAGCTGTCCCAGTACTGGTGTTATGGAAACCAGTGCCTTACCGCAGCTTTTGGGCTTTCTGTCACTGAGCTAATGATGAGAGTTTTTGGTGTTTCATTTGATCACCGCTACTATTAGTAGCTGCTGTCCGTGTTTATGCTGGGGATCCAGAGAGACACGCTGGTCAGAGATGATGGCTGTGGAACCCTGGCTCTGGGGGGTCAGCTACGAGCTGCACCATGAACTGTCCTGCTTTCTACTGAAGCCATTTACACTCTGTGTGCATGTGGTTAGCAGAGTCTACAGCAGAGGGCAGTGTTGTTCTTGACTTGCGGTTCAGCAGAAATTTACCCTTGTGGTCAATATATTAACTTCCTTGCACTCCTTAACCTGGTAGGTGTATTGTATAAGTGCTTCCCTTACAATGGTTCAACGGCAGTGATTACAGCAATATAAGCAATTTTGTGGACATTGAATGAGATTTCACTCGATTTTCTGGCTCGATTCTTCAATTGACTGGAAATAAAACAGCTGATAATGTGGATTCATTAATAAAAACATTGCCATCTTAATACTCATGGTCCACTCCCCCAGACAGTTATGGTTAATACGGTCCACTCCCCCCAGACAGTTATGGTTAATACGGTCCACTCCCCCCAGACAGTTATGGTTAATACGGTCCATATGGAGTGTAAAGTATTCTGGAGTAGAAATGGAGTGTGAAGTATTATGTAGTACGGAGTGTGAAGTATTAAGAAGTATGTATGGATTGTGAAGTATCATGTGTCAGTATTAGTGCAGCTCCCTTGGTTGATGAGAGACTCTGGCTGCTTAATGTAGAGGTGCTCTGACTTGTTTCCTGAATGAGCAACTGGGCTGCTAACCCCATCCCCTCCCACCCTGCGTTCTAGCTGACATCTTGGCCCAGGCCCTGGGCACCCTTCATGAAGACGTCCGCCATGACGACGGGCGTGCCCTGTTTCTGCTGTATCGGGCGCTCCCCGTGATCTCTAGCCACCTGAAAGCAGGCAGCCGCACCCTGCTCTCCCTGGCCCTAGATGTGCTGCAGCAGATGAGCCTGGAGTCTGGTGAGTGCTGTCATTCAGTGTCAGAGCCACAGGGGGGCATGGGGGGACCTGGATGGTAAAAAAGAACCATTAAGACAGACTGGTCTTTTGCTTTCTGTGGAATGTGTGACATCTTTTACCCGCTCTATGGCATCTTGGTAACACTGCTGCTCCCTACCTATGCCCCCACCATAAAAATCTTGGGCCCAGCTGTCACGTTTGTTCTGGCCTGTCCCCTCTCCTGGTGTTATCTGAGCATCCATTGTAAAAGCCTCTTATTGAAGTGAAGGACATCTTTCTGCCACGTTAAACCTGATGATACAATATCTCGGGATGTGTTCAGCTCTCATGTGCCGCCCGGCCAGTCTCTTTCTGCCCACAGCTCACCTGGTGACGCCCAGGTGATAAGGGCTCCCACACCTACAGCCATCCAACAGATGTGCCGCTCCGTGTCGCCGCTGCTGTTCAGTAAGGTCACGGAGGGCCGAATCTGGTGGTTTGGCCTGGGGGCGGAGCCAGCTACCTCGCGTGCCGTCACTGACACTGAGCAGACGGGGCCTGCGTGAGATGATTAATGCACGCAGCAGCCTGGCAGTTAAAGCTGCCTAATCAGGAAGTCGTTAGGAGGTTTCTGGGGGAATTGGCCGGCTCACACCTGACGGTCACAGCCTTTGCTTGGAGCCCTTCATTTCGGTCCCTGTTTCCAGTCCCCTGCTGGCTCTGGGGGGCTGGGAGGGGCTCCCTGGGGTTTATCCTGGCCATGTGTCTGCAAACTGTTCAGGACATGTAGAAGTGCTAACTCCACCCCCAGCCCCTGACGCAGGGCTTCTGGGAATGACAGTACAGGTTCCTCCCTGAGCTCCATGGCAGGACTACTCCTTCAAAATATTTATAAAATCTTAATTACCTACATCAGGGTTATATGTAAATAGACTTAGTTATGGTTTTCTCTGTCTCCAGTGCATTTAGACTTCAGATGTTGTTTTAAAGTCATTTAACATGATCAAGGGGTCAGATAAGTTCTCTGTTCTCTCTCAGTCTGTTTTCTCTAGACTTGAACTTAATGTTCCTGTTAAAAGCACAGCACTGAGTACATGAGCCAGCACCACTAAAGACAGTAATTAGGCCACATTTTTATTGCGACGTTTTTATTTGCTGTGCTGAGGAGTTCATTTGTTCAGTTTTGTTCTTTTTAATTGTATGCCATAAGAGGGTCCTGCAACATTTCACGTTTAATAAGGGAAGAAAGCTGTCATTTTTATGGTCGCGATGTGGGGAGAGGATTGTGAAACGGTGTATTTTTTGCCATTGGTCAACTGGGGCCCTCAAATTACTCTTGTTGCTGCATCTGAGAATTGACAGAGCAAAGCTGTTTTCCTTGCAGGGGGCTGAGAAACTATGGGGCCCAGATCTCAGTGGGGCTTAGGGATGGGCACCAGAACTAGGTATTAAACACACCCTGAAACTAAATTATTAAAGACTGTAGTATCAAAAACTGCCAACATTATCAGTTCTGTTTTTGGTGCTGAAGAAATTAGGAAAATATATTTCCTATTTTTTATTGCTACATAAAGGTTCTCTTGCACACATCATCTCACCAGCTTTGTTTCTTATTGCATTTTTGCTATTATCAGTCCAGAAGAGAGAAATCTCTCTCAGAGCCTGTGTGTGAGGGGTGGAGCACAGAGCAGCTCTCTCTCTCTCTAAAGATCACTAAAGCTGATGCTGGCAATGCTCTTTGCCAATGAGTCTTTTCCCTGTAAGGGCGGAAACACAAGCTATCTGTCAAAAGGTCTGGCGAAAGTCCATCACGTGCATATGGAGAAATGCGCAATTTTCGACTTCGTAGCTTGTCGTTGTCCGCTGGTATGTTATGTATGCTGGTGGCCCGGAGCTCACACATGGAGATGCTGAATTAATGATTAAATGATTAACCATTAGCTAGCTGAATATTATGGGTGCATTCATAAATTCAATCAGAATTACAATCTTTCAGTTTCAGATCATGGATTTAGTGATTTGGACTAAGGTTATCGTACAGTAAAACTACTGGCATTCTTCCATTCAGTTGTAATTACATTATTACATTTGTTTTGTATTTCCATCACAAAATCAGTCTATCATAGTCAAATGTGCAAAACATTGTGATTTCTTTTTATATACAATATGTACCAGTGACTTGTTCAAAACAATGATTGTTGCAGTTTGCGGCTTAATGTTAATTTATTTAAAGTACGTATGAGAAAGCAATGTTAATTCTGTTCTTAATTTGTTACTTTTTATTTACAAAAGAAAAAACTGAGTACTGTTAAAGTACTGGATCAATAAGCAGTATCAGTAAGAGTAGTAGTACTGTTAAAATCTTAATGATATCCATCCCAGGTGGGGCTGTGGTAGCCTGACATGCTACATGATTGTGTGCCCCCCCCCTGCATGAGGGCCATGCCTGTCATTTAAATGGGACATTCGTGAAGCTGTGTTATAGGATGGCTTTATTTGTGTAGGCTGTCGGAGTTGAAGTTATATTGGTAATATCCAGTATTGCTGAGTGCGAGCCCTTGGAGATATGGTTAAACTTGTTGAATTGTTATTGAGCCTTGAATTACATGTTACTGTGTCCAGGGCATCTAAAGGTTTAAATGGTCAGATTTGTTCTTGTCGTCGTATTGTATCTGATCCACATCTGGGGTGCTTTTCTCCCTCCAGTCTGCTCCTCAGAAGAGATTAAAGCCCCCCCCCCCAACTCTGCCAAATTAGAAACAGGCTCTGGTATCACAAAACAATTTGGAAAATAAGACTGAATTTAATTTGCTGGACAATGTTTTTCCTCCAGTCATTTGGTGGGGGGGGGGAGTTAAAACCATATTTGGCCCCTAGTTAATTGATGATATGTTCAGACATAAAACAAAAGTGATTGAAGACATGCAGCAAACCTTCAGGAGTGCCTTAATTGGCTGGGTGATGAATAAGAGCACTGGTGTGGCCTCCTGGCACGTACCCGAGGTAGCACTGCACATTCCCTGGGAGCGTTCCTGCTGTACTCGTACTGGGTGCATTCGAGAGAGCACATTCTCAGCACTTCCTTTATGGGGGATATTTTGGTGCTGGCAAGTTTAACAACTTGGACTTCCTGTCTGTAGGACACCTGAATTGCTTCCTGGAGTCCTGCAGCACTGAGGACTTCTTCCGTTCAGTGTCCCTGCTCCTGCGCAGTCCCCGTTTAGAGGTCACGGTGGTCGAGAAGGTCAGCGTCCTCCTGCAGAAGCTCTCCAAGATGAGGTTGGTCCCTGTCAGGGTAGTCCCATGTCCAGATGTGAATCTGAGGGCTGCTGTGCACTGCTCTGATTGCCCATATGGGTGTTTTTTGCCGAGTGTCTGTACTGCACAGCACCACAGACCTACTAAGTACTCATTCAAGCAACTGACCGCTTGGAACTGGTGAATGTTTGCCGCAGAGTTCGGGATTAAAAACAAATGAATAACACTTTATTCCTTGTAAAATGCTTTGGTGTGTCTCTTGTTCACATGCATCGTCTTACGTTACGCTCACGGGGGTTCACTCACCCACGGCACGTCAAATCGCTGCTTGGCCTCTATCATCCAAGGATTCACTTTTTAACAGAAAAGCACCTTTGGTTACTCACAGGAAGAACAGGAGGCTGTTTGAGCTTTTCACCATCCACCTGAAGCTGCAGGAGATGCAGAGGACAGCTGACCCCACCCACTCCTTCCTGGTCATCAACCTCAGCTCCATCCTCTTCAACCTAGGCATGTTGAAGAAGGCCCACGTCTGTGATGGTCAAGGAGCCGTAGACTGACAGTGGGATGCGCACGTTTGCACTTGAACTGCATGAAGACATCTACTGGCCTAGTGTTCCTGTATCTCTGTCATGATGGAGTGTACTGTACCTCAGGGAAAAATCTGTGCACAAAGAGGCTTGACTGGTGTATTTTATCGATGCTGATTATCTGCATGTGCTTCTAGTTTGTGCTCTGGATTAACACTTAATGTACTGTCCTGAGGAAGAGAGGGAGAGAGAGCATGCAGTGTTTGGACATATAAACAAATATCCTTTTGTGAATTAATACATTCCTGGCTGCATTTTGAAATTACCATTTTTAATATATTTTGGGGTAACGCCTCCCGCCTGTCCTGTATCAGAATGTGTTTGTAACTTTTGTTTCTGCTCTGTACGTGTCAAATAACTTTTTATGTATCTCTGACCCGTTTGCATGTTAAGGAGAATAAACGCTCTGCTTTAGACCAGAACAATTATTTGTCATCCTCCCAAAATAATTTCAGAAGTGTGTGGGGGACAGTTACATCACAGTATATTCTGTTTACATGGAAAAAGGCAGACTTTCAAGTCAAATTCTGACTCCATGTCGGCAACACACACCCTGTGCACTACAATCGAATGTAGATTGAGTGTACCAACTCCTGGTCAGTGTGCTTTGCAGCCTGTTCACTTGCAAGATAAATGCATCCCTATTAACAACATGATAAAGTTGGGAAACTAAAGTCACTTGAGTGGATGCAGGATTGCTCAGATCCAGCTGTGTTTGTTGCACTCGCTCCCGCGTGGCTTGTTCACTTGCCTCTGCTATGTGCTGTCCCTGTACGAACCCCCTGCGATCCTGCTGCATGTGGTCTGCTGATTGGCCCTTTCTCTCACATTCTTGTGATCATTTGCATTGATTTGTCTGTTGTTGTCGCTGCTGGAAAGCATAGTTAATCCTGCTTTTTTCCCCTGCATTTTTTATGGCTGTAACTCACCTGAATCTATCTAAGATTAGTGGTCACATGCCAGTTGCTTAACAATCCCTTGATAACTGACACTGTTACAAAGCTTTATAGCTTTATTAACTAGAACTGCTTAGGACCCCCGTCCTCCCCCAAATTTGTTTCAAGTATAGAGGGGGTTTGGTGTTCAGGGAGGCCCTTCTGCACACCAGTGCAGTACTGAGCTGTCATTCTTGCATGTTTCCTTCCTATTAGCCTTAATGAGTCTGGTCCTTTTCCTCTGGAGTATTTTTGGATGATTTGGGAGTGTGACTTCTGCTAACGATGTTTTTTCTTCATCTCACTTTTCTTTAAACTCTAAGCATCGTAATGTGTGAAAATTCCAGGAGGGTTTTTTGAGAGGCATCGCCACGTCTGCTATCAGGGGTACTTTTGCACCACACCAGGTAACTGTACATTAGGTACTTCAAGATATTGGTTTTCCTCTGGCATAAAAACTGGTACCGGCGCTGAATGACATCACAATGCAAATTTTTGTACTGAATTTAAAAAATGTCTGTAGAATATTATAAGGCTGGACAATATTAAAACCAACTCTGCATGTCATTCACATGCAATTCTCACACCACAAGGACAACAAAATCATCTGGTCTGAGATGAGGCGTTTTCATTTTTTCATACTGTATGGCAGGGCTTCTCAAATCTGTACCTCGATTCCAAAGCCAGTCCTTGTTTTCAGTTCTTCCAGGCAGTTGTTTAATAATTACCGATTCTGATTGGTCAGAGGCTTCACACCCAGCTCACGGATAAAGGAAGGCTGGAAAATTAGCAGTACTTGGCCCTTGAGGACCGTGATCTGAATAGCCCTGCTGTATGGACATTATAGCACGGGGCGTTCATTTCGCTAAAACATTTTAACTTTGCCATAGGAAAAAAAACTTAGAAAGCATTGCAATTTTAATGATCGTTCGTTTTCAAGATCATCTAGTACATGTTTTAAAAATCACTTTAAAGTTTGCCGATGCTGCTGTTGTATGTTGCATTTCCGGTCATTTTCATCTTTGCAGTTTAAATCACTCATAGACAGGTTTATGAGTAATTTATTTTGAACTCCATTTTTGCTTTTTAAATATCCCAATATTTATTACAACAAAATCACATTGTCATGTTTGATTTTTTCCTGCATCATATAGCCATAGTATATTATAGCAAATATTTTTCTATTTCTTCTCTTGGCACCTAGATCATTTACTGTTTTTTCTGACTGGATTACAATTTAAGCTTGGGTCTCCTTTGTCCACGCATATGTGCTTCAGAGGCAGGCTATTTGCATAACCAATCGACATTGAACACGTTTGCAAGTCCCACCCCAAAGTTCCATAATACCGAAAAAGTACCTCAGTTGGTTTAGTACATTTGGTACTAGAACTTCTGGTGATGGTACTGGATTGGAAGTCAACGGGAAAAGGAAAGTATCGAAAGTACCATACCAAAAGTACGGTACCTAGTGGGGTAGAAAAGCGCCCCAGCAGTCACACCATGTTTTGGACCACTTAGATCACACTTCTAAGCAGTTTTAATGCTTAACCAAACAGTAAGTGAACCTCTTGACCTTGTCAGAGTCTGTATTGTTTGGTTTCAACCACACCATTCCTTGTTCAGAGGATCAGGCTGTTTGCATTAACAAGCAGGTGTACCTAATAAACTGGTCCCTTAGTGCAAGTCCTCTTGTGATTTAAAGACTCTCTTACACATTTTTGGTTTGATTGATGATTTATTACTCTGTGCTGATGAGTAACACTTGGGCTGTGTTTGTATGTACTTTTTCCAGTACTGTTTTCCGGTGGGACGCTATCGGAAAGGCGCCACGCTCGTGATGGCTTTGTTTTTTTTAACCTCCAGTTCCCCCCCCCCAGGAAGTAAACCCCTTCCTCCTGCAGGTTTATTCGTCTAAATGTCGTTTGTTTTTATAAACCTCCTAAATACCTCCAACAGCTCCAGCTAGCTGTCAGAGTCTGATTTATTTATTTTCATTACTTTAATTACTCTGCGCTGAAAATGTTTCTTTGTTCATTTTTTATGTGAACCAAAGAGCATCTGTAATGAAGCTGTGGTTTAACCAGTTTGCGTCTAAGTATTTCTGGAGGCCGCACCGTCTGTGGCTGCTCACTCCACTGCGACGCCTCTTCTGAAGTCTGCACTGTTCTGCTGTCGTCTCAGAGTATTATGGAGCCGTTTAATTTCAAATAATGCTCTAATTGGCTCTACATGTAAAAATAAAATATGGTTGTCATGTTTTAAAATAAAGACAAGACGCTCATTTATTTGGTGAAATGCATTTAACAGGAACACCTATGTATAATTATATTATCTGCAAGGCCCTTCACTGCTTTACTAATGGCAAGGGTAAGTTTTCATATAATACTTTGTTCAAACAACACCAGTCATGCAGTATAATTGTTTTATGTATATTTTATGACTGCAGAGTGTTATTTATTTATAGTGTTTTCATGCAACATTTAAAACGGATTAACTACATCCTATTTGTAGGTATTGTTACTTGGTTTTTCTCTGTTCAGAGGGTTTCTGTATCAGTCAGGATATTATTATGAATTACAACTAATGGTATTAATACCCAAAAGTACTTGAATAATTCATTGAGTATTTCCTTTCATCCCTGTGTTATCACTGCTTATGTAACAACTGGTAATCTTTTATAGTCTCTGTAGAGTCATCAGTACCATATCTGTGAGATCACAGAACTCTAGGACAGAGTTCACATGGTTATAGGTGAGATTGGGCTTATGGATAGGGCATGGTATGGCTGGAATTCTGGGCAGAAGAAGATTGGTGAACCCTACTGGGCCCTGAGCATCTCAGTGGCTGACTGCTGAGTAGATACCATTATCTCGGAGTTGTCCTGGACCTTGCCTCTTTGTGTTTCATGCCTGTTTGTATGGGTTGACTGTTGTGTGGTTTTCAGTACCTCTGAGTCCTCCTGTTACCATTGCTGTCACCCACTATGCCTCACGGTGTCTTATCATTGGCCATGGAAATGTTAACTCCCGGGATTAAATCTGAGGCCCGGTGTTTCACCGGAAACCGATCCTGGGATGGAGCTGGCTCAGGATGTCATTGGCTGATGGTCGAGGCCTCCAGACCTGTGTCCCAAAGGAGGGCGTCGCTGTGTCACACGATCCAAGGAGGGAATGAGAAGCTGACACAATGTGCTTGTGTCACCTACACACACGTTTGAAGGATGAGCTTTGTTCCATGACAGGCCTGTTTGAAATATGAGGACCTTCTGGACTGGACAGTGCTACCACGTCGTACTCATGTTTTATCACGCCGGCAGAGATCACAGACAGGAACAGCATGATGTATTTTATGAATTATATTATCTGTGGATAATCCTGGCATAACCTGAGCCCATATTGGATGCAGGGCACTAAGTGGCAGGTGTTTGCTGTGCTTTTGTAAACGATATGTGAATGGAGGACATGGATCGCTGAATTGAGAAATAAGGTCTTTTAATGCTCAGTTACCTTCTTCAGAGCCTTCTTATAAACGGGGACAAGAGATCACTCTGTAGGACTTCAAGAAATGCATTTGGTTTGTTGAGAGAAGGACATTTGGTGGATGTGTTTGCCGATGTCATGCATCTGATGTGCGGATTCTTTGAAACGGTTGGTTTCTTTTTCTCTGAACTGGAACCTCCATTAATGACAGATGCGCAGAAGCTGTGTCTGGCTGAGGGTTTGTGGCTGTGCATGTGGGGGGAGTCATTGTTATTTATTGGGGATCAAAATCTGTGAATGCAATTAAAGAACTAAAAATGCCAAAAAGTCTTGTATTTTGTTTAGTTATTTATGGATATGGTTGTCATAAGTGGGATTATGGTTATGCCCATAGAAATACTTTGTGCGTGTGCATGTGTCTGTGTGGGTGGTGGTGGGGGGGGGAGTTACGCAGTCATTCCTGGTCCTGCCTAAGCCACCTCACACCCCTACAAAGCACGGAGAGCATGGAGGGCAGGTGATGCATAAAAGTCAAACGTGAGACTGGATGTTCCAAACCCAGCAGTGAAGTCAGAGAAAGTGATTGTCATTAGCTGTATGAAATGAAGCTCCCATTGTTTCTAACGCTTCCCATTGGTGAGATCAGACACAGATCTCTTTTCTCTAACATGCCAAGTGTAAGACTGCAGCACGTCTCAGGAACATGTCTGCCTCTACGGAGCACCCCACCTTATTCAGCCCCCCCCACTAGAACAAAGAGAGGCCTGTGTGGAGCCTTGAAACTGCCCGGAGTCTCGGTTGGCAATTAATCACATAGCCTAGCTGTTATAATTGCTTTAATTGCTTGACTTGATTTCGCTTAGGAGAAAGAGAGAGCCGGGCAGAAGACATCCCCCCCCCCCAAAGCCCCAGGTCACGAGTGTAGTCTGCTGCCCTGGGGACGGGGAGGGTGGTGCTGTGTGGAAAATGCCCAGTGGCCCCGCAGGTAGTGAGCAGGCCAGACCAGGATTGTTTTAGAGAGCTGCCTGGCAGCGAGGGCCGAGCACGTGTATGCTTGTTAGGGCTACCTTTTCTTTTCTAATGACAGACGTTACGTTTACTGACGTGAATTAAAGCAATTAAGGGGAATGGGGATTAAACTTAATTATACTTCTTTTTGTATTGAGCCGACCTAAGAATGAGTGTCTCCTAGCTAAACCTCAGAACACAGAGCAGAGTGCAGCCTGTACACCTCAGGGCTGTTCCTTCGTTTGTTCCTTCCTTACTTTGTTTTTCAGTTCATTTTTTAAAATGTGTATTAAACTGTGAAAAGAACGATAAGCTGATGTACTGCAACAACTGACACAAGAGTAGATTTATATGTTTTTTATTGATTTTGCTGTTTTCATGGACGCATATGTACAGTAATAAGTTATATATACATTTACATTGTTTTCATTCTCTGCTTCCCTACTTTCACACAGTATGTAGATGAGGTAAGTGTATTGGCTTGTAGATAATGTATGTTAGTCACCGGACACTCTAAGGCATTTCCATTTAGTTTCATAAAATGATACAACCTTCCGTATTATTTTTTAGACAAAGCAAAGGTTTAGATGTTCTTGAAACATGCTAAATGAGTCATCACGCATGCAGTTATACTCATTTCCATAACTAGAGTCCTGCTCCATATACAGTTCTCCCTCTGTGCCCGTCTATAAAGAAAAAATCAAGCGTGCCTTAGACTAAGACTAAATCCCTCTTGGTCTTAAGAGCAACGATTAGTTCGGGTGTTGGGTGGCTTATTGTGGGGAGAAAACATACAAAGATCTTTGTCATTTTAGTAGATATATGCTTTTAGAACCTAGCATAGGACAACGATTATTCTTAATTGCAAAAATGAATTATTAACAGACAGGGTGCTGCAGTGCCTTTATTAGCAGATGGGGAGCTGGCTATCACAGGCACTTGGCACTGCTCTTGTTAACTGCCCCATATTAGGCAATTAAAAACCGCAGGAGACATTCATGGCATCCTGCGTGGCCGACAAAGGGTTTACGGTGTGCGGGGACCCTCAGACACGCTTTAACGAGGTCTGCTTGTTAATAGAGAGGAGCCCCTGAAAACTTCAGCCATTAGAGCTTTCCAGACAAACATGCACACACAGTAACATAAGGAGGTACTTCTACTCTGACGAGAAAACCTAAATGCTGGTATTAACGTTTTGACAGATGTGGCGTACATCTGCGGTGCTGGCTAGTGTTAGCACCAGTGCAAAGATCACTCCTGACTTCATGTGATGCGGGGGCTGGAATTTTTTTCATCATCATCATGATTTTTAAGGCATGTGAAAGTGAACCTGTTACCAGCGTTGCAATAAATTGCAGTAATCTTTGAGTCAGGTTGTCTCCTCATGTCATAATTAACCACGGGTCTCCACAACAGATGGGAAACGTTCCCTGCAAAGGTTTGTATAGCGTCCAGCACCAGAGGTTTTGGGAGAAATAAGAAATATGGTTAGACTTCCATAGACACCCGTTTTGTTTTTTTTTTTTTTGTATGTTTTTTTTTTGATTTAAGGCCTTGATAGAGAGAGAGGATGATATATAGGCACTTTAGGGAAGGGGGCGCTAGACCACAGTGGCTCATCTTCCCATTTTTGTATCAAGGCCATCAGAAATTCTTCATATTGACGCCGGAGCCATAGGGGTGGGATCTATTTAGACGCTGGCACATCGGAAGGAGACGGCGGGGCTGGTGGGCGAGGCGCCCCCTGTCTTTCCGAGGATGTCGGCGCACAGCGACTCTACGGCGTCGAGCCGCTCGATCTGCACCAGCCTAGTGAGCAGATCGGGGATGCTGTACCCTGCCGTGCTGATGCGGTCGAACAGCTGCATGCCGTCCGACATGCCGCCGATCTCGTCCCGCTTCAAGCCAAAGCTCTCTGCCAGGTGGCGCCACGTCTTCACCACAGCCTTGTCTGCACTGTACGTGGAGCTCAGCATCCGGCTGGTCTTCTCCAGGCAATCAAAGGGCAGCTCGGTCGGGCTCAACCCTGGGGGGCACAAGGATGGGGGGGGTTGGGTGACTGGGAGGGTGCTTCACAGTGACTGACTCTCAGAAGCCTCCTAGAGACACCCTCCAAGGGAGAGAAAGATCCATACAAACCAGTGTGTCTCTGCCGTATACCCATAATGCCCTAGTTTTGTACCATTTTTGTAAAATTAAGAATAATCACATGATAAAAGTACCTGCTCTGATTTGTGTATGTCAAGTTCACGTTCTCCCCATTTTTACATGTTCTCCCTGTATTTGTATGTTCGCCCTCTGTTTGCATGTTCTCCCCATGTTTACATGTTCTCCCCATGTTTGCTTGTTCTCCCCATATTTGCATGTTCTCCCTGTGTTTGCATGTCCTCCCCGTATTTGCATGTTCTCCCCATGTTTACATGTTCTCCCTGTATTTGTATGTTCGCCCTCTGTTTGTATGTTCTCCCCATGTTTACATGTTCTCCCTGTGTTTACATGTTCTCCCCATGTTTGCTTGTTCTCCCCATATTTGCATGTTCTCCCTGTGTTTGCATGTCCTCCCCGT
>JAODLC010000001.1:36597565-36623979 GCA_026781145.1 Hippopotamyrus pictus
GTAAGAATTTCATTGTGCTCTGTACGCTGTACTTGGTACACATGACAATAAACTTCAACTTCAACTTCAACTTCAACTTCAACTTCAAGTTAAACAAAGATTCACAGAATAGTCGAATATTCATATTGAACAGTTAAATCCGATTTGATTGAAAAAATTTTGAGGCGGGTCCAGCCCTACTACTTTGCTGTGTGGGTATGCTTCTTAGGCTCTGTATATATGCAAAGATGAGGATTAAAAAGGCTCTGAGAAACATAAAAGGAAGAGAGGGAGAAATTATTGATGCCAGGCTATTCATGATTAAACGTTACGATTAATGTTAACGTTATGGAAATGTTCAAGGTGTCCAGTATTCTTGATGTTCCCAAAACATTATCCCACTACTACATCTAAGATTAATAACATGAAAAAAGTGATGGCCATGGTAGAGCAGCAGGTAACACTGCTGCTTAGCATAGCAAAGGTCATGAGTTTAATGCTGGGAGGTGTGTTTGCGCTATATACATGTAGCACTTTCATGAAATAATATTCTATTACAAAACAATAATAACATTAATTGTGTTAAAGGATGTTCAGGTAATAATGTTATTGTGCTGATCAGCTCGGATATTCTGAGAAGGTTCCCTGTTACTTGGGAAAGTGTTTATTTTAAAAGTGAAGTACTTGACTGGCATTAAATACATATAGATATTACAGTCATATGTTTCTATCTTCTTTCTGTTTTTGGATGGCTGTCCCTGTTTCACGCACGGAGGTAAACTTCTTCTTAACTACAATACTATGGATTGTGTATATAGGTTCCTCACCTTGGACCTCTTTCTTGTCCTCTCCTTTGGTGACTTGTGACTCAACTGTCTTCACCATCTGACCTGTGCAGCAGGCTGGAGATGAGGGAGAAGTCAAATGAATGTCTTCCAAGAGCCAGCTCTCTGCAGAAGCTTTGCACCCCCCTCAGTGTGGGACCTAGGAGGAGGAGACCTACCCTGGCTGCTGGGCTTGGTTTTAAGGATGTAGAACATGACGATGAGCACAATGGCGATGGCCATGATGAATATGGTTGACATGGCGATGATCAGTGCTGTCGCCAAGTGGCCTTGTCCTGTCATATCTAGGGAACAGATGACCAAACATCAGTTGATCTGGTTCACACAGAAGGAGAATATATCCACAAGGATCAAAATACAACAGGAGTCTTTTAATGCCAATGCAGGCCAGGTTGATGGTGTTTGGGTTCAGTCCAGTACAATGTAAAGACAGAGACATTCACAGCACAGAAACACTTTCACACCTCACATCAAAGCCAAGGCGACGGCAGCTATGTGGGATTGTCAGATTCACAGCCTTAAATGAGTACAGTCGTCCCTCTGAATTCACGCGGATTGGTTTCAGGACCCCCTGCGGATACCAAAACCCGCAGGTGCAAAATCCCTTATGTAAAATGGTGTGGTATTTGCATATAGCTCAGGTACATCCTCCCATTTACTATAAAACATCTCTAGATTGCCTACAATACCAAATACAATGTAACTGTTACATAAATAGTCGTTATACTGTATTGCTTAGGGTAAAGAAAAAGTCTGTACATGTTCACTATGGACGCAACCATGGTAGGCCTAACTACATAGTACCTGTCAGCAACATATATATTCTTTCAACACGTACAGATTGCGGACGCTACAGCAGGGTATATCTACACATCAGCGATCAGCCTAGTGCTCGGCGCGTGGCAAATTCAAGTTTTGCTTTCAGGGACTTTCTGGAATTTTTATTAATTTTTTTTATATTTTTGATCTGCAGTTGAGTGAATCTGCGGATGTGGAATCTGCACATACTGTACGGAAGGCCAAGTGTATTTATGTGCTTCCCTTACCATTGTGGGGGTGTGGCAAGATGGTGGTGCTGGTGGAGGGGACACTGGGGGCCCGCCCCGGCAACACAGCTGGGGTTCGCGCACCTGCAATGACAATCGGGCTCGTCACTGGGCATGTCACCGCACTCGTCACAATGCTGCCCTGCTTCAGAGATTATAAGAGCACAGCTGCAAATGTGTTAGTCATTAGGAGGACATACGGCTATTGCAGAATCCAGATGCAGGGTACAGAACTCCGAAGCCAAATAGAATAATAAACAGCACAGCAAATGAGCTTTTTTAAGTCATCCTGCTAGCAAGTCTGGCCAGCTCTGGGCCAGTTGGCTTCCATAGACTGTTTTGTTTAGCCTGATGACAGTGTGTCCTGTTTTGCAGACAATGTGGACCTGGCCTACTGCACATGTTCTGTGTAAGCACCCAGCGGTAAGTAAGCACCTTATTGTGAAACTCACCCGGACGCGATTAATTAGAAAAGCAGGTTAATGAAAGAAGGTCATTATGAAAGACTAGGAACAGTTTGAGAAGAAATATTTCTGACAACATTTGTTTTGGAGACGTTGACACGTGAGTCTAAAGTACCAAACTCACCAAGTTTCCCAATTCTAAAAAGATGGCTGTAGTCTTTACACACATAAGAACAGGATTAGTCCAAGTGGACAGTTGTGTTTCTGTTTAGCTTCATAGTCATAAGTGGGCCTTTCTGTTTGAGAGATGAACGAACGACTTGGCTGGTCTTTACTAACTGATCCTCCATCGATGGATCCTGTCTCTCATTTTGCTCTGATAGCCTCACGCGCTCGTAACACCTGTGCTTGCTGTACGAGCTCTTGAACGCCTGCCTTCAGGTGGCACGCAGAGCCTGTCAGGCCATGTAAAACCAGAGAGTACCGCTGCACTTTATCACTGACTTGACTGAGCATCGTAATCCATCAAAAAACCCTCTTTAGACATTATGGGTTTCTGGCATCGCCAGGCCCTCAATTATGACCAATTATTGATGTCATTATCCATCAAAGTGCCTCATGTTTCCTCTCCCAGGCACTGAGGTTAACTGTAACTCAAACAGTGGTCCCTGTCCTTGGCATTCAGACACCATGTAGATCAGCTGCATGGTTCATAGCCATGATATCGAGTCACAGGGAACGCGCGTGTAACAGGCCTTGTCGCAAATCCTATCCTGACAAACGGGGCAGACAGCCCTTGCTGGGATGTGGTGCAAACAAGCCCATTCAGGACCCGAAATCTGAACATGCACTGAGCTGCTTTTTCATACAAATATCATGTTCTTTTTTTTAATCACTTCCACCACTGATGACGCCACTGTTTCAGATCCAGTATTTATTTGTGATTGTTATCAAGGTTTTTAAATGTAGAATAATTACATTTGTTATCCGTTTTTTGCAACAGCTTTTGAGAAAACATCTAATTTTATTGTACGATCCCATCAAAACCACCCAAGACATTCAGCATAAACAAGAAATTAAGGAGAGAGCTGTCAGGGAGACTGGGCTTTTTAATGGTATATCTGCTGCAAGCAGAAACAGGAAATTAATCCTTTTCCCCTCTATACTTGAAATTATATGAGAAACTGCTTGGAGCTTGAATGATTTGCAGATTACCTGACAGTCATAAGCTTGCCTGAGCCTCCAACAAGTAACACCACGTCTGGCATTTTCAAACATTTGGTTCGAGTGTTTGCTCAGAAGCACCGTCTCTATACAGGCACTCTGTTTGACTGGACAGCATTTATTATGATTCCCAGCACTTGTAGTGTTTGAATTTCCAAAGAGGTTTAGCAATAATGCAAGCAAAGAGTTATATGAGTTTCTCAGTTGCAGGTGATTTTTTTGTTTTGTTTTGAGGTATGAGCAAATCATATCCCGTTGTCTTCCATATTAACTGTAGTGTTTCTAACGGGCTTTGAGGCGGTTGGTTGTTGGCCTTGGAAAACCCAGGTGTTTTTGAGGCGACTGTACAACTGATACTCCACACAGTGTGAGTGAAATCTGTGTCTTACATCCTCTGCTAATCAAACCCATGCAACAATGTCCCTGTAAGAAGCGGAAGGCAAGTGTCAGCACCTCGAATCAGCCTGCAGAGGAGGGGCCAGTCTCTCCCCCTCTCTCTTCCTCTCCCCGTTTCCTCACATACCCCCTCCGTGTCCCTTTCCCAGTGACACCCAAAGCTATCACAGAGCTCTTCTCCACACCGAAAGACTGTCTCTTTGAGCTCTGAAGCATGGACTACGACCTGCTGTCAGCCTGTTCTTGTATAGCAAACACCTACAGCTCTGCACAGGCACATCTGCATTCCCTTGTCCCTTTCACTCAGCACCCATTTATATCTGTGCTACTGAAATGTGATGGATAAGCATGTCACGGCCTTGGCTTCGCTGCATTGTTGAGACATTTTAGCTTTCTGATGATGCGCCTTCCCATAATGCATCTCTCGGTTCTTTAGGCATTTGGCGAAATCAGCAAGTGGATAACGTTATGGAAGGCCTGCTGACCACTAGGCTGGGCCAGAGAGCACCAATGAGCCTCAGGGTGTCCATCAAGTCCTGGAAGCCTCACAGATGACGCATTCCAGAGGATCCTTCCTTATTTATCTTGGTGCCATCAAGGCCATTTTGGGTTCTAAGTGATGCCACTGCCATTTCAGAGCAGCAGTCCCAGTTCGATCTAGGTTCTGGTTCACCATAGGTGGGCCCATCCTGGGAAGTGTATGCCCCAATGCACGCAGCCCGAAGCAAATGTAATCATTTATGGTCACTGAGTGATTCTGAGAGAAAACAGACAGGGATGCATGGAACAACATGCGCATTTTGCCACAAGACAAGCGGTCGGGGAGTGGCCCATCCGGCAGGGTGAGCGGGTGCCCACAGGATGTCAGAGCGGGTGTCAGCTGACAGATCACAGCCATTCCGGATGCAGACCCAGAGTCCCTCGAAAACTCACACTGACTTATCCCCGGAACCGGCTCCCTCTACATGCAACTAGTCTGCAGCTCTGCAGAGTTACACTTTCGATTAATTGTCCAAAGCTTCAAAGGATCACTTATGGTGTGGGTTTACTGGCAAGGGGAGTGTTCTGGAAGGAGCTAAATAAAAGAGATAACAGCAGGCCGGAAACTTACAATCTTTGATGTTCTTTGGAGCGTTCTGACAGGAGTGACACACCATCCCATAGATATTCCGGGGTCGATTTTCCAGAATGTAGTATCTGCCAGGGAATACAAGGGGTGGGGGGTGTTAATCAAGAACGAGCTCATAAGACCCCCGGCTGAGCTGTAGGATCGACAGCATGAATGTGCATCGTGGAATCTGTAGCGCTTAACCTAAGAATACTCTTGGTTTTGGGACTTCATTGCCACACTGTTACAGGTGACAGCCCTCTGTTGTGTGTGCAGGCAGGATTCTCAGTCTGCCGCCAGCTGTGCCCAATTCCAGATTTGGAGTCATTAATCTGCAAGGCCTCATGGGATTGGTGGGTCAAACAGGCTCCGCTTGTTCTCAGATTTACAGATTCTTTTATTGCTTTGCAGCCCTTCCTCAGGGGTCTGCTGATTAGGCCGCGAGTACGCCCTCTCAATGTGTTAACGGTGTGTGAGGGTGTTTTTCCCGGACCACCAGGACCCGTAAACCCTCAGATTTACACAGTGAGAAAAGCCAGAGACTGTGCTGTGACCCAATCTGGGAGAAGGTACGTCTGCTCTCAGAGGCAGTGCTAATTGCCTCTTTTTAACGAACTGGGTCATTGCCCCCATTTTCACTGCAGAGCACAGCAGAAACACGCAAACAAGCAAACGGTCTTTGCCAAAGAATGATCTGCATTTTCATTTAGTGAGGGAAGAACTGGACCTCAGCCAAGGCTGAAAGGTTACTGCCTTTGAGTTTGACATTTCTGACACTCAGAAAACAGTGGCTGCCTATTTCTGCTCTGAGCCCTGCAGGCACAACTCTTGAACCATTAGTTAGAAGAAATTCATCAAGCAAAGGAGCTAGTTCCTGCTCTGCTTTCATCACAGAATCCTGAGGCCTTCTGGGGCTTCCTAGAACAAGCTGAGCTCCATCCAAGGTGTCGTTAGGAAGTGGAGATTAGAGGAGGCAGGGAGCGGCACACAGAGGCCAAGGAAACAGTGCTCCAGGCCTAAAGCTGAACGTGAAAGAAATGCTCCCAAACACTGAGTGGAAAGAATGGGTCTCCATGTGGAAAGGGAGCTGGAGCATCCTCCTAGCTGAGGCTTGTGTGTTGAGTGGCTCCTGATTTGTGTGATGTAGGAAAGAATATGAGGTATGGGTGCAGCTGCCGCTGGGCAATGAACATGCTGCTCCAGGCTGGAGGTGTGAGGTGAAAAGTGCGACCCAATCACAAGGCTGCTTTTATACCTAAAAAGTTTTTTTCGCTACTTGTTTAATCTTTCCCTAAAAACATTTTATTGCCTCAAATTTAAAATGAAAAACATATTCACATACTATTTTAAACATTGGCTGATGAAGTATAATCCATTCATTGCTGAACGTTAATTCAGAAATAAATATAATAGCGAGTCACTGGCGCGTTGAAAGAGAAGCGTGTGATCCTCTTCAAATGGCGGTCAGATGTCCTCAGAAGATGCCAAGGTGGATGATCCAGCTTCACGCACAGAAGAGCGGATCCCAGATTCACCCAGTAGGATTCCTTTAAAAGTGTTACCTTGTATATTTACCCCAAGTGAACTGAGCTCCAGAGGAGATTAATCCAAACCAGATTACTTGTCTGTAGTACAGAAGTCCTGTCACAAGATATAGCCTGAGTCCAGAGAGGGACTGAAAGAGGGACTGAAAGACATCCTTCAGAGCCCCTCTCACCCTTTTTAAATTGAGCCAGACAATTTACTCAGAATGCTAATTACTGCACTACTTTTTATTTATTCTATTATGCTGCCTTGATTAACACTATTACTACGTGTGATTATACTACTGTGAGTGTACTACAGTATATGCATGCATGGGCAGACTTAGCATAAGGCTGGGGTAGGCAGCTGTCTGGGACCCCATGAATTTCCATTAGTTACATTTAAGGATATAACATAATATGATCATTTAAATGATTGCAACATGTATGTAATTTGTGTTTTTAGAGACAGATTTCGGGATTGACAAAGTTGCCCCCGTCACAGCTGTCATGGACTACTCCACTTAGAGACTTCATGCTACCCAGCTTTGTTTTACCACTGGAGTCTACTGGTTGTTCACTAGAAGAAATCTGCACAAAGATACAAAACTAACATTACATCCTCCTTGTCTGATACTGTCTCACTAGAGTGGGAGACGTGGAAGGAATGAATGCAAACATTTAAGACTAACTTTAGCAAAAGAGGAAATGGAATAGATTTTGCCCGTCCAGTCTTCCGGTGTCATGCCCCCCTCCTTACCGCTGGCATCCCGCACTTTGCTTAGAATATTATCGATATTCCATTGTTTCTAATTCACTCTCGTTTCTCTTTTGGCTCCAAAAATATCTCCAATGGCTCCCCACCCATGTGAGCCTGGTCACGGTGTTCTTAGCGATTCTTTGTGGCCCGAGTACAGCATATGGCCAAACCTGACACCATCTCGCTCTGCCTTATTGCTTTTCCCAAATTAGCCCCCCCCTTGTTTATGTCCTCCTCATTCTGTAGTCAGGCAGTCACTCCCTCATATGCTCTCATGATGTGCTACTTATTAAGACTGTATTGCATCAAAGTAACCGGCTCTGACAGGCGAGGTCGTGAGAAATCCAGCCTGTGGCAGCTACAACCCATCAGTGAGATCACAGTGACCTCATTCCCGCGGTACGCGGTTTGATATTCTTAATCAGACTGGCTATAGATCCATGCTCCATGCAGTGGCTTTCATACAAAAGTCTTGCCTTATCATTGCGGAAATGTCTCTACACTGAAGTATTTATTGAGCATAATCAGGCTATGCTACATGGTTAGGCTTGGCTTTAAGACCATTGTGACGGCCCCTCGATGGGGCAGGGCCTCACCCCGGCAGACAAGGCCCACACTCTGCGTCGCTCTCGGGGGTTCCTGCCGTCCGCACAGTGGCGCGGTACAGGGAATCGCAGTCCTTGTGCCGTCGGCAGATCTCATACTTTCCCTTGGAGAACTTCCCAGTGGGGCACGGTGTGCAGCCATAGTCCTCGTCCTTGACACCATAACCACAGCTCTGCAATAAAGAGAGAGCCCCCTGGTTAGACTGTCTCCTACTGGTCAGGAACACCACACGCTTAGTCCACAACCTGGTCAGATTAACCGAAACTGCAGGTCCATCTAAAAAGACCCATGTAGTTTTGTGTGTGGCCCGTGACGGGAAAACCACTTATAGTGTATTGGCCCTCATTACATGTAATACAGAGTATACCCCCATTCATAAACAGCACTGCCGAGCCGAGTTGCCAATAAGCTAGCATCAGGCCGACTGTGATAAACACAGAAATATTTTAATTACAGAATTCCCTGGTGTATAAATGGGATTTTCCAACATCACTGATTTGTTTTAATCAATTATCCTTATTCATTTATTTGTTTAGCAAAATGAACTGATACTTGTGTAATTTACAAGACCAGTGGGACCATGTTTCTAAAAAGATCTCCGTTTAATTACAAATGTTCATTTGCTCAGTGCTTAAAAGGTTATTTGGCATATGATGTCATAAGTTCAGCTCTTCGGTGCCACAGTTCTCAGAGGCATAACACAGTCATCAACTAAATAAAGACACAAACATATATATATATATATATATATATATATATATACATACTCCTTTAACGACTGATGCTGTCTTCTGTGACTGGTACCAGCAGACATGAGCCCACAGAGATGTGGTGCTCACCATCATACCATCTGTTAGTGATTAGATACCCTCCTTGTCATTTTCTCTGAATTTTTGTGACCAACATGATTTTCCCTTTTCCCAGTGGTCCCCCCCCCACACACACGTACGCGCACACACACGCACACACACACACACACACACACACACACACACACACAGGTTTGTAATAATATCTTTGTGGGGACTCTCCATTCGTTTCTATGGGGAAAACTCTAATCTCAACATGATGACCTTAACCCCTACCCAGCCCTGACCTTAACCATTAATAACCAAGCAAAATATGAGGCTTTTGGAATTTTTAGTTTTTTGATCGCATTCACAGATCTTTGTGGGGACCTGAAAAATGGTCCCCATAACGTCAAAATATAACAGTTTATTACATTGTGGGGAACATTTGGTCCCCACGATGTAATATAAATATCCCCCCACACACACACACACACCAGTGAATATCTATCTTTGTAGGATTATTGTTCAGCTTCTGTGATGAGCTCTTTTGAACTTTAGTATGTGACATGTTGAGAACAAAAGTTTCTGCCAAAGCTCCAGGTTGTTATATTTTTCTTTTCAAGTATTTTTCTGTGCTTCTGTCATGTCAGTAATATAATTTCTTATATATCTGTGTACAATGTTTTCTGTTGATTATGCTACAGCTATAATAGCTCTTTAAAAAATGTCACCATCCTTGCTGGTCTTTTCTACTCTCACTGCTGTCCATTTGACTCACAGGTACTTTACAGACCACTTTCTGCTTCAGCTCCCACTTGCTTCCCTGGCCAGGATCACAGGGCTTGCAAGAAAACTCTTTGCTTTTAATTTCTATCATCTTTCATCCAAAGGAAGCCTTTTGAAGTTCAGGGGCCCAGCATGATAAAAGTGCGCCCAATCTGAGGGTGGCTTTTCAGGCCAGGATTCAGTGTCGGGGTCAGTTGTTTTCGATGTGAGTGTTATTCGAGGAGTTTTCCAGCACAGGGGTATTAGAGATCAAACTGAAATTCAATTACAGGTTAATGCTGACATTTCAATTAACCAAACATGTGGTTTGTGGGAGAAATTTCATTCTTTAAAGGTCTTCTGGTCAAGGAGCTGATCAAGGAACAAAATGTTTCCATACAGGAGAAAGATCAAATGTATTTGTGTTATGAAAACAAAGCCAAATATAGGTGAATAAGATCTCTTAAAACACAAGGCATGTAGTAAGCAAATTAATCTCTCAATGTAACATTATTATGAATATTAAGGTTTTAAGTTTTGCATTGCATGTTGCTATTGTGCTCCGCTGAGGTACTCTCCAGTGATGATGATTAAATATCCAGCCATATGAAGAAAGAAAACAGGAAATCTATTTCATAGGTCTCTTTGGAAATTCTGTCTTAGGAAGATGGAGCTGCAGACTGGTGATGTGTGTCTGTCTCTATGTATCTATCTACGTATCTACCTGTCTGTCTGTCTGCCTATGTTTGTTTCTGTTTCTCTTTCAGCCACATTGGTATCTGTGCTGTGCACATTTAAAGAGGCCTATTGTGCCAGAGTCATTCATCAAAATATGTTAGCTGGGCAAAACATGAGTGATTTCACCTCTAAGTCAAGGCCTCTGGTATCTCCTTACACAATAACCCCAATAGCATGTTTTGTACTGTCTTGTATTGGACTATTGGTACTATTTTACTTTCTCTTGTATTGTTTTGCAATTTGCATCTTTGCATTTTGTTTATTTGTAACTGAGAAAGATTACAGAAAGATGTTGAATCTTGAATGCAGCATGTATCTCTTCAAGCTGTCACAGCTCCCGGTGCCATGAAGCCCAGTTAACGCTGTGTTTAATTATGAAACATTCAAATGGAAGCTTTTCTGTTTCTGCATATAAACCCACACTCTCAGTCAGGTAGGTACACCCTGGGTGGTCCACAAATGCAGGAAGAAACAAAACAATCGGATGTAGAAACAGGTTTCTGCAAGAAATTTTCTCACGACTACAGTGATTTTGTTCTCAAGATGCCAGCAAGTGAATATTAATGGAAATATTCATCTTCACTAGAAGCAAAGACATAAAGCTGTGTGACGCATATAAACAAAATGCTATGAATTCCTACAGGCTGTATTTCACGGAGTGAGTGCAGGGGTTCTGTTTCCCCAGCTGGGGGTGCCACTCCTACCATGTAGGGCTCCTGGCCAGGCTGACACTCCGGACATGCCTGGCAGCTGCTGCTTGTTTGGTTGTAGTACTCGTTTTCGCCACAGGTGGAGTACTCAGCCCTCAGAACAGACAGGGTGGATACCTGGGAAAAAGGGCAGTAAGGTAAACTGAGCAGCTGCCCCATCAGAAAGCTTATGTAGAACCTGGGACAGACGTATCATGTGCAAATGCATAATGGAATATGATAGAGTGCAGTTTCTTTTACATGTGTTGGTGAACACAATTCCTACACTACTTTTTAAACTATAGCCTCTCAAGAAGGTTGACAGACAGTATTGTAAGTAGCACCACAGGCACATAACTGCAACACTGCAGGTTTGGAGCCCAACTCTGTGCTCATGGTGCCTGTGGTTCTGTGTGTTCGGCTGTGTGTGTGGTTCTGTGTGTTCTGCTATATGTGTGGTTTTGTGTGTTCTGCTGTTTGTGTGGTTCTGTGTGTTCTGCTAGGTGTGATTGTGTTCTACTATGTGTGTGAGATTCTGAGTGTTTTGCTGTGCGTGTGCTTCTGTGTGCTCTGCTATATGTGTGGTTCTATTTGTTCTGCTGTGTCTATGGTTCTGTGTTCTGCTATGCATGTGATTCTGGGAGTTCTGCTATGCATGTGATTCTGGGAGTTCTGCTATGCATGTGATTCTGGGAGTTCTGCTCCGTGTGTGTGGTTCTGTGTCTTCTGCTGTGTGTGTGTGGTTCTGGGTGTACTGCTATGTGTGTGGTTCTATGTATTCTGCTATGTGTGTGGTTCTGGATATTCTGCTGTGTGCGTGTTCCTCCCATCGGGGCTGCTGAGGTGAATCTTGAATCTGTAGAGATTCCGTATCCTCCACCCCGACTACCCCCGTGGGTGATCCGGGTGACCCCCCTGCACCCTGTAAATCCCGGTGTAGGCTGTGTTTCACCTTAACTCTGCATTTAGCGGTAATGGATGGATGTGAGGAGTGACAGGACATTAAATTATAACCTGAGCCGGTTAATGTCAGCCCTACTATTCCAGTGCAACTTGATCTTGTAACTAAAATGTGAAATATTTTTGTTAAAGGGACTTTAACATAAACGATGTACACTTGATGCTTGATGGCTGGCTGGGGTAACAGGGAGTGCTATGCCTCTCAGCCTGGTGTGCAGTATGCTTTTGAAGTTTTATTGCACAGCGACATACAGAGCTGTGACAACACTGACATTCATTATTCATAATCATCTTATTAACAGCAATGGCAGGCATCCTGCCCGGGGTGTCCCCTGCCCCCGGGATGGGCTCCTGGCCCAGTGGGAACCTACATCAGATAAGCAGTTACGGAGGATGAGCAATTGAAATGTAAAATGTTGGCAAGAAAAAAATGAAAAATTGATGCCTGTTCTCTGCAGAAGTTATGGAGCAGATAGTAGATGTCACTTTTAAAGGGCCTGTCACTGACTTATTGCTGGTTTTATGCAGGCGTGTGTCTCTAAAGTAGGACCAGCTGGGTACACCACCGCACCCTAGTGGCTGGAGGCGGGACTGAGTCTGCTGTCTCCACATGCAGCGAAGGGCCCGCCGGGGTATAAAGCAGCTGGGGGCCCCACCCTGTCCCCAAGGTTATCACCGATATCATGTAAGACTCACAAGAAAACGTTACTTTCATTTTCTCAAGGGATACAAAATACATGGAAAGAACAAAGTCAATCTGCTTGGTTTTCTTTAAAGGAAGAATAACATTGAGGCATACAAGCACATAGGCTCAAGCAGATTGACCCAAGGCTACGATAAACCTCACAATAAACAATGACAGAGTATTCTACCATGTACCGATCCTATCTGCGTGATTCACCTGCTGTATCAGTGTCCTGCAATTCTCTTGTCACTGCCTGCAACACTGGCGTTTTGTGGAAGTCGGGTAACAGTCTGCTGAAGCCTCCCAGCTGAAGATAAATAACTAGTCTGCTGTTAACCTGAGCTTATCCAAGGGATCTTAGAGATAACGTAAAGGGTATAATTAAAATAGCGCAAACTGAAATTAAATCCCAGCTTTCCTATGAGCTTTACAAAATCATATTCAAGTCAACTTCTAAAAAAATATATTTGAAGAGGAAGCTGAAGAGAGATTAAAAACTTAGAACTGAATTTCCCTGTTTTGCAATAATTAGTAAGATCTGGCTCTCCCGCTGAAGGCCGCTGACCTCGTGCTAGATGGAGACTCACCAGCAAGATGAGGAGCAGGGATGAGTGTTTCTGGGTCCTTCCCCGAATCATCGTTGTGCCGTCTGGCCCCTGGGAATGCTGGAAAGGAGGGAGGGATAGAGAATGGTGAGCATGTCAGCAAGCCCCACCTGTCCCAGCTCATTTTCCCAGTAATTCTCGCCTGCGGGGAGCCGTGGCCCCTGAGGATCTTTGTGAGGTATTCTGACCCTCCTCCAGAAGCCTGCAAAGGCCGCTCACTCGTGCCCGGGGCTCGAAGCGTCTCCACGCTGCTCCATCTCACTCAGAGGAGCACTCTGACAGCTTGACATTGGGTAAGCAGCAAACGTGTGTGAACGTGTGCATCGTGAGGTTGGACGTGGCATTTCTTAACTGGAAGAAGCTGCAGTGAATGCTAACGAACCTGATGGAAGGTGTCCCCATGACATCCACCACTGTAGCTACACAGTAATCCAACTGCCCCATTAGTCTGTATACAGACCATGAGGACTGCTATGCTGAGAATCAGTCTGCAGCTCCCATGTTGATTGGAAAACCTTCAGTGGTCTGACCAGTCATATCGACCTTCACTGGCAGCCTCTAGCCTTTGGGTGGCTGACAATTAACCGAGGCACACCGTTTTCACCTTGCGTTGTTTACAGATAAGCAGAGTAACAAGTTTGACCAACTGTTTTCTTGTGGAAGATCTCGAGAAACACAAGGGGTTGAAGTGAACTTGCAGAATATGGCTCAAGTGACTGAGCTGAACCGCTTGACGATGCCTGATGGGAAATGTAAAGTTACAGTAATGACGTAATTAGCTTGGTACCAGCCTCACTCATGGCAGGCCATTTGTCATCATTAGATGCTGTCATGCTCGACCACATTAGCTTCATTTCCCACAGCCAACAGAGATATTTGATCTCAACTCTTTCTTGTTAGTGAAATTATGAACAGGGCGCTTTTTATGCAGTGAAGTATACAGTATATTCTAGATTCTTTCATATCTGTCTCTGTAACAAATGTACTGTTTTCATGTCTGGTTTCTATTCTGGTTCCTCTGGCAAGGACAACTATACTGGGTCACAGGTATGTGTAAAAAGGCTCATGGATCAAGGGAATAAATCTGAGGAGTGTGGAAACAGTGACCATATTTGACTGAGTCGACTCCATCCATCTTCTGTAACTGCTTACCCCATTCAAGCTCATGGGGAGTCCAGAGCCTATCCTGAAGGCTATAGGCACAAGGTAGGGAACAATGCTGGATGCAGTGCCAGTTCATTGCAGGGCACAGTGACACACCTACAGGGAATCTGGTAACTCCAATTAATCTCAGCGTGTTTTTGGACTGGGGGTGGAAACTAGAGAACCCAGAGGAAAGCCCACAATGACATGGGGAGAACATGCAAACTCCACACATGGAGCCATGCCAGTGACTTAAACACTGGTCCCAGAGGTGTGGGGCAACAGACCTAACCACTGCACCAACATGCCACCCTCCCCAAGGTGACTCATTTGTTGGTATAAATGTGTGATAAGTATTTATCGAGAAGGTTTTATAATGTTTAGAGCAATTCTTTCCCTTGAAAATAGCAGGGGAGTACCTGTCCAGGGTCTCCACCCTCCCAGATGCCTACAGGGGAGCAGCACGATGCTGGAAAAATCCCAAATACATAATAACAGTGCTCACCTTTCTTTCATTAAAGGGTAATAAGTAGCGTTTTTATTTAAGGGAGATGACTCGGCGTCTGACACTTTGAATTAAGATCATTTGCACTCTTGTGCTACATCCACGGTTTCAGGGAATGCAGAATATTCACCTGCACGCCATGATCTGCAGACATAGCAAGGCAGGCATTACTATCAGCAAGGGGTCGGGAAATCCATCCATTCCTCACAATCTAGTACGGGGTTACAGTGAGTCTGGATGCTGTCCCAGCTCAAGCCTTCTGCTGTCTCACCTTGCTGGCCCCAGTCAAAAGGGCCAAAATAGCATCCTCAGATTTTCTATAGCATTTCACCAGTTCCAGGATAGGTGACCAACAGACTGTTGAGCTTTTGACAGACAGATATCAAACAGACAACATGGCCACCCACTTAAAGGAGTGTATCGGCCCAGGATGTTTATAACCCCTGTGGAAAGTGGCCCTTCCCATATGGGAAAGTTTGATATGGCGGCGCAGTGAATGTTGTTATACATTTGGTAATTTAGCCCACAGCTAATAGCAAATGAGCCTGTTCTATTTTTAAAGTGTTAAGCAATTTTCAGTTCATTCTCTGAGAAGTAAAATGAAAAAATGTGGAAACATTTTGAGGTTTTCTACAAATACTCAGGCCTGGCTTCCAAAGGGAGCACATTAAGGAGGGCGTCTCTCTCCAAAGCCAACCTTTAAACAAACGAGCCTGCAAAAAAACGGACGTTTGTAATCACATACATCAGAGTATAAATATACATGAAGAACATCCTGTGACATGTCCCCAAAGTGAATGGAGGCATGGACAATTTGGAAATAATCAAAAACCGAATGCTGGTGACCTTTGATCAGAGTATGATTGGTCCAAGCTAGTAATGTAATTAGTCATGGTGACAGCAGTGTGACAGCGGCCCTTGAGGTACGAGGGACACAGACAGAGACCCTCCCATGAAGCTCCACAAAAAACAGCAAGTCTGGCCAAAGGGGGGGGGGGGGGCCCCATTAACAATATTTTAAAAGACTGTAGTTAGTCTGTCGAATTCGGCACATGTAATGGGATAGCACACTTCTACCAGTCATACTGCTAATGGTTTAATTTTTCTAAATTGTGTTTGTGTAGGAAGGAGTGTGTGTGTTTCAGGTAATGGGTGGGTATGTGAGGTCGGCTTTCGACAAAAGCAAGGTCATCATCACATGGCCATTGTTGCCTGGAAGAGTTTTGCTTTTATGATTTTTCTCACACTGCTATCCCCGACCTTGGGTCCTGTGTGGTTGAGGACAGCTGGTCAGATGGACACATTTCCTTTTGAACACTGTTCACTGGGGCTGGAGACCCCTGACCAGCTTCCTCACAGCTGGATGGAGATGAAGCTGACCAACATGGCTTCACTTATAAGAAGCTAATGACCAGCTAATGACCGTAAGCTGCGCAGCGCCGCAGTCGACCCCTATGATTCACTCTGCTCTGACAGGGAAGGGCATGGCTGTTCTTTTCATCTACATGAACATTAGATACCTTTTCTTCAGGGCAAGTTGGATCACAGAGCAGGAGTTTAAAGTAAGGGAGGAGATTAACAAAGGGAATGCCGTACACTTAAACTCCATTCACTTTGTGTAAAATACTATTAGATCTCCCTGTGATCCTGAACTGGATTAGAATATGGTCATATGGATTATTAAAACTCAAAGATTTAAATATATCCAGTTGAACGCATTTTTCATCCTCCAAAACCATCAACCAGGGCTCTAATATACATATTATTTAAGTTTTATTTATATATTTAAAAATACTGAGTACTTACACTCCATGGCAATGACAACACTGGAATGTGAAATTCGTTATCGCTTAACTCATCTCTGTACTTATCACCGGCAGGAAATGCTGGCAAAATTAAAGAGAAATGTTATACTGTAAATAAAGGGCCACAAATGCATCTCATCAAATGAGAAGCACTCCCATGCAGGCGCTGCGAGCGGCAGCATTAGCGAGTCTCCTGCAGACAGATAATTGCGGCAGACGCAAGAAGCAACAGGCCCCGCAGAGCCACCGGCCTTTTCCCTTCTCAGTGTCCGTATTGTTTTCAGCTCCCACATTCACCAGCTCATTATTTGCGCGAATCTGGTGCACTTAAGCCCACTTCAGATGCAGGTACGGCACTATCCTTTAAATTCCTCTCAGGCATCACAGGGTTTGTTTTATAAGTTCTGCATGAAAAAATGAACTCGCTATGTGGGGGCTTTTATGGCACTGAATCCTCAGCAGTCAACATAACCCACATCAACCCGCGTCTCCCACGCTTTTCTCTATAACCCATCCATTTTCTCCAGCCCCAGTATTAATGCACTTCAGGGAGACGGCGAGACCCAAAGCTATTTCTAGCTGAGAAATTGCGTGTGCAGGAAGTTTCAATGCATGTGGTGTTATATATACAAAGGATATACAATAATATGATCTAAGTGTTTTTCAATGGCGGGACGGGGCCATGCAGTATTGCCTAATTAAAGCAAGGTCACGTCTCTTATAGTGTTGATCCTTGTTAATTATAGATCTTGCTACTCACAAGACCTGGATTTCTAATCAAACTATGATTAATCGTCTGAATCATCGTGCAGAGTAAAACCACAACTGGCCCGACAGAGAGCGTCTGTCTATCGATGATCATTTAGCTCTGTTTGAGAGGGGAGAAAAAAAAACTTTAAAACCTTTTTTTGTTTTTAAAGGAAGTAGAGCGGCTGCCAAATGAGTGTGCCCCCAAGCCTCTCCCTCATTATGAGCCTAAACGAGAACACACGCCCAGCACTTTCATCAGACTGCAGTGCCGGCTCCTGGGGCTGGGGGCTGGTATGCATGCTCCCCGGCATGTCTGTGGAGTAAGCATGCCTCTGACACCTCCGCCGAGTGACGCCTTGTCGGGACATGCCTGTTTGAAAGGCGGCCTCAGGTTAATAATCTTCTAACGGCTGCTTAATCTAAGATAAATACACACAGTATCATTATCCTTATCGGTAACAAAACTTTAGTATCTGTTCCATTTGGAAGGATGGATTTAATGTCCTTTCTGCTTTTAAAATCAGCAAAGTCTCCAAGTCCATTCAGTTAGGTTACCTGTCAGCAGGACACTTTCAATGAAAGCAATGTTGCAAGAAGTGTTTTATAATGGCAAAGACAGTATTTTGGGTGGTATGAAGGCAAATTATGTCTTTTTACTGTTAAGGCCAATTTCTATATGGCTGTAAATAAAGATGTAGAAGTGCCCACAGCTTTCAAAAACTAAAAACTGTAACTATCAAATATCCACACTGATGAAAAACAAATACATTTCAAAGTTCTCCTAGTGTAATGTTTTTGGAAAATAGGCTACTTCCGAAGATTTGCAGATTATCCATACAATTGAACCTGCTTAATAAATTCAAAACAACCCTGGTTTGTGATTTGAGGGGTCATGGCTCCCATCCATCCATCCATCCATCCATCTTCTAACAATGTATCGTGATTATGGCCAGAGAGTCCTTCTCGGCCTTTACAACCTAGAACAAAAAGCTTTGCTTTTTTTATTAATATGCACGTCTCTGTTCATTAATATTATTCAGATTAGGAAATAGCTTTTTCAAATTAAATAATCAGTATGGAAACGAGTCCAACATAAGAAAAAAGCCGTCCTCCATATTTCTTCTCTAATGAAAATTAAACAAACCGCATAATTAGCTCAGATTCTGCTAATTTCGCCAGTCTGGACTAAGGTTACTGGCTGCCTGTTTTTGATTTATTTCCTCATTGTCCTGGACAAAGTAAAGTTGCTTTATAAACGAGACCCAGTACTGTGCTATAATGCCTTTACCCTTGTATGGTTATAAGACCGTACAGACCTTTCACTGTAATTCAGCCTCTCCTTCACTTATGTATCACCAATTCAGATGGATGGACAATGACTAATTTGTTCACAGCTGAGCCGAGCCATCTCTAACAAGCCATATAACTTATTTAAACTTATAAGTTACGGAAAATATTAATCTTTGAAAACTGGGACATGCAGACATTTTGTTGTGTTTTTCAATATAGTTTTCAGGAAGCAGCAAATCTGCATTGTTTTATATATATATACACACACACACACACACACACACACACACACACACACACACACACATAATTTTGCCTATATTAAATCTGTAACAATGGAATGAGAAAAAAATGCAGCATTTAAATACTTCTGTGTCACCCTCAGTTTTACCTGTTTATCACACAGATATGGATGTTTGAAAAGGAATGTGCTTTTCCCAAAGAAATCTGGGGTTGTGTTTTGTCTAATCCTCCCTTTAGGGTGAACCACCAGAAGGATGAAGGGCAGGCAGTGCTGTGACAAGTCAATTTAAATGAGCTTGTCTGTCACTCACAGACACGACTATAATCCCGTGTAGGACAGTCACACAAAGGCTTCTTCTGAGCCCCACACAGCATCTTGATCAGAAGGCAGGTATAGCCATAGTCTGTTCTGCAGAACAGCAGATTTCTACAGTGATACCTCTTGTGCAAAAATGGCCAAGACGCAGTGCAAAGCAATCAGTTTTGGCCTGAGTCTGCATGGGAATTTTCCTATTAGTGCTGCTGGTTAATAGCATCTATCTTGGCGTGTTCAGTGGTTTCAACCATAGTGCTCAATCAGGGCCACCAGCAGAGAGTGAACTCGATGTTGGGATCAATGTTCAATCAGGAAAATCAGAAGGTCAGCATGTTGCTGCCCTATACCTTTGTTCCTCATCCTGATTTGAACGAGTCCTCACCGAACCACAAGCGGGCTGTCTCTGGGGAACTCTGGGATATTTGCTAAATTGGACATAGAAGCAGATGTTCATAGATATGCATGCTCCCGGCATGTGGTGTGACATCAACGAGCCGTGGATGGGCTCTGACCAGTTTCACAAACCGAACGTACCACGAGCATTTCCGTGTGCAAACCTGCACTGTAATCGGCTGCATTCTACTTTGAATTGCCCCGCATGCGTCAGCGTTCAGTGCGGCCCTTTCTACCAAACTGTTCTTTTGTTACTTTTTCGGGAGAAGCCATTTTGAAGCCCCTCAAACCCTCAGAAGTGCCTTCCTGGGACGACCGTTGAGGCCTGTCTCCGTTAGCTGAATCTCAGCAGGCGCACAACCGATTTTCTTTAATTATAGAATCACTCTCAGCTTTCCGCTTAAAGGACGGTCATAACAAACGTGAAGCGCGGAACCTCTCCACCTCGCCTCCGTGAATAAGGCCCATGGACATCCTCGCTGCCTGCCATTCATCAGCCGTGTCCCCTGTCAGCTTGAGTGGCTCTGCTTCTCCCTTATAAATCTATAACAGCCCCAAGACTGCTGCTCTTGCATTACCCACACTGGGGGCTTCCTAAGGGCACTTATGTGGTCCTTCCTGGCATGGAGAAGACGGAGGTGAGGCCTGCAGCACCCCAGCCCTGCTTCTGCCTTTATTGTGGTTTAATAAAAGCTGACTGGCCTGCAGAATCTTACAGACCATGTTGCAGTGTAGCATTTAGCATCCCTGTATCCCATTAACATGCTGGTCGTCTCTTAGCAGTACAGTAATACTGTTAACACATCACTAATAAAATTCTTTAAGTCTATTGGAAAGTAAACAGGAATTGACATGCCAGCTAAAGTTAATCTAACTACATAGATTATAATTACAGAGTATACACTCCTTATTGCAACTCATAGGAACTCTATGATGCAAATCATTATTACATTTATATATTGGAAACCAATGAAACCAAGGGGGAAAAAACCCTGTCACCAGTGGATTAACAGTCGAGAAAACAAATATTAATTTTTACACGAAAACAACATTGAAAAAGAATGAGTTTAAATAACTGATATATTACTGTGCAGTATGTCTTTATATTCAATGGTACACCTGCAAAATGACTTAGGTCTACTAATATGCATATTTGTGAACCGTATTTAAGGTTTTACATTGGAGGTGCAAAGAAAAGAATAACAATACTTTTAAGTTGTTTTTCAGTTTTTAAGTTTTAAGTTTCCATTGTTTGCGGAAACCAAACGTTTTTTTTTCACTGTTAATATTTTTGAGTTTCAGTACTATCGTCATTGGTCAGCAATGTAATTTACATGTTTGAATAGAGATTTGAATGTAATACTAAGTTACAGTGTAATAAAATCTCCCCAGCATGAAAATTGTTTCTAAGGCCCTCGGGCATTTGACAGCACTTGCGGCTACCTGGTATGCTTTATATATTTTAAATGAAGCACGTTAAGTAACTAAAAATGAGATGCCAGCACACCTGATGAATTTAGAAAAACGCCAGGTCATTAAGTATTTTTAGGTGTACTTCTATGGTAGTTGTATATGTTTGTATGTTGTGATGTTTTTGTTTTTGATGTGCACATGCAAAAAAATGTAATTTAGTGAGTGTTCTCGGTATCTGTTCACCTTTGAAGCTTTAGAGACGCACTTTTTCCAGTTACTTTAGTTGAGCACATGAAAGAGGTCAGTTCCAGAGTCGCTTCGCACCTTGAGCAGTAGTTCAAAGTCAGAGAGACATCAGAGGGGCGGCATGAAGGCGCACGTCCCGGCTCCGGCGCCTCCGAACAGGACTTCCCCGGGGCTTTCGCTCAGCGGGACAAATGGGCCCCGTAAAAACAATGGCTACACACGTACGAGGCGTTAAGTGATATGGATATACGAAAATGAGCTTTTAATGCAATATAATGGCATACAGGGAGCGATAAAACATCATCGATCTCATTAGATGTACGTGGGTAACTGTAGGTAAGGGGATGACCTCCACTCATTAAATGCACCACCACTGAGTACCAGCGGCTCTCCTCCTCCTCATTATGATCATCATCATCATCATCATCATCATCATCAAATATCCTCATCCAAACGGTTGTGGCAGCTATACACAGACGAAACCTCTTGCTCTTAAGAAAATTAATTGTAGCAGCAGATGCAGGCTACTCTTCCGCGTTACTGCAAGCAGAGCAGTACCTCCTTAAATTGTACGTCCCTCTATTGGGATATAACATCTCGTGCATAGACCTATGTAGCGTTTCTTCGCAGCATAAAATATCTAACAATTTCCTCCGCGTCCTCCCACATTCCAGAAGCCAGTAACGCCTTACCTGGAGATAAATGCGAGTCTTCCAACAAGATTTCCTTTCCTGGAAACTTTTTCTTCTTGATTTAACAACGGAATGAATATCAGTTCAATGTCTGTGGAGTCATCTTCTTGACTCCAGTGACTCTTGAGCAAAAGTATAACCCAGCACCCCGGGACAGATCTTCTCAGGAAATCTCAGAGGTCCTGTGTGGTGGGTGCATGATTTCTTTGGAAGTTATAGCTCCTCCTAAAGAAAAAAGAAAGACGTCCCATCCGCCCTCAATATGATAAAAAATAACCTGACTCAGGTAGACAACGGCAACTTTACAGCAACTATGACTGTACCGCCATCTGGTGGTATTGAATATTTTTTTTAAAAAGAAGGAAAGAAATGCAGCTTTAACTGAAACATTGAATTTGATGGTGGTCCACGTACGTATTTATCTACATTATATTAAGAAGTCTTATGGATCTATGGAGTACGTCATTTTAGAGAGGACGAGCTTAAAATTTATACAAATGAATTTCTACTTTTTGTTATACAGACTTCTTTCTCGTTTTTGTGTAGCGCCCTGTGTTATGAAAAATAACATGCAGACTGCATATTTATTAGTGTAGTGTCATTTCCATATATCGTTTTTCGTTCCTTCGAAAATATTTTGTTTTATTTTTTTATTTCCACTGGTATTTCTTAATGTTTAAATGTTTTATGAGTGAGAATCTTCAAACCTGCAGGCTGACCATTTTGGAACTTTTTTTTGAATATTTACCAAAGGAACTTTTCGTCATTTAATTGCCTTATTCTGAGAAAAAAAATGGACATTTGATATATTAATTATGTACATGAAATATGTTTATTAGAGTGTCTGTGTAGTTCAGAGTAGAATGGAATCACAGGCTAGATGGATCATGTGAAAACAATACTTACTCCTGTGTCAGGAGTATAACCTCAGGCAGTCAATCTAACTGACTGGATGCAGTTCCACTGCTGAACCACTGTAAAACCAGCCGTTCCTCCCATACTGAAGGCTCCTCATAATTCTCTCTCCGGCTCATTGTGATAAATCTGCCCCTTGACAATTAGTGTGTGTGTGTTTGTTGCAGGATTGTATAAACTTGAACTTTTATTCTTGTTACATAATTATATTTCCCATCTAAATAGGTCAAAACAGTCTGCAATTTGATCTGTGATTATAATTTATATATTTCAAATACAATTTTAATGTAACATTTAAACTAAGTGGTATTTTAAGAAGCATAGTAGTAGGCTAGCCAGAAGGGGAAATAGAATATGTCTATTTTTTTAAATAATAAAAGCATTTCAAATACAATTTTAATGTAACATTTAAACTCAGATTAATCAATTTCTCTGAGGTTTGGAAAATCTAACGAACTTAATGACTACTGATTTGTGGTATTGTTTAAGGTGCAATAATGAGGTGAAGTAACACAAGATTTTTTGATTTGCAGAAATGTAGTTTTAATTGTATTTGTGGCTACTTATTGTAATTAGATATATAGGGTATTGTTTTATAATGATCCCATCAATCCTTATCAATTAAAAGGTTGCCTGGAAAAGAATCCAGAAGGCAAATGTGGGCAAAGCATAATGGAAGGGGAGCAGAGTGGCCAGTCATTTAAGAACATTGCTTTTCACCATGGCTTTTTAATGTACGCCATTGTACATTGGATATTGTTTGAAAGAAAAGGGATTGGGAAACTAGTATGCTTGGATGACTTCAAAAATGTGGGATTCAGGCTGTTGTTCGGCCACAGAGGTCTGGACTTTCTCTTGAATGGCAAAGTAACCCGTTGTACTGAAGCTGATGAGCTGATCCATCCCTCTCCTGCCTGAGGCTGTTTCGTCCCCGTCGGCAGGAAAGACACTTTGAAGAGGATGAAAGAGTCTTTGAACGCGTCGTTTTAAAGATCCCCACTTTGACAAAAAACACAAGTTCTGTAACCAGTCATAAAAAGATGCAAAAAAGTCATCACTCACCATTTTTGATTCTTATGCGAACTGATGTTTTTTGTTTTTTTTTTTCCATTTTATGGTTTACTGTAATGAGCTGCTATTGGCCAGTCTAATCTAGAGAAATGACATTGGCTCCACCCCTTTCCACTGAATGCAGGCACAACAGGTGAGCTCTGCTGCTGCTGATTTCGTCTCCCCCGGAGGCTGAAAAGTAGTTGCCATAGAAACTGCACAGTCAGATTCAGATAAAAGGAATTACTAATCTGGATGATGTGAGACTAGTTGTTTTGAATTTGGACAAGCTTCTCTCATTTTAGTTCTTCTCAGAGAAATAACTCTGTGATCAGGGTTTACCGTTAGTGTTATATATTTCTCAGATTTGTGGAATTAATAAATCATGAAGGGAGACGCAGTATTCCCTCCATCATTTGGACATCTCTAATCACTGAACACATGGAATACTGACATCTCAAAATATTCCATGGTTTTTTTCAATATCAAATTAGAAACGGGTAGCACTGCGGTGAATATGTTCTCCGTTTACATATTCCTATTTATTCATCAAATAAAGTGGCAACGCATGCCAGAAGCCAAGGGTGCATCTGATGTGCCAGGAGTTTGCATTCTCTTTGCTTCTCAGATGCGGCAGCTGAGGCCCCTAACACAACATGTGAGATGCTGTTTATTTTAGGCTAGGTAGGGGGACAGAAGCCGCTTGACAGATGCATGTCAGCACATGACATCTTTCCATGATAGTTTGGGTTTTTCTGATACTGACCAATAAGATTGTTTCAACATCAGGCTGCATTTATTTGATTTCCTTTGGAATCTGAAGGGACTGGCTTAGTGAGGGACATTTTCAGGATTTCTTTCGGTGCAGGGAGTATCGCTAAATATATATACACCATCAGCTGTGGTCTGTACCCCTAAATGTATACGCCATGAGCAGTGCTCTGAGCCGCTAAATGTATCACCCAGGTTCCCTTAAAAACTTACTGTTATAAAATGGCTTTATTTGTTATGTGGTGTGGGCTATTTAAAGCCATTTTTAATTATATTTCAGGGGTTGTAACATTAATTCAGTTACAGCCAGGAGCGTTTTAATGCTCAACCTTACTCAGGTTGAGAGCCAGGGGTCTTCACAAAAAATTTACCTCATTATATAATATAATTTTGACTCCGTCCATCACCCTGGATGGATGTGATCCAAAGGGCTGTGGGAAGTATACAAGCAAAAATTCAACGTACATATTACTTATTTTTTAAATTATTTTTCTTGTGGAGGGACCAACGCACTTGTGACTCGAAATGTGAATCCACTCGGCTTACCATCTCACCATCATCTCAGTGCATAAAAGGAAAACATAAAGGGTGATGAATGACAGCTTTACAAGTAGCAGAAACTCTGGTCTTTCATGTCATTTCTTCATGTTATCTGTGGCTGAGAGGAAAGAACTGCCCATCATGTACAAGAAACAGCTGGTATATACGGGATTCCATATGAGGTAGATCATAGGAGCAGCATGATCTGGGTGTGACACCTGTCCTCCCCTGGTCTATGGGCCATTTCCTTGTTTGGCCAGCAGATGTCACTGGTCATCCCAGCTCCTGTTATTTCCCAGGTTTGTTAGTTCCTATAGTGCGTACTCTTGTTCCCTGAGCTGCCACATGACTCAATGGGCTGAGCTGGTAGCTATGAGGGAGGCATCCCTGCCATTTGGGGTTTGAGGCTATGGATGTATATCTGCCTACCCTTTTCCTGTTTACTCTGTTAGTCATTGTGTGTTTGTAGCTTTTGTTTCCCTGTTTGCTGCTGGTCTGCTATGACTGTTCCTGAGCTGCTCCATTCCTTAGCTTTGTCATTTACCTGCTTTGTTTTGACCCCTCACGGTCCTTTTATTTTGTGTGTTTTTTGAGTTTAATAAAGTCCTTCGTGATTGCTCTCATCATTCCCCATGCCATGCCACAAACACCAGAACTGGGTGCTGTCTGAGGGTAACTCCCAAAAACGCAACATTGACATTTCATTTAAAGCCTAATTTGCTAGTACTGCAGTCTTAATTATTCAAAACATGCACCCTGGATATTCCCTACAATAAATGTCATAAAAAAATCCCCATTATAAAACAGCCATTTTGATTAAGTGTAAATTATGCCATTGCAGGAATGAAGTAGGGCTGCGATTAATGAATAGTTTCACATTCAATACTCTTCAGCAGGGGTTCCCAAACTTTTTCACCTGGGGAGCCAAAAGGGAGATTAATGATATGTTAATGATATAAAAAAAGATTTAAAAAACCCACAAAGAAGCAAAAGATGAAGTATACAAATAATATTCTTCATTTAAATATTTTCCTTTTAAAAATGGATTTTAATTTGTATTTCTATTGAAGTAATACGGTGGCCCCTAGAGACAAAACACAAACAAAAGAAAAAGCAGAAACAAAATGAAAATGCGCTGCAGTTCAAAAAAGACAAACAAAAGAAAAAGCAGAAACAAAATGAAAATGCGCTGCAAATTAAAAAAGACAAACAAAAGAA
>JAODLC010000001.1:36624916-36638528 GCA_026781145.1 Hippopotamyrus pictus
AAACAGAGCCGTTGTTCATCCAGTGTATTTCTTCTAATTCTAATAGTTGAGAATTATTATTTTGTTCATTTTAACGTAACTTTTTAGGATTACGGTTGAACCCTTTTTTAGGCTAAACCAAATAAATTATTTACTTTGAACAACTTCAAATATTTCGTATAATAGATTACTTCAAATACGTTTAGCTGACTCGACATTTCAAATAGCACGACCTGATCTGACGTCTGATCGTCTTTAAGACCGCAAATATGTGGCTACGACTGCGCTGCGTCTGCCAGCGCGAGTGCTGCCCCGCGTGACTGCATAACAGTATCCGCCCCACCAGCCGGCCACCGGCAGCACAAGCATCCCCGCGAGACGCTCATTCATTCGTCTCGTGCTCAGGCTAGTGTTCGCAGCGCTCACAGTACAGTACATTCGAATCCGTCTGTGTAACAATAGTGAACTAAGAAACTGGTGATAAAAATATTATAACAATAACGGACTAAGAAAATGGTAATACAAAGGTTAAAAGCTCCAAACCATATATCACTTAAATATTATGTAATGTATATTATACAGTATACTATACATATTATAATTTTTACATATAAAATAAAGGGTCGGAACCGATCGTGGTCCTAAGTCGATTTTTGTTATAATGTTCTTCTGATTCATACTTCAATAACGACTTGTATCGTTTATCTCTCCTCACAAAGACTGGTATTTTCAGTTATCGGGTGTTTCTGATTGGTGCTTTCTGCTTGTATACTCTGGGGATGGATGTTAAATGGTTGAAAAATACTTGACTGCAAACAATGTTTTAGACACTTTCAATAAAATCCATACGAGCATTTTGGTACTTGGACAGATTATAAAAATCTTTTTTTGTTGTTGTTATACCTTACCCTAATTTTCACACAGCATTTGTGAAGTAGCCTACTCTTGGTTTACATAAAATACAGAAACCTTTTTGAAACCTTATTGTGAGTTGACATTACATTGTTAAAAAATATATAGATTTTCATTTCAACATCATGTTTCACTTTTTTAATTACTTTGCTTTAAGAGTATCTTACTGCACAAATATTAAGTATTACCGGATGAAATAGTTTCGATGTAGTTAGCTACTTTTTCTCTGTAGCTTGTAGTGTAGGTAATTAGGGTACTATATTAAAATTAGTAGCTTTGCTGTAGCTTAGCTAATTTTAATCGTAAATAGCTTAATTGTTGCTTGGAAAGTAGCTTCCCCAACACTGAGGACAAGTATAAACACGCTGTTACAGGAAGGGTTAAAAGGGACTGGACGCCGACAAAGAGCGATCTTTAAGGACGTTTTAAAAGTACGTCTGTTATCCCTGCTTTTTAAAACCTAGCCTATTTTGTAAATTCTGTAAACTGTAAACAAACAAATACGCCCAAATAAGTAAATAGCCTATGCCTAAATGAAATTTAAAATGAACCCAGCTTTTTTCTCACTTCTGCATTTTATGTCCATTCACTGCTAGACAGCCTGATGAGTACTTTCATAATATTTTTGTCACTCAGTACAAATAAATGTTTAATGATTCATTTTAATGAACAATCTGTGTTCTGTAATAGAAGTGAATTTATTAAAAGTTTCAGAGAAAAAAAAAAGTCAAAATTTTCCATCCCAATTCTCAATCGATTTAAAACCAAATAGCCAAAGACGTATTGAGGTTGAATTGAAAGTTAGAAGTTAAAATAGACTACGTAAGTTAAATGTGAAGAGAAGCCGGCTTCCAGTGGGGTGTCGCTAGATGGCAGAGTTGGGTAAAATATCGGAGAACATTAAGTTACTTCGCGCTTCCTAAATGCGCGCGCACACGACTGGATTTTCACCTAATCTTATCTTCTACACACAAACCTACGAAGAAGTAAAATTACTAACACGTTTAGTAATGAAACACACTAATTTATTTGGGCAAAAAAGTAACTATAGAAAACTATTAAGATGTCTTCCAAATTCTTTACAATAACCAAACTTATCCCAGCCACAACGGCATATTGCGCGACAGTTTTATATGACAGTTTCATATTGCACACAAACTACAATCCTATCGTTTTCTACATAGATATAGTGTTATATTTGTGATGTTTAGTTTTTATTGCAGAAATAGCAATGCTTTAATATGATACAAACTTATATATGTTTATTTTTAAAGTACGACTTGTATTATATTTTTCTAAAATTGAACTTTTCTGTGCCAAATCATTTGCGTTTAGTAGGTCTACAAAATACAAAAATCCGTTAACTTAACTAGTTAATGCAATGTAAGGCAAAAATACTCAGATAATACATAATGGATCTAACGACCCATAGCCGCTCCAGCGACGTTACCGATGTTAAACCGTGTCGTTTTATCACAGTCGCTGAGGAAGCCGGCCAAAGCCGCTGCACCGTAAATACGTGAATGGTCGCTGGCTGTTACACTAGTTACTGTTCCACCGCTCTTTTAAAGGGGATTGTGAGGAGAGGCGTGTTCGCGAGGCGACTGAAGCTCCGCTGCGGTCCTGCTGCAGTTCAGAGAATGCAGCGCTGTTTTGTGCTGATGATGTTGTGTGTCTGACCTCACTTTACCACACCGTGGTGTGTGAAAGCAGCCCCAGCCTGAGCTCCAGCCTCAGCCTCAGCCCAGCCCGGTCGCTCCTCCACCATAGCCAGCATGCATTGTGTTGCGTGTGGTGCATCGTACGCGCATCGAGGGAATCTCCTTTATGGTCATTGATAGAGGCTAAAATGGACGAGTCGTCGCTGCTGGATTTACTCGAGTGCTCCGTGTGCCTGGAGCGGCTGGACACCACGGCCAAAGTGCTGCCCTGCCAGCACACCTTCTGCCGCCGCTGCCTGGAGAGCATCGTGAGCTCCCGTAACGAGCTCCGCTGCCCGGAGTGTCGGATACTGGTGGACTGCGGAGTCGAAGAGCTGCCGGCGAACATCCTGTTAGTGCGACTGCTGGATGGGATTAAGCAGCGGCCGGGCAGCGGAGGGAGAGCGTCCCCGGGATGTGCGGTCGGCATCTCGGCTTCCCCTCCGGGAACAGCGGTCCGAGACCTGCCCATAGCCACTCGGAGCTCTCCGATCAAGGTTTGCGTCCGCTGCTGCCAATGGGCAGACTTGACTAGTACGCGCTACGATTGTAGTTGAATTGGCTTTAATATTTAGTTAGACGGGAAATTTGGTGAGAGAAAGTATTTAACTATCAGGCTGTGTTTGGGTGGCTGTATCGCGAATATACGGCGACGGAGTCGATTTATCCCTGTAGCGTTTTTTAAAAAATATTTTATTATTTTCTTTGTTCTGGGATAATGATGTGTATATTAAGTATTTCGTTGAGTTCCCGTCATAGGTTTATATTGTGCAATCGTTCCATTGATGAAGCGAACTAATTAAGCAATGTGAGATACAGAATGCAAACATGAATTGCACACTTCCCTTTTTCTTGATCTAAAATTATTATTTTTTTTTGTCAAATACAAACAGTGGACGTTTTTCTCCTATATCGAAGTGGCACAGGTGCACAGTACAACCGAAGCGCTCTTTGTATGTGAATAAAGCCGGGAGTGTACGGTGTTGTGCATAGATGCCCTGATAGACGGAGTATCCTCCACCTGGGGTATGTTAACCATATATTATCGCCGTAGATTACCAAGTGCTAGTACATAACATCATTTTTGTGGAGCACTGTCACAGGGGATCTTCTAATTGTAATTAGTACATTTAGTCATTGTGCAATTATCGTTCCCACATTGTGAAGTACACCCTTCTTGGAGTTTCTGTGTGTTATGAGTTTATCATGAGCTGAGGATTGAAGTTTGTTTCCATCCCTGGTGACGAACATCTTCATCTGCCTTTTCTCAGTCTTGCGCTGGCCAGTTCTGCCCGTTCTGCCTTTGGTCGGCCCGCAAAGTCTCTGACACTGGGCTCATGTCACACAGCCTTCCAGACCCATTGGCTGGTGGTGCTGGGGGCTCCACCCTCCTAGGATGGCAGCAGCCTGGCGCAGTGTAAACCGGTGAAAATATCAGCGTTTGGCAGATACAAGGCTGCTTATCAAAACTGCAGGTGTAATTTGTTGAAAATTCTGCTGATCATGTGGGATCATAGGATGCTATAAAAAGTAGTGCTATCAAAAAGTGATGAGCCCACAGTAAAAGCTGTGGACACAAACTACAGTGCATGGATATTTGCAAAAAGAACAACGGTGTCTTTTTTGGTCTTCAGACATGAGTGACTACCCCACTATACTGTACCTGTGTCAGGTGTCTTAATGCGGTGTGCTCTTAATGCCTGGCCTGGGCATGCAGGTCACGTCTTGAAATTTTGATGTGATTACACGCAGTCCTGATCCCTACCAATTTGTTTTGTCTGTCTTTCAAAAGCTCAGTGATTTTAATTTTATCCATCTGAGGTGAAAAGCCCCAGTGGGACGTTAGTGAAAAGGCTTAACAGAAGTGCAAACAAAATCGAACAATGTGATGGACCGTGTTTCAGGATAGTGGGAAGCGGTCTGGAAGCTCAAGAGTAACCTTTGAGATAATGGCATCAGGGATTTACAGGCTAATGACGTTACAGGAACGTGATTCTTTCCCACTCATTTCACGGTGTCTTTTGTGAGTGGTGTCCGGCTAGCATGCTCACCAGCTGGAGTTTATTTGACTCGACCTGGGGGGGGTGGCAGTGTGAGAGCTGTAGCGTGGGCAGGCCTCAGTCTGCTAGTGATTATTGAATACTGCATCCATCCTCAGACCTGGGAATTGGGCAGTGGGCAGTTTCATACCAGATGCAGGTGCCTCCATGTTCTCCGCCTCTCTCATTATCAGCCTGGTTTAAGCAGCAGATCAGCACTCAGAATTGGGCGCCTGAAATGTGTATTCGGATTTAATAATCCTGTTCTACTTCAGAAGGGTTCTGCCCATAAATGAGCACGTTTTGGCATTATTTCAACAGAACGGAGCCCTCGGTCTAGTATCACAATCTAGCAGATTGTTTCAATTGTTTTATTGGCTGCTATAATAATGAAGTACTTTTGCTGTTGAAAGGGGCCCATTTTCATGGCTAAATGTTTTATACGTTGGCAGTCTCACAGTGTCTGTGTGTCAGCTGTACACAGATTCAAGAGCCTCTCTGCGATTAGAAGCTTCTGCACATGAGTTATTCTGATCTCGCGATTCTGTCGGACCTCACGGCTAGGCTGCAGCCCCTGCTGTGCACAACACGGTTGGTTCTTGTAACCTCTGCAGGAGTTCTTGAAGCCGTGACTTAGAATCCCACTCTGAGTGATTGTGAAGACATAGATCCAGCTGTTTCCACTGCTGGATTGGGTTTATGGGTTTTGTTCAGAAATGAGATCCTACTGAAATTAGGGACTTTTCCTTTTGTCCACAGTGTGCATGTTAGGAATCTACACCAAAATTAGTTGTTTCTTAGTGTGTGGGTCAGTTGTCAGTTATTGTCAGCTTCATACCAGTAGGAATGTAACAATGCAGCTGCATCCTGTCCAGGGTGTCCCCAGCCTGTGGTTCCTGGGATGGGCTCCAGTCTATCCACCGCCCCTGTACTGGATGAGTGTTTGTGGAAGATAGATGGATGATATTTAATGATGCTGTGGACTGGGCATATTCTGTAACTTAGCACTATGTAAATCCGTGCTCAGGTTTGTAATTCTGAAAAGGCTGGATGGCTGTGTATGTTACTATGTGTTCCACAGAGTTCAAAAGAAAGGCATGTCCATAGACAAATGATGTTCTGTTGTCAGGTCTAGAGAGATCAGCAAAATAGTGATGATTTGCGAAGTTCATAAATTTTATTCTCTCCAGAGATTCTGTGAATCGTTCCTTGGTAACGTTAGAAGGTATTTTTTTCTAGAAACAAAGTGCAAAAGTCTTCAGTTGTGGTGAATAATATAAATTCCATTGAATCTGTGGAACATCATCTTTAGAGCAAAATTACTTTAATATGATTTAGAAATTTTCCATTAAGTGGTAAATTAAATAAATATTTTCGGTCTTCCCAAGCGTCCAGTGAGACCTAAATTGGGACTTTCCATGCCTCTACCAAACTGTTTTAGTCTGACATGAGCTGTTCACAGGCACCCCACCTGTGTTTCCTAGTTTATAATGTCCTGACGTTGATCAACAAGCTCGCCTCAAGAGCCTGGGTGGCTCCAGGCCAAAGATAACGTGCTGGTGCTCACACAAGCACTACTATAACACTGTATACACTGTAACACTGTAAACACTGCATCTACAAAACACAGATGACATACCTACAGGAATACCTCACAACACTGAGCAGAATAGGAGGTTGTAGGTTGGATGGAGATGGTAATAGTACAATACCAGAAACAAGCTGCCCGCTGTGTGAATAGGACCAGGTGTCCCGACATTGTGAAGGAAATGGTTCCAGTTCTGCTTTGCAAAGCGAAGAAGGAGAACCGGAGTAGGACCTAGGAGCAAAAAAGCTGTCCACTGGAACCGGTCCCGTGGCCGTCCTTAGAGAAGCAATCCCTTGGTCTGTGAGCATCTGTCAGTGCTGTGGAGTCATCTGTCTGAACTAGACATCCACAGTTATTGTCACGTACAAAATGCTTCCGCTGACCATTCTGTGGCACTGAGCTAAGAGGCAGATCTGAGTGTGGCAGAGGGTAATCGGGCAGTGGCCCCGCCCAAATCAGCCATTAAACGTTCACTAGTCTGATCAATGCCAAAGATAAGCGCTCAGAAGCCTGAGACTGACTCCATGCTGACCCTGGCAATGGCTGTCCCTGGGAGGCCGGGAATCTGCTCTTAGCTATACAGAATTCAACTGGCCACATTTAGGAGTTATGTATGTTAAACATGGGCAATTTACAGACACCCCTGCATGTCAGTAAACTGCAGGAGGAAACTGGAGTAGCTGGAGGAAACCCGGAGGAGCAGGGAGCAGGGTGTAATCATTCCTGGCCCTGGAGGTGTGAGCCAGCGGATACCTCGAAATTAACTTGAAAGTTGTTTGTTAAAGCATTTAAATGCTTCTGCCCAATAAACACAGTTACTGTAAATAGCAAACTCAGCATAAAGTAGGGAGTGATCTTATCAGGGTGAATGAATGTACCTATTTCTCCTGCACTTCAGGATAAACATGCCCCAGTAAATATAAAGCCAGAAGCACATTCTGTTATTATGGTTTACAGTAATTAACTGAGCTGTTTAAGTACGTCAAGCCATTTCCTTTATGTTTTTTATGGGTTGGCAAAGAAGCATATGTTTGTGGTAAGTGCTTTCCTAGAGAGGGCCTGAGAGAGAGCACTGGTGGCTGGAAGCTGGGGCAGTTACGCTGTTGTTTCGAATTAGAGACAATCAGGGATTAATTAGGTAAGTGGCATTGTGGCAGCAGTCATCACACAGCCCATCACGGCCCAAGGGCCCCTCTGAAGACGTAATCTAATTGGTCATTGGGCGGTGACACCAGCTTTCCATAGCAGCTGTCTCATAATTACAGTTGTCAAGATCAAGTTACTGTCTTGTTTTTTTTTTTTTAGTGGAACATCTGCCTTTCTGTTTGTTAGGTTGCATCAATATTTAGCGTTGTTGAATCATTGGTCATAGACTGTTTCTGGTAACAATGCTATATAACTGGAGACCACGAAGCTCACGAAGAGAAGGAGGTTGGATGAAAAAAATGCAGATTATTTGTTCTGTAAACGTGAGATTTTATGATCACTTAGGTGAATTTTGCTGTTCTTGGTGAGAATGCTGACCGCTTTGGACCAGACGGACCAGATGGCCTCGCCACAATACAGAGCAAATTGGCTTGTTCATCATTACGAACATATAAACCGTACTTTCGTCAAATATCACCATCAGTGGCCATAATTTACTACATCTCAGAGACAGGAATCTGTAAAAAGTTGTCTTATGATGAGCCTTTAGGAGAGTATTATGCAGCTTCAAGTGAATTTTCTGCAAGAGAATGAGTCTGTTTCTTTGAGCATGTTGCGCCGCTGAGGGTCCTGAAGGTACGTCCAGGAAATGGGTCCTCACCAGCGTGCCTCTGGGATTCTCAGCGCCTCCCGTTGGCACGTGGCATTTCAGAGGCAGTGAAATGGGAATTTTTTTTCCTTCAAACTTGCTTTCACATGTAGATCCTTGTCTTTTTTGAGTAGATGCAGAAGATGATAATGTTGTCTTTAGGGAATGTGCGGCAGAAATAGTGTCAGATCCTTTATCTGTGTGCAACATAAGCTAGCGCTGATCACCTCCTGCGGAGATATGTTGAACGTGAATAGTTGGAGATGGCCGGCGTTTCGCCATGGAGATGGCTGGAGGTGGTGGGGGGGTCTTTAGTGGCTGAAAAGTTCACAGCTAAACTTCGTTTTTGTTCTCAGAGGTCAGGGGGTCAGTCGCCCCACCCGACAGCCATATTGCAAGTGTTTAAATGCAGGAGTACAGGGCTGTTGTCCTTCTGGCTGGGGAGGGCCTTTCTTTGACAGCTTGGCAGCTAAATGAAGTGGAGTGACTTTAAAGAGCGATAGAGGGGAGGAAAGAGCCCTACTCAGCAGAAAAGGAAAATGGCAGACCTGAAAAGGAGCCCTTACAAACCAAAATAGTAATCGCATAACCGAGCGTGATTAGCTAAGCTCATTAAAGCGAGACCTTCCTGTTCCGTCGGGGACAGAATGATTGCCTAGTCTTTCTGAGAGCCCACGTTGGCCCTTCAGCTCAGCATATGGGTTTGTGTCACTTCTCACGCTAATTAGGGTGAGCCTGTCAGATCCGTGCTGCTGGGGATGACTTAGGTGGGGGCTGCTTATCAGGGATTACGCCTCATTTATTTGAACGGTTTGAAACTGAACCCCCCTCCGGCCCGAGGGGTGTGTCTCTGGTGTTGATCGGCCTTCTCCACTCACTTACTCGGCTCCTGAAAGTTTACACAAGTTCATGCTCTCTTGGTGTCACTCACCCTCGTGTGCTTCGCATGGATGGTTTTTTCGTGTCTGTTTGCACTGGACTTTCACACATCTCTCTCTCTGTAAATAAGTGTGGCAGAAAGAATGAAACTCAAGGGCATCCAGATTCCTCCATGGCCTGGAAGGGGTAAAGGCGTTCGACACGCTGCCATTGGCTCAGAGGGGGGTCGGTCCCAGGCCCATGGAAAAGATGCTGGTGCTTAACGAGAGGCTGATGTCTTCTCCAGAGTTGCCAGCCTTGGTCAATGAGAGGTTTGGTACAAGGAGGTGGGGTGGGAGCAGAATCCATGTGTTCTTAGTGTGTGTGTGTGTGTGGATTAGGTTTATATTACATTATGGAGACCAAAAATCCCCCATAATGTAGTATAAACCTGTTTTTTGATGTTGTGGGGACCATTTTTCAGGTCCCCAGAAGGATCTGTGAATGCAATTTAAAAAGTAAAAATGCCAAAAGTTTCATGTTTTCTTTGGTCACTTATGGTGAAGGTCAGGGCTGGGTAGGGGTTAAGGTCGTCATGTTGTGATTAGGGTTTTGCCCATAGAAATGAATGGAGAGTCCCCACAAGGATACCATTACAAACCTGTGTGTATGTATGAATTTGTGTGGATCCAATTCAAATTATGCATAGGTTCCCAAAAAAGGGTTCAGATGGCCTTGCAGTGGAAGATGTAATGGCATACAGTCCCTGCTGTGTGTCACAGACATGGACGGGTCTCTGCGGTTAAGGGTGTTGCGTGTGACTATTCAACAGTCTCCAGTATGTGCTGTGTACCTGTTAGGAGAGCAGGGCCTGGTGGGGCAGATTGCGGCTGTGGGAGCAGCAATGTGACGCTTTAGCAGACAGGCAGTGCATGCCTGCATCCTGCCACATGGGAACGTGCAGGCTGATCTGAGAGTGTGAGACCCGCATGATCTGTGTGGCGTATTGCTGTGCTGAGAATCTGTGGGAAGAGGTCCAAACGAAAAGATCCATGCATTTTTGAAAAATGCTACACTTTTTAGATTTATTATGAATACCGATTGGACATCCAAGCATAGCACTTTTGCACTGTTTTGCACTTTGGCATTACGGCATTTTATTGTCTGAGTACTAGTAATTTGTGCAATGGCAGTAAAGTTAAAGCTAATCTACTAACCACTTTTCTGGTACGGGGTCATAGTGAGCCCATTCCTATGAAGGACAAGGGCTGGGAAGCAGGGGAGACCCCGGATGTCATCCCAGTCAGTCCCAGGGCACACGCACTCACACACACTCACACACTGTGAGAGGGAAATGCGCACGAGACAGGGACAGCCCTGACGGCGTCTCTGCGTGGAGCCTGGGCGGCCATGCGGACAGCGGGGTTACTGCGGAGATGGCATCATGAGGCGATATCAGCGTCAGAGAAAATGAAAACAAGCTGCTATCTGTTTATCCGTTTACTTTTTTGGATGCTGATTTTCCATTTGAAGGAGATGATGTTTATGGCTGTGTTTACAGGCCAGGCACGGCGAGAACATCATGATACATTTTGCGGATGCTTTTTAATGATGGTAAAATCCATCAGCGCGACATGTTTATGTGGTCGCTGTGCCCAGGCCTTGGAGTTACGGCGCTCTAATCACCGCGAGGCCGAGCGTGGGCTGCTGGGATACGCCAAAGGACAACACAACCAGCAGGGGCCTGTTCTTTGTCTGCAGTGGGACCTCGATGTAGCCGTTTGCTAATGAGCCTAATTGAAATCCGCCACGCTGTCCCCGGATGATGGTCACCGGGGCCTAAATGCGATGCGTGCAGCTGCTGCTTCCCTGCCTGCCCCCGTTTCCTGCCGTGCTGCAATCAGTCGCCATCTGGCCCCCTCTGAGCGCCTCTGTGCTCCCTAGGCCATTTTCATCCCCGTCTCCCTTCATTCTGACTGGCTGTGCCCTCCTCGTGTAAATTTCCTGGTCTGCTTCAGGCTGAAGGGGCACTGCACTCACATTAGGGGGAATGGCCACGGTGAGGGCAGGCTGTCTGCCGCGAGGGCGGCCATCCTGATCCGGCGGACCAGGGAATCAGATTTCAGCTTCTGTTAAATACTGCAATCAGCTGAGTAATGAGGAGTAATGATTTTACTCAGATTGCCGGGGCATGACAGGGCTCTCGGAGTGGGGGGCGCTGTGAGGTTCTGGGGAGAGCGTGAGACTCGACACAGGCAAGGCAGGGCAGGGCGGGATGGGGCTGGGGGGGGGTTTGGGCAGAGCAATCTATACCCTTAATCGCTGTTAATTGCTGCTTTTTAACCATTTTCGGATGAGAACATCATTATTAAGAAGCCTGTTAGTAACCTTGTAAATCTGACATGTTTCTTTGTGTGTGACCGTGCATGTGAGGGACAGGCAGTTCTGGAGAGCAGGAAGGTGACAGACGGGCCACCTGACTGACTGACAGGTCACTGGGTGACGGCCAGCTGTGACAGTGGCACAGAGGGTGCAGCCATGTGCCCGAGTTAGAGGCCGTTTGTGTCTCATTAACACCGCAGGCAGACTGCTCTGCCCCCCCCGCACCCCCTCTGGCTGCCACAGCATTTCCTTCTTAAAGTCACAGAGGTTTGTAGCTACGATCACAGCCGGAGTGAAGATGGCATCAGGAGGAGACGGGATGTTTCGTGTGGCTTTTGCTTATATACTGAGCAGGCGCTGGTGGATGCTGACCTAACCCTCCCCACAAGGTTTCTCTCTGCGGCAGGGATGGAGGTGGGGGGTGGGGTGGCAGGGACATTTAATCGTCCCTGTGGAGCCTTGCACATCTTACACTTCGCAGTGCGAGTTCCTGCAGCGTGGGGAGACATTCTTGTTAAGGACGGTAGCTAAGCTGTGAACGTCCTGCCCTTGCCTGCGCTACGGTGTGAAAAGTGCGGCCGAACACGGCCCGCGATGAGCCTCAGAACCGTCCGCCGGGCCCGCAAGCGATGAGCCGTGGAGCATACAGCATGCCACAAACACTGTTCAACCTCGGCCGACTGTGGTGTGTGGCACTGTCACATGGCACAACACCCCCGTCTGGTTCGTCTTAGGCTCTTGTTGCTTCGTGTTCTGTTTTTCCTACCCTTTTTTTCTTCCTCGGGGACACAAAAGAGCCTGCAACTTCCCCGTCTGTAGTGAGTATCCTCCTAAGAATGGGTGTTTAGTCTGCGCCGGCCGGCCATTGAGAAGGTGCAGTTGGCAGCGTGGAGGGGCAGATTAGAGACCTGAGGGAGATGAAAGGCGCTGCTCGAGAGCATCTCTCGCCTCTAATTCACAAAAGCACTCTTGTCACGGCCGTTATTTTTTGCAGCATCCGGCTCCTCGTGACACAAAGGGCTGAAATTGCAGGTTTCTTCTGTCATCTGCCTGAGCGGAGCTGAGCGGCAGTGTGTTTGTACGCCCTGGCCCTTTAAGAGTCTGCCCTGTCTGTTCGGGATGGTCATAAATAACGCTCTGTGTTACGCTTCTTATTTGGCCATCATGCGCATTGCCCTGCTTGGGCATGTAGTCCCCACCATCTCGCTGAGAGCGGAGTGCCCCTGAAGCACCGCACAAACGCGGTCAGGTCTCCCTGCTTATCTCCTTTTATCATCTGACAGCAAAGGCTTCAAAGTAAGAGCAGCTTGCAGGCTGTAATAACAGGGGATGTAATCTCTCGCCGCTGGATCCTGTGTCTTCCGGAGTGTTTATATCCCTCTCCTGTGTTTTTTTTTTTTTAGAAACACTTAAATTATATTTCTGGGCTTGTCACGTGCTCGCGTCATTTCCTCTTGGGAAATTAACATGGTGAGATGTGTGTGATGGCATAGCCCCCGGCACCCTGTTTGTGGGGTGTTTCATTACGCGGCGGCCATCAAGGACAGATGGCTAAACTTTACATCTCACTTGGATATTAAACAGCTGGAGGTCCACTTCTACATGAAAGGTGATCAGCCTTTAGGTTAGTATGTATCCCTAAACGCTGAAATAAGCCTCAGCTATGCTTGAGGACAAAACCAAGAGTTAAGCTGCTAGATATCTTGTTTCATCACCTGTTTGTACTTGTAGGATACGTATTGGACAATATGAAGCCGTGCGGGGGTTCAGCAGGTGGCACCGCCCCTAAAGAATTCAATCCCCCAATCAGCTGGCATTCTGTGTGGCCACGCCTGTCTCCAGGTGCTTTCAGCTTACAGTCACCACACCTGCAGTCAGTCTAACCAACTGCTTGAGATTGCTCTGATTAGTGCTTCCTGCTTCCTCTTACTGTTTGAATCCCTCACCCTGGATCTCTTCTGTCCTTGAAAATCTTCTTTATGATTTTCTCTTTTTCCAACCTTCGTTTAGTGTCATGCTTCTTATTTGTTAATCACCTGATCTGGTGTAGTTTAGTACCCCGACCTGTTTTTGTTTAGTACCATTATCCTGTTGGATTATGCCTCATTGTCCACTGCCTCAGACCTGTTCTTGTTTATTGCCATAATTCATTCCTAGTTTAGCGCCCCAGCCCCCTCCTTGTTTATTACCCCAGGCCCCCTCCTTGTTTATTACCCCAGGCCCCCTCCTTGTTTATCACTCCAGGCCCCTCCTTGTTTATTATCCCAGGCCCCCTCATTGTTTATTACTCCAGGCCCCTCCTTCTTTATTACCCCAGGCCCCCTCCTTGTTTATCACTCCAGGCCCCTCCTTGTTTATT
>JAODLC010000001.1:36642019-36655998 GCA_026781145.1 Hippopotamyrus pictus
TTTTTATTTACTAGTTCAAAAATCATGTTAGTTCTGTCTTGTTGTGTTGACTGCTGTAATTGTATTCATAAAACAAACAAAAAAATAAAGATAAAGAAATGTTTAATTTGAAGTTTTTCAATGTCCCGTTACTGACTGCCGTCCTGTCTGAGGTCATTCCCTGTCAGTGTCCCATTACTGACTGCCGTCCTGTCTGAGGTCATTCCCTGTCAGTGTCCCGTTACTGACTGCCGTCCTGTCTGAGGTCATTCCCTGTCTGTGTCCCGTTACTGACTGCTGTCCAGTCTGAGGTTATTCCCTGTCAGTGTCCCGTTACTGACTGTCATCCTGTCTGAGGTCATTCCCTGTCAGTGTCCCGTTACTGACTGCCATCCTGTCTGAGGTCATTCCCTGTCAGTGTCCCGTTACTGACTGCTGTCCAATCTGAGGTTATTCCCTGTCATTGTCCCATTACTGACTGCCAACCTGTCTGAGGTTATTCCCTGTCTGTGTCCCGTTACTGACTTGCATCCTGTTTAAGCTCTCTTGGTTTTATTCTCTTTTCATTATTTAAGAGCTGAAATGACGCTGAGAGTTTCCACAGTGTTTTCAGATGGAGTTAATCAAGATAAGCATATTCTAAAAAAATCAATGCGGAAGAGATGGTCTACAAATCTTCAGTTGGTTTTCTTCATTTTTTTTTTTAAATAGGAAGACTTATAATTGATAGATATTTTACACCCTCTGGAGACCCCTGCGGCCATGTCTAATTTCCAGCTGCTGGAAGACGAGAAGAACATTGAATGCAGATCTTTTTGGCATCGCTTTCCTCTGTGGGCTTTCAATGATGTTTGTGTTCAGGAGCCTTCTCATCATGCATTGCAGTGTGAGTTTATCAGATTAGAATCTCAGGGATTTATAAATACCACTTGGTCATCAAGGAGCTGTAGCTGCTCCTAGGTTCAGTGATACCTTGTTAAGATATTTTTTCCTCATGTGTAATGGAAAAACACTGGAATCCAAGATGGTAATTATGGCTAATTTGCTGCTTTGACGTTGTGTAATTGTGTAGGAAATAGACCTGGCTAATAGGTTACAGGTTCAGGTCCCGTAAGGGAAAACTGCTCTTGTGCGCTCAGTGTGATTTTCTTAAACAAACAGGGCTTTATGCATGAGATGGAAACGATAATAAATAGCTACAAGAATAGCTTTTCCATCTGGTGAAAAATGGCCGATTATTTAGCCTCTGAATAGCTAATCCAGGGATGTATGCGTATGTGTGCGGACCTGACGTGACCGGATGGGGATGGGGAGATCCTGACAGTGTGTAATTAAGGTGCCGGCCTCAGAGTGTGCATCGCCAAATCCAATAAAAACATCTTGGTTGAAAAAGAATGTCATAGTTTAGCGGGGAGCAGGAATCACGCAACTATGAAGGCTGAGCAGTAAATTACGGTTTTTTTTTGGGGGGGGGGGTGAGGAAGATAGGTTCACTCACAGCAGGTTGGTTCTGCTTCACCCTGTTAGATACCAGCCAACGTTCTTCATGTTAAGTGTTGCCTGTACCTAGACAATCACTAGCTGAATGGGTACCGCAAGTCGGCGTCTCTCCTGATTGTTAAAAGACAGCTTGCTGTTTGTCTGGATGACAGACGTAGTGCAGCGATGCATACCACCACAGATCCTGAGCTTCCCCCTATAACATGTGATCAACGGCAGTAGTACTTTGTTTTACAAGGGCAGGACACTGGAGCATGACTTTGGGTTGTCAGTAGTCGTGGCTATCCTCTATCTTTTCAATAGACAGAGTGAAAAATGGATTTTTAAGCTAAAGCTTTCAAGCCAAAATGGTGTCTAGTTGCCTGTAAGAGAATATGCCTATATTCTGTGTTTAATTCCAAGCACATTTACTGGGTTGTATTATGGTGGTTTAAATGTGTTTTTCCCACATTGTTCAGACCTGTGTGTAGACTTGGGTAGTTCAGTTCATTGATTCCTGATGAACATGACTAGCCTGAAGATGAAAGGCATTATGGATCCAGCAGGAATGAGGAGCATTATGCAGCAGAGATGGCTTTTCGTGAGTGAAGCTGCTGCCCCTCTGAGACCCACTGGCTGTGCTCCCATCACCACGGATGATGGTGTAATGCAGCGAAAATGCATGATGCGTGTGAGACCCCCTTTGATCTGGGTGACTGTAAATGGCTTTTCAAAAGGTTTTCTGGGGCCCGGGGTCACCATACTGGCTCAGGAGAGATGCACGACGAGACATGCATGGGGGATCATCTGGCATGTCCATCTGGAGGGCAGCTCCAGACGGACTGGGGGCGGGGGGAGGGGGGCAGAGGCATGCTTTCTGATTGGGTATACTTGAAAGCCTCCTACATCAATGTAGGCGTCCGTCAATTGCTGAGGTTCTGATGAGGTTCTGATGAGGTTCTGATGAGGTTCTGAGTGTCTGAAGCAATCTGGATGTCAGAGCAGCCCAGCCTCTACCATCATCGGTGCTGGCTTTGTCGGTGTGGGTGGAGGGTACAGAACAGGTAGCGTAACAGACCACCAGCCACCAGGCAGCTGAACCTGATGTGCGAGGAGCCTGAAACCTCACCATTCAGGGGACGACACTGTGACCGAGTTTGAGCGTGGAAATGGATCAGCGCCGCGCTGCACATGTTCCAACATCACAGCTGCGCGTGCGGCAAACCCCCGTCGGCAGCTCTTCGAAGCGGCGGGGGAGGCTCGGACCAGAATTCCAGGGCAGATCACGTCTCATGACGGTTCAAAATGAGACACAGCATTTTATTTTGCTATATGGGATGGGTGGCAACTTTTTGCTTGACATATTCCTGCAAACTAGAAGACAGGGAGGGAAACTTGATGTTTAAATAAGTGTCTTAATAAACAAGATGGTCTCTGTTGTATAATTCTGCCCATCTCAGGCTTGTCAAGGCTGTGGCAGCTCTGCTGTATCTATATGACCCGAAGAGGAGTCTGGGCTCAGAACCAGGCCTCAGGGAAACCGTGTGATGTGAGTGTCACCCCGCTGTGACGGGCTCGTCTGGGCTGTCACGTGAGGGGACTAGCAATGTTAAGGCGCCGGCTGACAGGGACACGGCACCTGTGCGGGGTAGCCCTGTCTGCTGGCTGCAGACAGAGGTCGCCGGGGTCCAGCCGCTCAGAAGGTGGGGGGAGTAGCTTGTGGGATGCTGAGATGTCATCCAGCTCTCACTGGGGTATCTGCTGTACCAGCCCTGCTGTTTGTGTGCTTGCCGTTGACCTCGCTGCCTTGACTAGGCACCCAGGACACATAGCGTCCGTCTGATGCTGGCGATCTTTTGGGAAATGGCAGTTAAAATTCTGCCGAATCATAGACGCAGGAAGTTATTATTTTGTCAAGGTTAGGAAATCAAATGGACACGGCGCGAGCTCTCGATGTCGAGCCTGTGGCCACCCGCTTGTTTCCATTCCAAAATTGTTGCTGTTTTGCGAAACTTCCTAAAAATACATCTGTTGTTTGACATTATGAAACAGCTTCTTACGCAGCCAACAGGCAGACTCTGTAATCAGTCACCGACCAGCGCTTTAAATTCAGCTTATTCCTCTAGCAACTGTGAAAACAGGCGAGTGCAGGCGGGCGTAGCCGGCGATTTTGGCACCAAGACGTCCGCAGACAGCACTCATTCTGTGCCGTTTGAGGTTAGAGGAGAATTCAGTGCTTTTCCAAATGCTCCATCATAACAAATGGTGTATATGTCGTCTGTACATATACTCTGAAAAGACCATATGAGGAGGAAGAGGATGGGATGTTTTTTCGGAAATTTCTGTATGGAGTTAAACAGTGTGTCAGTTCACGTGTGACTAATCTGTGCTATCTGTGGCTATTGTATTAAGGTTTCTGTTTGTTAGTTTGTATCACAGGTGTTTCTTATATTAAAGGGACTGGCATTGCCAAAGTTTCTTCTCTGATTGATGCTTGTAATCTGTTCGTTACGGTGTCTGAGCTGTAGGTAACCCATCTTATACTTTTATTTGTGAAACTTCAACATGATTTTTGAAAAACACATCTGTCACCTGTCATGTGATCCTGAATCACTTCCCTTGCGGTTGCCTGAGAGTCACTGAACAATACTGCAGGAAAAAAAGGAAAATCTGTGCTATTCAAGGGATCCCAGAGATCCTTCAGTGAGACATTGTTTATTTTAGCAGCAGCCTAAATGTCTGGGAGATGAAAAGGATTAATGCTTTTATACTCAGCCACTGTTGTCGCCGGTGAAAAGTTGGAGGGAACTTCAGTCATGTGACCTATGGCGCCAGTCAATAAGATACCAGCTAGTTTGGACATCTCTCTCAGCACTGAGGTGCTTGGTGGGTAAACAGAGACTTTAAAACTGTCCCTGGTCAATCAGTTCCTTCAGGTTTACATGAACAAGTATTGTGTTAGACTCAAACACAATCTGTTCCCTGTGAATTAAGTAGGAAATAATTAACAGTTTGATTTTATACCATGCTTAGCATTGTAGCATCTCATCTCATTTCCCCCACAGTTCAGAATCATGTGGTTCAGGGAATTTCTGTCTCTAAGTTGCCCATAGCATGTGATTTTGGGTGTGTGCCCCCCCCATGGCTGGGAGTCAAGTCCAGAACGTCCCCTGCCTTGTGTCTTCTGCTTCCTGAGGCTCCAGGCTGGCCCTAACCCTTAGTTGTAGAAAATGGATAAACATGCCCTTCCAGAGACCAGTGACCCATTCGTGGGGTGTCAGTCTTACTGTGTCCCAGGGCTGTGAGCAGGAGGCTGGATGCAGGCGCCGGCTCCGCCAGACAGGCCAGAAATAGGCCTGGCACGTCCCGGGCAGCGTGGAGACCAGCGAACTCCAGCCCTCAACACAAATAGCAGCATGTCAGTTTTGACGTTCTGGCCGACAGGAAATAAAGTCTCAGTGTTTTCTGGTTGTTTTAAAGATGGAATGTATCGAGCCTGGTGCATTCGGATATCTATGGGGGCATGAATGATCATTTTTCTTCTGTTAGTTCCATTATGTGGTTGTGTTTGTGTGTTTACTTTATTTGCCTAGGGTAAAGGCCACTAAAAATGCAGATTGAATAATTTCCCTGCCGTAAAGTGTGCGATCCCCTTAAAGTGAATTATAATCATTCCAGAGAGAAGCTTCTCGCAATAGAACTGTCAGAATCTGTTAGCCATACTTCAAAGCTCATGTCAGCAAGGACTTTTTACGCAGTAATCAATTTTAAGTCACCAACATTAATTTTTTTCCCTCCTGAACGAATCAATGATTTACTTAGGAAGTGCTTCTCCTGAAGAGGGTGGTAAACCTGTGCAGCTGGAGTACTGAGGAGGAAGACTAAGAAATAGGCCCCAGGAGTGTCCCCTTCGTGTTCCTCTGGGGAGACTTCTGTCTGCCGGCAGGACCCAGAAATACAGTGAGTGGGGGGGCTACTCTCAAACAGCTCTGTTTGGCTCCTCTTCTGTGGGTTTTGCTTCTCAAACCCGCGGCTTTCTGACCCAAGTGAAGCTTATGCACAGTCTAACGTGGGCTATAGCCCAGGGCCCTGACTTGGAGGGAGGCCCAGTTTTTTGTTCCAGCTTGCAATGCTGTGGATGGGGTCCCAACAATGACCCCCACCCCCCTAAATTTGGCCCTGTGTGTGATGTTAACATGCAGGCCTGTCTTTCCTATCCTGCCACCAGCGAGTGCAGATATTCAGCGGGAGGTGACTCTGTGACAGGTGACACTTCAAAGCAGCTTTCACATAGCTGCCTTCATGGAGGACATTTAAAGATCTGACAGGTTTGTTTTGAAATTTGTTTTGGGTGATGGCTTGTGGAATTTAGTTTCCTTTTCTTGTGAGTTGTGTAGTAGCCATGTATGTAGAGTATTCTGTGTGTAGAGTGTATGTGGAGCATGTAGTGTGTCGAGCACATAGACGCTTTCACTCTGGGAGACGGTGCCCAGACCCCACTATAGCGCAGCCCTAGCAGATGGTCCCCGTTTGGTCAGCACCTCGCACCACGGGAGGTGTGTTTGTCGACCACCTGTCATCCCCCTTCCCAGGTCTTGGTTCTGATTGGACTCTTCAGTTCCTTGAGAAGATGAATGGGCCTCCCCTGTGGGCGAGCAGGACTTTTGGGAATTCAGAGGGCTTTTGGCATCCTGCTGTTCTCCTTATGTGACTGATGTGGACTGAACTGTAAACCCACAGGGGGTGTTTCTGGAAAAGGGGAGAAGTTCTCCGTTTGTCAGGTGACCAAACGCCAGCTCTGCTCACCAGATGCACGTTCTCGGGCTCGCTGACAGCCACTGGGGTCAGAACCATTTCCTGAATCCAGGTTCTAATTTGATGACTGGAGATTGATATTAAGCCTCGCCTGGCTGCCGGTTTTAACAATGGTGTTGAGGTGTGGATCGATATCTGGGGAGTAATGAGTTCTGCCCCCCCCTCCAAAGTGAGTGACACTCTTTCTGCAGGAAACACAGCTGCCATTTCTGGTCAGAGCTGATGGGGTAGGTTTTAAAAAGGCCTATTTCATCTTCTTGTTTCCCAAGGTGAAGCAATATCACTGAGGTGTAATTCCTCCATACCAGTTTGGTAAGATGATCAGCCTGTTAATTAACACAGAGTAATTAAACCAAGAATACTATCACAAATACCAGAACTGTTCAGTCATTGGACTGAATTGGGTCAGCTGATGCAAAGCCCCCCCAAGGCGCCTATGTCAGATCAGGAGCTCCCTGGGAGTCGGTGAGGCTGGGAAGGTGGCGCTTGAGAGTACACTGCAGGAGGCGGTTGTTCAGAACTGGCAGAAGGTCCTGGGACCCGCTGGGCAGAGTGGTTCTAACTGGGAAACGGCCCAGCTCAGCGCCCGACACCAGCTCAGAGGTGAGGCTCCAGGACTGGGAATGGTCGGGGCCACCTTCCACTGGCTTGGACTGGGAGTCCAGAGGGGCAGATGGAGTCTGTTGGGCCTTTTTGTGGAATGTGGTCAGAGGTGGGGGTTGGGTGGGCTGGAGGGGAGGGTGACTTCAGGATCCCATCACGTGTGCTAACAAAGCGGGGATCCATCAGGATCTCATCACGTGCTAACAAAGCGGGGATCCATCAGGATCCCATCACATGTGCTAACAAAGCGGGGATCCATTAGGATCCCATCACATGTTCTAACAAAGCGGGGATCCATCAGGATCCAGTCACATGTGCTAACAAATCGGGGATCCATCAGGATCCCGTCACATGTGCTAACAAAGCGGGGATCCATCAGGATCCCGTCACATGTGCTAACAAAGCGGGGATCCATCAGGATCCTGTCACATGTGTTAACAAAGCGGGGATCCATCAGGATCCCGTCACATGTGCTAACAAAGCAGGGATCCATCAGGATCCAGTCACGTGTACAAACAAAGCGGGGATCCATCTGCTTCCCCTCCTCGGTGACGGCCGCTTTGCTCTGGCTCTCCTGGTGTCAGTGAGGCTCTGCAGGCATGTAAATGATTCATTTCAGAGCTCCGCTGATTCATATCCATGGGGTTTCTGGGCCGCCGGCTCCTGCTCGCTCACTGTCACTAATGACGACCCGGAGGTGACTGAGTGACCGTGAGAGGAGATCTCATGCCGACGGTGACTTATGACCATGCAGATGTCCCCCGCTGACCATGGGAAGTGAACGCTTTCCGGTTTGGCAGATGTGGGATTACACCCCTCTGCCTGCTTCCCGGCCTGAGCACGAGCTGAAGATGCCTCTGTTTTTGGGAGTGAAGCGTCACAGTTTATTTGTGGTGCCGACTCTGTTCTGCGAGCCGTCTGATTGGAGCCGCTGTTCCCACGGCTGGCTTTTCTGTAAATGTATTCTGTGTGTTTTAGGTTCATTATAAACAGCCTCACAGCTTGGGCCTGGAAGCGGCATTTCCCTGGCCCAGGACGGCGGGGGGAGGACGCCTAATAAAACATTTATGGGGGATGTATTTCAAAAGCAGCATGGTGGAGGGGGCACGGGGTGTGGTGGGAGCACAGAGTGCACGCCGGGATCTCCCATGGGGTGTCCTGTGTAAGCAGCGCTATTGGGTGGTCAGAGCAAGACCTTCCAGGCTGCGGGCACGAGCTGCTACTGAGGTCCAGGGCGTTTCGCCTCTCCCCCTTCCCCCTTCCCCCTGATGTGAGGTCCTCAGGCATGCTGTATAGAAATTCTGAATCAAATCAGAAACTTTCAATGATGGTCTGGGACCTGAGCTTGTGTAATGGTGAACTCACATGGACCATAGCTGTCTGTGTGCATGTTTTATTTGGAAGGTGTGTCAGTTTTTGTTTGTCCTGAGACACTTTGGTCGATGTTATGGATTGAAAGATACAAAGGGCTCACCTTGACAAGCAAGGAAGGTTCATGCCTTGGTTTTAGAATCCAGATCCATTTGTTGGTTGCTGAAAGGGTATTGATAGATCTTGTTTTTTTGCCTGCTACTGTAATCTGCATTTCTCAACCTCATCCCTTCAAATCCACCTATATAATAGTTTGGACCCCAGGTATTGCTGGGCTACTGATCATGAGAAGCGGCTTTCAGTAAGTTCAGTGTAACACCACGTGCTGCCCAGTCTGCGAAGGTCCCTCTGTCTCTGCCAGCCGGAGGGTTTTGCATCTGTGTTCTGGATGCATTTTTAAAGAAACCCTCTTTTCTTGCTCCAATAATTCCTACAAGAAACCAAACAGTGCCATGATCCTCTGTCTCCAAAGTCTTCACACGCTTAATCATGCGTTTTACTGTGCCATTGTCCTCTTCAGACTTATTTTTGGGGTTGTTAAATACATCTTGGCACTCTAAGATGATTGCTCTACTGTTAGGTCACCACGAACATCACCATCCATCCATCTATCCATCCTTCCATTTTACTTTAATAAGATGAAAAATCTCCTCTTCAGATTAGAACTTTTCCACCTTCGATGTCAATTCATTGGAGAACCAAATCAACTGTAGTATATAGTGCGTTTGTGACTGTCGTGTGTGGTTATGCTTTCTTCCTGTCATTTGTTTGGGGATGCTAGCAAGTGCTCTTACCTCATCAGTAGGTCATCTCAGAGGCCTTCTCTAGCTGGCCCTGTGCAGCTGCCTGCTTGGCTCCTCAGGGAAAGATTCTATATGATTCCATGCTTTTCCCCCCGTTTATGTTGTCGGTTGTTTAGAGGGCCAGCCATCCTGGGGGTAATTAAAACTTATGGACTGGTGAGAGATGCGGAAGCAGCCAGTGTCGGTGTGCGCTTGTGGGGAGGTGACAGTCTGCACCGTGGAAGGAAGCCTGGAAGAGGACCTGAGGCCTGGCCATCATGAAGAAGCCCCTACTGTTGTCTCTGGCTGCTACCATAGTCAGCAGGGGGCTCACACGTGACCAGGGTGTCACTGTCAGCAGAGTCTTGTCACAGTATTCTTGACGCGCGTCACGGGAGAATCTGTCTCTCTGGACAGAGTATAGCATCCATCATTGTACCGTTCCTGTTATAGAATGGTAATCCAGCGTTCCTGATTTCCTGAGATGCGAAGCGTGTCATTCACTTTGTGGGACCTTTCCTCCTCTCTGTTTTTCCTCCCCCTCTCTGAAGCTCCTTGTTTCCGGGAAACCGCGTTCACCGCCGGAATCCCCATGGGCGCGCCGCTATTTTCTCGAACGCCGATGCTATCGTTTTCCCCCCACGCGCAGAACGCTGCCTGCTTATTATCCGCTGTCTCTGTGCGTTTCGTTTCGGCGTGGAGAACGTGTCCCTGATGTGTGGGCGCTGAGTAATTGTTTGACAGAGGTGCAACAGCACAAATTAAGCATGACAATAGAATGGTGGCGCAGCCACACAGGCCATTACCATTTCAAAGTAAACGCGATGCCTCTGAATGCAGGTGTTTGCAGTCTGAAAAAGGAAATTAGCATAAAAAGAGGACAATATGCATTTTGGATGAAAACAATGGAAAAATGTGAGTATCATTGCTCGGGACTATAATGTTCTTGTCCCCCGGGGGAGAGCTAGTGTAGGGAAGTGAATAGTAAAAAAAAATGGATGGGCCTGAAATCGCAGCCGCCCCATGTGACCTCGAGGATCATGTCGGATCCTCGTGTGCTCACGCGTGCGGCGTCGGCTGACTTACAGACACATCTTTACACACGTGGAGAAAATGCACCAACGAGTAACAGTTTAGATGCTGACAGACTCAGATACTCCACGATGTTATGCCTTGATAATAATAGAAGGGTCATTGAGTTACCAGAATGTAACGTGAAGTTCACAGATTTTCCCAGGATTCCCTCTGAGGTTAGAGGTATCAGAAATGCCTGAAACATGAGCTGGGTTGTCCCTTGTGTGTGTAACCTGTCGGGACCAGTGTTAAACGTGTGTTTGGCGATGAAGCGAGTTCTGAGCTCTGATTGTGTTGGAGCAGAGCCGTGGAAGCCACAGAGGAGCTGGGCGTGGGTCTCCACAGGCTGAGTGTGTGCATGTCAGAACAGAGCGGTCACAGTCAAGCAGACTGTGTATGGAGCCAAGGCGTCGCCCCCCCCAGGTGTGGAGGCCCGTCTGCGGTTTGGCAGGTTAGTCATCACCGAGTCCCATTAGGCGGTGATGGCCTCTGTGTGTGGCCCTATTGTCTCACTGCGGACTGCGAGCTCCTGACTCTGCAGTGTGTATATGTTCCTTTTCAGCTGCTAGAGAGGCAAACATATGTTATAAATTACTGTAGTTTACTTGTGTTTTTCTGGTTTATCTAAACAAACAGAGCTGCGTGTTTAGGGTTTATGCTGCATCCGGACATCATCGTACCGCTGTAAATGCAGAACCAACATTGTAACTGACAGCCACCCAAGAGGAGGCTTCCTGTAAATACCACACCTCGGTACGTATTGTCTTTGAGAGAGCAGCCTTTGTTTCACAGCTGAGCTGCCTCTCTCCACGCGATTTGGGATAGAGATTCCAGACCACCCCACACAATTAACCAGCATGGCTTAAAATCTTATAGCCTGAAGTCCTCAGTCCTTCACATATCTGTTTTGTTTATACCATCCAAGAGAGCATCAGGGACTTCAGAGGGCATCTTCAGGTATCGTGGAGCATCAGAGGGCACTGGGGGGGGGGTGGCATCAGAGAACATCATGGGGCATCATAGGGCATTTTGGGGTAGCAGAGGGCAACATGGGGTATCGGGGGGCATCAGAGGACATCGGGGAGGCATCAGAGAGAGCATCATGGGGCATTATGGGGCATCAGGGGGGAATTTGGCGAGGGGGGAGGAGGTTCAGAGGGCCTTATGCATTGTGCATAAGAAATACCCATTCTTTTTCCATTCTGGGGAATTTTACCTTGGTCACCTGACCCAGGTAACAGCATCATTAAATTGATATCTGAATCACTAAGCTGAGTGACCTGGGGCCCTCCATGCCACAGGGGCTCATCACAGGGGCGCAGGGGGTCATGGGCCCCAAGGGCAGAGGTTGAGTGGAGCCCACGTGCAGATGGTGGCATTGTTGCCGAGGCGTAGGGGGCGCTGTTGAAGATCACACCCGAAAGTAGGCCGTGTTTGTGGGTCTGTGTGTGTGCCAGCGACTCCAGGCTGCACATTCGTCTTGTAGACCCAGATCCGGTGACGGTTGGCAGCTCGCATGCCAGGACCTGGCTGAGCTTGGTGACAGTGTTGGGACGCCATTAGCGCGTGTAGCGTAGCACGTATATTTAGGAGGTGATGGATCAGGAACACGGAGGCTGAGCTGTCGTACGATTGTGGGTTTGAGTCCCGCTGGGTCTGGGTCTTACCCACAGCTTGGAAAATTCTAGTTAGGTGAATCTAAATGGGCCTCTGTGTGAGTGTGAAATATAAGAACATCCAGCGTTGCTATGAGACCATAACCAAGGGGCTGCAGATGAAAAGAGAGCAGGTCGGTGGTTGCAAGAGCTAGTCAAAGTAATTCTGGTTGAGAGGGAGTGCTGGCTGAATGTGGGTGGCTAGGGTTCTTCATTGTTAAGGGCGTGAGGACACTTTGAGTGTGCTCCGTAGGGGAAGGGATTAGGATGCCTGTGTAATGTAAAGAAGAACATTCTCTGCTTCCTTTGCTTGAAAGAATTTGGAGGCCCATTACTCTGAAGTCCTGGTATAATCTTGGGCCTCCCCCCAAGTTAGTTGTGGGGGGCACATCAGCTGGGGTGGGACAGGATCTATGATTCCACATCCTCAGTGTCTTAGTATGTCGTGCAGCCCAGTTGAGGACATGATTCTGTGATTCACAGTGAGCATTGTTTAGATTCCCTCAGGGAGGCTGCCGGGGGGTGTCTGTGGAATTTGCCACTTGCCCTTACTACGCCACATTCCTCTGATGCAGCCGGGAGTCCAGAGAGGCCTTTTGGATTGGGCTGTGGAGTAATGCAATGGGACTCAGGAGGACTCAGGCCGGCGTTCACCTCAGATGCGCTCCCAGGCAGCTGGGAGGGAGCAGAAACATCTGCGGGTCCCCGAGGACCGGATTGGGAAACACTCCTTTAATAGGCCTTAGGAGACAGGCTTCTCAAGCACAGCTCACTGCAGATAGCAGAGCGATGTAATCAGGGTGAGGAGTTCAGTGTATGAGGCTGCGGGTACAGCCTTACTGAGCATGTTCACATGTGCTCTGTGCTGCCACTCAACCGTGGGCGAGATTCCTGCTGGGTTGTTGGGTGAGCTGGAGGATATGTCCCCTCTATTGGGAGGGGGGGACTTCCCACTAAAGCCAGCAGTGCTGTTTAATCTACTGTTACTGGACGGGGAGGACAGTGGCGAGGGGCACCGGCATGTGCACAGGTGTGTAAGTGTACGAGCCACGTGTGAATGAGACGTAGCCGCGGGCAGGCCGGGTGCAGCTGGACCCCGCCTTTCCCCGCGAGGGACGCACAGGCAAATATGAACGGGCAGGCGCCCGCGTGCAGTACTGCTGGTGCGTGACTCCCTAGAAGACACCACCCCCCATGATGTTATAAGGCCAGGGGCTGTGACGAGGCCTAGAACAGAGCGACTTATTCCCCCTGCTGGTGGGGGCTGGTACATAGGGGCAGACTTCCCTGTGAAGGTCAGCGTCTACTGGCACAGAGCCTCAACTGTAAATCCAAGAGCCAGACAATTAAATGGGGGAGGAGGGAGGAAGTCAGCCCCCGCATGACTCTCACTGGGTCTGCGAGTCATTGGGAGAGACACAGAGGTCATTGAGAGGAATGTTACATTCACTGAGTCAGCCACATGAAGGCAGGGAATCCATAGATATGGGCAGGACAGCAGCTCCTGCAGACTCTGATGGTCAGACACCGGCTCACTGCCTTTACAGGGGACTTGAAGGAGTACACTTTCCCGGTGTAAATGCTGCATGTATTTATTATTAGCTACAGATATAAAACTTTATGCATGCAAATGTTAAATCATATTTAACTACACTTTGATGCTGTCTCTGACTTCTCTCGGACCCGAGTACTCTGCCATCCGTTTGCGCCGTTCCAGCAGCATTCAGTGAGTTAAATCAGGTAACTGCTGGTGAAAAGGATCTCTAAGGTTTAACAACCCCATTGTCGGGGTACCTTCTAACAAACTCCTACCAAACTTTTTATCAGAAAGTAATGAAATGTTTAATCAGTGCAGTTCAGGGCTAAATAACCAGCAGCTGGCTTCTGAACTCCTAGAAGTGCTTACAGCACATCACTGATCCTTTACACCTTGCTGAGCTGTTTGCGTGTTCATATCTATATTTTCACGTCCATTGATGAGCCCCTGACGTGATGTTCCCAGGCTGGTTCCTGGCACGAGTTCCATGTTTCGACCTTTCAGACGGACGTGGGACGAGGCGTGTCCGCAGCTGATTGGGTTATGTCACCATAGACTAAGGCTGCACGATATTGGGAAAAAATTACATTGCGATATATTTTTTCCCTGCGATGTGTACAAATTTATTTATGTTCATCAGGTGTTTTGAACTGCTTAAAAATCAAATAATAATTCAAGAATAAT
>JAODLC010000001.1:36656919-36668683 GCA_026781145.1 Hippopotamyrus pictus
GTGACTGCCGCGATGTGACTACCGCGCATGCGTACATCGCGATGACGATGCTGAAACGATGTATCGTGCAGCCCTACCATAGACCGTGTTTTCCAGGGCTGCGACTCTGCCCGGGTGTAGAGCTGGCCAGGAGCTGGTGTATTCTCCGCAGGATTCCGCCGGCTACGGCAAGCCCCTGACATAGACTTTCTGCCGTCAGATGCCGTTGGGCGTTCTGGAGATCCAAGTGATGAATTTATGTTTGGGACGCCCTCCCCACCGCATCAGGGCAGTCATCATGGTTTCATGGTAACAGCTCAGGGAGGATGAGTTTCACTTTTCCATGCAGACTGAGATTTTAAAGCTCTGAGTGACGGCCTGGACACACAGTAAGCATCATCTGCTAATCGGAAGGTTGATGTTGGTAACATGTTTGTAGCAGCGCATTAATTGTTTTGTTGACTAATTGTTGCTTTGCTTCTTTTTCTTGAATTGCATCCATTCTCAGACTGCACATATCGCTAATGTGCACACACACACACACACACACACACACACACACACATTTCTATCTAAATGGGGACCGTCCATTCATTTCTATGGGAAAAACCCTAATCCCAACCCTTAACCCCTACCCGTCCCTAACCGTAACCATAAGTAACCAACCCAAATACAAGACTTTTGGCTTTTTTACTTTTTTGATTGCATTCGCAGACATTTATAAAACTGAGGTTATCCAAATGGGGACCTCAAAAGGTGTTCCCAAAAGTAGGGAAATTTCAGGTTTTACTGCACTTTGGGGACAATTTGGTCCTCAAATGTGATCTATGCAAACACACACACACACACACACATCCTTATTCGCTCTCTCGCTCTCTTTTTTTCTCTCTCTCTTCTGCGGGTCTAAGTGTGGATTGGGGGGGTGCAACCCAGCACAGGCCATAGGCTCTCTGACCCCGCTCACTCTGCTGACATCTTTAACGCCCCCCCCCCCCAGTCTCATAGCCTTCATTATCCCTCCGTCCTCTTTACTCTGCAGTACCTTCGGGGGCACGCTTGCGTGTCACCTGCCTGTAACCCCGCAGTGCCTCAGGTGACTTGCTCTTGGTGGCAGAGCCCAGACTCTCTCTGTGCCCTGAGAAGTGATGGTCAGCTGACCTACTGCCGGGGGCTCGGTCCGTGTCAACTAATGGCTCTGGAATGTGCATTTAATTAAGAGCAGCTCCCCCAGCTGCTGAGGGAAGTTGGGTGCAGCCCAGCTGGCCTAAATCGCATCCTGGTGTTTAATCTTAAGCTGATAAACTCAGTGGTGCGTGTCTCACACGCTATTTAACGGTGCTGTTTGTAATACAAGTGCCTGTGCTTCATTCATACTTAAAGAGACTCACTGATGCTCTGGATCCCGGCAGTGTGGCTCTGGATCCCGGCAGAGTGGCTCTGGATCCCGGCAGTGTGGCTCTGGATCCCGGCAGAGTGGCTCTGGATCCCGGCAGAGTGGCTCTGGATCCCGGCAGTGTGGCTCTGGATCCCGGCAGTGTGGCTCTGGTCCCGAGTGAGCAGAGTGAGCGTGAGTGAGCAGTAATGAAGATTTTGGCGAGCGCCCCCTACAGGTTGTGTGCCCCCCAGTAGCAGCAGCCTAGTCTCCACCTCTTACCCATCCTCTGTGGTTTCTGCCTTAGCTTGTGAGGGAGGGAGCCCCCCCAGATCACAGACTGAGTTTAATTAGCCGTTTACGATGTGAGCTGACCCCCCCCCCTGCTGGGGGGAGATGCTGACAGCGAGGCGTTTCGGAGGAAATTAATGGGGCGTCGAGCACTGCTGCTGCACCGGGGGGGGGGCAGAGGTGCACCGGGACCCCGGGGCCCGGCTTAGCGCTGATCCGCCCCGAACTCTCCATACTCAGACCGGGCCTCCCATTAATCTTCCCAGTGAGGCTCAGACAGGTGCATCACACCCCTGCCTCACACCTCCGGCCCGGGGGGGTTTAGATCCAGCTTGCATCTGTGTAATTCGCACCTCCTCATCTCGCAGTCCAACGCCAGGCACTTCACTGCTAATGTGGCTTCTCTGAAATGTCCTGCAGCAGAAGCAATTCTAGGGTCTGAGCCTGATGGGGGCTTAGTTGATCCTCCCCCCCCCCGCGTAAAATTTTTTAAGCTGGGGGTGGGTAGGTGGTAAGAAGTGTAAACGAAGATACAAGACAATAATATTTTTAAGGGGCTGTGACAAAAGATAAGGGGTGAAGCCCCCATAAATGGGGCCTATATCTGCTTGTGGCCCGCAGCTTGACTGACTCCCTGTCCTGGGTGTCTTCTGGGGGGTGAATGGATGGGGCAGAGGGGCTTTGACCGGATCGGAACGGCCGTGAGATTGCCTGTGTACTCCACACGTGTCGGTCCCTCCACAGGCCTTCAGCCTGGTGCAGGAGCCAAAACCTGGGGCCAGGAAACCCGCAATCTTTCATCAGCGCCCCCCACTGGCTGCTTGGAGGCCCCGCAGATGATGCTGTAGCTTCACCACTGCTGTTCCCTACGCGGGGTATTAATATATTTCTCGATTCACTGCCTTATGCTCAGTTTTGCTGCGGCCCTGATTTATCTGTGTGTGGGGGGGGATTGAGGAGGAGTCCCACAGATGTTATTGTGAAGAGCTGTCACTATCCTTACGCCCCTTCACACCTGCTCCCTTCCCCTCCTGTGTATCGTGTCTTTGATCCCAGCATCAAGCGTAAGGTGTTCACTAATCAATGCCCCCCCCCTTAGTAAATTGGGATGCAAATAGGACCACTGAATATTTATAAGCACATGCTGCATCGTCTTGTTTCTGTGTTTGTCGTAATAAGTCATGTAAAACATGCACTTTTTCTTGGTTAGACAGGAAATATAAGTAATGTAATGGAAGTAGCCCACTGAGATTTCCATTCAGATTCCTGCCTGATCTATTACTGCTGTTTAAATGGAGCTTCAGGGTATTTCAAATTATGGGACGCAAGTGTGTGTTTACTGTGTGCCAGGGTGGGATGGTGTGTTTACAGAGCAGTGTTACTTAATTGATTCCACAGTTCCGGGCTCCAGTTCTTGAGGGAGATTTTATTCTTGGTGCTTTTAAGTAATGACTTGCTTGCCTTAATCACTGTTCCTGGTGATCCAGGTGCCAGTCTATCCACCAGTACCGGACACTGCTCCCCCAGGCCGCGGGCCACCCATGAGAGCAGGAACCCAATGACATCAGCCTGAGAGACGGGGCCCAGGACAGACACTTTTGTGTAGGGGTCAGGTGGGTGGGTCTGACCTTTGACCTGACCTTTTACCCTGTCCATTGAAGTGTCCTGGGGCCTTTTTCAGTGCTTTATGAAAGCTCAGTGGACCAAGCATCCTTGAGTCAGAGACTCGCATTCCTGGGTAGTGGCCTTAACACCTCTCCTGTCCTGCAGCGGCGCTAGGGACTCTGGGGGTGACAACTTTGGAGGCCGAGCAGAGTGAGCAGCCTGCAGGACTGTGGCCATTGTGACACCGTGAGCTGTTCTTAGACTCCAGAGTAAAACAGTCTACAGGGGGATATCCCAGACCTGTGGAAATCCACTGACCTCCATAAATATATATGAAATAGATGGTGAAGTGGGAATAACAGCTTCCTTGGACTTTAGTGAATTATTGCAGTCTTGAGATGAGCTGGGAATTGTTCACCTTCTTAATTTGCCATATCGATTTTGTTCCTCTCTGGAATCTTCTGTTTGACCTGCACTGCTGGACATGCCTCCCAGATCAACGGAGCATTAATAGAAGTTGCCCTGGAAAGTCAGTCTGTCCGGGCTAGCTGGGTCACTCAATTATGCCTGGGGCCTGGGTAGTGGCTCACTCTGATGAAGCAGTCTCTCTCTCTCTCTCTCTCTCTCTCTCTCTCTCTATCTGTACCTTGAGATGCACCGAGCCCTGTTTGAGATTGTCGTCACTATAATCTCTCAGGCTAATTTGTGACTGCATGGACTGACTCTCCCCATTTATGGGGCGGGCCGGAGCAGATTTCAGCTAGGTCACCATCAGGAGACGGCAACATATTCTGGTACAGTGGCCCACCGCAATGACCCAGTAGATTAGCCTGAAAACCAGCAGGAGAGCAAAGCTTCATTTCCCACCTTACAGCTCAGCATCATGCATGGAGACTAACCATCCTGGAGCGGCTGTGTGACTCTGTGGGATGGGGACTCCCAGTGGCTGCATGTACCCAGGAACAGCTGTGTGACACTGTGGATCGAGATGCCCGGCTGCTGCACGTATCCAGGAGTAGCTCTGTGACTCTCTAGGATGGGGATGCCCAGTGGCTGAGCGTATCCAGGAGCGGCTGTGTGACACTGTGCATGGGGACTCCTAGTGGCTGCTTGTATCCAGGAGCGGCTGTGTGACACTGTGCATGGGGATTCCTAGTGGCTGCTTGTATCCAGGAGCGGCTGTGTGACACTGTGCATGGGGACCCCCAGCGGCTGAGCGTATCCAGGAGCGGCTGTGTGACACTGTGCATGGGGACCCCCAGCGGCTGCTTGTATGCAGGAGCGGCTGTGTGACACTGTGGGACAGTCACACTGGACTGCCCATAAGGAATAGGGTACTTTGCCCTCTAGGGGGTGCCACCTTTCATGGGGGCCATGCGTTCACACAGCCAGAAGCCTGCTTGGGCCATGAGAGTGGGGGTAAAATGCTGAAGTAACTGCTGGTCAGCTACTAGTCCTGGCTGACCCTCTAAGTTATCCCCCAAAAGTCCTGCGCCTGCTCGCCTGTATGAATTATTCAGGGTGGCGGATCGATGGAGTGGGGAATCGATGGCGGCTGCTGTGACCCACCCGGCGGAGGGTGTCTGGGATGGTGCCTTGCACCCATCTGCAGTTTAAGCAAGTCCTTTCCTTCCCTTTCCTTTCCTTCCCTTCCCTTTCCCTTTCCCTTCCTTTCCTTTCCTTCCCTTCACTTCACTTCCCTTCACTTTCCTTTCCCTTCCCTTCCCTTCCCTTCCCTTCCCTTCCCTTTCCCTTCCCTTCCCTTTCTTTTCCTTTCCTTTCCTTTCCTTTCCTTTCCTTTCCTTCCCTTCACTTCCCTTCAGTTTCCTTTCCCTTCCCTTTCCTTTCCTTTCCTTTCCTTTCCTTTCCTTTCCTTCCCTTCCCTTCCCTTCCGTTTCCTTTCCCTCCCTTCCCTTTCCTTTCCTTTCCTTTCCTTTCCTTTCCTTTCCTTTCCTTTCCTTTCCTTTCCTTTCCTTCACTTCCCTTTCCTTTCCTTTCCTTTCCTTTCCTTTCCTTTCCTTTCCTTTCCTTTCTTTACTCTCCTTTCCTTTCCCATATGTCTCCTACCCTTTAGGGCATTTACTCTGTCATATTCATAAGCATGTGCCTAAATAGCATTGCCAGACACACCACCTCCAGCTAACCCAAAAATAATCCGCCTCCCTCTCCAGGCCCCCTGCCCTGCTCTCTGTGCTGCCTGGGACAGGCTCCAGGTGCTCCACTACTCTGGACTGGTTAAGTGCATCTGGATGATGGATGGCTGGGTGGCTAATATACCACCCATACACAGTCCTGGTGTGATTGGCACCCGGCCCAGGTTGCCGGATGCCCTGGGTATGTCAGATTACAGGCCAGCTTCTGCTTTTGGGGCAGAGGTGCGTGCCGGGAGTTTGACAGAATCCTCCATAGAGGGTTTTATGAGTTCCCCATGACTTGGTTACCCTCCACACTCAATCTCATTCGCGGGTCTCGGCAGCGGGGTCTGGGGCCACGGCTGTTTTGACCACAACATCACGAACCCTGAATGTGTGAGATCTGACATTTCAAACAGGGCTGACCAGGAGCAGAGTGGCTACTTGTCCCGTCCTATGAGCCTGTGAAGTGCGTTTTCCTGTTAGTGCCGCTGCACTCCCAAGGGTCACTACGCTTCTGTGTGTGTGTGTGTGTGTGTGTGTGTGTGTGTGTGTGTGTGTGTGTGTGTGAGGGAGAGAGAGAGAGAGGGAGAGAGAGAGAGAGAGAGAGAGAGAGACCAAATGTCCCCATATTTTGATTTTTTTGACCTTGTGAGAATATTTTTCCTGTTCCCACAAGAAAGACAAGTTTGTATTTTGGCTAGTGACATAGGACTGGCTAGGGGCTAAGGTTGTCATTGTTGGGATGAAGGTTATGCCCAACTAAATGAACTGACTGTCTCCACAAAGATATGAATGTACAAACGTGTGTGTGTGTGTGTGTGTGTGTGTGTGTGAAAGAGAGAGAAGGGGGGCTCCCGGGGGCCTCTAACCATGGTAATGTCCCTCTGGCGCCCCCTAACAGCTGTACCCTGAAACATTCTTTGGGACACTTTCCTGGCCTCCTCACACAGAACTTGAGCTCGCTGCTCTCTCTCACTCTTGGTGGGGGTGGAGATGGGATGGCCGGTGATGCTGTCTGTGGACGGATGTCTTACTGCTGCTCTGCCGAGTAGGAGGGAATGAATTCATGTGCTCAGGGGTGTGTACAGGGGCAGACAACTGGAAGGTGATTGGCCCCCCAGTCCTGTTATTCACCGAAATAGAGCGTATCATTGACTTTTGATAAATCCCTATATGAATTTTGGCTCCTTTTTTACCCCCCCCCACCTTCAAAATCCTCAAATTGCCTCTAAAAGTGCTCCTGAGCCACTGCTGCTGCTCCTTTCAAACGCAGACAGACTCATCTAGCCCTGTGCCCTGTACCCTGTGCCCTGTACCCTGTACCCTGTACCCTGTGCCCTGTGCCCTGTACCCTGTACCCTATACCCTGTACCCTGTACCCTGTGCCCTGTGTCCACACCAGACTGCAGATGACTGGGGGACATGCAGAAGCAGTTTTAGGTGAAACACCATCCCGCATGTTTTGCCTGGCAGGGATTCATACCACCTCACTGTTTTTTCCCTCGTAATTCATTAGGGATTGTTTGTTGTTGTTTCGGCTCGGGAAGTCAGTTCATTTCACACAGTTTCCGGTGAGCACTAAAGAATTATGGGAAAGCTGGGCACTGGAGCTGAGAAAAAGGTAAGGGAGTCCTGGGCTTCTTTTTTGACAGAAGACTCTTAGGCAGATATGAAGGTCCCGTGGAGAGGTGTGATGCATCAGCCCCAAACAAATGGGCCTGGTACCTTGAATCCATTCCGAGTGTCTCGATCTGCCTTGTGACTCTAAGGCATGACTGGACCGCTTCCACGTGTCTGTGTTCCTGAATCGTGGTGACTGTGCCTGGCTTCATGAAAATAGACAGCTTTGTTTTCTTATTATTTCTTTTTGCTAAGGTATTTGAGACTTTTTGCTTTTTAGCTAGTTGCCTGCTAACCTCTGCTTTGAAACTGGAAACTAACCCTGTGCAAGGGTGACTTGCTGTAAGAAATCTCTCCTTAATATTGTTTCAAAGACAACAAAACAGCCCATTTGTCTTGAGTTTGTTGTGATTTTCCAGAACCGTGTGACTCTGTGGGATGGGGATGCATTGCCATAAGTCTTGGGCTTGTTCCAGTGCGCCCAGGGTGTAATCCAAGGATGGGCTGCCAGTCCAGCACTGGGCACACACTTAGGGCAGCTACAGAGATGGCACTCCACATAAGCACATGTTTTTGGACAGAACTTACTGGTGGAGGGGATTCAAACCCATGGGGATTCGAACAGCATGGTTGTGTTGCTCCTCACCAACAGATGTGCTCTTGTACAAGCTAAAAAAAGCCAGCAGCTGGATTCAGAAAACCAGTAAAAACTAATCAAATTTTCAACACTGTGTTTGACATGTTAGGTCAGTTTGTGATCCATGTTTCACTAGAAAGCACGGCTTTGAGAATTTACTCACGTAAAGTCAGAGAAAAAGTCATTAAGTGAAATGAACGGTTAACTGGTAGTTATGTAGAATATGGATTCTGGCGCATATCTGCTTGTGCTGGTAATATCAGAGAAGCTGAACAGTGAGGACCTTGTAGTGTGATACCTGTTTGTGTGTGTGTGTGTGTCTGCGTGTGTGTGTGTATGTGTGTGTGTGTGTGTGTGTGAGAGAGAGAGAGAGAGTGAGAGAGAGAGAGACTGAATGCCTCTGAGATTTATGGCCAGATGGCAGGCTGTTGAGCAGAACTTGCTCTCTGTTGACATTCCAGCTGTGTGTGGGGGGTTAGGGTGACGTTCTCACTGAAATGCACGTGTTCTGCATTTGTTGGGCCCTGGAATGTGGTTTACACAGACACCCGAAAGATGAGTGTCTTCAGAGATGGTAGTGAGTGAGGGAGGTAGGGTCAAAGGGCGAAGGTCAGAGCACAGCTTCAGCTTGTACCACGCTCAATGAACCGTGGCCTGGCCAGTGCACCTATGGTTTGATCATTCTGAGACATTTTCTCTAACGATTCAGCCCCTCTCTCGTTACCTAGATAAACTAGGCTTGTAAATGTGACTCAGCAGGTTAGCCAACTGTGTTCATAATCAGAGGGTTGGTAGATCAAATCTCAGGGTCAGCAACATGACAGTTAGGCCCTTAACTACCTAAAGCTCCAGGGCCTGGCTTTCTCAAAAACTATATGTTGCTTTGGATGAAAGCGCCTGCTAAATATCTAAACTCTAATGTGATGTTTATGCCTCTGGCCTCTCAGTCCCTATGCAGTCCCCTTCGGCCTTTTTGGGAGTGAGAACCCTGGTTTCTTATGCCTTCAGCCCTCCCTCGCCCTGTCACTCTCAGATGGGTCATTGTGGGTCTTTTCTCCTCAGTACGATGACAGATATCCTGTGGGGAGCGGGAATAAAGCTGACTGTCGCCCTGCGGCGTGGGTACGAGGAGACGTCTGCCCGGCTGGCGTGCCTGACCGCAGCAGGGTGCGTTGGCATCATGCCACTGCAGGATTGATGTTACCTTTTAATACCAAGCGTATGGTATTGGAGGCGGGCAGGCAGTGTGGGGATCCGGTGCGATTTCAGGCACTGATGGACAGCGAGACCCATGGCAGCTGAGTGTTGAATGCTTTTTAGCGCTGCTGCTCTAGGTGGCGCCGTGTGGATGGGTGAGTCAGAGCCCAGCGGCGCGGGGGCCCCAGTTAGACCCCTCGTTAAGGGCCCGGCTGCCGCACGATGTCGGCCAGGCCGACTGGCCTATTTGTCTCCCTGCTCATGTAACATGACGGTAACTTTGGGTAATAATGCATCAGCGGTTTTAACACTGGAAAGATGTGAGAATCTCATAATTACTGGGAAAGGCCATCACAGAAAGAGGCTTTGCAGGTAGCATCTCTGTTTAATATCAGAATACGGCTTCCTGCCCAGTGTGTCTCCAGGCTAATTGTGACCATGGATGCATGGTTGGAAGGATGGTTGGAAGGAAGGATTACAGGCACTAGAAAAAGTGTGTTTGTCTGGAGGTTGAGGCTCCTGTGTTGTTTTTCTGGTAAGTAGGGAGGATTTACCAAGGCACCAGAGCCCTAGAACCCCCCCCCCCCATCTTTATATTCACCTTATATTCTAGAACCTTCTCCCTCATTTTTTAAGGCTCTCAGAACCAGCCTCCCCCCCCCCCCACATGGCATTAACCGGGCATCCCTCCAGAGACAGGGTGGGCAGGGCCGGATCACGTGTCCAGACACCCCCCACTAGCCTTACTGGGTTCTAGGGGCATTTTCCTGGCCAGAGCGTGGGGGTGCTGCTGAGCCTCACTGCAGTGATTAAGCTCAAGCACACAGGATGCGGCTTAGGTTCCTCATGTGAGCAACACAGAAGCCATGAAGCTACAAAGAAAAGAGTACAGGCAGGAATGAGTACCCCACAGGCAGGAATGAGTACCCCACAGGCAGGAATGAGTACCTCACAGGCAGGGATGAGTCCCCCACAGACAGGAATGAGTACCATTCAGAGGCAGCAATGAGTACCCGACAGGCAGGAATGAGTACCACTCAGAGGCAGCAATGAATACCTCTCACAGGCAGGAATGAATACCTTTCACAGGCAGGAATGAATACCTCTCACAGGCAGGAATGAGTACCTCTCACTCACTAAGGGAGGGCATTCTGTCAAATGGCTACATCTGGCTGTTTTAAATAATAATAAATAAAAATAATAATTGCCGTCTGGTTAATTGTCTTGTAGAGGGACCTCAGTGCCGAGTTCCTGTTAACCAGTTCTGGTTGAAATACACTTAATTCTCTGGCTAAATGTCCCTTCATTTGCCGTGGTTACCTACTCTGTATGTGATCACTGGGGGACGTAAGGGATGGAAGCTCTAGGTACCCCCTGCATAGGTTCCGTTACAAGGTGACCCTTAATTTGCCGTGATGGGCAACACCCCCTGGTTACAGATATCCTGAGATGTGATATTAGCAGAGTCTGTTATGTGCCCCCTTCCTCTAATCCCAAGCAGTAACAGTTACATCAAGCATCTTGTGTGAAAGCTTCTCTTCCAGGGACCAATGCCCTGTGGTGGGCTGGCATCGTGCCTAAGGTGTCTCCTACCTGGTGCCCTGTGATGGACTAGAATCCCATCCAGGGTGTCCTCTACCTGGTACCCTGTGCTTCTTTTGGTGGCCTGTTGGCTTTCTGGGATTGTCCTGAAGATGAATGGTGGATGAGTATGTCCTAAAAGGGAGTTTGTGACAGCCCAGGCTACCCCCACCCCACCCCCGAGGTCGTGTGAAACCCAAGCTGATGCTGCAGATGTTTCAGGGGGAAGCAGTGAAGAAAGAGCTTCGTGTAAGCAATTAGCAGTTAAGTCATGGTCGATGGAGGCCTGTGATTGGTTAGTTAGCTAACCTCTGCCGGTGGCCAGCCTGCTGCCTGACACGCCCCACGCCTTGTCATCACCACGTCTGCTTTGCTCGTCATCACACTCTCATTTACACTTTTGGGAGGGACGCCATCTTTCCTGGAAGCTCACCCCCTGCTGCTGTTTAATGCTCTGCCCTGTGCCCCCATGAATGATCCCGTTCAGCTTTACCGTGAGAGCATGAGAATAGCATCTCCCTGTATGAAATACGCTCGCAGGTAGAGGGATCCAATGGGAGTCTGGCTGGCGGTCAGATCCTAGCCAAGTGCGAGATGTAAACGGTTTATGGAGTCATGTGGCGTTTCAATTTCCCCTAGCCAGGGGTGTATCCAGGGGCGGGGCCACGGAGCGCTGGCCCCAGCTGAAAGCTGATTGGCCCCCAGGGAGTCCCCTCCCCTGACACCTCAAATCATATCCTTGGCTAATGATGAGGTTGGCCCCTCTGTGTAAATTATGGCCCCTCTTATACCCCCCACCTTAAAAAATCCTAGAACTACCCCTGCTGAGTAACGCTTTAACTACCTCATGGTGCCAGCAGGGGACGCCTCCCCCACCACCATCTCAAAGCACTCTCTGCCTCGTGTGAGTGTGTGTAAATGAGTGTGTCATTGTGTGTGTTCCACTGTGTGTGTCGGTGAGTGTGTCTGTGCGTGTGCATGTCTGATTTTGTATGGTAGTGTGGTTGTCTGTGTGAGTGAGCTGTCCGCATCTGTGTGTGTGTGTGTGAGTGAGTGTATCCGTGTGTGTCTGTCTGTCTGTGTGAGTAAGCGTGTGTGTCTGTGTATAAGTGAGGGTATCCGTGAATGTGTCCATGTGTGTGTATGTGTGACTGAATGTTTCCAGGTGTGTGTGTGTGTGTGTGTGACTGAATGTGTCCGTGTGTGTGTGTATGCGTGTGTGTGTGTGTGTGACTGAATGTGTCCGTGTGTGTGTGTATGCGTGTGTGTGTGTGTGTGTGTGTGTGTGTGACTGAGTGTGTCCGTGCGTGTGTGTGTGTGTGTCTGTATGTGTCCGTGTGTGTGTGT
>JAODLC010000001.1:36673196-36683875 GCA_026781145.1 Hippopotamyrus pictus
CCGATCGTCCGCTCCTTCCGTGTGCCACGCCCCCTCGTTAACCTCGTGTGGAATCCCCGTGTGATCAGCTGTTTCTGCTTGTTTTCATTAGTCCTATGTATTTAGTCCGCGTTTCAGTTTGTTTCCCCAGTCCGGTCATTGTATTGTCCATCTGCATTTTGCCTGCCTTACCAGTAATTAAACCCCATATTCCCCGATACCCTGACGTCCACCACCTTTCACTACCGACCCTGCCCCCCATCACAATTTTTACCATGAATTTACTTACCAAGGTAATGTGGGTTCAGTTGAGGACCTCTGGTTTGGGCCCTTTGTCATCCAATATAGCAAACAGCCTCAGTCATGTTCCTGTCGGAATTTACACTGATGTTTCGTCATTGTAATGGTCTTCAAAATAATAACTTGAGGTTTATTTTTTGCGCTATAACTAATTAAAACTTTTACAGAGTATAAAGAAAAGTCATGAATATAATTCCATTTAAAAAGTGTTATTAAGTTAGTTTTGTTAATCGATTTCCTACTTATCCAGTGGAAAAATAAATTACAGTACGCACTAAGAACAAAGAATTGGCTGTTTTCCCTATAGGCAGTGGGGGAGATGCTGGCTTATAACCACATTAAACTGCCAGCTACCAGCTGAGTGCTGCACACCAGGAAACCAAACATGAAAATTCACACTTTTATATAAATACACAATAACTGCTCTGTGGTTTGCTGTAGGGTAAAACCTTACCAGCTGAAATGGATAATGCCACTTTCCTGTGGGGCTTGCCTTGAATTGAGAGACCCTTCCTTTGCCAGTCTTCATAAAACTGTGTCATTTGTTGCAATGATTACATTTTAAATGGTGCAATAAACAAACAAAAAAGCCCCCATAAAATCTCAGTAGCACAGTGTACATAATACATGAGTGAAATTTCATAGCCATCTGGAAGTTTCTGACCACGTGGGATTGCTGTCATGTGACTGACGATGGGGGGGGGTCGGTGTGTTTTATGTGACTGCTGACAACACTGAGGTGTAATGGGCAGAGCACAGCCCTGTGGGGAGGGTCCTGTTTTAGGACACATCCTGAGGTGACGGGGTCTCCTCTTGGTGCCAATTAAACCCCATCTGGCCCTGAGGCTGATGGGTAATGGTATGTCCACCTCGCCCATCGGCGATGGACCTTTTGTCTTCTAAATCCTCTTGATCTTCCAAAGCCACTGGTGCTCTGACCGGGATCCCTCAATCGCCCAAATGAGCCTGTGCTCCTAGCGGGATCCTTCAATCGCCGAAATGAGCCTGTGCTCCTAGCGGGATCCCTCAATCGCCCAAATGAGCCTGTGCTCCTAGCGGGATCCCTCAATCGCCCAAATGTGCCTGTGCTCTGAGCGGGATCCCTCAATCGCCCAAATGTGCCTGTGCTCTGAGCGGGATTCCTCGATCGCCTAAATGTGCCTGTGCTCTGAGTGGGATTCCTTGATCGACCAAATTTGCCTGTGTTCCAAGCAGAATTTTAGTGACTTCTGAAACATGCCCGTGCTCCCTCCCTCCGATCATACCAAATAGTGCCTGAGCACCGAGCGGAATTCCTCTGTCTGCCTAAAAGTGCCCGTGCTCCGAGTAGGATTCTTCAATTGCCCAAAAGCTCCTGTGCTCCAAGCGGAATTCCCCAGTGCGGGCATCAGCCATTGGCTGGCGTGTTTGGCAGGAGATGTCTTTCCAAAGAGCAGAAACAGCATCTTGAACTTTTGACCATACTCTCAAGTCCTGGGGCAGAGATGCATGCCTGGTTCGGTCTGTGATCTGCAGCATCTGAGGACTGGGGGTGTGCAGGAGTACTCCGGCATGTGGCTGAGACCCCATCGAGTTCTCATTCAGACGGAGCCTGGCCAGCGGTACTCCTCCATGTCAGCCCCATCCGAATGGGAGCCCCATGGGGGGATAGTTATCTTCCCATCTACTGGCTGCGGAATTAGTGAAGCTGAAGGAATGAGTGGGGAGTGGGGGGAGGGGCTGCGGCTGATGGGCCCCTGCCAGGCCTCCTGACTGCCTGATGAATTGCCTGAGGAAGGCCAGTCCTCTGCCTGCCATTAATTCATGCCTGAGGAAAGGTGACCGAGTCCGGCACTCGAGCCCATTCCCAAAATCCTGGCGTCATTAGCAGTGGCCTTGCTCTGCCTGTGGGGGGAGCTCCGGGGCAAGTTTCCCCTGGCTACACAATCCAAGACTTGCTCCGTCCCTGATGGACCAGTAACCCAGGAATCAACCACCCAGCATAGCAATGTGGCAGAAAGCCTAAGCAATTAATTAAGCTAGTTAATTAAGTCCAGAAATTAAGAACACTTTCCCACTCACCTGGTGATGGGAGCAGGTGGCTCCCTGTACTTTGAGGCTGCATGCTTTTCCTACCCCTTAATGGTCACTGCCCAAGGGTTCGAGTGATGATGCCACTGTCGATCACCTGCTGTTGCCTCTTTGATGATATTAAAACATTGTACCGAGTCTGGCTTAGCGACCTGAATGATTATATATTTATTTTTGTAATAAAATAAACATTCAGCAGTCTAGAGCTGGAAAAAACATGCTTTAGCCATATAAAAAATCAGCCTGCTGCACCAGCCTGGTGCCCTTTAACGGACCGGTATCCCATCCAGGGTATCCCCTGCCTTCCATCCTGTGCTACTCGGGATAAGCTCCACCCCCTGTAACCCTGACCTGGGTATCTGCTTAAAGGATGGATGCATCATTGTGCTGTATCACACAATAACAGGAGCTCAGCACTTCTCTTCGAAAATGTGATTAAGGTGTCATTTGCACACTTGTATGATGTATTCATCTGTATTTGACAGATGACACTGTGAACCTCGATGTGTTTTGTCGCCGTTTTGTGCTGGCCAATGAAACGGTCTTCAAACGGTCCGGTCATGTGACAGATGTCAACCCCCCGCCCTCCACCCAGCTGCTCTTCGAAATTATAAGTCCTGATGCTGATGTTTCCTTGACCTAGATGATGTGTTTCTTTGTGATGGTTCATCCATGTTCCCCCCGATTCTCATTTTATGTATTTACCCCTGTTAATAACAAAGATTTAAAGTTACTCTTGACCCTCAAGCTCACTCTCATCTCTGGGTGATTTGGACCCGCAGGATGAAATCCTGACTGTGATCCGAAGAGTGGACGACAACTGGGCCGAGGGAATGCTGGGAGATAAGATTGGGATTTTCCCCATCCTGTATGTGGAGGTGAGTTTCAGCCCCGCCCTCATGTAGCATGTTCCTACGGGACGCCATCACGGTGGCCTTGTGGCTGTTCCCATGAGTCTGTTCATCTTGGCTTATTGAGTCTGTTGAGTGTGAAGCACAGAGGAAATGATGTCGTAAATCAGAAGTGCGGAGGCCTAGCATGCGCTGAGCTGCACTGAAGGTCACTGCTCATCTGAATCACATAAACCCGTGGGGGGAGAGTAGCCGTAGCTGAGGCCTCCTAGAGGCGGGCATTGGTGTTGGGTAATGGGGAGGAACGGGCTGTGTGAGGCCAGGTGTGTCCGCCTCTGCAGATGAGTCCTTTGTTGGAGGAGAAACGACGTGCAGCACTCAGTTGTGCAGCTGCTGAAGGATACTTAGAGGGTGATGGGCCCGTGGACACTGGTTACCTGGTACCTCTGAGTCCCGCCTGACCCCCACAGTGACACGTGGGATTAACTGGCTAAACGCCTGAGGTACGTTTCTGAATTTCACAGTCCAGGAAGCGAGTTCAGTAGCTTGTGTCTCATTAGCTGGGCTGTCCGGCCTGCCTGCAGGGTGTTTGTCACAGCTGGGAAGGTGGCAGCCGTTTCTGAGAGCTGTCTGTAACGGATGAAAATGGCTACACGTGACGTGCTATTAAACGCATGTTAAAATGAGCTGAGGGGATTTAACTGCCGCCCCCACCCCTCTGTGCCCTTCCCAGCAGGTCCCGCCTCAGTGTGTCCGGTTTCTCCAAGTGCAGAAGGGGCTCCCACACCAGTGCAGCATCAATAATTAAGGCTCCGTTATTAATCCCGTATTCCGCACCCGGTGTCTCCAGGCCGCTTCTTTGGAGTCCCAGTCAATCAGACAGTCCACATTTATAGCAGGGAGGGACTGGGAGGGAGCAAAAACGTGGACCTTCTGGAGGTCCCCGAGGACCGGGTTGAAAAACACTGGTATAATGTATGACTCCCTGGGGAGGGTGTAATGGAAGGGGCGTGGCCTGACGCCGAGGCGGGTGAGGACTGAACAGGCCCTCCTCCGCTGGACGGGGGCAGGTGCTGCATTTGGAGCTCTGCTTTCATAACCGTAACTTAATTAGGGGGCTCCGTTTCTCTGCCTTAACCTTTTTAGGGTGGGTAATGGTTTTTGCGGGGCGTAAAAGGTGCGTTAATGGCAGCTGGGGGGTGCTTTCGGGCTCTGAGCATAGGGCTGGGGTGCTGCATTTAGACTTTGTGCAGCTTTATATTTACTATAATTATGTTAGATTTAATCAGGTATTTATATTTTACTTCATTCATTTAGCATTAGGATAATCACACCCCACACAGGGTGACCCTACAGCATGTCGTATGACACCAGAGATGTGCTGCCAGCTCCTCCTGAGCCTGTAGTAGATAAATGGATAGATGGATGGATGGATGCCAATGCAGCACAGATTACTGTATGAAGAAATAGTTATAAGTATATTTCCATTTTGTTGTTTTGTAAGTACGCGCAAAAACACATTCTGTCATTTTAATGTCATTTAAGAGGTCAGTAATGAGCAAGAGCCCTGAGAGGGTGAGGCTATCTTGGCAGGGAGTAGCTGTCCTTTGTGAGACGCTATACGGTTGGCAGGAGGCCACGCCCACCAGCAGATTGCGGTACTCTGACCTTTGACCCAGATCGCGTGGCTCTAGGTCCCACGGTATAGCAGGCTAGACATTGAAATGGATGTTTTATCTTTCCATAACATCTAAGATTAAATAGGAAGTGGCTACAATTTCACATTCTTCCTCTTTTTTAATCCACTCCTGTTACCCCTGTGTACAGCTTGTGTGAGGTACAGTCCTCTGCAAAAGTCTTAGGCAGTCAAAGAAAATGTCTCAAGCTGCTTATTTAAAAATAGAGAATAAATTAACAATAACAATAAAAAATAACAAGAATTAACAAGAATTTCTTCTGTTCTCCAAAAAGTTACTGATATCTAGTTGGATGGCTAGATGAAGACCGCTTCAGTTCCCAAACCTCTCCTCAGGGGCACCTCAGCCATTCCATGTAATTCTTTCATCATCAGCTCAATCAATCAATCAATTTATTAATTAGTTAGTTAAATTTCTCGATGAGGTATTGATTATCCAAACAAGTTAGGGTTGTGGTGCATTGCATGTCCATTGGTGTATTGGATGCTGCAAATACTGGAGTGATTGTATGAGAGGTTTTGTTTTGAAATGGTTAAGCTGACACACTTAAACATAGTACAGTGCGTAGTTTTACACCTATGTAAAGATCATTGAAACTTCACTTTCTTTGACTTTTGCTCAGTTTTGCAGCCAGCACCACTTTATAGCGTAATAACACCAAGCAGCTTTCTTTCTGAGCGGGACCGGGAGGTGGACCATCTCGACTGGTGACAGATTCCCGTACCACTCACCGTCGCCCTTGTTGCAGCCGATGGCCCGCTTTCGGCTTGGCCCGTGGCCAGCGGGCACATCTGAGGGTTCCTCTGGAGGTTTCCAGCCATGGGATTTGGAACAAATCAGTTTGTTTGTGGCCAGAACCGTTTCCACTGCACCAGGTACCTTACTTTCGGTGCTTTCCCTTTTCCATTCCAATCGAGTCCCAGTACCAAAAGTTCCAATACCTAAAGTACCAAACCAGCTGGGGTACTTATTTAGTACTTCGTTACTTTGGGGTGGGACACTTTTTTTGTTGATTGGTTATGCAAATAGCTTGCAGCTGGAACACAATACAAACACCTCCTTAAAAACAGTTACGAACTCAGAGAACAACTATAAACAAAGTAAAAATTGCTATCTGGTCAGAAGAACAGATACAAGAAAAGGATCTGGATGGCAGGAAAATAAATTTTAAAGGTATTTTGTTTAATATACTAGGACAGCATATATACAGTGTGCTGTCTTAGCGATGTCATTATGTTATAATAAATATAGGGATATTTATGAAACAAAAAAGGAGTTCATAAATTTCTCACACACCCATCTTGCAGTGATTTAAACAGCAAGGATGAAAATTATTATGATTGTCTAGGAGAACGCATTGAGCGCTCATGCAAAAGCATTGGAGGTAAACTTTAAACAGATTTTTAAACATATATTACATACTCTATAAAAGGAATAATAATTGGAATTGCAAAGCTAGCTAAAGCTTTTTTCTGACAGGATAAAAATGTTTCAGCAAAACTTTAACCCTCTGCGCTATAATGTCCTTTTAAAATTGAATGTAAGAAAAAGCCTGATCCTTAGTCTAGCTGACTAGCAATAAGAACTGCATGTGCATAACACACAATCTTGGTATAAATACCGCACATCGTCCAGCATAATATACTACAGCCATTTTTCGAATTCAGTACAAAATACCCAAATATCCCGCTTCGAATTCATTCGCCATCAGTAGCAGTTTGTACGCCAGTAGACAACCAGCACCTTGAAGTACCATACTTTTGGTACTTTCTTGCAGTACCCGAAATATGGTACCTGGCACAGTGGAAAAACACCCTGGGAGTGAGAGACAGGAAAGTCTCCCCTGGGCACACAGCCACAGGAGCAGGAACACTGAATATCCAGGTGAAGTCGACTGCGTGTTGCCCCGGCTAAGGAATGCGTGCAGTGTGGTTTTTACAGGTTTACTGTTTTGGAGTTGGACTCATTTTCTGTGCATTTTTATGCATAAATAAAAGAGTCTTTACTGACGAGACATATTCTTAGGACATGGAAGGACACAGACCAAATTAGGTGCTTTGGGAGTGGGAGTCTATATATATCAGATCAGAACATGCAGCCTTTCTTTGTAAAGGACTTTGCCTTTTTGTATATTTTTATTATTCATTTCTGATGATCATTTAAAATGTGTTTTTTGTATGGGAGTGTATATGATTATATACCAGTGAATATAAAATGATATACTGCCTCAACTCCCAAGCTGTAGGCCCACGATTAATATGGCTGTAAATCATCCTAATTACTGTAACTACAAAATGATTACAACATGTAGTTAGTATTTTAATAACCAATGGTTAATAAATATGAATGTGCCCGTAGCTCTGTGATAAAGTTTGCCTATGAATGTATTTACTGTACACTGTATGGCTTTTCTGTGGCTGTCTGCCTGAGCAGAGGATAGCCACTTCCTGTTTGCTGTGAATGGTAGCCATATCCTTAATGTAAATATGCTAATTCTGACCTTCAGAGGAGCCCTCTACACGCTCCCTTGGGAGGGGCACTGCTATCTGTAGGGGTTAATCAATCACCTCTGATTTGCATATGATTTGAATTGTATCAAATACTAATTAATATGTAAATTTGCCATCACGGTAATCCTTTCATTGCACCAGGGGTCCGGCCATCTTTTTAATTCTCTATCCAAACAGTCTGTTTACAATTCCCCTGGGTGCCATCCATAAAGAAAAAAGATCTAATGAGAGAATTCCACTTCTTTGAATATTGCGACTGACTTTTCTGGAAGAGAGGCACGGATTCAATGAGAGGGAAAGTGTGTTATGGCACCTGCCGCGGCCGAGTGGATGGAAAAGGCCCTTGGATTGACTTTGACTCAGAGACGGAGATGTGGGAGGGGGGGCTGTGTAGACCCTGAGACGGGTGTTATCACCGAGGATGTTAGCAGTGATGGATCTCTGCCTATCCCAGGGCCCGTTCTCTGCCGGATTGGCTGTCAGTATTTCTCGCCTAGTCAGGGGGGCCGGGGGGGGGGGGGAGATTTCTTCAAAGGCGTTTTGGTGCCAACCCGTCAGCACGGAACGAGCCCTGAGCTGGCTCTTTTCGGAGGAAATTCTTAACTTTCATGTCTGTGACTGAAAGCAACCATTTGCAATTAGTGAGCAGCTACTTTGATATGTGGAGAGCAGAGGGAGGGATGGTCTGAGCGTAAGTCTGTGAATGGAGAGGGTCTTTCTGGGCGGCGCGTGATTTAAGGCGCTATGATTTACACGACAATCTGGTCGCCTTGGTAACACCCCCCCCGCACCAGGTGCCCTTTAACACCTGCCAGTTTCACTCATGTATGATTCCTAGTGTCTGCGGGGGGTGTGCATTGTGTTTTTAATGAGCCCCCCCCCTTCTGTCACTGTCTCTGTGAGACTGGGTCAGGTGCCGACACAGTGTCACTTAACCATCCTACTAGTGACGAGTGCTGTCATCCATTCCATTTTGACATGTAGAGGGGGTATCATTTCTGCCCCATTCTGCAATAACTGTGCTTGGAGCTAATTTAGGGGGGTAGGGGCCCCTGGGCTAAAGTTATTAGCGGGGCCCTACTTACAACAACTTGGGGCACTGGGCTACAGCAAGAGAAACATTAACATGATCACAGGCCCCTGGGCTAATTGACTTGTTGGGAGGGGGTTCTTGACAATAAGATTTAAAAATTAGTTAGGTACGGGTGGCAACTCTACATTTAAAATGTTATTAAACAACGTTTGTTTAGGCTTCTTTTCAGCGGAGGCCCCTGGTCTTCAGCCTGGGTAAACCTGTGCATAAATCCAACCTTGGTCCCACCAGACCCACAGTGTGGTGTCTCTCTGCCTGTGTGCCTGCTGTTCTATTGATGCTAGCAGCTGAGGTGAAGTGGCCATGTGCTGCTTTGCTTTTAATAGTCCAGTCGCTCCTGTAGTCAGAGTGGGAGGGTGATTCCCAATTAACAAAACCTGTCAAGGGTCTCCTGTGCCGTAATTTATCTGGACTACGGCTGCTGGATTCATAGTCTTTCCCCGAGGTGCTTTTGTTGGATGATGATGTGCGGTTGCAGAGTGAGATCTGCAAGGGGCACTTGTTAACTAACTCCCTGGAACGGCACTGAAAGCCGCAGCGCTAACAGATTAATGACCCCTCCCAGGGAGAGTTCACCTCGCGCTTTTTAAAGCACTGTTATTTATCACTATGCCAATTACACTAATAAGGCTTTGATTGTGAGATGCGTTTCCCTGGCGTCTCCCCTGATCGTCAGCCATGCCTCACCTCCCCCCCGCCCCCACAGCCAGGCGCCTGCTGCACCCCTGCACCCAGTCAAAGGCTAATAATTACAAGCAAGAACACTCAAGACATCGGTGTCGTTCTGTGTTACTCTTGGCTGATATTGCTGACCAATATTTAAACTTTATCAATGTTCAAGCAACATCAGAGCTAAAGACATAGATACTAAAATAACAGAGATGACTGCACTGGACGATCAGCCATAGTGAGATGAGGGATTTTGTTGGCTCATTCACCACTTACAAGAGGTCTCTTGGTACCGATATGTTTATAATTCATTATTAAATCTGGCCCGCATATCGATCTTTCGTTTACCTCTGAAAATACAAAACGACGTAACAGCATTCCGCTATATAACCTCCTGGTTTCAGCACCAGCTCATGTGGCTCAGGGTTAACTGCTGTTTAAAGCAAGTGCCTTAAAGTTACATAAAGAAACACTGAGTAAACTGCATGCATGGTGAGACTCCAGCACCCAAGATGCATGAATGTTAAAACACGATGATGAATGTTTAAAAAAAAAAAAAAAAAAAAAAACACAGCCGCGATTTATGTGTGAAATTTTCATGTAATGTTTGAAATTTGCTTTCAGAAAAGATTCCATTTCCAAAGTTTCCACATCAGCTCACCACTGCTATCTTCTGCGCCCCCAGCTCAACGAGACAGCCAAGCAGCTGATAGAGATGGACAAGCCGAACGGAGTCTCCGGGTTCGGCGCCGATCCCGGCCTGACGGCGGGTCTGAGTCCGGGGCTCAGCTCCACACCGAATGGCGGCGGGCTGGCCAGTGCCATCAACCGCCGCATCGACGGCAAGAAGAACGCCAAGAAGAGACACTCATTCACGGCGCTGAGCATCACGCAGCGCACTGCACAGGCCCTCTGCAGCCGGCACTCCATGGAGATCAGCGCGCCCGTGCTTATCAGTGCGTCGGACCCCCGCGCCGCCGCCCGCATCGCCGACTGCCCCCACCTGTCCTCCAGCGCCCCCTCACAGGTAGGCACTCTCTCACCGAAGTGGCCGGCCTCTGGTCCCTTATGCACACGTGATGGGCCCCCCCCCCGTGAGCGATTCAGCCCAGCGTGATGAATGTACTGCCACGGTCCCAGAGGGACGGCTTTAATCGGATTCTCCTTGTCGCCACGTTCTCCCATATACGAGCGTACATTTATTTTGTTTTGTCTCAGAGAAAACAAAATGAAGAGGCCATAATGACGTGGATTTGTTTGTATGTAGCTGCCAGGACCTGTGAGAGCTGTGCGCACATGCGTACACACACACACACACGCACACACACGCACGCACACACAGGCACGCACACGCACGCACGCACACACACACGCACGCACACACATGCACACACGCACGCACACACGCACACGCACGCACACACACACGCACACGCACGCACACACGTGCACACACGCACACACACGCACGCACGCACACGCACGCACACACGCACACACACACACGCAC
>JAODLC010000001.1:36685476-36700832 GCA_026781145.1 Hippopotamyrus pictus
GCCCCCCCCACACCTCTGGGCCGGCCTCTGCCCCCCCCAACACCCCTGGGCCATCCTCTGCCCCCCCCTCCACACCTCTGGGGCGTCCTCGCAGTGTAACCAGACACACCACCACCTGCCTACACTGCCGTTGCCTTGGCCTCGGACTGTTCCTTTGTTTCATCAGAAGCGCGGCAGTTCCGGCTGTGTTACATGACGTCTCTGCTGAGGGAGGAGCCTGCATCCCTAACATAAACCCCGGCAGTGAGCGTCTTTACCCAGGGAGGGGGCTCCCCTCTTGGGCCCCTAGGCTGTCAAGTGGAGCTGCTGTATGCTTTGCCTTTGATTGCAGTGTGTGTTCTTCCTGGTCCCTCCTCAGCTGGCAAAACAAGACCCTGTGTGATGTGCCATAACCTACCCATCCCCATCCCCCCGCCCCCCCCGTAGGCCCGTCTGCTGATGTCCCCCCTCTGCCCGCAGATACCTGGCCATGTACGCCTACAGGCCCCAGAAGGCCGACGAGCTGGAGCTGCGCAAGGGCGAGATGTACCGCGTCACCGAGAAGTGTCAGGACGGATGGTTCAAGGGCACATCGCTGCGCAGCGGCGCCTCCGGAGTCTTCCCGGGGAACTACGTCACCCCCGTGTCCAGGTATGCTGCTAGGAGGGACGCGGGGATCTGGGGGTCCGACACCTTCATGACGGCGTCCGAGATGCTCAAATCGTATCGTCGCATGATGACGAGAATGCATGTCGTGGCAGTAAGAGTCTCGCTCCTGGGAATTAGCAAAATGCCAACACAGGGGTCTGAGCGGGGAGGGGGAAGTCAGACACAACATGGCCAGTAGTGGAGGAATGAAAGACAGGGTGACATTTTGGAGATAGGTGATAAAAAATGATGGTGTGGTGTTGGCTGTAGTTTTCCACCAGGGTGGGGTGTGACAGCGGTTTGCTACGTCGACACGTTCTCAGAAGGTGCTCCCCCTGGCAGCTGCCCCTTGCCAGGGTCTGGGGGTCTTCCTGGGGACGTGAGAGATGCCATTAATGCGTCACTAATGTTGAGAAACGCTCGTGGAGATTCCGTGCTTTATTCACCGCAGTACGACTGCCCAGACCTCCGCTGTGTGGCCCTTATTAATCCGGCCCCTGCCCCCCCCCCCACAGGGCCTCGTTCGCGGTGGGCCAGCCCCGCACCTGCCTTTCCGGCTCCCCGGGGCCCTCGTCACGCTCCTTGCCCTCCTCCTCTTGCCCTCCCTCTGCCGCATCCTCTCCACAGCTGCCCCCTGCCGCCGTTCACCTGAAGAACTGCCTGCGTGGGGTGGGGGGCGGCCAGTCGGGCAACGGACAGACGCGGCCGGGCCTGCAGCTGGGTGAGTGACCCGGAGCCCATGTAGAGACGGCCGAAGGCGGCATCTCCTCACCTGGTATAAACCACAACGCTATAGACCACTATACTGTAATATCTTCATTATTTTTTTAAACCATGCTAAAATAACTTTACTGTGCCTGCGGTCAGGTGCCTTAATCTTTTTTTTTTTTTAACATTCATCATCGTGTTTTAACATTCATGCATCTTGGGTGCTGGAGTCTCACCATGCATGCAGTTTACTCAGTGTTTCTTTATGTAACTTTAAGGCACTTGCTTTAAACAGCAGTTAACCCTGAGCCACATGGTTATATGTTATATAGCTCAGAAGCAGGAGCCTTTTCCCCTTGTGGGTTTCTGTTTGAATCCCTTTAGAAAGAACCCTGCCGTATTTTTGCTGTGTTCATTCTCCTACCATGCCCTAACATTCACTTCAGTAATCGGTTCCTCTTGTTCTTTAATAATGAGCTGATTATTATGCCCAGGATTTCTTACTAAGGGTGCCTACACGCTGGGTTAGTGCACCCAGATAGTATTAAAATAAGGGGGGTAATTGCCGACTGCCGTAGAAACATAAGGAGCAAGGCTCTCTCTATGGATGGATTTCCTCTTTGGCTCGTGGCCGCGTCTTCAGGACAGTGGTCGTGTTTCGGGAGCTGACCCTGGATTGACCTCAGCCCGCCGCGTCGTGTTCCAACCAAACATTAATTTCTTAATGAAGGAGCTGCTTGTCCGCTGCTGGCAGGGTCCCCCTGGATTTCCTGGCTGGCAGGCGGTTGGCCCAGATGGGCCCGCTGCTGTCCGGCCCAGTGAATCGGGTGCAGTGTTGCGAGCCCAGCAGGATGGGGGCCTCCCCCCCTACCCTGGCCCTCTGCCAGCGCTACCTTCAAGCGCGCCATTTGGAGGCGAGCCAGGGCGCTCGCTGGCCTTCTTCAGACGCTATAAAGCGGTACCTCCCCACCCTTGTCTGTCTGGCCCTCTTTGCGATCTCTGCCAGACCGTCTGCCCGTTGCGCTGCGCCCTCTGCTGGACACCTGAGGCAGGTCCTGGCTTAGAGCAGGCGTGGGTAGGGGAAAGGTAGACAGGCAAGTTTAGTGTTCAAAGAGGAATTTCTCAACCGGCCCATCTACAGAACAGCAGATAGCTCAGATAAAAATATAAAATAATACAGACACTTCTTACGAAAGGCTCTCCAGCCAGTCAGTGTCATACGCCGTACGAGAACTTTGGCCATGGAAACAGCAGCGTGGCATCTCAGCATCAAGAAATTATGCAAATTAAAACAAAGTTATCAAGTTGGGGTATCTTTTAGACCTTTACTTTATTCAGAATAAATATTAGACGACGACGGGAATTTACTCTATACAAATCTAAGTAACATATATGAGAGCTGATTTCCTCTATTCTGTTTATTACAGTATACTACTGTATAAATGTTTATAAATATACTAAAAATGTTATAAATGCTTGAAATATCGCTAAGGCGCAGCTCCTCACTTATCGACCAATCCGCTTAACGACCTAGTCCTGGGAACTCCTCATTAAGGGAGGAGTGTCTGTAATTATCCTGTCATTACAAATTCTAATGCTGCTGTCAGAAATATTAATTCGGAGCATATTTTAAATCTCATCTTAAAATGAGTAAGTGATTTGTTTATGTCATCCTTTATGAATATATTTAGTTAGTTCAGCCACATTAATACTGTAACATAGCCAGGACAATGTCTGTATCCTTCCTCAGAGGTGCTATGATCAGGTCCAGGAAATAACACCACCTCACTGTGCGTGATAAACGCAGTTTGTGCCTGTGGCTCCCAGCTCGATGCCCACAGTTCGAAAGGTTAATGTGGAGTCATGTGTTAACAGCAGGTGGTCTGCGGAGTCTTGTTAAAACGTTTTACAGCCCAGATAAGTAGCCCTGGAGTAATGAAAGGTCTGTCGGGGTAGGGGGCAGTAATTACAGCCGGCGTCCTTCTGGGTACCAGGTTGTGCTGGACCCCAGCGGCTGAATTCAAATTCATATAACTTTATTTGTCCCCGAGGGGCAATTAAAGGCACACAGGACAGTTAAAGAAGGACAGGACACAACGACATAAAGTGCAACAGTATTTGAAAGATGCTGTGTCAATCAGATAGATAAGAACTGATAAATATGTAAAGGGAGGGATTGTTAGTGGGCCTGGGGGGGCTCAAGTGCAGAATGACTGACGGGTTCCAGGGAGGCGGGGGGGAAGAGAAGTCTGAGAATTAAGGAGTTGAACGACCCTGGGAACAAAGGTCCCCTCCTCTGTGTCCTGCAGCCGGGACAGCGGAGCCGTCGTCCTGAGGGGAGACCCCGGACGGCGCGCGGAACCCCCTGGGGGGTACAGGTTGAGAGGACAGATTAGCTGGTTGGAAGCTGGTTGAATCACCTAATTAAATCACAGAAAAAAGAGAGTCTGCCTGTTCATTGGGGGGGGGCATGCTGTCAGGGGGCTTCGATATTCAGTCGGCACGTTCCAGATTTGGAGAAAGGAAAGGACAAGGTGCGGTGTACAGAGTCAGTAAGAGAACCAGAGACTGCCTGTGTCTAAGCAGGGGTGATAGCGGCTGTTATTCCAGCTTGGCCACGCCCCCTCTGTGCACCTCCCTGTCAATCACACAGCGATGGCCCTCAGCCCTTGGGCCAGCTTGCACACTCAGTTCTGATTGCCCCTGGCATGCAGCTACTCTGCGCTCTGGATTACATTCGCTGTAAACTTGTGTTTTTCAGTCGGCTGGTAACTCGGCATCGCGCCACGGTCTTTAAAGGTCTCTTAAAGGTGAAGTCACGGCCCTGTCTGCCCGCAGAGCTCTCAGGTTGCCATGGGCGCCCACGCCCTGCTCATCTTGCCACCAAACAGGACTCCTTTTGATGTGTCTAAAAAGCCGGCGAGCACACCCCCTCCCCGTCCTGACATCTGTCTCTTTTTCTGTCTACCCCCTCTGTAGTACGCAGTCCCCCAGCAGGCAGCCCAGAGCGCCCCCTAGTGGCCGTGCCCCCACTGCGAGTGCAGGGCTCCCCCTCTCGCTCCCCAGGCCCATCGCCCCGCCCTCTTTCCATGCTGTCCCCCACTGCTCGCCCTGCCATCCCGCTAACCTCCGCCGCGGCCGCCATCACGCCGCCCAATGTCAGCGCCGCCCAGCTCGGTGTGAACGGCACGGCTGGCCCCCTACAGCCCCCCTCCCCCGCTCACTCCCAGGGTGCCGTGGCCAACACGCCCAAGCTCGAGGAGAAGAAGGCCGAGAAGGTGAGTCCGCCCCAGAGTCCTGCCCTCCTCCTGTGCAGTGTCCTACCCATCCTCTGCCCCCCCATGTCTTTCCTGCCCTGTCTTGTGGCTCTTTTCCACTTTTTCTTTTCCAGTTATCCAGAACTTTCCAACCTCCTACTTAAAAAATTACTATACAACAGCTTAGCGGAATGGATTTGTATTGAAAATCTACACAGGCTAGCATTTGATGCTAACATTCTACAGTGGTTCTCACAGATGTGCTATAAAATTAGGGCACTGGCACTCAGTAAATGTCATGATGTCACTGTGTGAACAGTAAATAAGCGTCTCTTTGGGTTTACATCACTGACGCTCTCCAAACCTGGCAACGCCTTTACCGAGCCGACCCTTCCGCAGTGGAAAACCACAGTGAGCTGCAACTAGTCTCTCTTCATTATACGGCGCCCAGTGAATGTTCACCCCCTGCAGTGAGGGTGCTCCCTGGCGTGATCCTGTGAACTGCCAGTACTAAGTTCCCCACAGAGTGTGAGTCAGTCTGTGTGCCCTGAGATGGGCTGGCGTCTCATCCAGCGTGTTTCCAGTACAGGTGACAGTGAGTCTGTCCCAGCAAGGACAGGGGGCATCCTGGCCAGTCCATGACTGACATTCACACACTAAGGGCAGTGACCCCAGTGCATGTTACCCCGAGGTATCGAGAGGCATCCCACACAAACCCGTACGCACACAGATCCAGGAACTGCCTTGAAGCTGCTCTGATGACATGTCTGACTATTAAACTATCACCTAAACACTGAGAACAGGAAGTGGTTAAATGTCACATGTGGCGGCACCAGTTCATGACAGCTCACATCAACATGTACCCTCACATCCAGTTACATAGCATAGCTTTCTTGGGCTTTGTTCCTCTTTGTTCTGGAACCTTCTACCCCTATCAGCCGCTCGGCAGAGGCAGACCCCGAGTCCCCATCATGGAAAGTGTTTCTTTTCACGCCACGTAACATGTGCCGCGGCCCCTTTGTTGGCGGCCCCCGTCCTTTTCTTCAAATCCATCACCATGTTTAGTGGTCTCTGATGTCCCCCTATGCCACCCTCTGCCCCTTCCTTTGTTTCCAAGTGACAGGTTTAGTCTTTCTGTGTGAAATTTCATCTGGACGGTTGGTAGATAGAGGTGTTTGCTCCTTAACATGAACAGGAAGTGTAATAGGTCGAGATGCATCATGTGCCCGAAGTCCATGCAGTAATCTATGGTAATCCCGTAAGTAAGATAATCAGTAAATATGCAGCTTTATGAATGGGTGTAACAATAATGTCAAAATAGCAGGTGAGTTTGACAGTTAATTTGTAAAGATGTCTATAAAAAAATAAAAAACACACAGTGAAAGACCTTGTAAAAATTAAGACAGCACGGAACATGTCATGTGGAATTAATTTTAATAAGATTTATTTGATGTGTGTGTATGTCATTACATGTTTCTTGGGATGTGAGACACGCTTGGATGCACCTGATGAGCCTTGTTACTTCTGGAATGTTCTGTAGCCTCAGCCAGCAGGGGGTCCCCATATGTTTGATTTGTCCTGGTGAGCAGGGGGCTTGTGAGACTCACAGCTATGACAGAAATCAAAGCCACAGCCACAATACAGCGGATCAGATATGCATGTCTACTGAGTGGTGCTCATCTAGGATTTTACACATTTTTTGTGACTTTAGCTAAATGTAACAGAATCAGAATCAGAAAGATTTTTATTGGCCATGTATATTAAACATACAAGGGATTTGTCATGGTAGGTGTGCCCTGGTATAACATACAATGTGCAAGACTATGTAGATATAATTTCAAGACTATGTTCGGTCAAGTCAAGGCAGGGCTTATGCGCAGCCGAACCTGGGCTACACCCCAAGGCCCTGAGTTGTTGGGGGCGCCAATTTTTTTTTCGGGCTGTTACAGCAGTATTTTATGCTGTAGTTAGGGCCCCAACAAAGACAGCCCCCACCACCATAAATTTGGCCCTGACCCCAATGTATAACCTCATTCATCCTAATCCACTGGTACCCAGAGCATCTCTGCTCTTCTCACTATTTGCCCATGTTCCCCTCTCTGTGTGCTTGGCTGGTTTTTCTTTCACCTGATATCTGTTGCCGTGTTTGTGCACACGCATGTACACGTGTCAGCCCGTCTCCTCCACCCCCCAGAAAGAGAAGAAGGCCGGGGGCCTCCTGAAGCTCCTCTCCGGAGCGGCGGCAAAGAAGAAGTCACGCTCCCCTCCCTCGGTGTCCCCGACACACGATCCGCCCTCCCAGGCCGCGGGGGAGGTGCTGCCCCCGCAGGGTGCCGTGGGCCCAGGCCTGCACGCCAGCCACACCCCTGGCCACTCCCCCGGACACGGGCGCGCCGGCTCCTGCCCCATCGAGAGCGAGATGCAGGGCGCCATGGGCATGGAACCACTGCACAGGAAGTCGGGCTCCCTGGACCTCAACTTCTCAGTGTCGCCTCCCAGCCGGCAGCCCTGCGCCGCTCTGCTGGCCCTGCGGCCCGAGCCCAAGCCTTTGTCCCGAGAGAGGTAGGCTCTGGCACCACTGACCACACACCACACACTACTGACCACACACCGCTGACCACACACCACACACTGCTGACCACACATCACACACTGCTGACCACACACCACACGCTGCTTACCACGCACCACACACTGCTGACCACACACCACTGATCACACACCACACACTACTGACCACACACCACTGACCACACACCACACACTGCTGACCACACACCACTGATCACACACCACACACTGCTGACCACACACCACTGACCACACACCACACTGCTGACCACACACCACACTGCTGACCACACACCACACGCTGCTGACCACGCAACACACACCACTGACCACACACTGCTGACCACACACCACTGATCACACACCACTGACCACGCACCACACACTGCTGACTGCAGACCACACACCACTGACCACGTACCACACACTGCTGACTGCAGACCACACACCACTGACCACGTACCACACACTGCTGACTGCACACCACACACCACTGACCACACACCACACACTGCTGACCACACACCACGCATCACACACTGCTGACTGCACACCACACACCACTGACCACACACTGCTGACTGCACACCATTGACCACACACCACTTACCACGCACCACACACCACACACCACGCACCACACACTACTGACTGCACACCACACACCACTGACCACGCACCACACACTGCTGACCACACACCACACACTGTTGACTGCAAGCCATACACCACTGACCACACACCACACACCACTGACCACACACTACACACTGCTGACTGCACGCCATACACCACTGGCCCCATACCACACTTTGCTGACTGCACACGCTGCTGACCACACACCGCTGATGACATGATGCTCACCGCTCAGCACACACCGTTGGCCACACGCCACTGACTGCACACCACTGACTGCACACCGCTGACTGCATGCCACATGCAGTTGACCACACACTGCTGACCATGTGCCGTTGACCACATATCACTGACTGTACACTGCTGACTACTGACCACACACTGCTGACCGCACTCGGACATTTGGTCTCCACAGTATAATATAATGCAAACACACACACACACACACACACACACACAGACACACACACTGCTGCTGTTTGCTTTCTCCCCCTATGTGTCACTAATGACCAACATTTGCACTTGGGTCCTGCTGAGTCATTAAGATGGCTAGAGTTTAATTCTTTTCTGTTGTCACTGTCACCTGCTCTGGCATCTCTTCAGAGTCATCCCCTTTTCCAGCGACAGGCAGGTAAAAGCCAGCGCTCAGATTGCTTCTTGAGGATGTAATGGGTCAGGTTCTGTTCCCCCCCAGCTCTCTACAGCACCGGGGGGTGATGACAGGCTTTCAGCACACAGCCCTCACGTTACAGGCAAAGGTGACCTTTACGAGAAAAAGGTTGGACCTTCCTCCGTAAAGGAACATCCATCAGTGAGGAACCCAGGCATTCCCTGGAGCATGGAATGCCTAATGGATTGTCATGGAAACCACCCAATTTTACAGGAAAGCTCACTGCAGTTAAATGGGCCCACGTCTGTGTTTCTAAGGCCTGTTACTGTTCTAACAAATGGTGGGTAGAAAGTCTTTGCTTCAGCGTTAATATCTACGCTCTCCAATACCAGTGAAAAAGTCAACGAGGCATTTGAATAGTCGTACATTATGTATCCTTTGACCGAGTCGCTGCTATAGATCTTCCATTCAGCACCGGGGCCCAAATGAGTCACGGCAGCGATGAAAAATCATCTATTGATTTTTTCCTTTCTGAGAGCAGCACGCTGGATGTAGCTAGAATAGCGTGGTGATCATCTAGCAGCGATTTTGCTCAATCAGCCAGAGGGCCATTCATTGGTGATTACAGTCTATTTCTTCATGAGAAGATCAATGCAGTCCCTCTCCGCATGCTGTAGATATTTAGGTTTGTATCCAATATACTACAGCGTGTTCAAGGCGGTGTTGGCAGGTAACACCAAATGGCCCCCCTGGGAACTGGGTCCAGGATGTGAAGCCTGATAAATTGAGGGTTTGAGGGATGCCTAGGTAGGTCAGGACTCATCCATTCCATTTGTGAAGATCCTGCAAAGATAGAAGTAAGACAGTCTCCTTTGTCCTAGCTAGCTGTGACAGACGGGGGGTCAGAGGGCTCGTACAGCATAGTCACGCCTCCTCTATCTGAAAGTGTGTCCAAGAATGTAGTGCTGTGTGACATTTTATATTACATTCTTACGTTTTAGTCCTTTAAAAGACACTTTTATCCAAAGTGATGTGTAATTGTGGAAGCAGGTTCAGTCAGTCCCTATAACCATTGAAGGTTAAGAGCTTTGCTCAGGGGCCCAATGGCAAAATTGCTCTGTCAGGCACAGGAGTTAAACTGGTGACATTCCGATAACAGGGACAGCATCATAGGCCCCTGAGCCACACCATCCCACTTTCATTCCCCCACCATATGGGGCCGAGGGGGGATCCATCCACTCAGTGCTAATATGCAGCGTGGTGATTAAGACATGCGGCTAGCCAGAGGTTATGTGTGGATTTGCACTTGCCTGAAATGTTAATGATTCCTGTCCTTCCTCGCCTGACCTCGGACCCTTTGCTCTCAGGTACCGCGTGGTGGTGCCCTACCCCCCCCAGAGCGAGGCGGAGATCGAGCTGAAGGAGGGAGATGTCGTCTTCGTGCACAAGAAGCGGGAGGACGGCTGGTTCAAAGGCACCCTGCAGCGGACGGGCCGCACGGGGCTCTTCCCCGGCAGCTTCGTGGAGAGCTTCTGAGGGTCTCTCCCCATTCTTCTGGCGATTCAGCAACAATAAGAGTGATCATGGTGGGGGGGTGGAGGGGACTTTAGTCTGTACTACCCCCGTGAGATTTCCCAGGTTCTCCCAGAAAGGGCAGCACAACCACATGAGGAGGTGAAGACTGGATAATGGAAGGAGAAATGGAGGCCTGTCGTGACCCTCTCTGTAAGCAGACAGCACAGCAGACTCTGCTTATCACAGACTCTAGCTGCTCTTGGGGTGGGGGGGGGGGAGGCTTCCAGAACCTTCTCCCCTCACTAGCACCACCTTCCGCCCCTTGGACCTGCCAGCACTGGAGTTCCTCCTCTTGACTACTGTCACTGAGTTGCTGTCCAGCAGCTGCCGTGGACTCTATGTGTCCCCCTGGTGGCAGAGCTGCAGTCTGCAGGAGCCTGACAGCACATGGCCAGCATCTGGGCTTGACGTAGGAGGCTCCTGACCGCAAAGAAGAGCCCCACAGCTGCATAGGCAATACAGAGCACCACAGAGTGTCACGGGATGTTTGTACAACCATTTCTATAAGTGTGTGGCTGAAGCCACAATGTCATAAGACACCATGTTTTACATCTATAAATAGTACTGTTTTTATTGTGACCATTTCCATGTACAGTTTGTTTCGAGAAGACGATCATCTTTTTGCTAATCTTGTCACGGAAGTGTGTTTTAAGGAGCCCTGCTGTGAAAACACCTGAGTGTGTTTAGCGCCTCCTTGATTTCCAGATGGTTCTTCTGACAGAGAGACCGGTCACTGTGGGCTGAGCCCCTTGTCAGAAGGTGTGAACCATTATTTACGACAAACGTTTTACCATGGAAGCAACCGGTACTCAAAGCACAGCGTTACTATTCTCAGGCAGACAGGAGCCCGGTGCGGGAGAGAGCAGCACAGGTGTTTAAAGTGGCCTTGTCACATGGTGTGGCATCGGGAAAGCCCAGCTGAGTGTGCTCTGCAAGTCACATGGTCTAATGATGGCACCATGTCAATCTCGGAACTGTGTTCTGCTTCACACTATTTATCCATCTGTGTCCTAGGAGTGATTATAGGATTTTGTTAAGGTGAGGGCATAAGAAGGGTCATAATTCATTGAGTGGAGTCAACCTTACCATTAACGAATGGCATGTTTTAAGTCTGTGAGTGACAGGGGAGGAGCGATCCAGGGGCCAATCAGCTGTCAGCGGAGGCCAGTGTCCCTGTGGCCCCGCCGCTGCATTCACCCTGCTGTCTCCTGTGCTAAAGAATACAGTGTAAAATGGAAATTTTGCAGAATTTTAGTTTTATTAACATGTAATCATGTTGGATTAGTAGTTTCATCCATCAGCCTCAGAAGTCTAAGAAAACATATCATTCTCATGGGGCCCGTCCTCAGCCACTGAAATGTGAGACATGCTGGCAAAGCTTCTCCAGCGCTCATCAGTATCACTGTGATTGGGCACCTTCTCTGAGGTGAAGCCTCTTAGCCCCACTGTAAATGGTCTTTGTCAGTCTTATAAGTAGGTCTGGACGTGTGCCGTCCTGCATTGGACTGAGTATGTCTGGCATGGGAGCTGAGCAGCAGTGGACAGTGTGTAGTTCAGCAGGTTAAAACGCTGTATACTGCATATGATCAGATGGTGGCCAGTTCAAACCCCAGGATCAGCATAGTGATTTCATAGTCGGGCCTCTAAGCAAGACTCTTAACCCCAGTTGCTTCTGGGACTGTCTGCCCTGGTTTTCTCAAAAAATGTATGTTGCCTTGGCTAAAAGCGTCTGATAGATAAAAACGTAAAAATGTTGGGGCAGAATCACAGGTGTTTCCTGAAGGCTCAAAGGTGATTTCACATCTCCAAGTCGCCTTGCTCTGACCTGTCACTTCCCTCTGCTCTTGACAGCAGGGACAGCACAAATCAAGTGGACACTGTAGGGCAAGTATGAAGCACAGGGAGTCCTAGAGACTAGGGCTCCTTTAAGACTTTTCCTCAGACACGTTCACACACCAGCACACATAGCGGTGAGAGTGCAGGCTTAGGTTTCCTCCCAGTGGAGGTAAAGCACAAGGTCGCCTCTGATGTGGCAGATACATAGAGGGCATTGCAGCTGTTGATCTTATTGTTCTTGACATTCCCATGGATACCTTCAGCCTGGTCGACGCTAGACACAGGAAGCGTTGTGTCTGCCAATGAGGACCATTCCGAAATGTGATGTTCAGCAACTGGAGTGTTTGCCAGATCGTCGGTGAACCTTTAACATTGCTGAAAAGAAATCGTTCTGAATAAAGGTGAAGGTTGCCAAAGCTGTGTGGGTATGAACCCTCCGCATTCATGATTCCCAGGCTGCCTCATTGTCATGTCAGCACTGTCTTGTGGTAGTGAGCTGTGACGTGTTTTCTTTTGCAGTCGAGTGCATTTGAGAAATAAATGCCATTATTTAAAAGTGCTGCCGTCTGTGTCGTTATATGCCTGTGGGTGTGTGTCACACCTCACCTGCTGAGGTTCACACTGCAACATGAGACTAAGAATCTAATCAGCCCAGAGGTCTCTTCCCTGTGAAAGCTGCCATTTTATGACCCATTTATGTGTCACATGGTAGAGTATCACCATGGCAATATGGCAGGACTGCATCAAGATAAATTTATTGATCTCTGTTAGAGATCAGTAGAGGGATTTGGCCAATAACAATAGATTCAGTATAAGTAAAAACAGACAATATAAAGGGGAAAAGGAATACAACATGAATATAATTTTAATGAGAAATCTTGCAAATAATGCACCACTATGGTAAGCACAGTGCAAATGGCTAATGGACATTAATCCCAGTTCAGAATATTAGTATTGTTAGAAGAGGCAGCATTGTAGAGTCACATGGCAGTGGGTAAAAATAGCATCTGAAGTGTTTGGTTTTGCATGTGTCTGTGACTGAAAGTGCTCCTCTATTCTATGATATCAGTGCTGAGGGGATGCATTTTATTATCCATTATGAAGAGCAGTCACATCTCTCCACCACTGCTTCAGTCCAGCCTTACTGCAGCTGGTCAGCATTACTTACACCCCGAACAGACAGTAGCAGCGAGACACTGGCAGCAATGGATGATGGAATGTTTGTTTACTGCACACCCCAGGGAATGTGAGACACCTCAGAATGAAAGCCTGCTTTGCCCTTTCCTGTAGAGAGCCTCTGCATTGTCACTCCACTCCAGTCTGTCACTGCTGTAGACCCCAAGGTACCTGTGACAGTGACCTGTTTCCACGTGGTCCCTGTAGATTTTGACAGCCGTATGTAGTGCTCTAAGGTGAACTTGGTGGCAAAATTAAGATTTCTGTAATTCACATACTGAAATTAGAGCTCATGTTTTCACTCATAGTTGCAAGAGTCATGTATGTCAACAGAAGGAGTGAAGCCTTCAACTGTGAAGTGGTCTCTGTAATGTAATAGTTCCTAAAAATGAAAGCAGCTAAAGCAATAAGCTCAGCGCAGCCAATGAACAATCAGTTCCAAAATATGCTACCATTACAATAAAGTTCCTTCGGTCACTACAATTGATTGACAATTGGAGTGGAGTGACAATTATGCAGAGGCTCTCTACAGGAAAGGGCAAAGCAGGCTTTCATTCTGAGGTGTCTCACATTCCCTGGGGTGTGCAGTAAACAAACATTCCATCATCCATTGCTGCCAGTGTCTCACTGCTACTGTCTGTTCAGGGTGTAAGTAATGCTGACCAGCTGCATTACCCTTCTATACAAGTACATTCCCATATTGCACTAACTTTAAATATTCCAGAGAGTTTAACATCTCTTCAGATAAGGCCAGGGTTGCAGGAAAAGCACCATCAGTAACTTTCTTCAAGACATTTCATTTATCTGCCACTTTTATTCAAGGCAACTAAGAAGATACAGGGTTACAATTTATGGGGTCAACTAGGGATTCAAACCCACAACCTTTGCATTACTAGCACAATGCTGTACCTATTGAGCTACAGGAGCACATACCAAGGCATTTCTCAATTGCAATGATATCTTGACCAATTCCTCCAGTCTATCAAATGCCTCAAACTGCCATTTATACCCATCTTCCAGGTAGACTGCAACAGAAAGGGACACTCAGACACTGCATCTGACCTCACATCACTATCGATGAAATTCCGCTCCCTCGCCTCAGTTCAATGTATCTACTGCCATCGGCACTAAAGCCTGGGCCCCCTGCCACAGAAGACACTGAGAAGGACCCGTTTTGAGGAAACTGCAAGTGATCCAGTGTCACAAGGAACAAAACACTTTTGGGATACAGATTAAATTTGTTGGCCCCAGGGGCAAAATTACTTCCACACAGCAAAAATGAAACAAAGTGCAGAAACAAAGAGCCAACACATTACTTGCTATTATTCAAAGTAAGTCTTCTAGTAAAAAAAATAAAAATTCTCACTGGAGCAATTTCACTTTCTTCCTAAGGCCCCACCTACAAATACAAACACCGACATTCAGATTAAGCCAACACAAGACATACTGCCCTCACAGCTGAAGTTTACTCCAGTGAGAAGCAAATCAGACCCAGCAGATCCCCTGTCTTAGAACAGTCTCCTTTGGGTTTGAACTTAGAAGCCTGACCACAGGATACTGTAAGGATCAGAATCACAGGGACCGTTGGTTTCATTTCAGACCCAAAGGAGTCGTGAGCTCTCAGTTCTGCCCTACTGTCTGAAGCTGACCAATGGCAGGGCCTGCCAGCTAGCACACAACCAAAACTGACCCAGCACAGATCAATACACTGTGGCATCTGGAGACTATACATGATGAGGAACTATAGAGCAGAGGACTGCTTTTTACAGCCAGGGTCTGAAATTAAACCAGTGGAGGAAACTGACTTAAGTACCTGCAGGATTGGATGATTGGACTATAGCTGTCTATGTTAGCTGTCTGAACAACAGGTCATGTTTAGGCACTAATCACACATCTTATCTTACCCACACACACATGCACACACACACACGCACACACACACACACACACACACACACACACACACACAGGTTTGTACTTATATCTTTGTGGGGACTCTCCATTAATTTCTATGGGGAAACTCTAATCCGAATATAATGACCTTAACACCTACCCCTTTTACCATACTGTAAGTCCTTGAGTCCTTATATGAGTTAATATTAGTCCTTTGGCATTTTTACTTTTTTGATTGCATTCATAGATCTTTGTGGGGACCTGAAAAATAGTCCCCACTGTGTCACAATAACAGGTGTAAATAACCACCTGAAAGGTTTCTTATTTTAGTTGAAGAACCTGTTTGATTTTCCAGAGCTATTTTATTTTTTTAATAGTGGTACCTCAGATTTAATCCGTTCAGAACTCTGGATCGAATCCTAAAAAGTTCGAGTTCTGATCGAATTTTCCCCATAAGAAATAATGGA
>JAODLC010000001.1:36710624-36727137 GCA_026781145.1 Hippopotamyrus pictus
TTGTTAAGCCTTTTTTCTACTGCTTTCTGTAATGTTCTGGTCTGTCCCTTTTCGAGGAAATACATTAATACATGTAAATTGTAGTTACAGTGCCAGTTACATGGTTAACCTGCTAACTAGGTGTTACTAGCTTTTTAGAGACAGCTGTGTCCTTCAGCACTCTGGTTTGCCATCTTGTCCCATTTAGGATAGCTGGAGACCAGTATGAACTGTGTACTTGGATAAAATGATGCTGTCATGACGTTTGTTTGTCACACCAGACATACATATCCTATTAACAGGACTCCTGGGTCTTTTCGCATTAAGTCTTTTTTGATGGTTTGCTTAGTAATGCTTCATAAAATAGTTGTACAGGTACTTTACTGATTTTGTAGTTAGTGTTGCTGACAGAGTGGTCAGTGTAGTTTTGAGGCTGTGGATTGAAACCTTATAGAGAAAATCCCTGAGGAATGTGCTTTCCTTTATTCTCTCTGTAAAATGACTGGCTCTGATGGATAAAAGTATATCTTTCTGACACAGGTATTGTCAGTTGTCGGAGAAAACAAGCATTCTTCATATGAGTTTAGTTATAAACAAGCTAATGATTACAGCAAAATCAAACCCCTCATTTACAGGGTATCTGTGTAACTGCACTGCTGCCTTAACTCTTAAATGATTGTAGTACTGAACAACAAATAGCTTTTTGTGCCGTAAGTAGTTTATGCACACACCTGCGCTAAAAGTATGTGCTACTGCCACACCTGAGTGCAACTGGAACAAGATGCACGCAGCAGGAATTCTTGGCATGGACGGGGGTGCACACTGCATTTAAAAACACAGAGTGATCTGTCATGTTTTGAAACGCCGCAGATCCCATGATGCCAGTCTGACGTGCAGCCTAACATGCCAGGCGGACAGACTGATGGAAACAGGTTAAGGCTTACAGCTGTCCAAAGGCGCAGGATCCTTGGGTGGAAGCTGGACAGTCAGGGAGCGAGGTGCCATCCGTACCAGCATACACTATCACACATTCCGGGGTGGGGGTGGGGGGGGGTTGTACTTATGTTGAGTGTGTCCTTAACCTGATCTCCCGTGCCTTGTGGTAACTCCGCTCTGTCTCAGGCAGTGAAGCATTCCCTTATTCCATAAACTGAATGTTTAGCAGAAGGGAGCTTGTGGCTGGTTTGCAAGATGGTCCACAAAAATACAAAGTGCATTAGAGCAATGTCCTACTCTGTGAGACGGTTTTCCCTGTTACACACTTTGTCATATTTGGTTGCGATGACGCTTGTCTCTCCAGTCATTGCGTGTTTCAAAAAGCTCAGTAGTTTGAGTAATTGTGTTTCATGTTGTCTGCTTTAGGTAATACTAGTGACTGTAAATAGGTCTTGGGCTACATTACTGTATATGCAGAGGTTTTTATGTTTTTATATAACTGGTCACTTTCATGGGTTAATACTTATTTCTTATAAGTTGGTCAAAGTGTTTTCTTTGTGTCTGTTCTGAGTTCTGTTGCACTACCTGTGTGTGTTTTGCAGAATTTTCTGCTAAACCATAAGCAGTGTCCAAATGATTGAGTCTTAACCATCAGCAGGAAGTTGTACTTGCTTGTAAATGGCATAGTGCCATTTGATTACATTAACTGGAGAATGTGCTTTGTGTTAAATGTATCGTTGTGTGTACCAGTTGCAGTCTACTGCCCTTAGATTGACTGGTGTTTTTCTTACCTTTTTGTTAAGGTTAAGGGAATACTGTATATGTAACCCTACTGGATCATTTTGGTTGTCCTGTTTCAGGTTTTGATTACATGAATGACTGTTAATTAAAATACAGTTGCTTTGTCAGCATGACATGCTAGCCATGTTCGGCTTGATTCATTTCATGTATATGTGAATAATGGTTTCCATGGTGACGCAGCAGTACTTTTACAGTCTTGTATTATCAGGTACCTCCGAGTCAGCTTCTGGAGACCATATTGATGGGATTCCTGTTGAACACCCTGTCTTCTTTTACAGCTCACCTGCCTGATTTATGGTGAGAACACACCCAAAGGGACTCATGAACCTCACACACCGATCCGGCTGCCTCACCACTGACACTCACTAGGCGGGGAGAGCGTGCCTGCATCATCCTCCAAGGACCCATAACTGTTTTATTAGCCGAGTTCAAAGTAGATGCAGATTCAGTTCTCTAATCTTGAAGATCTGTGAGCATTTGTTGCAGTAATCAGGCTTAAAGGTAAACTGCTGCCCTGAGTATACTATCTCTTACTGTCATGTTTCAAAGGCTTATATCAGCCCATAACTGGCCATTTTGTCCCCTTTGAACATGGTGTCCCAATGGTATTCACACCTGAGCTAACACTAACTATGGCAGTGGAGTTCTGTGGTTGTACTCATGATGAATGATGGACATTTGTATAGATTTCTTTATATTCTACACCTCAAATTAATTAGGGAAAACCCTGTATCTGTCTGACCTATTAATACTCATTAAATCGCATGCTGGTTTCCAGCATCGCTTGGAGTGTCGCAAACTGAATGTGGATTAAGCTTCTACAATTTCACTGCTATTCATACAAACATGCCGGCAGCGATTTCCTGCAAAGATCACGGTAATAAACCTGCCTTACAGGATTTGTCGCAACGAAATGGATGCAACGTTTTAGCGTCCGGTTTTAAAACTTGAGTTAGACCACCAGAAAATTCTGTGATGAGGGAGAGAAAACAGTTGGGTGGCTGGGGTTTCCCATTGGCTGGAAGCCAAGACGGAGAATAAACAAGTGGGGGGGGTGGTGCGGGCACACTGTCAATGTGGCTTTCAGTGAAAAGAAGCCTCACTTTTCACTGCTTGGCACGGTGGAGCTGGCCTCAGCTGTATGTCACAGTGCATCATCCAACATGACATCATTTTGGTGGAATAATGAAGTATGGGGTGGTGTGGAGCTCAGCAGTTCAGGAATCTTTTCCTGCGGCTACAAGGCTGTTGGGACCTTAATCCTAACTTCTACAGAGGAAATGGATACTTGCTGTCTTCTGGCTTTTCTCATTTGTACATCGCTTTGGACAAATGCATCTGCTAAATGAATGCAAATACGTTCTATCTAACTAAATTCTTTCCATTTTATTCATCTATAATCCCACCCAGGGTGTGCCTTGCCTTACGGCCTGTGTTTATTGGGATGAGCTGTGTTGGATAGAAGGTTATGGATGAATAATTTCTAGATGACATTCCATAGTTATTTATTTCCTGGAGTGCATCATTCTGTTTGCTTGGTTCATATTTTGTACCCTGAAACCTGGCATAATTTTGCATTGAACATGGAATGGGAATACTGTGGGAGTTCAGGAGCTTGATGTCGGTACATATTCAAAGCGTGGCTTAAGGCAAACATTCAAACGGAACCACACAGGGCCCCTTGAAATAGCGGGCTGATTAAGATAAGTGCCAAATGCTTAAAAAGCAAAAGACACAAGCTGGAGGTTTTCTTGCTCCCTGGGGATGACTAATGTCAGCACAGATTATGTCCAGAGAGGTCTAAAAAAAATCTAAAGATGAGGTTGTGGGAGTTTACAGCAAATAAATACTCTAAATTTCAGAAGCCTAGTAAAGTATATACTATTTTTTATCAAATGAGAAATCTAAAATAATCACAATAAAACTGGAGTCTTTGATACCAGTTGCTTTGTGAAATTTCTTGCTGGTAACCAAAACAGAGGCTAAAGATTACAATAGAGATCTTTACTTTCAACACGCCTCAGCCTTCAGACTAGGTACAGCTTTCAGTGCGTGTTTTGACTTGTTGTTACTTCTATATCTTCAGCCTGGTGCATGTCAAAGACAACAGCCAGCCGATTTCATGTGAAACAGCGCAGGGTAGGAGTGGCATGAGTTTGGGGAAAGAATGTGGGATTAATTACTTCCTTCTTGGTTTTTCACAAGAGTACTACAGTAGCTATGAGCCGAAACACCATACCCCACCCAGTGTTTCCTAAAACAGCCTGGTTCATGGTGTCACATTGACTGGAACTTACGGCACAACAGAAAAAATGGGCTGATCAGTCATATCCTTCAGGCCTGGCCTGGAGCGCTTATGCGCACAGGCTTACCCAGTCTGAGGCCCAGGGGCCTCTACTAAAGAGGGGCCTCAACCAACCTTGTTTATCCATCCATCCATTCAACCATCCATCCATTCATCTTCTGTACCCACTTGCCCTATTCAGGGTCATGGGGGTCCAGAGCCTATTCTGGAAGCTATGGGTGAAAGGCAGGGAATTACACAGCTGTTTTGATAAGAAAGACCAAAGGCACTTTCAGTGACCTAAGTGACAATACATGTTGCTGAAAATATATGGCAATTAAGATCTGGTCACTGTCACTGTTTTTTCCTCTAACATATGTGATGATGTTGCCTAATAATTCTGCCTCTGGGTAGATTTGATATGATTGTGCAATAAATCTCCCTTAAGGGTCTGATTCAGTGACAAGCCAGCTTGTGGTGTTCTAACTTTGTGTTAGAAAATATGACATTTGATCACAGTTCTATTATTTGATTGCTTTATTATTTAGTGTTGATACTACACCACCAGTTTCCAAATCCCAAAGACAGGTCAGATTTTCTAAAGTTTCACAATATAAATCTAAATGTATTTCAAATGTACATCAATTTTAAAATACAAATGTATTTGAAGTAGCATTGTCAAGTTAGAGTTAGTATTTTATATGATCATTTGCAGTTATTTCAGGAAAAAAAATTATTTGAGCATAATTATTATTGTTACCTTTTATTGTTTTTCTTTTTTTAGTATCATATTCTGTTTTTAGAATACAGCGGTACCTTGGAACACGAACCAGAGTGCTGATCGAGTTACGATTTGGTCGAGGTAAATTAATTTAATCTGTTCCAGACTCCCCAAATGTTTGCCTATTTAAACGTATATAGCTACCTACCTAATGATATAAAGCATTAATAATCAATATAAAACCAACACACGCATGAAAAAAACACGCAAAAGCAATAAACATCAATCACCGACCACCTTCAAGTCTCGCTATAATTTTCTTTTTAAATTCTAAAGTTACTTTCCTCTTCCTTGGTTTGCAGCCATCACTGCAAACTTTCTTAGGGGGCATGATTACTGTATCACTAAATGTACTGTAGATAAAGTACAAAAAAGTTCACACGGAACACAGCTTTCGCACGTCGAACTCGGTCGAGAGGCACCGTGAGGCTGAGAGCCATTTATAGACATCGGCATCCCAGTAGGTCCGTTTGCCTTTGTGTCAGCCATTCAGTGATGCGTCTCGATCTGTAGTTTTTGTTCAAGTTGCGGTTAGATTTTTCTCGACCGATCCGTTCGAGGTCCGAACTAGTTCGACCCAAGTTTTAAAAGGAACGGTCGAGTCCCAAGATTTCGGTTGAGGAACAAGTAAAAAAAAAAAATCAACAGACCCGTTCGATGTCCGAGTTGGTCAATTTAAGAATTCTAATGTTCTACTGTATTTCATGTATTTGTGTACTTTTTAATGTTTAAATTTACTTTGTTTGCATTGTGTGCACTGTCTGTGTGCCTTATCCGTTTGGCAGTACAGACTTCTGCATTTGTCGGTGCACTACGTTCTTGATGCGTTCTGCGCCAGAATTTACACCTGGGATCAATAAAGATAATCTAAATCAAAAACTCAATCTGAGAAGAAAATGGAGACGTAATGTACACGATTTCTCCCCAAGATGGCGCGAGAGTAACAGTAAAACAGCAGCACTTCCGATGGAATATCGGTGGCATTTCTACGTCACCGGAAGATCGTTTTGGGGGGACTTCCCGTGTCCGTCCCTTTCGATAGCAGTGCAGAAACTCGGCTGCTAGCTAGCTATGTATTTTTAGTCGCTGCGCATCATTCAAAGTACACCATAATCGGACAGCTGAACAGAAAGGTTCGTGTTTATCTCGTGCGGCTAATCTGCAATGACACTGCAAGTGAGTCAATTAACCATGCAGATAAACTAGCTAGTTAGCTGATGGGACAGTCAGTGCGGGTCCTGTGTGGTAATTGGGCCGGACTGCTCGTCCATGGGTATTTCTTCCTTGCAACATAAAGGTACCCGCCGGGCACATGTTCTGCGGTGTCGGGTTATAATAACAATAATGTAAAGTTACGTATATAAATACCAAGCTTTATTTCAAACGAAAAATGTTTATTGTCGACAAAAGTTAATTTCACGAATTAACTGACTTCATGACGCGAAGGACACTTTAGATGTGTGAAATATTTTTCTGCGCTATATCGGGTATCTTTAACACAAATTTGTTTCCAGTGAAAAGCATTTGCTTCGACAGCAGCAGTAAAGCTGTGTGTTTACGCGTTCATGCCACTCCGTTTTGACACTGACCTCAGGCTTGTTTTTACTCCCCCTAGATTGCACCTACATGTTGTAGTCATGACAACCACCATCGTCCACGACACAACAGAGGCAGTAAAACTTTGCCCTCTGTATGGCCTTTACCTAAAACCTATTGCCAAAATGATGGTCAGTGTGGCCCTCCCACAGCTGAAGCAGCCAGGGAAATCCATCTCCAACTGGGAGGTGATGGAACGCTTGAAAGCCATGGTGCATCCGGACCAGTTTTCAGCTCTGCGCATTTCCAAGAGCACCATGGAGTTCATCCGCTTTGAAGGCGAAGTGGAGAACAAGGGTATGGTTAAGACCTTCTTGTCCAAGCTTGACAGCAAGAGCATCAAATTGAGTGGCTTCACGGACATCCTGAAGATACGAGCTGCCGAGAACAAGGTGGACTTCCCCACCCGACACGACTGGGATGCCTTCTTCCGGGACGCCAAGGACATGAATGAGACGCTACCCGGGGAGCGACCGGACACCATCCACCTGGAAGGGATGCCATGCAAGTGGTTTGCCCAGAAGGATGCAGGAGCCGATAAACCCTCTGAGTGCATTCTCCGTGCCGTGTTTGAAGGCTTTGGGAAGATACGTAACGTGGACATCCCCATGCTGGATCCCTACCGAGAGGAGATGATGGACAAGAACTTCCACACCTTCACCTTTGGTGGGCACTTGAACTTTGAGGCTTACGTGCAGTACCAGGAGTATGCAGGTTTTGTCAAAGCCATGGACTCACTGAGGGGCATGAAGTTGATGTACAAAGGGGAGGACGGCAAGGCTGTAGCCTGCAACATCAAGGTCAGGCCCCTTTTTCACCTTTTCCTCTAGTTTCTCTGTCACTACAAGGAAAGAATGGGTCAGCGGGTGAAGTTAGTGGCTTTCCAATAAATGTTTAATTGTACTCCTTGAAGGCTGTGAGAGATGATAGGGGGTCCCTGCAGTTGTGAAACACAGGAGGTATGTATGTGATTGCCTGTGTGTGTGCCTGGCCAGCAGGAGACAGCAGAGGATTTTTTTTTCAGGCCTGCTTGAATTTTTGCAACACCCCCTGTTTGATCCCTTGATTGAGCTATGTGGGTATTCAGCAACTATTATCAGTCATTTTATTGCTGACTGCCCTCAAAAATAATGAAATTTGCCCCTCCCCCCCCCTCCACACACACAGGTGACATTTGACACAACCAAACACCTGAGTGACTTGGCACTGAAGAAGAGACAGCTGGAGAGGCAGAAGCTGCAGGAGCTGGAGAAGCAGAGGGAGGAGCAGAAGCGAAGGGAAAGGCAGGAGGAAGAGAGACGCCGGGAGGAGGAACGGTATGTGAGAGGAGGGAAGGGTGTGTGAGGCAAAGTGGGGAGTGCATGCAATGAATGGGAGCTTTCGCTGGTTACTGACGGGACCCCAATGTCTGCTCACAGGAAACAGAGGGAGCAGGAGGAGGAGGAGAAGGAGCGTAAGCGGGAGGAGAAACTGCGCAAGCGGGAGCAGAAAAAGAAGCGGGAGACTCAGAAGAAGGTAAAGAAGCAGCAGGTAGAGGAGCAGAAGAAGCTGCACCTGAAGATCGCCATGGAGGAGCGGAAACTGCTTCTGGCCCAGCGCAACCTAGAGTCCATCCGGCTCATCGCCGAGCTGCTGAGCAGGGCCAAGGTGAGAGCAGTGCATTCTGGGTGACAGCAAAGCATTAGGTTAGCATTAGCATAAGTCCACCCTTTTGCCTTTCATAACCTCTTATTCAGTACAGGCTCACGGTGAGCCCATCCCCTGAACCACAGGGCACAGGGTAGGGAACACGCTGGGTGGGATGCTGTTGTTGCGAGTCCTGTAGCCTGACAGATTCATTTTATGGTAGTTATTGAGGTACTCTTTGTCACCTTAGGAGTTCTTACTCCCCTATGTTGGTCGCTTCCATCCCCCATGGCAGGCTCTGAAGCAGCAACAGCGGGAGAAGGAGGAGGCGGAGCTTGCCCGTAAGCAGAAGGCAGAGCTCGCAAGGCTGCAGCAGCTGGAAGAGAGGCGGCGCCTTCAGGAGGCCGAGTTGCGCCGCGTGGAGGAGGAGAAGGCCCGGGCCCTGGAACTGCAGCGCAAGGAGAGGGAGCTGCGGGAGAGGCTGCTGGGAAACCTCCTGAAGAAGAGTGTCTGCTCTGAGAGGCAGCAGGAGGAGCCCGAGGTGCCCACCCCGGGCACAGAGCCGGCAGCCGGGCCACAGCTCAACGGCCTCGCACATAGCGAGGGAGGGCAGAGCCCTGCTAGAGTTGCTGTGCCCAGAGAGGATGGGCAGTCCCAGGGAAGCAGGCCACAACGGGAGTGTAGCCGGGAAGACGGCCACGAGCGCAGACGAGGGCGCAGCCATGAAAGGCAGCGCAGCCGAAGTAGACAGGAAAGCAGTCGCAAGGGCAGTCGTGGCAGGCGAGAACATAGCAGTGACAGCAGCCGGAGCGGACAAGAGCGCAGTCGTGAAAGCAGCCGGAACAGACGCGACTACAGACGGGAGTATAGTCGCGAAAGTGGCCACAGACGGAGGGAATGCAGCCGGAGCAGATGGGAGCGTAGTCGCGAAAGTAGCCATAGACGGAGGGAACGCAGCCGGAGCAGACGCGAGCACAGCCACGCAAGCAGCCATAGGCGGCGGGAACGCAGCCGGCACAGACGTGAGCGCAGTCGTGGACGGCGAGGGCGCAGTCACAGCAGATCGGGAAGTAGTTGTAGGCGAAGTGGGTCGTCCGGGTCCGACAGCAGTCTGGGTCACAGGAGGTCCAGCAGGGAGCGCAGGCATCGTAGAGGTCGCAGGGACAGTAGGGGGCGGAGCAGAGCAGACCACCACCGGCGCGCCAGCTAAGGGCACAGCGCTCCGCCTGCCAGGCTGCCATCACCCGGGCTCCGTACCCAGAAACTGTGAACTTCTCATTCCCAGTTTTCTCACCAGAAACTTTTAGCTGATGTTTTGGCTGCTGCCACAATGCAATAATAATTTGTTACATTTACCGTTATGAAACCTTGAGGGGGATTTTTGCCATTTTGAAAAACAAGTTGCACTCTTTTGGCTCCGAGATTAGGAAAGGTGTTTCTGATACCTGGCCAGTTGTCCAGCTCACAGTGTCTTTACTCTTCTCAGAAGGACCAAAATGTCTCAATCATTTTCACCCAATACTCTGTACAGGCTGAATTTGTGTTTTGATTCTTTAGTTCTGTAGAACTATAGAGGAGTCAGTGTCACAGTGTTAGACATGCAGTAATCAATTAATAGACATGTATTCCGCACTACTCTTGTTTTTGAACGTCTTTTGCAAAGAGCCGAAGTTACCTCACCAAGTTAACTGAGGACAAAGCCTTAAAATGAAATGCATGTCTTGAGTTGTTTCCTGATGCGTTATGGTGGAAATTCCTCTTCCTCCCTCCAGTTCCAGTTTCTTTAATTTTGGTAACTATAGGCAGAATAACATGGCTGTGAGTGTTTTAACACACCATTAATAGTTTCTTTTTGTTTTTATTTAATCAGATGATTTCACCTTAATTTTAGTTACTGCAGTGATTGAATTTAATGCTCCTTTTTTGGATCCTGAGGTCCGGACCCATCAGAATCGTGCTGCTGGATCTGTACTCCTGTTTCATTTGTGTGATTTCACTGGTTTGAATGTGCACAGTGTATGATGTTTTTGTTTTGTTGAAATTAAAAAGATATTTAAAGGAGTCTGTGTAAAGCAACATTTGTTTAGAATTTCTGACAGAATCTGCTGGAACCAAGTGAAATAATTAAAACATTCAGGGAGTTTATCCATCACATTGATCAAATGCCAATTCACATCCCACCCAGAAAGTATTTCTTTTAAACATGTATTGATTCTCATATTTAAGACTGTTACAGTGGCAAGAAAAAGTATGGAATTACCTAATTTCTTAATTATTGGGCCATTCCAAGAGCTAGATTTTCTTTTTTGCAGCCATTCTGTAGTAAATTTACACTGATGTTCATTCGGTTCATTGTTTTGCAGTTTTTTTTAGACTGCAGCAGCTTCTTCCACAGTGCCCTGCCATGGACACCATACCTATTTAATGTTTTGCGTGTGGTGGACTCCTTAACAGATGTTAGCCAGTTCCGATGTTTCAGTTCCAGTTTTTTACCATTAAACATCCTGTGTTTTGCCTTTGGAGTCATTTTAACCGAGTACTCACTTCTAAGGAGCATAGCCACAGTAATAAGTCATCTCCATTTATAAACAGTATTTCTAACTGTGTACTGATGAATATCTAATCTCTTTGAGTTTACCTTGTAACCCTTTCCAAGTTTGTGAAAACAGCAATGCTTGATCATAGATCTGAGATCTGTTTTGTTCTTCTGTTTGCTAACTCCAGACTCCATTTGAATTTTGTTGAAGTCATTGGCCCAGGACGTCACATACTTTTTTCAAACTACTGCAAATGTTTGAATAATGTATTCCATATGTATGAGAACAATAAAATAAGTTGTGCATAATTAGCTAAAACAGATAAAAGCTGGTTTTTCCTTGTAGTCCCTGTGGTTGGAGTCTGCAAGAGGATTTGCAAGACTAATCTGCTCAACTGCTGTTTTCACCAGTGTTGTGAGCAACTGATTTACAGTAAGTGGCAGTAGGAATCATAAACTTCAGCTATAAATACACTGGTCTACACAGCTGCGTTGGCATTATCCATGGCAAGCCCTCCTTGTCCAGAAGGACGTCCCAGTTTTCTCCTGTCACCTTTCTACCTTCACTCAGTCTTACTAGTTCTGACCCAGAGTCCGGATGTTTTCCATATGGAACGGGATGCAGAAGGCGGAGCCCTTGTCTACGCTTGAACTCGGTGCATTGGTTCCACCCTCGTGTGACTGGACAGGGGCACTGAAGTAGCAGTGCTTCGGATGCCTTGAACCCAAGCTGCTGATTCACAAAATGAGCAACTCCCCTCACCCCACCAGCTAATCTACTAATCTGATTAAAGTCTCTCCTTTGCTGCTGTGCTTAGTAAAACACCACATTTCACTGTGGTACGCAGGGCCATCCCATCGGAAAAGCAGACAAGCGGGAAAGATGAGTGCTCTGGACAAAGCGGAATACCCCCAGAGGATACTGGACTACATGGAAGGCTTCCTCATTTCCAAGGTGAGCCAGCCCTGTGCCTGATCTCGTTAATAGCCATAGAGAGATCTAACTGATTGCTGGTCCAGAGGTTGTTCTATGGTCTTTCTACATGGATAACAGGAAGATGGTGGTGTCTGTATAGGTCAGTCGCTGTTTGGACAGAAGGGCTTTAAGTGTTATCAGAAGTCAGGGCTGGCCAAAAGCTTTGAGTGGTTAATGAGTGAAGCACCGAGAGGTGGACACTGTTTCTCAGCTATGTCTGTCTCAGGTGGATGAAAACAGATTCCATCTGATACAACTTAAATTTGTTGTCCCTGCAGCAAAGTTTCTGGATTCCTATTGTTTTCATTATATGCATTTTTACTGAGTCTGCACTGATTATACAGAAGAGATAAGTCATGTACTCTATTATCTCGACTGCAATTCATATGATAAATAAGTGGGAACAAACTGAAACTTGCGCATTGTTATTAAAAATTTGTGTGGTACCAGGGAAGGTGACACATCATACACTGGGGGGTGTGACTGCATGCTGTCATCCACACAGACGCTGTTCGCTTCCTGCGAGCTGGGCGTCTTTGACTTCCTCCTGGCCTCTCAGCGCCCCCTGTCGGCCGCAGAGCTTGCCGAGGGCCTGGGCACAAGTCGGGATGGGACGGAGCGTCTGCTTTCGGCCTGCGTGGGTCTGCAGCTCCTCACCGCCCACCGCAGCCATGCAGACGGTGTGGAACCGAAAAGACAGTAGATGATTGGTCCCCGAAGGCGGGACTGGTGCTAAGTGTGTCTTAAGGCTATCAGCCCTCAGTGTGCTGCTCTGTCATCATTAAGTAGCTTAGCCTAGCCGGTGCTATGGTGATGCGATGGTGTGATTACCCCACATTGCTCCTTCTCAGTCTTGTACAGCAACACAGAGATGTCGAGGATGTACCTGACCAAGTGCAGCCCGCGATCCCTGTATCACTCGGTACTGTACAGCTCCAGCACCCTCTACCTTTGCTGGAATTACCTGACTGATGCTGTCAGGTTAGTCACCTTCTCCCCTTTTCAGGCATTGGGGGATAAATCACGGCTCATGGTTTATCTTTGCTAATATAGTAACTGTGTTGACTTCACTGCACATCAGATGTGAATATACACAACACAATAACATAGATTTATAGAATGCCGCAGCTGTGAAGATGCAGAATGCTATAGATTAGTTGTGAACAAACACAATATTACAGATTAACTGTGAATATGCAGAATATTATGGGATTACAGATTAGCTGTGAGTATGCAAAATATTACAAGGTTTCAGATTAGCTGTGAATGTGCAGAATATCACAACATTACAGATTAGCTGTGAATAAGCAGAATATCACAGGATTACAGATTTGCTGTGAATAACCTTTTGCTTAAAGCACATCTGAAATACACCACATTCCCCCTTAAAATTGATGGAGATTCTTGCCTGTTGTTGCTGAACATCTGAATGCCTCACTGCTATTCCCAGGGAGGGCAGGAACCAGCATGAGAGAGCCTTCGGTGTCAGCTCTGGGGACCTTTTTGGGGCTGTTTACAGGTGAGATGCCCCCTTCCGCACCACCAGAGCAGCATTAACATACCTCTTTGCCTCTTTTCCCTGGGGAGTATGGATCTGTCAGCTCCAGGCTCGACCCCCCCCTTCCTGCCAGTCGGTTGAGTGATCACGATGCACTTCTCTCCCCAGGTGGGATCCGTAAGCCATCCACTATAACTACACAAGCTTTCTCTCCTGGGGGCTCATAGCACTCTGCTCCAGTGCCCCCCCCCCCCTTCCCCCATTAGGTCTGAAGTTTGGTCCTCCAGTAAGGCTTGGGTTCTGAAAAATTGGCTTTAAACTTCCCCTTCAGTGTGGGTCAGGGGTCCAAACCAGCCCCAAATCAGAAGCCCTGTACAACACACACAGATTTAAATACACCGACAAATATTAAAAAAAACGATCTTGTTGTACATTAATCATTTTTTAAACACTGTGTAGTATATGACAGACATGGGCAAACATGTGATATACTGTCTGTCTGTGCTTCAGTGTCAAATCGCTGACCAAACGAACAGCGATATGACACTGAAGAACACACTACAGATTGTTAGGAATTAAATTTACATATTAATCATCCTTAATGTTTACTGAGTGCAGCTCATTAACACAGTCAAATACACAACACCTGTGAAGAAACTTTGAAAAGCACTAGAAATGTTAACAAAGTTAAATTGTTGTTCTCTGCTTAACATCCTTGCATAATTTAGAAAAGTGGCTGCTGACTGACAAGTAAATATTACTTCAAGGTTATTTTCTGTTTTTAATAATAACTGCTATTAGTTAGAGAGGTATCAGTGTTTATGCTGGTTATATGGCCACCTGAAGGTAAGAAAATGACCATGTGCCACTTTTACCCTGGTCCATGTGACTCATGGGAATTCCCCCTGTGGTGTTCCTGCACCCTCCAGGCATCCCTGCCTCCCCGAGGATCCGCCGCTATGATCCTGAATGTGTCAGCACACTGAGCCCAGAACACTATGGCAGGCCTGCATTTCATTCCCGTAATGCGGGAGCCCCCTTATTTCCCCCTGTCACCCTCCAGGCATCCCTGCCTCCCCGAGGATCCGCCGCTATGATCCTGAATGTGTCAGCTCACTGAGCCCAGAACACTATGGCAGGCCTGCATTTCATTCCCGTAATGCGGGAGCCCCCTTATTTCCCCCTGTCACACCAGGCAGCTCCAAATAGCTTCAAAGTGTTTGAAGTCTGCAGGCGCACTGAGTCAAAATGTTTCTGGGTAATTATTGTTAAACGTGAACAGGGTTTGGGGCATTGTGGTGGTCAGGGGGCAGCACTCTCACCTGCACAGCTCTGGCTTATATTCCCACTGCAGACTGCAGTCCTGTGAGCGTGTGGAGCTTGTGTATGCTTTCTGCGTCTCCTCTGGTTACATTGTTGTTCTCTAGTCCAGGAACATGCAATCTATGAACTGGTGTTCCTAACTATATGTGCACTGTAATGGACTGACATCCCATCCAGGATGCCCCCTGTCCGTGTTTCCTGGGCAAAGATTCTGGTTCACCATGACCCTGTACTTAATCAGCAGTGACAGAAGATGGATGGATTGGCAGAGTCTGAATTTGAAAAGTCATTAGTATAGTAGTTCTGATGAAGAAAGGAATGAATTTGTAATTGTTGATGATGACACTGGGTTTCAGGTCAGATGAAGAGATGCTCAGCTTCATGCAGCTGATGAACTCCATCTGGAATATCTGCGGTGAAGATGTAGTCATGGCGTTTGACCTATCACCATTCAAGACCATATATGACCTTGGGGGTAAGTAGCTCAGGCTGCGATTTAAGTTTAAGCCGTCTTTTTCTGATTAGGACTACCAACCACTCACGGTAGAACAATGTCAGATACCTTGGGTGACCACAGTGGTCCCTTTGGTCTTTTGAGCAGGTCGGATCCAAAGAACCATGTGATTGGCTAGCTATGTCTGGCAATGAGGCCCACATCAGAGGAGCGGTCATCAGCCTGAGTGCTGCTGTCTGACAGGCCTGGCATGTCCTACTGAATATGAGCAGGTCTAGGGAGTGGAAGAGAAAATTGGGCTGAAAATGGTCTGTCATAGTGCAAGCCTGACATGGCAGCTTGTGGGCGATGCTGGTTTTCTACTCGTTGCTGAAAAAACAACGGAAAAAATACTGGGAGTGGTCGAGTGTTTTAATGTTAGCTAATTATTTGATTATTTTATTATAAAAAAAAAATGAAAGTATGATTTTACTTTTTATTTAGTATTTTTACCCCTGTGACCCTGTACCACAGCCAAGGGCATAAGTTTGTGTTGAGCACTGGGTGGGGGGGGGGGGGGGTTTACAACCCCCCCATTCCCCCCCTAATTTACACCCATGACTACATCCTATCTAATGAACATACTGAGTTAAGTGCTCCTGGGGGGCATAAGCTATTATTAGTGTCACAGACTGGGGTGACGATGCAGGTCTGCGGCACCAGACGTCCCCAGAACCCTTGTGCTCCCTGCATGACCTCTGATGCCCCGCAGTGCCACACATATTCTGATGTCCTAAAGGGACCGATGAGTAATTCTCCCATATCATGAAATAGGAATGGGTCATACATCTTTATTAATTTATCCTGAATCAATACACTCTTCACACCTCAAACAGATCCCATCAAGAATGATCTCTCTAATCAATGACTCACTTAAGTGGAGAAGCCAAATTAAAAAAATCTCATTAAGTGCTGCTAGAAGTCAGAGAAAGACTCTCTAATCTCCGTGCATGACTATGACCCCCGGCATGCACATCAGCCAATCAGAGGGGGAAAACAATAATATGTTATCTTGTGTCCTTCTTCAAAAATCATTCATTTCAGCATTTAGCTGCCTTCAGTCAGTAAGGTTAATTAGACATAATGTATCTCCAGGCCTCATTATTTACATACAAGAATATTCATTTCAGTTGAGGGTAACATGAATACTGCCTTTGTGGGCAGTAATTAAAGAATTATCTCTTGGGGACCTCAGAAAGAGGGGCTACCTGCTTCATGGGGGCGGGCACTTTGGGTGGACCCTGAGCCCCTCTGCTGACCATGTGGGGTTATCTGGGAAGGCTTCCTGATTTCACATGGATAGAATCCCTAATATGTAAAGAATTGAATATATTATCACGCTACGAGAGCACTTGTGGATTTGAGGTGTAAGAAATGTGCGCCTCCACCAGATGGCGCTGTGTCATCACGCTGAGCCTCTTGCGGATGGCAGCTTGCCCTGTCGAGCAAGACCCCTGCCTGCAAGACCTGATGGAGCTTTGTGGTCGGTGGCGGGTCTCATCCCACTCCCCTTGCGTCATGGTATGGGGTGACAGACAGTCTGTCATTAGTGTTCTATCTGGAGACAGAAAAGCTCATAATCTCGCCGTAGTCTTAGCAGATCTAGGCTGCACTGTGGTGTGAGAATAGGCTTTAAAATACGCCTCCCACTGCAGCCTCGTGCCCCCGCCCCCCCCCCCCCCCC
>JAODLC010000001.1:36730008-36749563 GCA_026781145.1 Hippopotamyrus pictus
CCCCCACCGCTCCCCAAAACATTTCTGATAGATTACTGATGCATAAAATCAATAGGTAAGCTCTCTCAGAGGGGCAGGCTGAAAGCTGATTGGCCCTCCAGAGTGCCCCCTCCCAAATATGAGCCAAATTCAAGATATATCATTAATTAATGATAAAATTGGCCCCTCTGTATGAATTATGGCCTCTCTTATGCCCCATAACCTTGAAAAATCCTAGAATTGCCCCAACTCTCGAACGAGCCGATTTTGGACCTACTCTTTGATTGTAAGCGGTAAGTAAGTCTGGTCATGGAGACCCATTTGTATTTGCCTGGCCACCATTTTTGAATGAACGGTGAGATCTTCAGGGTCCCTCCAGTAAGGCTGCAGTGTGGCTGATAATCACTCTCATCCTTACTGATGAAACTTCTCCCTCAGTTCTGAGCCCTTGCCCTGCTTCTGCAGCGCGTTAATGGCCTCGACCGCCTTGCCCTGTTTACAGAAAAAGGAGGCAGCTCCCTAAGTTGCCCCAGAGCAGCTCCTTTAAAAAGATGTGTATTAAATAAGCATGAGCTCCAGCCACCCTGGTGTAAACTGCAGCCAGAGGCAGACCGTGACCATGTAAACAAAGAGCTCCGACATTGCTCTGACCTTGCAGCCTCAGCTGTGGTCTTCTACGAGGCAAAACCACTCAGGTGGATTATCGCTTCTCTTCTGTGCAGGATGTGTGTCCTGCCTCCGTTTTCCCAAATTACAGTGGCGTGATATTCTGGGGTTTGGTATTTCTCTGGTTCCGTTGCAAAATGATGAATCACGTGCCGCTACACATTTAAATTGGACATGAGGGTTGTTAATCAGAGCCTCAGAGTTGGCAGCGCAGACAAACAAGACAAACTTGGCGGGTCTTTCCCGGTTCTGTTTGCACAGGCTGCCGTCTCTGCGCAGACCTAGCCGGCGACTCCTTGTTTTTCCCTTCATTGTACTGAGTATGTGTAGACAGTCAGTCAGCTCTGCACCGCGCATCAGCTTTCCTGTTACAGTAGGTCTGACAACACATGCAAAAGGTAGCACTGTCCCTTTCCAGAAGAAGTAAGACAGTTACCCATCTTTGAGAGAAAGCAGGGTCAGACAGTGCCTGGAGCGACTGAGGGTTAAGGGCCCAATGATGACATCACTTTGTTGACTCTGGGATTTGAACCTTTTGATCACTGACATCGCATTTTAACCCACTAAGCCACACATGGCCCCCCACGAGTCCCAGCCAGATGTCTAAATTAATAAGCATGACATTTCTTGATAAAGATCACTGGTGTTTCAGCCTTACAGAAGTCACCACTGTTGTAACTGGAATAGCACTGGGCCAGTCTGTCTTAGTGAAGGTGATCAAACCCCCCCAATAAGTTTCAGTGGGCTGGTCGCAGCCCCCGCCAATGAGTGTGCTGGGGAGAGCTGTCAGATGCACAGTGCTGATTTATTTATTTTTTCCTGGGAAGCATCAGGCTCACTCAGCCTTATCATTGAAGGCGGGGGGCCTCGCAGCTGGAGCCACGCTCCCCCCGCACTGCATCTGCTTCTGGGTCACTGTCTTGTGTGGCACTTAGACAGACCCTGCACATTCGGACCCTTACCATTGTCACAAGACAGCAGTGATACCGTCCACAATTTATTTTAAAGGATCACTCTCATTTACAAGATTTATTAATCGTAAATGATTGATGCCCAAATTATGATTAAAATGTTTCATACTTATATGATCTGGCAGCAGGCAGGTGTAGAGCTAACATGATAACCTGCAGTAAACAGTAAAATGTCAAAACTTTCAGAAGAAAAAGATTATAGGCCATAATGTGTGTCATGAATCCGTTTACAACGCTGGATCACACTGACCCTTGAGGGCTTCCGTTTTACCAAAAATCCTTAATTATGCCAATAGATCAGCTAACAGGCTCAATTCACCCAGGTGACCACATCAGTCATGCAGGGCTAATGATTTCTGAGAACCATGGGTAATCTCCAAGGTGCCCGACCTCCCAAGGCGGCTGACAGACACCTGCTTTTCACCCGCCGCTGTGTTCTGTGGCCAGGTGGGGGCGTGTTGCTGGTGGAAGCGCTCCTGCATGAGGACAATAGCGGCCCAGTAACTGCCCAGCTGTACTCCCTCAACATGCTGGTGCAGACGGAGGGCAGGGAGAGGAAGACTTCAGAGTATGCAGCACTCCTCACTGCTGCGGGCTTTGCCCACATCCAGGTCCGGAGGACTGGCAAGATCTACGATGCCATCCTGGCCACAAAGTGACTCCCAGCTCAAAACCTTAAATTGTGATAAGCTGCTTTGGTCTTTTAAAATGGCTTCTCTACATGTAGGGCCCTTTGTAAGACTATGTAGGGTGATACTCATTAAACACCTTGCTGTGTTTGACTTGACTGTTCTGAGCTCTCTGTGCTGTGACCAGTCTCATTCTTCCTGAAATAGAGGTCAAGCAGATCACTGTATTATCCTGTTTTGACCACTTGAGAGACAGGGCAGTGTTGGGGCCCTATTTTCCACTGGCGGAAAGTGCAACACAAAGTGGTTCTGCCAGTCTTGTACCAGCGCATCCAGGGGCGGATTAACGCACAGGCTAGATATGGCTTAAGCCTAGGGGCCCCACGTGTGCCAGCCTGCAAGGGGGCCCCCATTGGCCAGTAAAAAATATAGGGGGGCGGGGTTGGGGGGCCCACAGACTACTGTAGCCTAGGGGCCTCCGTACACCTTAATCCGCCCCTGAGCGCATCACTCATTTTCCTGTCATACGCGCACATCGTTAAGATAGCAAGTGATTTTGCGCCCGCTTTCTGCGACCTTCTGTTTTCCCCATCTTCTGACATCATTATACGGTACTACTTCTGGCACTGCGCGGATGATCTGGTGATGCCAGAAAACGGACACACTCGCTGCTACCTCATCCCACGCCTGCTTCACCTCAAAAGGCTTCGGTGCAACAGTGGTGCTCCTGCTCATGCTTTTTCAGCTCCATTATCTCGGATGAAAAGCGATCTGGCTTGCCAGGCAAACGCACCATTTAAGGGCAATCCGTAGTATATCATGTGCCGCTTCCTTTTACAGGTGAGGTGATATGCCATTGTGATTAGTTTATTGCATGTAATGCCCAAAACACACCTCTGAATAATTAAGAGAGTTAGGAGAACCTTTTTGTGCCTTGCGCTGGGGCAAAGTCTGGTTTTTCCACCATCAAAATAGTGAAATGGATTTGGACACGCCCGTAAATGTAAGTTACGCTTTGCGTTTTGTAAGTTAGGTCATCAATATAGAGCCCCTGGTTTCCATTGCAGGATAATAGAATCTATAAGGCTGTGCAGCTGAACCCAGCAAGTTACAGATATCAAAACGTGCCTAATAGTGTAGGGCCACGTGAAGCATCCATCCACCCAATCATGTCTCATTTCAACCTGGAGCCTGTCCCCAGAGGGACAGGACAGAATTCCTGGCTGATCAAATAAACTGCTCAGCATATATAAGGTTCTCTGCCTACAGGGAATGCAGGTAAAATTTCAGAAACCTTGGTATTCCACCAGGATTCACACTACCGTTCAAAAACATCACCATCTCATCTCTCTTTTCCGAATGTCCACCTTCTAAATCTAAAAGTTGAAAATGATATTGGGGTAACAGTGTGCAGACAGCTCCTGGTGGGCCAAACAGTGTAGTGCAGGGGCGTTTCTAGCAATTGAAAAGATCAAGGGCTAAGTCAAGTTTACCTGGGGCTTGAGGTTTTTTGTTTTTGAAGGAAGATTGGCATCGGGAATAAAAATACTCTGGGATGGGTTAAAATTCTCTGGGATATAGCAGGTCAGTGAGAACTGGATTGGGAAACACTGACATAGGCAATGCAAATTGCAAATTGCATTTTGATTAAAATGACCATCAGAATTTGCCATGATGTTGACCCTTGGTGCCACATAAAGCATCCATGCATCCATTCATGTCTCATTTCCAGGACAAGGTCACAGTGACCTTGGATCCACTCCCAGGAAGCACAGGGCAAGGGACCTACTATTCAGCATATACGCAGGTGAGCCAAAGCATTGTGACATGCACATGATATGAATAATGCTGACTACCTTATTAAGAACAGCACATGTCAAGGTCTGGATTACACCTGGATTAGATGGCAAGCCAACGTGGTCATAGTCGACATGTCGGATATATAAAAAAAATAAGCAGTGGTAAAGGCCAGACGACTGGGTCTGAGCAGCTCTGAAACAATAAGCTTTGTGGGGTGCTCATGGTTAGCTGTGCTGAGTACCATCTAAGAATGTTCCATGGAAATACCATGAACTACCAATAGGATGTTGGGTGGCCAAGACTCAACGATGTGGGATGTGAATGAAGGCTATCCCATATGGTACAGTCCAACATAATGGAAAATAATTTTGATGATGATGGTGAGAGTAATGTGTCACAACACACGGTACATTGAGCCCTGCTGTGTATGGGGCTGCATAGCCACATTAGGGCCAGTTAGAGTGTCCATGCTAATTCCTGCCCACTCCACTATTGTGTTAGGTTACCATCTAATATTTCCCAGACCTTGACACACATCATTTTTACAACATAGTCAACATTATTCACTTCTCATGGGAATGGTCATAATGTTTTGGCTCATCTGTGTATAAGGTTCTGCCAATGTCTCTGTCTGTAGGGACAGCAGGTAACGCTGACATAGAACTGAATAAAGTTTGAGATCCATGAACGCTTGCATTCATGCTGCTGCTGTCCCCCTACCCAATAGTGATACATTAATAATTTTGTTTAAACACAGGGAATATTCACAATGTGTAATTGTCAATTTGTTAATCAGTGCCTTAAAAAAAAAAATCAAAGAAAAATAGCACTGCTGTTCCCAAAGGCATCATAAGAAATCCTGGGTAAAGCACAGTGCCCTACAACTCCCCCGAACGACAGGGAAACTCAGAGCTACAGTCCACTAACCTCTTCAGCAATTTCCTCTTTCAACAGAGAGCGAGTAGAACATTGTCAGAAGAAATATCCTCCAAGGAAAACATTATCTCTATTAAGCAGCACAGCTATAATAAATCAGATTTTCACCTGATGTTCATACAAATATAAAGCTATTACATTCTACCAGGCTTGCAAATTAGTCTAAGTAACAGAATGGGGACGGAAGGTGATTTTGTGGTAAATGAAATGAATTTATCAGAAGGTTGATGTCTAAGGATTCCTTTCTCTTACAGAAAATTTTACTCACGCTTTTCTTGAGAACCAACTTCGTATTCAAGCAAAAGCTCTTTCAGTAAAATAATTTATCACAAGTACTGTAAATAAATAAAAGAAAAAAGATAATGTAAGATAATGTATAAAAATATTGTTTATTCAATGCAGATTCAGCTACCCCTGAATCACCCTGCCCACCTATAGCTGTGGTGTTTATCACCACTCAATTCACACATTTGTGTGGGCACCTAGAGGGTAGGGGGTCCCCTTTTGGTTATGTAAAAACACATTACTTGTTTAGGAGACCCCAAAGTAGCATGTTCTGCTAACCAGTGAGCTAGCTACAATCTTCTGACTTCTGACTCGACTCACTCGCTAACATTACTGTTATATGCAACCATGAAACAATCACATCCCAGCAGCACCATGAAAAGAAAGAAATGAAAGAAAATCAAAGATAGTGTACCCCAACTGCCAGGAAGAGGATCAATGTCTGTGTTTGTAGGGAGTGGTGAGGACTGGAGCATCAGCCACAATGAGTAACAAGAGCCTCCATTAACCTCAAATAATATATTTTCAAAAATGATTTAACAACTGAATGGGACACAAAAAGACATTTAGGCTAGCATTAAAAATAAAATACAGAAAAACACCAAAACACACAGTCGATTATTCAATCCTTGCCTGGAATGTGTTTTTTTTTTTACTTTTCAAATGAGAGCTATTTTTTCAGAATAGTCTGGGTTCACCCTCTACAGTAAATTACTAGACAGATTGGGTTGGGTTCAGGAAATTGTGCAGGCGCTTCTCCTTAGGAAGTAGCTCTCTGAGCTGGCTTGCCATCTCCTTCATCAAGGAGAGAATCCAAATCCTGGGGTTCTTCTGGCTCTCAAAAAGGACTGTCTGTTCACAAGACTAATATTATAAAAGCTCACAACAACTGCATCAGAACTATATGTGGCCACAATGAACAAGTATAGTCTTAAAATATTACCATTCAGTCAACAGTAATATTGTAAAATAAAAGAAATTTGAAACTGTACAGTAAATTTCACAAATCAAATTCAACATTTAACGATGTTAAATAACAAGTAAATCAAAATAAATATATGTAACACCTCTAGTGTGTGTTTTTGCAATATTAACACAATATTCTTATATAGACAAACATCTACTTACGTAAATTTGACTAAATCCAGAGTTACATTAAAAAATCCCCACCATACGCTTTATTGACAAACAGTGCTTACATGAAGCATCTGCAGTATGTTAAGTGCAAGTTGGGATTGCCTGAAAAGACAGGCAGCTGTATCTTTATGTTTGTGCCGTGAAAGCATCTAATTAGTGTAGTGCATTATACAAATGTAAAGAATTAATTTCAATGACTATGTATATGTCTTATTATAGTATTTAATATGCTTGACATTTACCAGAGAATTATATTTAACTGTATAATTTTTCCTAGCTGTGTTTGCCTAGGCTAGGCTGGGTTTGGCTAGGCTAGGCTGGGTTTGGCTAGGGTGTGTTGAATGGTGGGGGAAGAGGGGGGATCTGACATTTGTAAATTCTGACTTAGGTCAATGCATGAAACAAATAAAATGATGATATTAGGAAGCACAGCCTTTCCCTGTTGGGTTACAACAAGAAACAAGAAAATTTGCATTTTGTCGCAAACAATGAAAAATGAGGATGCAGCAAAGTTTACTAGCACAGATGAAGGCGAATAAGGATGCAGTGCCTGTGGCTGTGACTGCTTCCAGTGTTAGGGGGCTAATGCAGACCACCCTGCCCCTCAGACTTTCTACTTGCAGCACCCAGTGGCAAGCTGTCACTGCCATTGTCTGTGGTGACCCGGGTCACCGGCCTGCAAAGTCAAATCTAGTCCAACATGGGCCACTGCAAATAAAGGATTTTGATTTTCCCCAGAATGATGGTAAAGTCCCTTGTCAGTTCACTGTCGAGTCTTAAATTGCATGATACATGAAAAATGGTCAGAAACCTAACCGTTACGGGCTTGCAACTCAAGAAGCTGTGTTCTGCTTTTGCTGCACACTCTTTGAAAGTGAATGCAAATTAGCTTTTGGTAGGTGTGGGATTAGTACAGGAACCCTTTTCTTAACGGTGTGTTTGAGCTACTGGACACCCGAGGGAATGAATAAAATACCATCCATCCATCAATCCCCCTATCCATCCATCCATCCATCCATCCATCTATCTATCTATCTATCTATCTATCTATCTATCTATCTATCTATCTATCTATCTATCTATCTATCTATCTATCTACATGGTACAATATTTACAGCCAATAAAAGAACATGAGAGAAGCGGAGCCCACTGTGCAAATATGCAGACCTGGCAGGAACCGCAAAAGAGGTTCCAGTGCCAATGCTGTTCAGGAATCAGCTGCTCTTGAACTACAGTGTTGGAGGACCATGTTAAGGAGAGTTATTGTTATTGTTTTCCATTTGGCAGAACACAACCAGGGGCCCAGTAGTGCCTTTTTGAGTGGGGCCCCACAAACTACAAAGCTGCCCCTGCCCACCTTCAGACTGATTTCCTCCAACGGCATGCTGTACACGTCAGCCTCCTTTAACCACCCACGGATCCCAGGTTGAAACCTGGCTCTCTAAACACACCTCTGAAAATGCCAAGTTCAAGGTTCATTGCCTCCATGAAGGTTGTTAAGTTGAAAGCTGCATTGAAGCGCTTTAAATACGAAGATGGAAGAGGGATGGATGGATGGATGGATAGGTGGTTGATTGAAAGCAGTAAGTTGGAGGGGACCACACCATACAGCTACCTGTAATAATTCCACTTTTGCTGTAACCAGCTGCAAGCTTTTCACCATTTCATACAATCCTCAGCAATACCAGAAACCTTTCCTCAACAAATTAATGATGTCTGAATTATTGATCAAGAGTTTGTAGACTCTGAGCTCTTACATTCATCTCAATGCCACTAGAACCTCTGGTTTAGGCTGAAAGATTACACCGCACCCTTCTGACACAGTGACATGACTCTAGTGGAAAGCAGCTCGTTTGAGAAACACCAATCAAGAATCAAGAAAATCAAATGTTACTGACCTTTTACATAAATGCTTCACAATAAACATCAGTTGAATAGTAATAGTAATATAGTAAAAGTGAATGTGACAGGATCTATTTTTATGATAAACTAACATCCATCCATCCATTTTCCAACCCGCTTTATCCTTATTGGGTCGTGGGATAAACTAACATGGATGTGAAATTGGATTTCTTGGATTATGAAGAGCAAGAATCCACTCCACTGATAAATTCATCTAAGTGAATGGATGCGGTAAGACTGAAGACACCCCGATGGACTGAAAGGGGCTTTGAGAGCCCTGAACACTGTCATACGCATTAGGCAGGCAGCTCAAGAGCCGTGATCCTGGGGAAGGATGGACATGCTGATAAAAGTGTTGCCGGCTGAGTGCTTTTCAGTAGCTAGAGATCCTTTTCGAGAGGCTGACGGGCGTCGCTTTCAGAGACAAAAGACCAATCCCATTGTCCCCAGTCTACCTCTCTCACTTGCCAAGCGTATTCCGGTTCCGACGGCCGACGTGGCTCAGGATGAGGGCTGGCTTCTGAGCAAACGGAAGGGGCTAGCTGAATGCTCCCATCGTAATGAACAGCAGCATTATACAGACGGTTATCAGCAAGTCGTCACCAGTGGAACCAATGTGAGATGCTTTTGTCCCCCTGAGTCGTGTTCAGAGCGCCAGAAAAAGGCATCTGTGTTTTATTAATGTCTTTGTGGATGAACAAAAACTATCCTCAGTCTAAGTCATCGCTTTACATGGATTAGACAAACATCCTGTGCACATTCACGGAGCCATCTTCAGTACTCCACAGACTGAAAATGTGGCTGGATTATGAGCTTCTCTCTGTAGTTTCTCACTGTCTTCTTAACCTGAATCTGTCACATGGCTTTCTGATCATTAAGCATTTAAGCAAATTGATCTCAGGCTGGTTGATCTCAGGTCCACAGTGTATTTACATCATTTGTGCTGTTTTATAACAAGGCACAGCTTTTAAAGCGACTAACAGAACATCAGCCATTATTATTTAAATAAGGTCTGTAAGTGAGATACATCTAATCAGATACAAACATAAATGTCTTGATTTTGCATACATACTGCCAACAGGCAAGTAAAAATACATTAAGTTATGTTATTTTTTGAGTGTCCTTAAATAACCTTAAGTATGCTGTCCATAAATAAGCCTAGGTTTATTTAAGCTTGCTTAGAGCACAAGTTCTTCAACAGAGTGAGGGCCATCCAGTGCAATTCATTATTATGCATATTGCAGGATAATCAACAGTGATTTCATCACATGATGGCTTACCTTCGTACTGCTGAAGCTATTCTGACCAGATGTTAAGCATCTAGAGGGTCCTCTTCAAGAATTGATAGGCTGTTGGACAATGTTTTCCCAATGGATTCTGCACCCTTCATTAATGTGATGAAAAACTAGGTCAGTGGGAGCCAGACAATCTTCAGACAATCATTTGGAGTTTGGACTCTGTTTTGTGAGGTTAAGATTGAGGTACAATGCAATCAACAATGATGTCTGACTTTTGTTGCCAATTCATAGGTTAAATTTAACGGGAATGAAAACCTTTATTCCAGTTTTAAAAGCTTTTTTTATTTCTAATTTTTATTTGTGGCAACCTGACCAAAATACACATGTGGATTTGGTACACAAAGGATAATGCTAATGAGAAAGTCATAGCCAGAGTTAAATATAGACCATTATAGACCATTTATTGTGGTTAGTTGACATAATGAATACATTCATGTAATACCTTAGTTACTTCAGTAAATAATTAACATAATAAACAATATGCTATTCCCAGCAGTTCTTCCCTTTAGGATAAAAGTAATGGTGTTGGATGACTATATTAATAAAATTTTAAGATGTAAAGAATCCTGTAGTAATAGTTCTAGAAAAAGTCTTCATTAAAAGGACAGCATATCCATAAAAATAGTTTTCTTTATGGGCTCTATATTTGGACTGGGATCCATCCATCCGTCCGTCCATATGTACGTCCTTCCCATCCATCTGTCCGTCTGTCCCCCCGTCTGTCCTTCTGTCCGTCCGTCTGTCCTCCAAATGCTTATCCAGGACAGGGCTGCTGAGGGCTTGGAGCTAATCCCAGGCAGCCCAGGGCACAAGCCAGGATGAAATGCTAAAAATGGCTTTTCCTGCCTTTTGTGGCTACTCTCAGCGGCCGCTGACCTTTGGGAACATCCCTCTGCCTGTGGTCACACGTTTCTTCACTGGGTCACTTTCTGCAGTTGCCATGGCTCCTTCTTTCGGAACATTTTAGAAGCTGTCTCCCACTATGTGCTCCACAGCAAACACTTCCATCTGCTTCTGTTCTGACCTGATTCTCTGAGGTCCTGATAGTTTAATAGTTGGGGCCATACACTGTACCAGCATCTCTTTCTTCTGCCATTTTTCTTCCAGGGGTCCAAACTGAAATCCTGCCCTGTTCGTTTCTGTGTCCACAGCTTGCTTATACTGGAGATCTAAGCTGATATGTACTGTATGTTTAACAGAGGTGGGATGAGGAATATGGTCCAACTCAGGCTTAGCTTGTGTTGCCTAAAACGTCCTGCATGATGTCCACTGTGATTGTCACGACATCTGATGTGTCAAAGCCTCGACAAACCGCGAGGAAAATGATTTCCGTGATAAGCAGTAGAACAACCTCGGGTGCAGGAACTCTTTTATCAATTCGACAGTTTTATTAGTATTGATGACAAGCCGCCATGTTAATTTAAGGCTACTTCCTCTCTCTCTCTCACTGTAGCTCCAGGATCCTTGGACGTCTATTTGTAGACTCAAGAAAGGTATTAAAGGAAAAAGTAATTGCTATGTTCAGTCCATAGCTATCTGCCGGATGAATGCTGATCCCACTGGACCCCAAAGACCAAAGACGGCTCCATGCTTCACCATTCTACCCTCCCTGGTATTAATGCCAAGACATTTTTAAAACACAATTTATCCGTCCTCCTAATTATGAATCATTAGATTGTAATGAGAAAGCAGATGAACACTGCTGATTACGATTAAGTATGAACTTGTAATCTTCTTAACTGAGCTCTTTAAATAGAGTTCTTTTATGTCCAATTTAAATGGGCTTTGCGATTACAGACTTTATCACCAGGCACTTTAGAACATAAATATGCATGAGTTAAGACTTCTCCCTTTAAGTGCACGTATCAAAACACAGAATAGGGTAGGGAATTCAGAATCGTAGAAAAGGAGAAGAGTTGCAGCTGCAGGTGGGAGATGGGTGTAGCATTGGGGTTACAGAACTATCTGAGAAAGAGAGTGATAAACTGCTATCCTTCCAGTGGGTGTCCCGGGATGGACAATCTATGACAGGGGTGGCCAAACTTACCCGCAAAGGGCCGGTGTGTATGCAGGTTTTTGGGATAACCTGTAGGTCAGCTGTTCAAACCCAGATGTGAGGACTCTTTAGCCAATCAGTCCTCTAATTAGTAATCTAATTAGGGAGTTGCAGCGAAAACCCGCATACACACCGACCTTTTGCGGATAAGATTGGCCACCACTGAACTATGAAAATGTTGAAATCCTTTTTATTGAAGGAGCCATTATAAAAGAGATTTTAAAATGTATTTAATAAATGTAATACTTCAAAATTCAAATACGGGCTTTAATTTAACTTCAGAATAACATTCCTATGAAAACTGTGCAAATAAGTTATGCCTTACAAGAAAAAAAGCCTTTGGGATAACTGCCCATGTTGATGCCCAATGAGTTGACTTCTATAGTAATTACAGTGATGTTTGGGTACATTTGTCTTTTAAATTTGTTTGATAAATGTTCTTTTTAACAGCTGCAAGCTATATGCACATTAATTACTGTTGGTGCAATCCAAAGTATCTTGTCCTATTTTCAAATGCAGAATTATGGATATAAGTAAATACACAGTATTTGCTATTTTACAGATTAACCTTTTCAACTTTTTGGTGATCATGCTTTTGATGGGCACCTTACATCTTCTACTATTTCCATTAAATGACCATGGTAGTTTTTTTCAGTTTGGGGATGAACAAATTAAAAACTACACAGTGAAACAACAGGAACCTTTCCAGAGACGGACAGAATTAACTCTCCGTATGGCGCATACAAAACATTCAGAATAACACCTGTGATGACCTTACATGGACTGAATTCAACTAGACTAATTTGTGGGGAAAAATCAGTAGGGTGCACTTCCCTTGTTAAAATTTGTTTACCTCCCACAAGTGCGAATTATGGCAGTGTCACTAAAGCCAACAGAGGATGAACAAAAGGCTGTGAAACACCACGGAGCTTACAATAGACTCTGCAGTCCATAACACTTACAATCAGCCTCAATAACACCGATATAATTACACAGTGAGAAACACCTGGCTTTTCATAGTGAGCTGAGTGTGCGTAGATAAAGGTCAGTCTGCATTGGTGTTTATCAGGGGCCAGACTGAGGGCGGGGCCCTATCGCACCTCATGATGACGCGCTAAAGTGACTCACGGCGGAGAAGCAGAAGCAGGACCTGTGATTAAACGCCACAGCACCAGCTGTTGACCTTCGGAGTCGTGTTCCTTACAGGTGTCCACTCCCTGGTGGGAAGCATAATGAACTGGAAATATCACTCCAGACATAAGCTGCCCAGCTTGGCTTCTTTACGGGGTGGGGGGTGGGTACGTGTTCTGCACAACTGGGTGTGTTTAAATACGGTAACGCTAGCTGTCGCGGGCCTGCTTTGGACACATGTCGACCCAAGCTGACCGCCCTCATGGCTCATTTACAGCTGTTGTTATGTATCTGCCAAAGTGCACTATGGGATAACCATTAGAGGTTCCTCAAACATCATTTAGTTACAATTGTTTTTAATAGCAGAAGGACTATTTTAAGGACTTGAAATGAACAAAAGTGACGGTGCGAACACGACCCTTACAGGCCTGGTGACTAATCGCTTTTAGGTTCAGTGATAATTTGCTTGACAGATTGTTAAATCTTCCTCCAGAACATGTAGTATAATATTTTTAATTTATTATGTCCATGTAATTAGAATCAGCATTTACTCATAGAACTCCCTTTCCTCATTATCCATATTATTAATCCCAATCCCGTTTCAAAGGGAAACAGCAAGCCATCAAAATCTATGCAAAAGTATTAACTGTATGTTTGCCAGTGAGATTTTTGTTACCTGCTACAAGCTGCCATTTATCATTTATTATTCATGTATTATTCATAAACAATCAAACACGAATGTGTACAGTCTGCTTATTATTGAGCTCTTAGGTCAGGATAATAGTCTGCTTCCATCCTGTATGCTGTGTCCCACAGAGGTTCTAATTTTAATTTTTTCACTGTTCTGTAAAAGAGTCACATATATAAATTCATGAACATCCTCAAAAAAGATGGCGTTGGCGTAGGAAAGTGGGTGGTGTTCTAGTTAAATTTGCAGGTAAATGTCTTCGGGGCACGTTGGTTAATCCAAACTGATTCCAAAAATATGCATGTTTTGTGGCTTAAAAGGATATGGCATTAATTTTATAATGCTTAAAATGTGTTATGAATAGGTAATGTAGTGTTTTGCGCTCAAAAAACACCCATTATTCAGAGGAATGGTGTTAGCTTCCTTTGAATTTCCCACATAGGGACATTTAAAGTGACATATGTAGGTGGTGTGATCAATTATGGGTTCCATTTTTTATGATTTATGTAAGTGGAATGGCACAAACTGGAACCTGAACCTCCACAACCAGCACGACTCAGTGATTTGGTCTGCTGAACTACCTAACCCCAGCTGTGGGAGCCAATCACACGTTACCCTTGATTCCAAAGCAAGATGTTGGTTCAGGGTCACATAGGCAGCGACTACGTTTTAACTGCTCTTGAGGTCAAACCTGTGAGTATGAGGACTCCTGCATCAAGAATGTGATCATGATTTTTTTGTGAGCCAGAGATAATGTCAAAGGTTTCATTTATGTGTCATACGGATGTATTTTGCATTCTGGACGGTGTTCTGGTATCCTGGATTTGGAGGCCACTGCTCTTAATATACTGTATGCAATCTGGATCATCACATCCTCAGATTTGTTGTTATGGGTCTTATGGTGTCTTGATACATTATTTTACTGAGTTTTTTCAGAAGCCTTTGTTTATGGAATCGTCCCACTCTCACATCAGGCCTTTTCGATTGGCTGGGGCCAGGAGAGGCATGGGTACTCTGACAGATTCAGGATGCCCAGCACTCTGCTTTGGGAGCATTCTAACCATCAGTAAATTGTACTACTACCCCAGTTTCTTTATATTGAAAATGGAAACCCTAGCTGGGGGCCCAAGGTGACCCTTTTCAGGGGGTGCAAAAGTTCTAGCTATGCCCCTGAGTGGGAGACAGAACTGATTGACCCCATGAATTTCAGAAGTTGTAATCCTGATAGCAAAGCCAAAATCTCACTTTGATGCTTCTGTTATTTCCCAGGCATGACGCTGCTCCCCCCCCCCTTTCCTGCCGGTGCATCAGTAAAATGCTGACGATCTGGCGTGGGAGGCGTCCGCTTCGTGCTCACAACTCTGCCTCTCCATTTAAGAGCCTCGCACACAATTTCTTCCACACGTTTGCCAGAGAGCTCGACTCAAAGCACTGGGTGCATTATGCTCACACGGCTCTCGATTTTATGGGTTATCGCCATTTTGTGCCCTTTTTGGTATGAGATCTACTTACCACTGCGGAAGCACACAACAGGGGGTTTGGGGCATTGGCAGTGAGCTGTTTATGAAACAAGAGCCTCGACTGGAACATTTCAGGTTAAAATTGTGGGCAGCGTGACACTGAAACCTGTGCCCTTGAATATGCTGCTTTTTAAATGGGTGTCATTTCCAATTACAAATGTGCCTAACGGGCAATTATAGACCCTGTTTAGGGGGGCTTCAGCCGCCCAATTTTTTATGCTGACTCCTGAAAAATCCAGCCATCCATCCATCCATTGTCTGCCACTTATCTGTTCCCGGGTCACTGTGGCAGCAGTCTGAATAGAGATGCCCAGACCTCCCTATCCCCAGCCACCTCCTCCAGCTCCACCAGGGGGATATTGAGGCACCAACCCCAGGCCAGCCAAAAGATAGAATCTCTCCAGTGGGTTCTGGGTCTATCCCTGGGCATCCTCCCAGTTGGACATGCCCAGAGTACCTCCCTAAAAAATTATTATTCTAAATCCATTTAACAATTTAGTCTGTATCTTCTAGAATCGTCCCTGGTATCTGACATCTATTGATTACTGGCTTCGTGAGCTGGCTGAACAAGCTTTGGTCTGGCAGCACTTTAACCATCTGCATGGCTGTGCACATCCTGCAGTGGTTTCCTTCATCATATATACTGCATACATGTGCAGATAGCAGGCTTTACTTCCTGCGCTATTGTGCACTGGCGTACACTGCATGAGCCACTCAGTATGCATTCGACGGAGCCCTAATCTTCACTTTCCCCATTAGCAGTTCTTCCCAAGCAATCTTGCTTAAAGTGTTTTGCATGCCTAATGCCTTTGTGCAGCTTATTATGAATTCGCATCCAGATCTGAATGAACATAATTCATAAAAATTTTAAAAATTTGTTTAATTTGTGCACCAGTAATAAGAAACAAAAACAGTATCCACTGGTTGTCGCCTCCCGCTCTCAATGTCCCCGAATCTTGTTATTTGGTACTTTACCTCCTCTGATTGTGTTTACCCTGAATTCACGTGTGGCCTGTACTGGCTTATTGGGATAACTTGTCGGATTTAAGGTAGTCTGGGCAAAATGTAAGTGAACGAATATGAAGTACATTTAAACTGTGGTACCTTAAAGTTACCCCGATAAGCCAGTAACCCCGCTTCGCAGTACAGGCCACAGATCTACATGAACTTCACTTTAAAACTTCAGAATTCACAAAAAGTATACATTTCTCACAGACGGTCCTCCTCAGGAAGGAATTCAAAACACTGTGCCAAGAGCCAGCTTATCCTCTTTCAGCCGTTCATGTAGAACGCCGTAATGCCATTCTTCTTTCCGGCAATTTTCATATTCATTGCTAATGAAAAACACTGCATAAACGCCCACTGAGGAACATGGCATTTATTATTCACACGTATGGAATAAACAGGTTGCTTGTTGTTCCTCTGTGACCCTGGTCGCTGAAGCAGGAAATTGTGTCCACCGGTTTTACACTATAATTCGCTGGCAGCCGTTGGTTTTCTATTGCCCCTTAGAGAGCTCATTGCTGGGTTTTTACCATGCAGAGCTGACAATCATACATAGAGAATGTACACAGGATGGACCTTGTAAAAGCATGCCTTGTTTTTGGGCTCGCAGTGATATTTCGGTCCTTCCCCCACTTCACTTGGAAAATCTGATCTGCTGCTAGACATTTTTCTCTGATTTATTTCGACACTTGAGACCGAAAGCAGCCTGAGGCGGCCAAAATGCACTTGCTTGTGAGAAAGGGGCTCCAAGTCGGGTCAGTAAAACTGTTTTACCTTCCTCTCTTTGAACGAGCAGGTTCTGCCCCCTAAGGATGTAGTCCAACAGACCATCAACCTGGGCGGTGATGGAGCACACCCTGTCATCACCTTGTCATTAAACGTGGCTTTCTCTGCAGTTCTCACAATGTTCGCCGCAATGCACGCGCACGCTGACCTCGACACACAAAAATGTACCGTAACGAAAAAACAAGAAACCTGGAGTGAGAAGATTTTGGAATACATTATGTTTCTTTAAACATGGGAATGTCATCCTTCAACCTGTGAGTCTTCAGAAAGGCTGCAGCCACCGACAGCTCAAGGGCTAAAACGTGGTGTTATTTAATATACATTTTAAGCAGGCAGCAGCCAGTGGAGCACGGAGCTAGTGAGAGATAACATAGATTGTTATATGGTTCAGTGCTCCCTCAGATGCAGAATGGCTGGGATGACTCTGCTGACGTAATTCTGTGGACTGGGGGGTTGGCTCACCACCAGTTCTATACATTTTGTTCATACACAAGCTGTTACCCACAATCCTTTTCACTTTCCTTGACAAATCTCAATTTTTGTTGAAATTATGCACTTAATTAAAAACCTCCAAACTCTGATATTTAGTTATCTGGATCTTCAATACCCATCTGCACCATTGTACCACATTTAAAAAGCCTGTTTTAATTAGAATTGCGCTTGAGGATTTGATTAATGAAAGGGCTTGTTGGGAGCGCATGTTCTTAGTAGGACAGTGGATCCTTTTAGGGGGTTTCTTGCCTTTCATGCCAGGGGTTTTTTAAGGTGTGATTTTAAAGAAGGAGGAGCTCTGTAGCTTTTTAGATGCATTTTTCTTTGAGAGCAGAGCTGTGTTCATTGGATATGGATGAAGACCTGTCTTGGTGCAGGTTCCCCCAGAGGTCACATGGAGCAAACTGATGAGTTATTCTTGTAAAAATTAGCTGCTTTGTGCTCTTACTCTAGTTGAAAAGGTCATCTTTGATTACATGCAGGTCAGTTTGGAAAAAAAATGTAATATCTGTAAATGCACACATCCCCAGTTTTATTAAGTATATTAAAATGTATGTTAAACCACTGGACTGAAAAATTGTTTATGGAATAGTTAGCTCTGTATATGAAGTACCCTCAAAGTAGGTTCAGTCTGGGAGATTACACTGGTGTCAAAATAATATAAAAATTGACGGAGATGAATTACATACATTCACTTGCTCACTAATAATCATGTTAACTACCATCACAAATAAAATCATGACCACATCACAGAGCTGCAAAAACGTGATTAATAAACTAGACCTATATTAGAGCCGTAGATATATTAGAGTTATATTAAGGAGGGTGCAGGCTTGGTGGGCTGCCTCAGGCTGAAGTGCACACTCCCAGTGGTGGGGTACTCTGCCAGTCAGTCATTTCCTCTTAAGCTGATGAGCGTCGGAATACTAAATGCTGATTTTAAGGTGCTAAGAAGGACTCTTGTTACACTGGTAATCACCAAGGATGGGGTCGTGAAGCTGAACAGGGTCAGGTGATCAGCAAACTGGAACGCAGGCTCAGTACAAAATTAAAAACTGCCTCTTGCTATTTCCCCATCTCTTGTACAGTCAGTCCTGCTACAACGCGACTAATGCGTTCCTGAAAAACCTCATGTTCACTAAAATCACTTATTAAAATACACATATCCAATGGGAAAAACAGGGTTAAGGAAATGCAACTCCAAAACTAAATGAATTAATTAATAAAAACAGTGATGTCAGTGGCCAATAATGTAATTATATGCATTTTAACTAAGAAATAATAATACATTAATAAATTATATAATAAACATCTGTCACGTCTAGCCCCACCCTGCTTGTCTGCTCCCTGCATTTCCCGTGGGCATGGCTTCTAATCAGCCGTGCCTGAAGCTTGTTAGTCTTACCTCTTGTTCCTGCCCTCTTGTTAACCAGCCACAGCTGCCTTGTTTTTGCTCCTCTGTTAGTCATGTATATTAGTGTGTCTCAGTTCTGTGCTCCCTGTTCAGTCTACTCTGTTCACATGTGCAATCTGGGGGGTGTTCCCATAATATAAAGAGGGATCTACTCACCCACAGCCTACATTTGGGTTATCCTTCTCTATCTACAGTTCTTATAAGTCTCACAAGAATTTCCTTGTAATCACTTCAACTGAACTCACTAACCTGTCGATTGCGGTGAGTGGGGAGTCTTGAGCCACAGCCACTATGCGGCTGAGCATGCACTGAACATAAATACAATGAATTACAGTATGCGGAGGAGCGCTGAAGGCACCGTGGCTACTGACAGTCCATGGAAAGCAAATGTGAGTTAAAAAAGATTTCTGTGCGTTTATATATGATAATTTGTGAATCTTTTCAGAATGTTAGACTTGTGCAATGCATGGATAGTACAAAAAGTCACTTTTACATTTGAAAACAGGTTTGACCAATTCACTGAAAAGAACTGGTTCAAAAACAAAAAAGATTCATTCATGAATTGGACATTAGGGGTGTGACAAGACGCTTTTCCCACGAGACAAGACGAGACACGAGACTGGGTTCACGAGAACGAGACGAGACTTTTAGACATTTTTTTTAAAGAAATCCTCAATGTTTAACCCTCTGGAGCCCAGGGTTAGGAAACACACTTTCACTGAGTGGGGCATGATCACACATTTCTTCAAATATCATAAACTTAATTCATGGCAAATAATTTTTTTATACATTTGTTTTGCCATTACACTCATCTTTATTTTAATATATATTGTAAATATGTCAGATTTTTGTTAAGTTTG
>JAODLC010000001.1:36801139-36814561 GCA_026781145.1 Hippopotamyrus pictus
ATTGCGTTAAAAATTTTAATCAGATTAATCATGATGATGGATTAATCCGCATTAACCTGTTAATTTTGACAGCCCTAGTTAAAATCATGTTTTTACATCTCCCAGTGCACCTCTGAAATCCGAGGGTGAACAGAAACTACACTGAAATCTAAGTATATAAATTCCTGATATGATTACTATAATTAATAGCTAATATAATGATCTTCAATAAAGAAGACACATATTTCTTTCCAGGGATTTTCACTAAAAATCAATAGTACCGAATCTGTCACAGACTCATAAAATAAACTGTAATGCATAATATGCCAGAATGACAATGTTTTTGCAATGTATTACAACCTAAGAGAACATGGGTTGTAGTGAATTTTCCATACTGCACATTCATGAGCTCATTGCCTCTAAACACCATGTCGACAAGCAAAGCTGTTCTCCCCCTACCACCAGGGCTCATAAGTAGACCCATCACTACTGTGTCCTCCTGCTCACTTCCAGGCTAGATGCATTTCCAGGGGCTCAGAGTACCCCAGGGTCCCTCGGGGTCTCTTGTTCTACAAAAGTGCCAGTCTGTGTCATGCACTGCAATGCAGAACCGTGTCCAGGAGGGGAAACAGACCAATCAGCTGGTTAGCCCAGTAGTAACCATGATTGCTGTTGGGGATGCTGCTGATATTCAGGGCAAAGATTCTAATTATCACATTAAAATGCAGTGCAGCTCATATACGCTCTCTCTAGTCTCTTCTTTAACCACACAAGATCATTTAGCCATGTAAGGTGACAGATTATTGTACAGTTATTTGTTTAGCCTTAAGGCACCATATGAAAAAGACCCTGCTGGGCACAATAATAACGTGTCAATGGTACCAGTGCATATTTAGAACCTAAAAGGGTCTCACAGAATGCATTTCAGAAAGCAGTCTAACCGTTTTGACTTTTCACAGTACAGCTCTGCCTTTAGTCAGACAGAAGGGAAAACGAATGGTTTGTTAAAAAAAAGAGAGAGAAGGCCCAGTGTGTTCTTTTCTACAATTAGTAATTTTTTGGTGGATGGGAAATTGAGATTGTTACATCCTGCCTGTCATGTCTGCCTGACTCCCCCCCAACGCGGCCCTGATGAGCCACACCTGTTGCTTGTTAGTCTTTGCATTTAAGTATCTGTTTGTCTCGTCATCCCAGTCTGGTCATTAACTTTGCTCCTCCAGTCAGCCTATGTCGTTCCCAGTCTAGCCTTCTACTCTTGACCCTCATGATCTCACTTTGTTTCCTGGCTCCTGTTTGGTTGAATAAAGCCCCTTTTGTTTGCGAGCGACTGCTGTAAATTTCTACGCCCCACACGCTGTGACAGAAAGACCGGATTCCCAAAAAAAACTTTGCAGCCTGCCCCCCCTGCTCCGGCACCTCGCAGCATCCAGGACGCAGGGAAAGTGCTAGTGAGACACACCCGGATGCAAATCCCCGGGAGCTAGAGAAGCTTCGGTGTTTGTTGGCTGACCGGCGGAGAATAGTTGAGCACTCGGCCTGCCACCTCTCTGCCGCATGCAGCTGCTCAGCCCGCTGCCTCTCCTCTGCGTGAAGAAGCTATGCCCGCCATCTCCAGCCCCGGGAGGAAAATGTAGAGGAAACTGGCTGTGTCTCTGGCTGCCGCCTCACCTCACCTGGTGCCTCCAGAGCTCTGTCCAGGGGAGGCTGCTGCTGTACCAAAGTCTCCAGAGTTCTTCCTGGAAAGGGCTGCTTATTGTCCTGAGCCTTGAGAATCTACCTGTCCTTGCTTCTGCTGTGCCCCCAAAGCCTGTCCACGTCTCTGTCGCACCCCCAGAGCCTGTCCTTGCCTCTGTTGTGTCCCCAGAAGCCGCATTCCTGGCTCCTGCCCCATAGAAGGCCCCTCTGCTCAAGTCCCCGACTCCCAGCCCAGAGAGGGGCCACACTGCCTGTGCCTGGTCTCACAGTAGTTGTGCTGTCCCACAGAAAACCCCAGTGGTCACACACTGTTCACCTCCAGGTGTCCTGGCTGCACCCTGCCCACTTCTAGGTGTCCCAGCTGTGCCTTGCTTGCCTCCAGGTGTCCCATTGGTGCCCTTCTCACTGTCCAGCTCCACTCCCTGTGTCCTGTTGGCACCTGCCTCCTCCTCTGCAGGTCACCGCCAGGCCGATGCCCAGTTCCCCAGTCACCACCAGGCTGAAACCCGACTCCCTAGTAAATGCCCTGCTGAAGAGTGGCACCCACTAGGACTTGCCCTAAGTCCCACTCCATGGTCCCACACCTCAGCCCAAAGTCCATGGCGACCTGGTCCTAAGTCCTGGTAAGGTCAGTGGTGTTGGCTGGGACTCCAAAGAGGCCAGCTCCAGGAGGGGGACATGGGGACACACTATCCACGCCAGCCGCCCAGACTCTCGTTTGCCCAACGTTGTCTGCCCGAACACCTCTCCTGCTGCAACCAACAGGAAAGGAACTGTGCCACCCTCGTACTCTGTCCTCGTGGTTCCCTTGGCACCCTCATGCTCCAACCCTCCTGGCCCCTCGGTGCCCTTCAGCCCTGCGGCCCCTCTGAGGGCCTTAGGTCCTGCAGTACTGCCAGGCTCCACCTCGCCGCCGGCTGGGCCCAGGAGGGTCCAGGTCCCAAGGTTGTCACGCAGCTCCCTTGGGTCTGGAAGACTTTCCGGATGTGCCCTGTATCCTCCAGCCCCACCTTGGTCCCTGTCCCGCTACCCTGTCCAGCCTCCATTTTGCCCTGGCCTAAATCCCCTACTGCTCCCTTCAGTGTGTCTCTGTTGTTCCCCTTCTTATGTACCCTGTTCTAGTGTGGCATTGTCTGTCTGTCTGTTTCTTCTGCTCCCTGTTGATGTCTGGTGTTTGTCCCTCTGCTCCCGGATCTGTTGTCCCTGGTGCCTGTCCCTGTCCCATGTTTAGTCTGTTTCTTCTACATGGTTTTGTTCGTTGGTCTCTTCTGTTGTCATTTTGGTCCCTGATCCAGCCCCTGCCTGCTCCGTGCTTATTGCTGTGCCATGTGTCCTGTCCTGTTAAGTACATGTTTGTCTCGTCATCCCCAGTCCGGTCATTAATGTCGCTCCTCCTGTCAGCCAGTGTCCTTCCCCATATTAGCCTTTTTGTTTTGACCCCTCAGGTTCTCACTTTGTTTCCTGGCTCCTGTTTGGTTGAATGAAGCCCCTTTTATTTGCCAAACGACTGCTGTTGAGTACTTTGTCCTGCTTCCTGTGACAGAGAATCTTACGAAAGAATAAGACACTTATGCTTTTATATCTGTCCACCGAAAAAAAGCACAGAAGGAAATTTAAGTAATTCTAAAAAGCCTGCTACACTAGCCGCAACTTATACAGATGTATTATATAGATGAATTATTTCCTGTCCCAAGCTGTCCTCTTCATGTTACCTTATTTTTCCTATAATTATGGACAAATAAGTAATATCACTTAACAACCAGAGTGAGAAAATGACAAACTGTTGGTGTAATTAACAGGACACTTATTATCTCAGTACATTGCATATCTAGTATTTTAGCAATACCTTTATTCTGATGGGGTCTAGGCTCATTTAAATAGATTCATTACAGTCAAACTGTAATATAGCACTTTAGGGAAATGATCACCTTCTGTAAAATGACAAGGCAATATTTATACTGACAGTGTAAACAGATGATGGGAGGGGCAATGGGACTTTTACATGCGTCAATGTGACATGTGCATTTTCTCAGTAGGTCATATGCTTTGTGGAATCACGCACGTGTGCATTTCCTTAATGGAAAGGACAGCATGCAGCCACAGGATGGTGAGAGCGTGCCTGGACACACAGCTGTGCAGCAGAGTTGGAAGGTTCTTTTAAAGCCAGGCCTCAGGCGCCCATGTGGAAAGAGATTATTGGATGTTGTCTCACACGCTGAACATGGCCCTGCATGTGCCAGTGATGGCCTGAAAATGATGTGTTGAAATCCTACGGTAACACCAGTTTTTAAAAATTTACTTATTACTTCTTTGCAAAGGGTTTTCTTCAATCTAGTGCTATTCAGCTACATTCAACACCCAATGCCCAGTAGTAACTGACTGACTCATTAATATCTGCTCAGCCCTGTCATTCTGTGGGTCAGAGAATGTGGGAACAAATGAGTGCAACTGAACAGGAGTTTGAGGAGGCCCTGAGGGTAGTAACCCTGTGAACCAGCGCCGAAACATCATAAATGAGGGCTGTCACCCAGTGAAGATCTCACAAGCTGGTGTGAGGCATACTTATTCCAGTCAATTAGCGAGTTTTCTTTATTCCTCTCCAGCATTTCAACCCTTTTGACAGAATGGCATATCCTACATTACTACCCATGTTGTGCAACTAGTCATTAACTGTTTCAAGGAAAATTCACTGTGAAATGGAGGAAAGAAAAACAAAAAATTTTAAGGGAACATGTTGTGAGGTGAGACATCAGTTTGCTTATGCAATGTGCTGTTGAACAGTAGTGTTGTGCCATGAGTTTGCATTGGGCTTCCAACTGAAAAAGACAACCAGTTTTCCTAATAATCAAGTCTGAGGGTAGCCTACAGATTGCATTGAATGTCAACAAAAAAAAAATCAATATTATAATATAACTGTAGAGAAATCTTGACTGACAAGTGATTGCTTGCCAAGAATGGTAAGCCACAATGATAGATATACACAATCCTCAACTTAATATTTTAAGACAGTAATTTAGTGACACGACAGCTGTTATCTTGTCATTAATCTATCAGCTCTTTCAGTTGAATCTTAAATTATATGTATAATATTTTACAGTAAAAATGTGGGTACCATTTCAACCCCGCCTGTTGCTCTCTAAGTTTCCTCCACCATTCTAGAAATATGTGATTAGAAGAACTGTGCTCTAATTTAGCCATGGTTTGTAAGTGTGAGTCTTGCGGTTGACTGGCATCTCATCCTGGGTGTCCCCTGCCTTGGACCCTGAGGCTGCAGTCTCACTGTATCGTGTAAATGGTTATAGAAGACTGGACTCATATTGGAATGAGCACTTAAATGGTCCGAAATTACTGAAAACTATTATTACAACATCTCAAACCAAATTATTAAAGGGGTATGGCTGAGAATATCACTAAGGGGACAGGTTTATGAGGTTAACTCACATCAAGACAAATCAGTTGCCTGTGGCACATTTCACAAGCATAATGCCTCGAAGTGCATAGTAGTAAATTAGCCTTTCTTGGTGTAATGAGTACATTCATATCTGCACTTACAGAGTAGGGTAACCTTTTTCTTATCAGTCGTGAAAAAATTATAGTCTTTAGTCTGCTGGTGGTGGGGAACCAGTTTGAATGCAGAAGAACCATGGAAGCCTAGTTAGGGCTGTTGGTTGGTTGATCCTGGTTTTCACTAAGGTCTTCTCCTTCACAGACCTCCACTATAATATACTGGCTTTTCACACCCCCGGGTTCCCTCGCTATGGGTGGATCTCCCTTAGATTGCCTCTAGCCGTCTTCAAAGCGCATAACAGGCTTGGGGGGTATGACGGTATTATGGTATACCCCAGTATTCAGAAATCCCAAAGGTATTCTTTTTAATACCATAAAAAAAGTCAGACGCTCCTCCGTCTATGAAACTGATATGTAAAGGCTGTATTTAGGTGATGTATTATAATGCACAGTGCTAAGAAAATCTGGAGCCTCACCTAAAGTTAAAAAAAACAAAAACAAGTCAAAGAATAACATGCATGCATTGCTTAATGCCTCAAAAACAAAATGCGCCATGAATGTACTGTAAACTGTTGCAGCATCCTTCGCATATGTGAAACCTAGTTTGCATGCGGCTGCAGATCAGGCAGTGTCAAAAAACAAAGGGTGATCTTGTTAACTCTTCAACAAAGAGTTGTTTCCTTATTTCGCCGTGCTCAACTTCCACACTGATTAGCTCGTTTAGGCTATCTCTGATTCCCAAGTTCACAGTATCCTACATGAATTACGTGTTTTCTTCGTTGAAATACTGTCAAATACCATACTGTAATGTCTGGAAGGTACGACAGTATGAAAAAGTAGGTACCGACCAACCCTAGCACATAGCCTCCATTCATCACTGCATGGCACAAATGGACGTGATTATCCATCTGGCTCTTACTTTTCTTTTGAATGTAATCTATCGATGGAGGTCTCCAGCTAAGAGTGTAGCCAGCAGACAGTTATTGTTCACAGTGCGACCCACAGAGCCATCACAACTTTTAGATAAAAAGGAGACTCCCTAAAACCTCTTCAAATTACATAAACAGCTAAAAGCAACCCTATAAAATGAAACTTCAAAATGGCAGATGACTCATCTAGTCGCACGGCCCTCCCCTTCCCTCTAAGTCAAATTGCATTTGGATACCGGAGCTGCCACACTTCAGCATTTCCATAAGGGAAAATAAAGACCTCGGATGACAGAGACAATCAATATTGAATGATGATGGGTTAAAGTAACCCTTCAAACATCTCATAAAAGTGCATAATTTGTACTGTTAGTCATTGTATTGCATTTTTGGTTATATTTGGTATCATGCCATGGCAAAGAAAAGGCCTATTATTACGATGTATGATGTAATACGTATACAGCACCATCTGCTGACCTTAATAAAACTTTCAAAGAAAGTTACCATCCTAGAGAGAATATTGTTTTTTTCTAATTAAAAACTATTAAACTTCTATTCAAAGCAAACTAAATCTTGCCCACATCCTACAAATACCATTTTACATTTCTGGACCTGAGCCAACAGCTCCTCTGTCACAGGATCCGGTCCATCTTATGGTCTAGTTTGCACACTGTGTGAAACATATAAACCATTGATGTACATAACTCATTACCCTTTCTTGCTCAAAAAATATATGGGGTACCATAATTTCAAATAAAAAATGGAAATTCAAATTTCACATTATATAATATATACAGTAATATAATGAATTGATTTTCCAAAACCTTATCCAGTACCTTGCTGTATGGGGGACCTGGAGCCTAGCCCAGCTTACTGGAAGGAGCCCCCCAGGATAGATTATCGGTCCATTACAGGATACACCTAGTTTTTGGACCATGGGTGGAAACCCGTGTAAGAGGGGGAGAATGTGCCCCACACAGAGGGGGTGCAGGGCTCACACCCCCAGCCCATGAAGTTACAGTGCTGCCCCAACTACAGTATATGTATACAATATGCATAGTAAATATAACAAACAGTAAATTAAAACTGAACGAAATATGTTATTTCTGCAGTTTCGATACACTCACAACCCGAAATGCAGCTGCAATCAGTGTGTAGTGCAACAAACAAAGTCTCGTGCAATATTTTTAGCAAATATTGAGTTAAGTAATTAGAAAAGTATACCTTGTGATGAGTATTAAGGTGAGTCACAACATAAATGTGATAGATGTCACAGAAAATTCAGTAATAATAACCAGATAATTCAAAGCAGGGCATATCGTAATATTTAAGTATACTTATACCCTCTTCACCCATACTGTGACTTATTTATGACTAAATTTATCTCTTACGTTGACAACTGTGTTGAATTTATAATGTTGCAAAAACATCCTGTTTTAAGTCTGTCTGGAGGTCTGGTGCATCTCTAAGGTCACCTTCCATTACGCACACACACACACACACACACACACTCACACACACACAGGTTTGTAATTATATCTTTGTGGGGACTCTCCTTTAATTTCTATGGTGAAAACTTTCCCATGACGACCGTAACCCCTACCTAGCCCTAACCTTCACCATAAGTAGCCAAACAAAACACGAGATTTTTAGTTTTATGATCGCATTTACAGATCTTTGTGGGGACCTGAAAAATGGTCCCCACAACGTCAAAAATAACAGGTTTTTATTACATTGTGGGGAACATTTGGTTCCCACAATGTAATATAGACATAATCCACAAACACACACACACACACACACACACACACACACACACACAGATCTGTACACATATCTTTGTGGGGACTGTCCATTCATTTCTATGGCCAAAACCCTAATCCCAACAATGATAACCTTAACCCCTACCCAGCCCCAACCTTAACAATAAGTAACCAAACAAGGCATTTTTAGGTTTTTGATTGCAGTCACACATTTTTATAAAATTGTGTTTCTCCTTGTGGAGACTGAAAAGTTGGTCCCCACAATATGAAAACGACAGGTTATTTTCACACTGTGAGAACATTCGGTTCCCACAATGCAATATATACATAAACACCCCACACGCAGACAAGCGCGCACACACAGATTGGCTCACTTCAAGATAATGTTATCTGAATGCAGATTATGACACTATGCTGTATGGCAGGAATAAAACAAAGCACAAGTTCAGATGCCATCATAAAAAATATTCACCTATAGTTTTAGTTTATTTTTGAAAGGAAATTATATATTTGTTTTATCAATAAGAAATGATCAGTTATAAATGTAAGTGAAGTAACACTACTATAAGGTGAAGAAAATGCCCTTCATTTGTCCTTTAAATCTTACAGCTGACAATTTGGTTTATCATGGACCCTTTACTATGAATGAGGTGTATTTCTCTGGAAGCACATTTTGGTGTTCCATAGATTTTGTAGCATTGCAGCTTAGCTGAACTGAGTATGTAGTTAGATATTCGACATGAGTATTTGATTGCTCTTGGGTATGGGGACGATGATACAGAGGATTTGAAATTCATTCCACGTAGTTATCCAAACGGCATGAAGAAGGTCGGGCGTTGGTTACAAGATATTTTTATACATAAGCAGTACATTCTAACAACGCAAAGCAAAAGGTGGAGCAAATATTGACAATATTTTATATTAACAATACATTTTACTATTTCAAATTTAATTTATTTACATTATAGCATATGTATTTAGTCACTGTGTAGCCTATATTCCTGAGTGAAGATTATACAGTATATAGTTTTTACACGTAACTGTTTCTTGAGAAGATCCTTGTGGTATGATAGATTAAGAGAAGTAGGGAAAACGAGGTCATAAACGAAACTATATTAACGTTTAAAGATGGCAGGGAGGGGGGGACGATTGAACGCGACTGTAAGCAAGGATCCCAAGCGCTCCTGGTCACCATGTAGTTCTGCAAGCTCCTCCTTCAACTTTTTAGTTTGTATGCACAATGTTCAAAATACAGCAGCACACACACACATTAAACAAACCTATCGCACACTTGTTTTCTCTCTTCGTTGCGGATGACGACGTGGATTTGGAAGTTTACACTGCATATAGATATTGCAACTTATTCTGCTTGAGAAACACTTTACGCACTGGCGTGTTGCTCCTCTCAGTTCCGCCAACATTGCTTTAAATTGTTTAGCTGCATTCTGCATTCTTAAGAAAATCAATTAACTCCAGTGGCCATTTTCACAATAATGACATATCCCTTCAGTCATTGTTCTAGTCGTGTGGTCACAGTAAACGATTTAGATATGTTTGGTGTAAAAATGCAAAAGCTGAAACGATATTTTTCTCATAAAACTGGGAATTTAGATTGGTGTGTATGTAACTATACTCGTATTTTATTAAGTGAATTCGTGCTGAATACTTTCACGTTACAGGTGAACAAGGCGCAGCGTAAACCGTCGCACACAGCTAGAGGTCCAGCTGTCATCGATTATTTCAAAATATGTAACTGATTACAGATATTTTCTTTACGAACGACTGTCGAGCTCCGCTCATATAGATCAGATCCCGCAGAAGCGACGGACTTACCAGGGTCACCCTGACTCCTCCGTGATATCCAATGTCAGGGTAAACGACGTTTGTATCCTCTGATCTGTGTCTAGTTTCCAAAATCAGATTCCGTGATCACAATCCACGTCCCGGCATATGTACCATAAAATTACATAAAGGATTAGTAAGATGGCAAAAATGAACAAAGCCACCAAAATAGCCTTGGTCACTGGAGATATGAGAGACTGCATGTCACCAGCGAGCTACGGGAGAAGGGACACTATTTGCAACAACACTTATGAGCACAGTGATGGACACGGTGCGGTTCCCAGACCAGAGGACCAGACGGCGGATATCTGCGTTGCTTCGTAGCAGTTGACGAGTTAAGGTTCTTCGGCATCTCTCTTAATGGGATATTCTGTGGATCCCCGTTAGTCCATGAGTAAAACACTAAAAAATGCAATTATATGCCATATTTAAACTCTTCTACCAAAAATCCAATCTCTGCATGAGCTACACTTTGCGAAAATGTTTAGGAGACATTGGCTGGAGTGTCGTGAAGTATGAAATATAGAACTGGAAGAGAAATGTATGCCAAAGTTTCTGGCAGGGTTGCTAAACTGGCTTAGGCTAAGCCGCGTTTTTTCGGTGAGAAAGCTTGATTGGTATTCTGCGCTTCTCTGTCGCGATTGTCAACTTCAAAGTCGGATTCACTCGGTCACACCTGCCAGCTACGAAGCCCCGACGCCTCTAGGTCTCCGGAGGCATCGCACTTCTGTGCCACATGTTGCAGCCTAGATGCGGCGACGCTGCAGTGCAACGGTTTACTCGATTTTTTTTTTTTTTTTAACTCACTGTCGTTCCACTTTCGCATGGTATTAATTCCGTTGTATGAAGGGAAATGAAATGCAAAGGCTTAAGTTTAAGAGAAAATCGAATGTGTTATAGAGAAAATGTGTGTAGCTAGCCGATTTTAAAGCTGTTGCATATCTTCAGATAGAAAATAAATACACAAAACAGTATTTTTTTCACCCTAAAGATTTATTGGTTTCAAATAATGACTCATACAATGAAATCACGCATTCATTATTATTATTATTATTATTATTATTATTATTAATTATTATTATTATTTGTTGTTGTCATTATATTGTTGTCATTTGTATTAGTGGTGGTGGTACTTAATCCATGTATTGTGACCGCTGAAAGAAATATCCTTAGTCAAACGCGGGGTCTGTGTAATGCTACTGAACTTCACTAGAGGGCACATAAAACCCCTCCATACTTCTTAGTCAACCTATGAAAAGTTTTTGAATAGTAGAATACCTAATCCATTTCTTTCTGACATGGAGCAAGAAATAGTAAATGGCATATATTGGTGGAAACAAAACGTGTTGAAAGGCCAGATGTAGAGGATGCACCTTATAGCTCAATGTGGTAAAACATGTGGGTGCTGCTATATGGTTGGGACTTGAATGGTTTCCCATATATTGGGGCTTAAAGACATTTCAATCAAACTTACACAGCAATGTGTAAACCAGAGAACCGTCAAGGTGCTGTTCTGAACTAGATTCCAATAAGTACAAACTGTCCTTACACCCATTTGTGCAGGTATTACCAAGAAAAGATGAATTTGAGGAAATGGCCTATATATAAAATTAGACTTTTAGAATGCAAACTGACTAACAGAAGCCTACAGTGAAGGCCAGGGACTCTGAAAATTTGCACTAGACTGTACATGGACAGAAGATTATTTAAACTGACTGGATTTATGGGGTTGCTAGATTTAATATTTAGTATGCAAAATCATTATTGCTGTGTAGAGTTCCTTGATTAGCTGATATTTTTATTTAAAGGAAGCTCCAAAATTTGCTTTATTACAAATTATGCTCAAGCATTCAATTAGTATGGTCATTCTGGGCCTTCTACTTGCATTTTTAATGTGTGATTCTTACGAGGGCGAAGCATGGTGCAGGCAGAGAAAAAGGAAGGCGACGATACACTTGTGGCTCCACAAGACAACAGGGGCTTCATTACGGAAAGTGAAAACACGGGAAACACAAAATGAACCATGAGGGGTGAAAGCTAAAAAGGGGTGTGAAGTAAACTAATAGAACCAAAAAGACCTACAAGGGGGAAACTGGTAGCACATTGAACAGGTAGGGAAGCAAACATAAACCACAACAAATCCAAATACTCAACAGTAGGGAATCATGAAACCACAGACAATGACTCCCATCAGAGGACCCACAAGGAACACAGCAGGATCAGGTACTTAAATAGAGAGGGCTAACAAGATAACGCAGGACAGGTGAGAACAATCAAGAAGCTCTGAGGATCAACACACAGTGAATCTAATAAACTAAATCATTGAACTCAGATACAGACGGAGAAACTAGGGAACATAATCTAGGGAAACAAGGAGGACGGGTAAAACACAACACAAACACCAAAACTGAATGTAATCACAAACTCAGGGACATAAAAAACTAATACAAAGGAAACACTATGGAACAGAATCTACTAAACACAAAAGCAGAGATGATTGGATTCAAACACATGATTGACAGGTTAGTAGCTGCACGCTCAGCCCATAGCGCCATGCAGCAATTAGGGCCACTGGGGAAACATACTAAGGACTTGTACAACAGGGAGGACAGGATGGCCAGTGACACCTGCTGGCCATATGGGGAGGTGGGGACACAAAAGGTTGAGGAGGACGGGTGCTGACCTTGACAGTGATGTGAGATATAAATAAAAATTTACAGGAATGCATGTTGAACACCAATAAAAACCCAGATTTTCTGGTACTGCCAGTGTAGTTAAAAAACAAAAACACACATTTTCGTTCACCTTTGTGTTTCTTCTTAATTCAACATCCTGAAGACAATCTACATCCCCGAAGATATATTATATTAAAAATGTATTCTTCGGGAGTCATTCAAGTTTCTGAGGAATGTTACGAACACAGTTTTGTAGTTCACATTTAAGAAACAATCATAGACAGACAACATGGATACTGGACATACTTTAAGTATCTATGGAAAAAAGGGAGAATTTCTTAGAAAAGACAGTTGTGTCAATAAGATAAATGCAGTAATTCAAAGGTAACGCTAAAGATAATGGTAAAGACAGAGAGACACTACCAACAGGAATTCAGATCAAGGCTCTGCACTTTCTTCTGAGCTTTTTAAGCATTTCACCACCTTAAAATAACTTGGAATGGTTCTGTTGTTTAGTCTCAAGGGGCTGAAGGTGCAGGAAGCAGAGCTCTGTTCTTCTTTTCTCCAAGGCTTGTTTTATTCACTTCCACATTCCTCTTACTGTGTTTGTCAGTTTCAGAGGCACTACCCTGCCCCCCCACATGCGCATGCACACACAGAGAGAGAGAGAGAGAGAGAGAGAGAGCACACGTGCATTCAGAGGCTTGTTGTGAAGGACTGTTTAATTTCTCCCTCTTAGGCTAAAATCAGGCTAAATTTTCTGGGTTCTTTCCATGATTGTTTGCCTGCAGAATTGGGTCAGACATGAAGAGAGTTTAAATGTGAGTCCAACAGCTTGGACCTTTGCTAGAGACCGAATTAGACCCTAAATTTATCCCAGTATGTTTTCAGTTTAGAAGTAGTATGTAGAGGTGACCGTGCTAAACAGAGAGTGACTACCTTTAATGACCTAGGATCAGTCACCTACACTCTTTGTTAAAACTGTATATGTGCTTCCCAGTTGATGTGAGATTTCTTCCTGAGATATGTCAGTGT
>JAODLC010000001.1:36822719-36838105 GCA_026781145.1 Hippopotamyrus pictus
TCAAGCACTGCTCACGCCACCTGCTGGTACTGCATACTGGTGAGTACTGGCCCACTGCACTGCATACCGGTGGGTACTGGTACCCACTTCAAGCACTGCTCACGCCACCTGCTGGTACTGCATACTGGTGAGTACTGGCCCACTGCACTGCATACCGGTGGGTACCGGTACCCACTTCAAGCACTGCTCACGCCACCTGCTGAAACTTTTACTACTTTAAGTCTTTGTACATCTGGGATGCATGACAATGGTCATTCCTGGGCATATTTTGCTGTTTTCAGTAGTATAATTATGTTAAGATTTAACATATTATAAGTGGTTCATTTATCAGTATCTCTTAATACTGATTTAATTCACAAATTCTGATTTTTTTCCAGCAGGCTACTTAAGGGACTGGTGTTATGGAGTGTTTGCAGGACCAAAAGTATTGGTTAGTTTCATTCTTATGATAAAATGTCATATATATGCCATATATAGGCAAAGACACAGTTAAGGTATCATTAAGAGAAACTGATCATGCCGAAAACTTCACAGTGCAGTGTCAGGATGAAGTGCTTTTCACAGAACTCATATAAGAGGGTCAGTAACCTGCCCATAAATAACAAATACATACCTCTGATTACATTAGCTCAGTCTCTGGTCTTAGTGACTACATTATTACATTACATTATTGCTTTATTACATCAACTGTGAAGTAAGCATGTTGTAATCAAAGTGCGTTAGGCTCTGCTGCCCTACAAAGGCAAACTACGCTGATACTGAAACTGAGAAACAGGGCCCAAGGTCCCAAACAGTTTTACCTTGGTTTCAAACTATATCTTATAATATAGATATTTTGTCATGAGATAAAACAAAACTTAAAAGACATAGTTTTGAGCATAACTTCGTTTTGATACATTATGCAGTAATGGTGCTTTGCCTTTGTTGGGCAGTATTTCTACAGCCTAAGCATAGTTACATTAGCACCTTAAAGCCAAAGAAGAACATTAAAGTCACAAGAATTATGGATGGTCACTGGCCCCTTTTGTCTTTCGATAGACTGACTTCCCCCATTTTGTGTATATTTCCAGGTGTTGTGTGTTGGTGCTTGTACTCTTCACAATAAGGTGGACCAGTGGAGCCAAAGATGATGACAAGCCTAACTTTGTCCTTATAATGGTTGATGATTTGGGCATAGGGGACATTGGGTGCTATGGGAATGACACTATCAGGTACCTGGGCCCAGCTGGCCTTATGTTCACGAGTGAATCTTTGTGTGTTCTGTGTACTGGCGTGCCTGATTCTGTGTGCCTGCCTTCAGGACCCCTAACATTGACCGGCTGGCTCAGGAGGGGGTGAAGCTGACCCAGCACATTGCTGCCGCTCCCCTCTGCACCCCCAGCAGGGCAGCCTTCCTGACAGGACGATATGCTCTGCGGTCAGGTACGTACCCCCCATGTTGCCCCTTTGTGAAACCCAAGGCCTTAGCCATGGAGACAGTGTTGGGGGGACGAAGAGCGTAATCATTAGGGGTGTAACAATACATCGATTTGTATCAATATATCAATTCAACGGCAAACGGTCCGATGTATCGATGTGACCGCATAAATATCGATACATGCGTTTTTATTTTCTTGACAGTTTTAGTATTGTTTTCATGCTCCACTCCGACGAATACATGGTCTACACCAGGGGTGCTCAATGCGTTGATCGCGATCTACTGGTCGATTGCAAAGGTAGTGTGGGTAGATCGTATGGCATAAAAAACATCGTGTTAGGGGCGAGCGAGCAGGGTGCGGGAAAGCAGGATAAGGGAAACGGAAATCCAAAGGACGGGGTTTATTCAGGGCGGACAGGTAACCACACAGTACAAACGTTATTGACAGACCTGGGGAAACAGACTTGAACAGGACTAAATACAAGACATGACATCAGAATAAACGCAAGACAGCCGATACGATGGGAATTCACACGTGGGTAACGAGGTGGGCGTGGCACACACGAGGACTGGACACGCAGGTCATGACAGTCGACTAGTTAGCCTCCAGTTTATTTCTACTAAACTTAAGAAAGGGTATAAAATGAATGGGGGAGCTGGACCAAGTAAGAAGCCAAAAACCTATCACTGTTTTTTTTCCACCATGTCATATTTGAAGTGCATTTCCCTCATCTGTCAGTCTACCACTGCTATTCCGAAGAAGGGAAATGTGGAGCGGCATTTTCGCACTGTTCATGAAAACTACGACATTAACTTCCCTCCGAAAAGTGAGCTGAGGTGAAGGAACTAAAATCCCAGTTAAATTCAAAAATACTTTATTTATCCCAAAGGGAAATTAATAATAATAATAATAATAATAGTAATAATGATAAATAATATTAAGGAATACTCAATATTTTTATACGTAAATATATGTTTTACATTTTTATAGTAGGTAGATCTTTCTGACTTGGTCATTTATAAGTAGCTCGCAAGCTAGCGTACCTTCAGAGCGTGTGTTTAGTACGGCAGGTGACATAGGATGCTACACTCAGAGCACACAATCTCCTCAACACGTTGACCATTTAATTTTTCTTTAAAATAAAATAAAAAAAAAAAAACCTCTCAAAGAAGAATACTGACATACTTATTTCACCACAGAAGACAGTCATGTTGATCTTCCTCATTCTACATGTCTGTCCATGCAAAGTTTTTTATTTGACTTTATTGCACTTAATTTTACCTGTTATCATTGTATCCCAGCATAGGGCGAGCAGGCAGGGAACGAGGAATCAGGGTCAGGCAGATGGAAATCCAACACAGGGAACACAGGGAAAACTTCAATGACAGATCTGGGCGACAGACTCTGACGTGGACTTAAATACACAGGACTAGACGAAACAATAAGAAACGGCTGGGAATAATCGGAATTGCATGTGAAGTTAATGAGGGGCGTAGCACACGAGCAGGTCATGACAGTTATGGACATACTTTTGTATTTGTCTGGAGAAGACTTGATTCAAAATAAAAATTAGTCACCATGTTAATCTACATCCATCCAAAGTTTTTATTTTTACCTTATTGCACTTTATTTTGCTTGTTTTATGGGACATACTTGACTACACTAGATTTTAAGTTTTCAATAAAATTTGATAAAATGCTAATTATTTTTGCCTTTTTGAATTCATTGAAATATAAAGGATTATGTGAAATTTCATCATTTCGACTACTATCCTCAGTATCGAACTGTATCGTATTGTATTGTGGGAATTTCTGAGGTATCAAAAAAAATTGAACCGTTGGCTTAAGGAATCGATATTGTATCATATCGTGAGAAAAGCTATGATTTACACTCCTAGTAATTATAATATATTTTGGGGGGGAAAACATCAGCACATCTGTATATTGAGGGGGGCGTGTGCCCCCAAATATATATTATAATTACGGCCTTGGTGAAACCCAATGCAATCCTGTGGGGTGTTGGGGTCAGAAAACAGTACCTGGCTCCCAGGCCGGTGTCTGTCCTGTGAGAACCCTGTGTGCTCTTCTCCAGGACTGGGCAGTACTGGACGTGTGCAGGTCATTCTATTCCTGGGTGGAGCAGGAGGTCTTCCTTCCAACGAGACCACGTTTGCAAAGATCCTACAGAAACAGGGTTACACTACAGGGATTGTAGGTATGTTGTGCATGAATATGTACATATATGTACTTAGCAGATCTGCTTGTGTCCACAACGAAGTACAGGTGAGCATCAGAGCGCAGTTCCAGGCAGTGTCCCTGGATCAGTTGGGGTTAAGGGTCTTGCTCATGGGTCCAGTGGTGCCATGGAATTTGAACCGGCCACCTTCTGATCACAATGCTGCTTATCCAGCAAGGGCTACAGACATCCATATCTTATCACAGTAACTTTAACCCTCAAATTTGTTAATTACTAAGCCTTTCTGTGCGCAGTCAGTAATCATTAATCTGCTATCGATGTGCTGTGGACCATTTCAGGAAAATGGCACCTTGGTGTGAACTGTGAGAGCAGGAATGACCACTGCCACCACCCTAACAACCATGGATTTGACTACTACTACGGCCTTCCCTTTACGAATTTTAATGACTGCAAACCGGGTGAGGCCACAGTTGTGTTGGCCGACCTGCAGGTGGTGCTGTGGAATGTATCAATGTTGCTGGGTCTGGCCATCCTCACTCTGGAAGGAGTATGGCTCCTTGGCCTCCTGGAGGTCAACCAGAAGCTGGTCGTCATGCTCATGCTCATCTACTTCCTGGCACTGGCGGTCTGGTACGTGCCCTTTAAACATCTGCAGACCTGGAACTGCATCATCATGAGGAATGAGCTGGTGGTTGAGCAGCCAATCAACCTAGACACTCTGACACACCGCATTGTGAATGAGGCTGAGCAGTTTCTGGAAAGGTATCACGCCATGCGCCGCTGCCCTAACTCTATGTTTTACCATTAAGAATCAGTTATGAATGTCGTCTGTACTTTTCCCATAAATAAAACTACCAAGTTTTTAGGGGTGTAAGAAAATATCAGTACACTCAGTGCAATATGTTTTGTGATAGTATATACTGATTAAAACACGATATTGATTAATGGTTTGCATGCAGAGATTAGTGGCCAACACTGGTTCATTTTTTGTTTTGTTTAAACCCCCAAACGCTACATAGCAGTGTGGTTATGCTGGAGTGGAACAGTCAAATGGCAAAAAAACACGACAACATAAAGACAGGATGCAATTTAACAGTGCGCTACTAATGTGAGAATTAGCAAGCCTAGCTGGCTAGTGATATTACCACCAGTGGCTGAATCCGCAAGCATTATGCTGGCTCCCATGACATACTGAGCTGAAGTTTGGCCTCATTTTGCCTCCCACAATAAAGAAGGCACTAAGAAAACGACAAGAACCATGCCGATACAGATCCCACTGTTCTGGTTGCATGAAAAAGTTAAGCTCAGATTTTATGGATATGGTGGTGTGTTCTTTAAACTATCACAGTTTTCCTAAAATTAGATTTCAGAAAATGCAATATATCACAGTATATTGAATCGCAGCCCTTGTATTATGATTCATATTGTATTGCCAGATTCTTACCAATTCACAGACCTGCAGGTTTTGTATCCATATTCTGTTGAAACAAACATTATTTCTTCTATGCAGCAAATGTCACTTGGTTTTGTACTTCTTTCTCCTCACAGAAACCAGCAGAACCCCTTTCTTCTGTTCCTGTCTCTGGTGCACGTTCACACGCCACTGTTTATGTCCAAAAGCTTTGTGGGGAAGAGCAAACATGGACTTTATGGTGACAATGTGGAAGAAGTCGATTGGATGATAGGTAATCTTTACCTTTGACAACTCAATGTTTCCTCATAAGCAATGCTGCCCCCAAGCTTTCCCCTAATTTTCCTTACATATATACTGACAGCAGCACTGGCTACAAGCTCAGAATCCAAATTGTACTTGATTTGTGATTTTCCTGTCCTGCCCCCTCTTCCTAGGTTGATATCAGTAGATGTGCCTACAGAAGATGGTTGCTGGATTTGGTGGTGCCTCTATTAGCCTTATGATGTAGGGCTCCTTCCTTGTCTCATGCTCAGTATCTCCTTTGTGTGCCCTTGCTCCCTGTTCAGGTAGAATTGTGGAAACTGTTGAGAAACTTAATCTCTCCAGGAAGACGCTAATATATTTCACCTCTGATCATGGAGGACATGTAGAGCTCTCAGATCACCGTGGCCAAAGAGGAGGGTGGAATGGCATTTACAAAGGTAAACAAAAGCAGGTTTAAGCAAAATGTGGGATGTTGTTCAACTGTCCAGCAAAGGAAGTCATTATTCTCACTGATCCGTTGTATTAGGGAAAGGAGGGCATTTCTTTTGCAAAAATCTGACCAATTTCTGGAACACTGGCTCCCTTTTGGAAGCTCAGGTTCTTTGATGAGATGTGTTGCCTGTTATGGAAATGCAGATGACCAGCAAAGCATTGCAGTAGCTGTCAGGCCTTGGTCTCCAAGGCTGTTCCAGCTACTTAGGTTCTGCTGAGGCTGACCTACTTAATGACTGACCATGGACTGGCTCTCAGTCAGCAGCTGCCTGAAATATTTCCCAGTTTGTCTCCAAATGACAAACATGAAGCATGAAACAGACCTCAGAGAAGCGCCTCGGCTGAGTGGGTTGGGGGGGGGGGTGCGCATAATGAAGGCTGCGCTTTGCCCTCGAGCTGGACCGCCCCGTGGGGCGAATGGCCCACAAAGCACGCTGTGTCTCACCTCCGGCTCCAGGATATTTTAAAAAGGGGGCCTCAGCCTCTCCTAGTCCTCCTGCACCTCTTGTACTAATTAGCCTGCCAGCCACTCGGTGCTGCCGTCTTGGTCTGTTCTATTTATTTTACGAATGTTCATAAATGGCTCTTTCAGAGAGCGCTTCTGCTAGCTTACAGTGGCAAAGCTACACGTAACACAGGCTGGGCAGAGGGCCAGATGGCATCCGGCTGCTTTGTGAAAAGGGAAAAATAACTTGAATCTCAGGGATTCATGACTGTCTGACAGGAGTTATTTAAAAGGCAGTCTGTCTGGCACAGTAACAGCCGAGCTGTGGCCACTTGTTGTTCAGATGGCGCTGGTTTCCTGTCTGTCCCGGTAGGAGGCAAAGCTATGGGCGGCTGGGAAGGCGGGATCCGCGTGCCGGGCCTCTTCCGCTGGCCGGGCCGGCTGCCTGCCGGAGGGGTGATCGATGAGCCTACCAGCCTCATGGACGTCTTTCCCACTGTGGTCGGCCTGGCAGGGGGGGAGCTACCAAATGACAGGTGAGAGGGGGTGGAGGGGGAATCGCTTCCAGTGGACCAGCCTCCACTATTCCATGAGCAGCTGCATTGCATTGCCTCTGAGAGTCCAGTGCATCACCAGCAGTGTGGAAGACGTGACCACTTCCTACTCTCGGCCACATTAGGTCTTAGGTCACACATCGCTGATGCCACATTGTACTCACCCCTCCATTTGGTTTCTTCCCTGAAGGCAGTGAACTGTCGGCCGTGTCTTTTGATTTCAGAATTTTGACCAGTGCTGCAATGGATTAAACATGAACAGTCTTGTTATGAGTTTGCACTCCTTCTTGAGTTATTCACTGCCTGGTGCCTGTAGCTTCTGGGATAGGCTCTGGACCCCCATAGCCCTGTGTAGGACAAGCGGGAATAGAAGATGGATGGATGGATCTTGTATTATTTTTATTTTCCTTGTGTGTAAGCCATTTTTACCTTCCCGGTTTTCCCCGCTTTCAGAGTCCTGGACGGCCACGACCTGATGCCCCTGATGGAAGGGCGAGCCCAGAGATCCAAACACGAGTTCATGTTCCACTACTGCGGCGTATACCTGAACGCCGTGCGCTGGCACCCCTCAGACGGTGAGCTCCACTCGGCCTTCACGCTAATGAAAACCATGTGGTTAAGTCGATGTGCTGCAGACATTAAATGCCCAGACTGCTATTGTTGATATATTTCTACAGTCACTGTGATTACTGAGCTGTGTCTGACCCCCTTAAAAACCACATGTCCTGTATGCCTCCCCACCTGGCTGCTGTGAGGATCCTCACCCCTGCCATGTTTCTCTCAGGTGATGCGGTTTTCAAAGTTCACTTCTTCACACCCAACTTTTGGCCCCTGGGGGCTGGAGGCTGCTACGACACCAAGCTCTGCTTATGTCACGAGGGCTTTGTCACCCAGCACACCCCCCCGCTGCTGTTCGACTTGGCCCGGGACCCGTCTGAGAGCAGGCCCCTGACGCCGGACATGGAGCCCCGCTACGCGGAGGTGCTGGAGAGGGTGCAGGAGGCGGTAGAGGAACACGGCCGAACACTCAGTCCGGTCCCCAACCAGCTGACCTGGAGCAACGTGCTGTGGAGGCCCTGGCTGCAGCCCTGTTGTGGAACCTTCCCATTTTGCTCTTGCTCAGAGCCCAATGTCACCATGACACGAGGCTCCTGAGGAACCCAACTGGCACGGGGATCTTGACAAACCCGGCATCACTGTACTATGGGGCTTCTGAGGAACCAAACATCACCACAGCACAGGGCTTCTGAGGAACCCAACTGCCACAGTGCTCTTGAGGAACCCAGCGTCACTTCTACACTGGCCTCCTAAGGAACCCAACGGAACCGCGGTGACACAAAGCTGGGGATGCTGGGGATGCTGGGGATGGGATGATTCCCCAAAATGAGAATGGATTTTCAAAACTGTTAGTTCAGACATGTCTAGACGGTACAAGACGGGTTCTCACACAGCAATGCAGCTCTTTTATCTGTGCTGCTTGGTGTCTGCAGGCTGTTAATACTAAGCCAGTCTGCTTCAACAGAAAAAAGGAACACGGTACAAATTAAACCAGAATAAGAAGTACACTAGCTCAGAATTAAAATGACTGCATTTGACAATTGTTTACATTTTTGCTGTCAGTGTTTTTTGAGATTTTTCACAGAGATGTTGAAATCATTTTCTTTGCCTAGTTATTCAGTCTTTCTCCAGCAACAGTACAAACTACTGTAAGCCCTACATTCCACATGGTGGCACTATTTACCCATAAAAATGCACATTTATTTTGTCTGCTTAGTATTCATTTGTGGTTTTAAAGACGATGATGCACACCTTTTCTCAAGGACAAGCTGAGCTTGTATTATAGCTAATGTCTGTTGAATATTTTGTGCATATTCTTAATTTAGTCAATTACTCACTGTTCTCTTTAGTGTGCTTGAATGGTCTACTTACATTTAATGTATTTACATAGCAAGGCCTCGTAAGTGGTGGATTTTGGGGTCATACATGAAAATTCAGATTGGTAATAACCTTTAAAATAGAGCTTGGTAAAGTCTGCACTCCTAGCTAAGCTTAAGCCGTGAACCATAGAGAGCACAGTTAATGTAGCACAACTGTTTCTGTCAGTTTTTAAGCTCCAGTCTGACTGCTGAATCTAGAAGCTTGTATGTTGTTGGTTATTAAAGAACATGTTTGCAAGGATAATAAATTGACAAGGAGTCACCCAGCCTGCCATGAGGGAGGTGACAGGAACTGGAGCTGTTTTAAAATCTGCTCCTGTTCTTGCTAATGGAGTTCTGATCTATTTTTACCCAACATAGTACTAATATTTTTTTACCTGTAAATGTACACTGATACTACAGATCCATACTTGAACGAACTGCCATAAAACCTATTACAGTATATAAAAAATTTGGGTTAAATACAATGGTTCTTACCAATGAACGCACACACTTTGTGACACTTTTGAAAACATTGCATGGCTTCATTGGTTTTTTGGCTCAAAGTACAGTATGGTATGTAGTTACGTTTATTATTACTCTGGCATTATTATTGTTTATAATAATAGTAATAATAATTGTTATGTAGTGCATTATTACTGTTATGACTTGCCTACAAAGTGAACTTAAAGATTAAGGGAAGGCTTAGGGAATGGATGCCTGCCTTTTACTACCTTGTCGGACATGTGTTACAGTTGTGTGCAGTGCCATTTCCTTATGAGCCCAGAGTTTCGGGTTCAAATCAGTATCCCCTCAGTCTCCGAGGAGCTTCCCTGCTGTTTACGTGGTTTTTCCTCCTTCAAACCGAAACATCCCATTGAAGTTAATTGCTGGCCATAAATCACCTTTGCCGTAACCTACCGTAAAATATCCCCAGGAGCAAGACATAAAATTGTTTTGGAAGTAGGAAATAAGCTTAGATCAACATCCTTATTTCTGCAGGCCACTGGTCATGCTAATGTGTCCACCATCAGAAAGACATGGAGCAACAAAAATGGATAAACAGAATCGTATTAGAATAATAAGCAGGAAACCTTTGCTCAAGCCAGCTGAACATTTAGGATAATACACCTGTACATCATAGGTAAAAATGGAAGAAATCACAGAGAGAGTATATTAGCAGCTGCATGTCCTGGCCATGCAGTACACCTTACATACAGTAAACCTTACAAAAACAGCAGACTGTAAGTTTGAGAATGTTCATGTTATGCAAATTCTTATCTAGATCCCGTTGTGGCATGCTGTAGCCAGTTAAATGATCCAAAGTATACGCAGAGTATAAAACCCAGAAGGACAAGATTGGCCTTTGCTATCAAAGAGATTATGTGAAGATAATCTTTTACATGAGGGACATGAATTTCATTTGAAAAACAAAACTTTGCTTTTGGAAGATTCATACTAAACAGACCGAGAGCAGCAGCTCCCGTGCTGATGACAAAAAGGACTGTGACCGGGGTTTTATCGATTTTGCAGGTGGTGATACGGGCATCCGATTGAGGGATAGTGTCTGAGCCTCCAGAAGAGACCTGTGGAGGAATGGGGCTCATCAGGCAGCCTGGAATTAAATTAGAACTTTGATCCAGTGAGGAGCAGCCATTGGCCTGCCACATACTCCCTGCTAGCACTGCACCTGTAGATATTACATGCTGAACGATTCCTGCCTTTACTTAATCTTGCCAATTGACCGGCAGTGTTGGCTGCCACATGAAGGACTACAGTTGTGACAGAGAACAATAACAGGTCTCTTAGTTTCCTGGGAAATAATCCAAGAACCATAAGTCCTGAATTTAATTTTCCATTTATTCACTTCGTAGTCCTCAGTATTAGTCACTTCAGGTGCTATTAAAGGTAAGGAAATCTAAATTTAACAAAACCTCAGCCATTCCTTGTCATGCTCAGAATGCTCAGGCTTCAGTGTCCCACAGCGATTGGGGCCTTCACTTTATGGGACTTGAAATGTCACTGAGAGAATCAGCACCCCCCTGCCCGCCCTTGTCTTGGCACCCGCCCATAGCACATCAGCTTGCAGAGCACATCTGCCCTGAAGCCTCCCATTTTCATGTGGTCAGGAGTGATGTGGGCCTCATTAATGTGGAATAACTGAGACTTCCTGGCTGGCATTGTTGCCTTGGCCGTGCCAGTAATGCCTGGGAGACGTTGGCAAGTGAGATGCTGGGCGGTGCGCTACAACACTGCTACTTCAAGAGCTAAATGTAATTTTGATGCCTCACACTTCAGCCATCAGTAATTATTCTTCGGCTTGGCTTTCTTCCACTCTAACTTCTTGTTAGTTGCACTTTGTTACAGAGCTGGGTGTTTTAACTAAACTGTTCAGCTTAAGTATTAAGCTCAGTTATTAACAATTAGGTTAGTCCATGTCTGTGATCAGCTACACAGGAACAGCAGTACAGCTGCTGATCAGTCTAGCATTTACCCTGGATTCTGTGGATGAACTTCCAGAATATTCCAGCCCTATATCAGGATGGGTGTCATGGTGGTTCACTGGTTATCACTGTAACCATACACTTGCATTTTAGGTATGGAAAATCTGATGGACTGGCATCCCATCCAGGGTGCCCCGTAGCTGTGACCTGTGCTTCCTGGTCATGGGCTCCAGGCCCCCATGACCCGTACTGGGGAGCAGAAACCTTGGCCTGGATTATTCATGGGAAGCCAGGACTCATTTACATACTGTACATTCCACATCCGATGTATCACTACAATGATAATCACATTAGTGATAATCACATCCATTTAAACTAAAATAAATAAAAATGGCTATGAAAAATAACATGTAAGAAGAAAGGTTATTAGCCTTTTCCTACTTTGAAAAATGTCATTTTTAGTTAGAATATGTGTAATATTACCCGTATTTTATAGACGGGACATTGCTTTCATACATTTTGAATAGGAAACAATACAAATTGGTTTGTGCAGAATTTAAGACCTTTTGTTGAAGTTTGCCAACTCATGCACAGAAACTAATTCACTGCATTATGCAAATACATAAAAGTTCAGTAGGAAAACAGCAGTAGGATCTTGTAATTTCCCATTAAGTCTCACAAGGAGCTATCAAAGCTTGATGAACAAATAATGTGTCATTAATGAACATTTTCAATAGCCACACCCCCTGGCCTGTGATGATCACCCATCAGCCAACATCAGTGAGTTTGTCATTAAGCAGAACATTTTAACCAGAGATGGCAAGTCAAGCTGTTGTCAGGCATGGTGATACTAAAGGTTTGACAGCATCGTAATGCTTATGGCTAATTCAGATTGGAGGTTTATGTTATGACAGCAATCCAAATGAACACATCCATCCGTCGTCCATAACCCCATACCTCCGACATTTGGTGTTCTTGTTGTTTTAGGTTCATTCTTGATTATTGGTTCAGGTGATAAACACTGTTTTATAAAGTACGGAATGGCGCTGAGCCTGCACCCTGTCCCAAGAAGTGCTGGGCGGAGGTCACCATAGATGTGGTGCTAGTCCACACAGGACACCCCCACATCACAAACAGTTGGGAGGCAGTTTACCTGACAATGTGTGTGGAGGAAGTTGGGGCATCCAGAGCAATTCCACGAACAAAGTGGCGTAAGGATTCAATCCCACAATCCTGCAGGTGTGAGGCAGCATTGTGTCTTCTAGCTACCATTGCAAATAGACAGTAAATAGTTATTAAATGGGACTGTTATTGAGTGTATGAGTGAGCTTATGCCTTATACAGCAGTTCTTGCTCTAAAAAGTTTTGACTTTCAGCTGATGGTCTGAACTTTGCAAACCAATGTCACTCTGCAAGACACCCCATCTGTGTTGGGTTATGGAGTTAAAACCAACAAGGCTGGACTGTGCTGACAGGAGCGTCTCACAGCGGAGCAGACCAGTGGCCTGGGCCGCATTTGCTCTCCACTCGGGAAATTCCTGTAGCGTAGAGGATTGGTGTGGTTCTCATGTGTGTGAACAGACTGTCCACTCCTGAGCACATGGAGACTGCATTGGGGGTATGGGGGAGTGCACAGCCTGCAAGGGGTAATGATGCTTAATGTGTGTAACCACCGTCATGCTGAAGGGGAGCTTGCTTATGCAGTGAGCTTTTATTTGGCACTTTTGCATACCCAACGGCGAGCTGAAGAAGGCGAAAAGTAGATGTGGCTGGATCCCTGTCGGTCTCCTTAACAGGCCACAGTAAGTGTTGAGAGGTTCATCAATTAGGACCATGCAGCTGGAACAGATTTAAACACAGGGAAGGCCTCTTACAGAGAGCGTCCCCCCAGGGCATGGAAAGAAAACAGGCCTGTGAACACACTGACACACACACCACGGACACACAAATCTGTGAGCCAGGGCTGGAGGAATCCCTATATGACTGGGGTGGTGGGGGGATAATGTTTAATAATGAATTTTATAATGAATTTCTCTCTAGGGGTTAATAAAGTGTCTGTCTATAAAGTCATGTCCACTTGGCTGTTTGCTTTTGAAAACTGAGATACAGCCTTCTGCCACCTCTAGATTGCTGAAGCCTGCTCACTTCACAATACTTTTGGCTCACGATGCATGTTGAGATTTGGCTGATGCTGCCAATGACGTAGCATTAAATATACAGTCTAAAAATACAGCTGATTGGTAGGTTTCCAATCACAGTACTCAGTGAATAATCAATGATGCTCCAAGAGTTTCTCAACAGCCCCAGTTCTGTCTTTCACTTTAATATGCATGACTTCCACAGAGATGTGTTCATGCCATATGGGGAATTTTTAAAGCATCAAGCCTGTGTTCCTCAATTTTCTGATTAATCAGTCATAGGCTTTAGAAACTCAAACGTGATGAGAATATGCATGAAATTCTCCCAGGACTACCTGAAAATAACCAAGGAATAGCAGGTATTCTCTCTTATAACCACTCATAACATATTGAAATGGGTTTGCATGACTAAGAGTCTTAGATCTTGTCCAAGACTCTGAGTACTCTGCAATTCCTAATTTAAAATGTGACCTCATTTGCCTCTCGTGCGAAAGAGAGTGACAGTTCAGACTCATAAACACAAGCGTTAACCTCAGTGCTCCGTAGTTTGGCTATAGAGCCGCTAAGGTGATTACAATATTTCACCGATTTCATTCTAAATTTCAAAGACGCTGACCAGCTGGATTTAATCTGTCATGGGTGACAAATCTGCTTCTAATTTTCCCGAGTATCTCTTAAGTTCATTCAGGGTATTGAGAAACTGTATGAAGAGTTTAATTATAAATACTGTCTGAGTAAAATATAAAAATATAAGGTATAAAAAAGGTGATGGCATTCAACACATTTGTTGACAGTATACAGCATACATTTATATATATGTGTGTGTGTGTGTGTGTGTGTGTGTGTTTATATATATACTGTAATCCTGTTCTGACATATGTGCATTTTCACATAAAACCTGTCTGATGTAATGGAACCCAGTCATAATTATGTCGATAAAACTTGAGTAATCATGCTTGAAAATGGCAAAAAATTGTTTACTGAATATATCAATATCCTTGGTGTTTCATTGTAGCTCAGTACAGCAGAAGGTGATTGTGATTAAAGTCCATCCATTTATCAGTTTTCTTTTCTTGCTTCTCCCACGCAGTGTCACGGCGGTCCAGAGCCTATCCCGGAAGCTATGTCCACAAATAAGTTACAGCCCTCTGCAGCTATTCCTACTACGAACAGTATGGGATTGATGGGATCAAAGCAAGTCTCCGAAGGTCTCTGATGCCTTCATGTGATCTCACAAATCCCAGTCCAACTCAGATACCCTCAAGTTCACAGGACACTGGCATGATTAACAGTATTGGTATCTTTGAGGTACCTATCAACGGAAAATGTAGAATAGAGGATGACGGTGGTGATGGGCTCGTTTGGGGTTGAGTCAGATTGCCATAAGGTCAGAAGCTGGAGGAGGAGAGGAAGTGTGATAACAATATAAAGGCAGGAAAAAGGGGGGCCTCCCACTGAAATCCAGAATACAGTACTTGAAAATAGTGATATACGTTTTCCGTAATGTTAACAGTCGGCATTCATAATAGCAGCATTATCAATAGCCTTGATCATGCCTTTAGTACACGAATATGCCAGATGTCATAAATGAGGTCATTTATGCAGATTTCAATACGCGTTCTAGGTTTATAAAATATTTAAAATATTTGTTACTTTTTCTGAATATTTATAAATATTTACATTTTTAACAGACAGATTTTCAGGTATTTCAAAATATCAAAGAGGTGGATGGAATGTAAGTTAAAATTCTTCAGTTTTATGCTAACATTACATTATTTAAAATCAAATATATTAAATGACTATATAAACCACAGGGAGATATGTGGTTGTTAATCTAGGCTGGTAAATAAACATATATGTCTAAATCCAATCATTGATCCTTATTTGGCATCCCATGCAGGGTGTACATAACCCAGCCCTGTGCTGCCTGGGATAGGCTCCAGGCCCCTCTGTGACCCTGACGAAGCAGTTAGAAGATGGTTACAGTACACACTCAAATAACAATACAGCATATAATAATACAGTGGCACCTCGGTTCTCGAACTTAATCCGTTCCGGACTCCGGATCGAATCCTAAAAAGTTCGAGTTCTGATTGAATTTTTCC
>JAODLC010000001.1:36838205-36889110 GCA_026781145.1 Hippopotamyrus pictus
TGCTTTATTTGGTTAATCGTCCAGTCTGTGAAGAAGGCATTCAAGTAAGAATTGCATTGTAGTATGACTCATTTCCTAGCGCGTACAATTTATATTAGGTCAGCGTTCACGGTTCGACTTCTGATATTCAGATCGAGTTCTAGTTCAAACTGGTTTGTTCGACTTTCAAGAAATTCGAGTTCTAGTGAGTTCGAGAACCGAGGTACCACTGTATACTGTTTTTATTCAAATGGTAAGCAAGACAAAAGACAACAGATATATCTGAGAAAAATTAAGCATGGTCATTGCTCCCATTTGAACAGGTCCTGAAAGCAGGATTTTCCATGACTGACAGCTTAAAAACAAACAGATCTGAAATGAAACTTTAAGCATGGGTGCAGGTACATCAGAATGCTTCTATTCACTTATCCCATCTTGATCTCAGTCAGACCTTCATCCAGCACCCCTGGAACATTTTTTGTGGGGTTAGGGGCCTCATTCTAGAGCCCAGCAGAGATGTGGTGATATTGTAAAACACAGGATTTGAACCAGTAACCTTCTAATCACAAGCACCAAGGCTGAACTCCCTAAACCATTCATTGGTAATAGCAAACCCAGGTGTTAGAATTTTTATTCTCCTAAGCATGGGTTGCTGTCTCTGAGCTGGATCATGGTATCTGTGAGCAATATTGAGTGTTTTGGCAGGGCTGCCGGGGAGACGGGAGCAGCATGACAGGCCTCATCACACACAGCTTCATCAGGCTTATGACTTTAAGAGTCTTCAGTAAGATCAAATTCCACTGACGCAAATGAGCTGGTGGCAGATGAGCAGTGGTGTATTCCATATTACATAGCCTTTATGATGGGTTAGGTTTAGGATTAAGCTAATGCTAATTTACCTTTAATTTTTTTTACTAAAAGTATTTTTTACATTGGAACCATGTTAACATACATTGCAGAAGCCATATAAAGTGATTTAATGAGATGTAGTGTTATGATTGCCTCTTAGTTGAGTGGCTTTCCCTAACTGTCATTGACATTTGGCATTAATGAATCTGGACGCTCAGAAATGGAAACCATGGGACCTTTGAATGTTTAGCAATACTATTTGATTCTTAAGCTGCAGGCAGACTACAAATGGGCAAAACCTCAAGGTTGCACTGTTATCTTGCCTCAGAATAGTCACAGTCTCAGTGATATTTTATACATTTTTGTATTTTTTCCTACCGCCGCTGAAGTCAGGCTGGGACTTGACACAAAACACGTGCTGTCGTCTTTGATACAGCAATGGTTTCATCACTGGCTGTGGAGGTGCTCTGATGCTGCCGATTATCTGGAGAGTTGTGGGTTTGATAGCTTCCACCTGCAGTCTGTTCCCAGTTCGTTCCAACACGACCAGACTGTAATCATCCCCGCATGTCACTGCGTTCCTCTTACTCAGCCCTGCAGATCAAAGCCCCATCACCAGAGCTGGAAATAGTGGCACCGCCCAGACGGACCCCTCATGCAGACACACGCGACTTTATTCAGCAAGACGTCTTTGCTTCGAGTGAATCCTTTGTAGTTGCTCGCATTCAATTCAGCTTCAATCAACTGTAATTTTATCAAGGCCTATAGCAACAGAGCAAACAATGTCTCTTTCCTCGTTAATCTGTTGGTCAAGCAACAGGAAACATCAGTTGCTTCTATACATGGCAGAAAATCAGCGCACAAATTCATGTCAAAGATGATGTACAACCTGACAATATAACAGAATGCTTCTAACTATATGTTTTTAAATTAATCATAGTGCACTAGCTGCAAATGAACACTCAGTGCAAAGGAAAATGTTAGTAAAAAGAAATTGGTGTAAATATACGCTCTCATATATTTATATGTTTTTTTTCAGTGAATCTGCCACAGTTAAGATCGTGTCTGACTTTTTGTATTTCACACATTCAGTTCAGCTGCCTAACAGGTTAACAAGGATTGCAGTTTGTTTGTGGCCATTAACATTCCTGTTTTTAAAGCTAAACAGAAGGTATGACATTGGGTCTATAATTTTGAAGGTCATGGATTGGCTACCTGATATCTGCTGGTGTTTAAGAGTTTTGAAATATTATTGAATTTCTGAGCATTTTGTTAGTTTTTCTTAAAGACAAGATGCAGATTTTGCATGTTGAATTTTTTTTCAGTCTGTGTTCTATAATTAGATAAAAGTAGTTTGAATTTGGCTCACATAGTGTTTTTGATCATTTTTTTTACATCTAATATACCTTAATATTAGTTGATCATGACATCTGACAGCTCAGTGACCTTTTTGGTGAGGCTAGTTTTGATCCTAAGAAGTGATTGGGGGCAATTTGATTGCTGTTTATGAGCTTAGAGCTACAGGAAGGAGAGCCTCTTTCCAGTGCAGCACGATATTGCCAATCCGACAGTTAGTGGTTTGTCTTGTACGCTTCATTTTAAGAGAAGGTAAACCTGAGTGTAAGCCAGGAGGGTGGCCATCCTGCAGTGGGGTGATGTCACATGACATTATTTCTAGGATTTTTTTTAAGGTTGGAGACACAAGATGGGCCATAATTCATATAGAAGGCCAACCTTCTCATTAGCCAATGATATGTCTAGTTCTGAGTGACAGGGGAAGGGGCACTTCCTGTGGCCACACCCCTGTATATGCCTCTGCATACCAAGGTCATTCATTCACTTCAGATGTACTTTATAGACATGGTGGAAGAGTAAAGTATCACTATCATTGATAATAAGCTCACATGGAGGGCAAACACTTTAGCAAGATACACAAAGGCACAACAAAGATTTTATTTTTTAAGGAAACTGCGCAGCTGATACAACGATTTTGAAATTTTAAGTACTGGGGGGTGGGTTGTCTGTCCAAAACAGGAATATGCTGGATAAGATTACAAAACTTGGTAGAAAGATAACTGGTTCTGAAGTAAAGATTATGCAGATTTCTGATGAATACACCATTAATTTGGCTTTGAAGATATTGGATGATCCATCTCACCCCCTCTTCCCTGAGTACTCCTCTCTTCCCTCAGGACTCCCCTCTTCCCTCAGGACTCCCCTCTTCCCTGAGTACTCCTCTCTTCCCTGAGTGCTCCCCTCAGAACTCCGTTATAGATGCCATATGCAAAAACAAATAGAGCTATTACATCTTTTGTGCCAAGGAGCATTCAGTTGCTAAACAAGTGGAATTCAGACAGGCACCCGCCATTCAAAATTATGCTTTATATACTTTTTATATTGCGTGTCTTTAATTATTTATCATTTTATGTATTATTAGGTGTGTTTATATGTTTAAGTGTTGCTTTGCTCTATTATGTTATTTATCTGTTATTTATGGCTCCTAATTTCAAGATAAATTCCCCTTTGGGGCAATAAAGGTTTCATTCATTCATTCATTCATTCATTCATTCATTCACCACCTTAGCATCATATAATGCTGGCTTCTCTTTCTCCTTTGACCCTCAGTATACCCACCCACCCAGACTGTGATGCCTGAGCCTTCACTGATCCAACACCCATCCATACTGGCACATATACGCAGAATCCCTCCTCTCATGCCCAAGTCATGTGGCTGTGGTCACTTCTGCAGCCAGATTGCATCTTACACCTGTCACCTAATGACTTTAATTAAATGCCTCGCTGCATAGTCCTCTCCCGTGCATGGTAACAGGTGACAACTGAATGGTAAGCAAAAACAAAAAGTACTGGAAATACTTTGGCCATGAACACAGAGGAACCAGGTGTGTAGGAGCGTTTCCTGCTATAGATTACCTACTAGATGCAATTAGATTGTGGATTTTTTTGCACGTTCCCATGAAGCTCAATTTTGATACCTCATATTGTTGCAGCTGCATCTTTAATAGCTGCATGGAGAGCCAAGGTGGAGACTGGTTGGCTACTCCAGCTGAGAATCCATTTTAACTTTAGTGTCAGACAGCCTGGCCCTGTGGAGGTATTTTACAGAAATTGCTCAATTACAGCATTTAGGAATTGCTGCATTCCTAACTACTGAGTGCCAGATGACAGGCACCTTATCTGCATCGACAGGCATGCTCTCGGAAGCAGAGAGCCTATTTGTAGCGATGACTGGTATGCTCCCGGAGCCCTTTCTAATTTTGATTCAGGAATCCTGGAGAGTTGCTGCTGGTGCTGACACAGAACTGAAAAAATTGTCCTGGAGGCTGAATCAGAATTGGCTGCCTAACCCAAATGGACTAAGAAAATCCAGTTCTTAGCCCATTTAACAGTGAACAGAGCTGTTAATCAAACAGTAACTTTTAATCAAACAGAGATTTTTGAAATTCCACAGTATTGGTATAAAAGTCTTCACAGCACAGAGACACTGGCACACATTGTGATTAAAACCACATCTGCTTTCCTTGAGGTCAGCTGATCTGTTATTCTGACTTTAAGCTAGCTCACCCATGACGGGTGACACATTAAAACCTAGGTGAGACCTGGGCATTTATTATTGGATTTTCATTGATGTAAATGAAGTTAACAGAGATGGCTAGAATAAAATGAATATGTGTCTGATATAAATAGAAATAGAAGTTTTATTTTAAAGGGGAAAAAAACGAAGAGTTTTTGCTCAGCAGTTCTGCCAGCTCTGCAGATGTTATTTGTATTTGCTCAGGATATACTGTTATCCCCTGTTTTAGCACTGATGTGCCTTTATAAACCCCATCATAACCCAGAAACAGATGCTCAAAAGAACCACATCACATTCAATTTGTGGCTGATTTTCCCATGTTTGACAGGGTAACTTACTAGAAGGAGAGACTCAGAGATGCAGAAAAATGTGTGAAGATGTTAACAGCATTTTGGGCAACACTGCTGGGCCATTGTCTAGCTTTAGAACATCACCGAGCTGTTTCACATTTTCCAGGGGGTCATCCCCAGTGAGACTCAGAGCACGACCTTGGATTGGTCCCCAATGTGCCAGATCTGGGGCAAGGATGCCCATATAAGGCAAAAGGGTGGGGTTTTTCCACTGGGTGGAATTTCGGATGGCTGAATTCCCAATGTGTGCCAGACTTCACCCATCTGTTTGGGTGTAATACACTGAAGGAAACCTCTGTGAAGGATTCCTTTTAGTATTTCAGCTTAACTAATCCCAGCTCCTCCTTTTAAAACTGCACAATTACTATTTAACTCACCACCATGGGTGTTTTGGGTTTGGGGTTGCAGAGTGCATGCCCTCACCCTCATTCAAATGGCACTGACTTCTCTTCACATATTTTGTCTTTTTCACCTTCCAAACTTGTGGTTTTCTCTTTCTATATCTTGTATTTTAAATTTAGTATCAGCCTTGCAAGCATCCCCAAGGCATAGTGAAATGAAAAAGCAGTTTGAAGAACTCCACCAGCCAAACGGAAATTGATGTGGGCCTGTACATAATTGCTGTTATTTTTTAAAAAGTGGCCCATGCTGACCACAAAAAAGCTTCCCTTTGACCTGAACTTGTGTCAGTGGCAGATGTCCCAGCAGCTGAAGCTACAGTAGACCACACAGAGAAATCAGCACCCCAGAGCTACTTGGAGACACCTTCCCCCTTCTTCATATGTGCAAACAGTGCATGTCGTAAGCCCCTACAGGTGTTTACCCCTGTGGATACTTTGGGCAACAGTTTTCCTGGAATGGACAGATTTCCAAGCCCCAAGAAGATCTGCCAAAGATGTCAAGTCAGAAAGAGGTTGACTGGCCCCAGGATGCAACCCCCAGGGCAGGCAATTGGATTCTCAGATGTTGTCAGGACAAACTGCACTGTTTGGGAGTTTCCTAGTGTCCAATATTTATGGAAAGACGGACAGTATCCTGATAAAGTAATCCTTGGTGAAATCTTTTGTGCTTTCAGAAAAAATTATCAGCATCGAAACCCACAGAATGCGTTTCAGAATTCTTACAGCTAGTTGTGATTGTTTAGATCCTTCTCCTCATCATCATCATTGTCCTCATCATCATCATCATCAGCCGTCAAGCATCAACATCATAATTTTCTGACCGTATGTATTTCTAGGGAAGAGAGCTTCCCTTAAGTAAATACACAGATGTGCTATACATAAAACACTCGTCCCTTGACAGACTATGTTTGTAATGACCTATTTGCCTAACTTCTATTTCTGTTTCGACCAAAGTATTAGGTAAAGTAAGCTTTCCCAACCCCCCAGTCTGCGGTCTGGTACCAGTCCAAAGCCAGTATTACAGTTCCTTACCCAGGTGATGTTTTCTATCCTGGTTTTTTCCTAGTTTCACTGCCAGCGTTCCTACACAAAATTCCGCTATCCAGAGAAAACCAGAATAACCAAAAGTGCAAGAAAACCCCTTTACATTGCAACACATTGCATTATAATGTACCATCTTTATCGTCTTTATCAAATACCTCTGCCACTTAATATCAAAATACAGAAATCCATATTTGAAATACTGCATTTGAAAAATCTTCTTGTATGAAATGGATGGGGTTAATTACACATTTGAAACTAAGCAGGTTTTGGCCTGGCCAGTACTTAGATGGGAGACCAGCTAGGAATGCTGTAAGCGGCCAGTTGGGAAGCTCAACCTGTAGTCTGTGTGAATCGCAATGCGATGATGGGGACACTGTGTTGTAATAATGAGGCCCTGACTCTCTGAAGTCATAAAAAATCCATTGGTATCTTTTGAAAGAGTAGGTATCATACTCTGTTGTCCTGGCTAAAATTACCCGCTGTGGCCCTTTAAAATCTGGCCTCCTATTCATCCCCTATATCTAATTTGTGAATTCTCTGCTGCCCCTTCACCACCTTACCTACTGTGTGGAGAGCATACTGGTGCAGAATGGCTGCGTCGCATCATCTAGATGGGTGCTGCACATTGCTGGTGGTTGAAGTGGCTCCCCATTGGCTTTATAAAGTGCTTTGGGTGTCATTCATTCATTCATTCATTCATTCATTCATTCAATTCTCTAAGTACACTATGTGGTTAGATCACAAATCTGCTCATCTCTCCGGTAAACGTTGGTAGCTTGACAACTACTAGTTTGCTATTTTAAAACTTGAAAATGATTTTATATACTAAAAATTTACCCCACAAAAAAATTTTATATAAATGGCATGTATGTGATAAAACGTATGATCAATGCATATACTTATCAGATACATAACAAAGAATGAAGGATGCCACTTCATTGTCTGATGTGGTTGGAATCCTTACCTACATTCTGATTCAGTCATATAAAAACTCATTCTGGTGTCCATGGTTACAGCACAGAGGAAACTTGCTTGTGATGGGAGTATGATGAATCAGTACTTAACTTTATGAAGCAGATGGAAAGACACAACACAAAATGGATGGTTTTGTTATACTGTTCACAAAATGTATGCAGTTTCACATGTGTTCATTAGAGCATTGTCCCTTGTTTATTACCAAATGGATTATTGTTGGCTGAGGTTTGGTTTCTCACACACGTGTCTCCTACAAGCAGGACAGTTGTGAATGTCACTGCTGTGTTCTGGATGTACCTAAACGGGAGCTGCAAGCTACCCAACTTGTAATGGTATTATATATTATAATTGTTTTACAATTCCACTAAACCTTGATTTATTGATAGTCTTTATTTGACCATTTGGATATGGAAGCAAAGCCTTCATGTTCATTGTAGTACTGATGAACGTATTTGAAGAGCATTTAGAAATAGCATATCTAGTACCCTGCCCAGGGTGTACCCCTGTCTTGTACCCTTTGGTATACCTTATTATCTTCATCAGTATCTGTATGAACAAGTCCTCTGTCTTGATTAGCAGATGTTGGGCAGAAATGCATGCGATGTCTCAGCAAACAACTGGCTTGGCCACAAGTTTAATCAGTCTCCAGCTAGACATGAGCAGCTTGCTTTTCTGGACCACAGCGAGTTCTACAAAATTGGTTCCCCAATTTTTTGTTGGAATAACACAGCCCTGCTGGCGAGCTTATGCTCATTACTTTGTAGCTCATGCTATTATGATCTAGACATGGCTTGAAGCTGTACATCTTATTGGACTATTTTCTGTTTAATTTTACAATTCGATTCTGCTTTACTTATAGCAAGGTTGCTGGTTCCAGCTGACCTGTTGTCTAGGAGATGTCAGGTCATGTCACGTCATGACCTCTCACTGCTTTTAAAACACATTTTTAAATATAATATGCAAGCAGATGTAGCAACATAACATATTTAACACATTTTTTACTTTAATTTGGCTGCACCCATCAACAGTTTCACTTGTTAGCTCAGGGGAGGCGAGATGCCCTGTATATTTAAATGATAATTATAAGAAATTAGAAGAATAGACGTCTTTTTTGACTTTCTGTGTCTTGGTCTGGGGGATTTAGGACAGAGGTTCAAGTGTTGCGCAACATTACGATGTGGAATCATGAAACACCAGCAGAGTCTGTTGTCCTTATCTATATAGAAAAAAAGCTGCCCCCTCCCACGATAACGTCAGTGGGAGACATACAAGTGCTCTCATATTTTACTTCAGGCTAGAGTTCCCTATAGCCTGTGGCTTCTCCTTTATGACTCCTCTGCAAGTCAAACGCCACATCAGAGCTCATGGCAACCTGTAGTATTTGTAACATTCCATATCATTTCTGGGATTGGAGAATATAGAATATAGAAGTCGATATTATATATATGCAGTTTTATTATAAGATTTTAAAAAACACAAAAACCAGTAAAATTAATAGCTCTCTAGAAATGTACTTAACCACTGGGGAGATGGATTATTATGTTTTCTAGTTTTGAGAAATTTCATTATGTATTGTTTTTACATTATCCATTGTTTTAAGAAACAAAGTAAAATGTTAATGCATTGTTATGGAATCATTGCCAGACAACTTATAACTAACAGCTGTATGCTCACTTGGCTAGAGAAGTGGCATTAATTTTCGTACATAATTTTCAATCTTTATTAAATATTCATGTGTGTATGTGCATAAGGTTTCCCCAGGAAGTTAAGACTGCAATCTCCTATACAAGTGATGGAATATCTTGATACACTGCACTGAAATCAAAGTTTTGATACGTAGAAATATATTGTTCCTCAGTCAAGATATACTCATCTCCCAAAGATACGAGGACACAAATGTTGGCATATGCCCTTCAAAGTTATTGTCTTTGACAAACAAAGTGTATATATTATAACCATTAGATTTAATTTTAAAAGAATCCATGCAGTTATAAAACTGGAAATGATGACTTGTTCAAGTCTGACACACAACAGGGAATTCTTGGAAAACATTCAATGTGGGGCAGCTATTAATCACTTATGTTTGAATTTTCCATAAAACCTAACGGCCAGAAAAGCAGAAGCTGGGTGTAAAAAGAGTGACCTCCTTAACTTCAGGCTGGACCAGTGGACCAGCTCCAGCAATGACAACTGCTGTCCCTAATATACTGTATTTCACAAAGAATCCGGTGACCTAATGAGGGAACTCCTTCAACCCAGATGTTTCTGATTTTTGGAACCATGGACACTGACCTAGAAATTCCCAAAGGCTGGTTTTCAATCTACAAAATCTACAAATGCAATACATTCCACCTCCGGCTTGACCTACTTACTATCCTGAACAAAAGAACTTGTACTCGAAAGTGTCACCAATATGCCAATAGCACACAAGTAACCCTAGGTAGTGCTTTCCTTTAACGAATGAAGAATGATTTTAGCAAAGATTGTTTTTATAATAGGAAGTTAATGTCAGGTAAAGGAACTATATGTAGAAGCTTACTTGCATTTAAAAAGTACTTCATCTATCTTATAAGAAATCCAAACTTGAAATATCATTAGAATACTAGTAATGCCAAACATAAAATGTTATATTGACAGTAGTATATTAACTGGATAAATGATGGGTCAAACCTTTGCCGTTCAAAAATTGGTAAATGCTTAGAGAATCCTGCTTGCCTATTTTGGGTGATCTAATCTGAATTTAATTTCATGGTCTTTCTAAATCACAAAGCCAATGTTCCATTATTCTCAGCAATTTTTAACCCAGTTCAGCTTTTTGCCACCTGTTTGTACCAGATGGCCATAGATGTTGTTTCATGTCATTCTACTCATCCTAAAAATTGGTTCTCCATCATCTGGGTTTACGTGATGAGAGATGACTCAACCCAGAACCATGGAAAATCTGCTGGAAAAGAAACATCTGCTTTCATCTAAGGAGAAAAACAATAAGCAACAACCATCCTTTATAACCTATCACATCTGCCCCTTATCAACCATCTATTGCAGTGGATTCATGGACCTCAGGCACGAAGAAGAATTCTGTATCTGTATCATGTTCATTTAAAGCTTCATGATCAAACAGAACACATTACTGCCCACATGTACAGCATAAAGAATTGATTATGGTTTGGTTCCGAAACAAGAGCTTGGGACGATAGCGGTATACAGATGTAATTTAACAATATAGTTACTATAGATAGAGTGCAAAACATCAGTAGTACAATGAAACTTTGTGCAAATCAGAACAATACATGCTCTTATGAGAATACTGATGGTCACCCATCCCCGACACACTAAAACAAGAGCATATGCTGGCTCCTTTTCATAACCCTGGATAATAAATGGTGGTAATGATTGGTATAGTGATGGATGATGTATATCACGGCGCCTCTAATGACTGTAATTGCTAGGATGGAGGATTCTGTCGGTGTGCTGCCGGTCCACCTCCCACCTGCCAGAGGCACTCTCACCAGGAGGTGGCTCCTCACGGCTGGTTCTGACCATGGCCTGTCATTGATGTCACCATTTCCCCGCCCCACCTCCCATTTCCCCAAATGCACAAGTGTCACTGAATCATTCCAGTTTATGGTCTCTGGACTCCATTACCTGTACCAGACCAGCTGGCCTTCAAGGTGACCTGAAGGGGTGGAAGGGAATCTCTGTCACTGTTGCCTTGCGCTTTGAGCCATCTTCATCATGGTGGACTGCTCTGATTCGGTACTGGCTCACTCCCCTGTTCTGAGGAGTCGCAACACTCCTCTGCTTAAATGCTGTTTTAAACTGCGGCCTTTATTTATATCTTTCTGTTATACATTTAAAATGAAATATTGTTCCCCACATACTTTCTATCTGCTTTCCATCTGTGCATAAAAGTGGAAACTGTCTATTTGTTTTGATTCAAATAGTAACTGTTACATGACATCTAAAACCCACTCGGAAATGATAGATCCCAAAAGACGGGCCAGTTTAGAGAGTGATAATTGATCCAACCAATCTGCTTTGTGATTTGACACCGTGTCTAAGCCAATCTCATTCATGGAGCACAACCAAGCCAATCACATCTGTGCAAGCTGTCACTTGTGCCTCTCGGTGGTGATCTATGGTTCAATAAAGTGGAATCCCCCCCCCCCCCTTCCTGCCAAGCTTGAATGAAACGCACAATGCTCTGACATGTCGATCATGTGGACCTGGACAGGATATGAGCAAGCCGCTACATTCACTCCCTCTGTCTACTGTTCTCCTAGGGTTTTGCTATGGAGACCTGTAATATGCCACACACATGAGCTAACGATGGGCATAATGGCTTTATGTACAGTAAAAGCAATTCATTAAAACAAGCTGAGATGGCCATCATTAGTGTTTTTTAGGGCTAAAGACAAAAAAGGATGGACAGAGAGGAATGAAAAGACCTCTGAAGACACTAGAACCCTAGAACGCATGTTTCCAGGCTCACAGATACAATGGCACTGACCTTTTGTTAATCTGCTGCTTTACACCACTGATCAGTAGCGATGAGTCTGTTGGCATATGGTAGAGCAAAATTATAACCAGCTTTGTCTCATGTTTTCATGATCCATCAATTCAACACTATTTTCGGGCTGTAGGTCACAGACCTACAAGAGTTTTGAACAAAATCCAACATTAAATGAAGGCAGACTTTTCAGATAATGCAGGCTGAATTAATTTATTTACAAATTTATTTATAAAAACCTGATGACTCAAAATAGAAGAAATGTTCATATAACCAGTTGATGTGTACGCCTTTATTACAAGTCACACTTGGCATACTAACAGAACTATACATCAGGCAAATAATTTACAAGAATGAACGAACAATAAAAATAGGAAATTTAACAAAAATCTTCCACAGCTGATTCATGTATTCAGGCTGAGCTTAATGTGTGATAACACATAGTTTCAATAAGGACAATAATAATATTTCAATAAGGAGAAGGCCAGTGTCTGTCTTTTTAACTAAAGAGCTAGCGGGTTCTTCATTAGCAAGATCTTCCCAAACATCTATAACCGTTATATTTGCACATTTGCCAGAAATGTACAGTATAGTTATAAATAACTGATAATTAATTTGTGTATAACAAAACTGCCAAAAGGGGGAGGACTGTTCAACTCAAAGTCCTTGAGTTGATATGCAATAATGAACTGATGAACATTAAAGGACAATAATGCATTACACGTAATACATACACTATGGCACTGAAAATGTAAGCTGAAAGAGGCATACAGTATTCTGCAGGGAATGGATGTTTGTACATTGGCTATAAAATATTTGAGACATAAAGACCATACAAATACGGTGCTACTTCTTGGTGATATCTTTTATGGGCTGCATTTCATATTCAAATAAAATGTTCTTAATCTTATACCACTATAATAATATTAATAATATTAATAATAATAATAATAATCACCATCATCATCATAAAGGGTGTGAAAATACCTTCCATTTTTTTACAAATACATACAAAACAAACCACTACATTGACTTTATAGCTTCCGACTTACTCCTCCAGTGCCACGTTGTTAGACAAAAACGCCCCTTAGGTACGTGATATGATAAACGACAAGACTTTAAGACCCTCGCCTTTCACAATGATCAATGAAGAGGATGATTTAGTCCTCAGTATATTTGCATAAACAGTATTTGCTACACTCAGCTATGCAGTTTCTTGGGCATATATCAAATGGAAGTTATAATCCTTAATCAGAATACATGCACATATGTTGTTTTGCTATCACTTCCTATGATGTTTTTGGCAATACACTTATAATAGCCCACGTCTCTGCTTGATGGGTTCTGTATTATTAGGGAACCCTGTGGGTGTAAGTACTTGTTGCCAATGAGTTTTGGCTGGTTCCCAGCTGTTAGCTGTATCTTATCTGGCATCTCCCATGACACCTCTGCTCTTGGGATGCCAATGACCATGCAGTTAAGTTGGATGGCAACTCCAGGCCTGGCATATGTCACAGGGGTAGGGCCACTAATGATACGGGGAGGGTATGCAATCACAATCACTGGTACTGTAAGCGAGGAAGTCTCAAGCCCATTGGCTACCTTGCAGGCGTATGTTCCCCTGTCATACACGGAAGCCTGCTGGACCACCAAGGTTCCATTCTGTAAAACTGTGTAACGATCCACCTGCTGCGGCCTTGTCAAAACCATGCCACTGGGCAGTGTCCAGGACAGCTTGGCCAGCGTATTTCCGCTGGAAAGGCAATGGAGCCGTAAGTTCTCCCCGCTGATGATGCTCACTACAGGACTATGTTTATTATTCATTTCTGGCCTTTTTCCCAGCTGTAGGATGACAGTGCGTTCAATATGTCCAGCTGAGTTCTTGCCCACACAGCGATATTTCCCTGCATCAAGATCTGTGGGGTTGCTGATATGTAAACTTCCATCAGGCTTGTGGAAGAATCTTGAGAACCGTATGCCACTTTGAAGGGTGGACCCACTTGGAAGAATCCAAGTGACTTCTGGAGTTGGATGTCCTTGAACAGAGCAGTTCACAATCATTGAGGTGCCACGGGTTAGGAATACAATCTCAGTTTGTGGACTCTTTAGCTGTGGTTTCTGAACAACATCTTTAACATCCAGTTGAACAACAAGTCTAGCTTCTCCACCCTCATTGCGGGCGATGCAAATCATCTGCACCGAATCCGTCTTCTTCGGAGACCGAATGTCTAAAGTTCCATTATGATGGACCGTCATCCTGCTTCCATGGTATGGTGCAGGCAGGACCACATTCTCAGGAAAAACCCAAATGACACGTGGAGTGGGAATCCCTTCAGCCTTGCAGTGCAAAAGTTTCCGCTGGTCCTTAAAGGCAGTCTCACTGACTGTATTCTCCACGCCCTTATAGCCATTTATAGTGGGCAAAGAAACAAGGACTTCGAGCCTTACCACCATCTTGTCATGTCCAGCAGCATTCTGAGCAGTGCAGGTATAATTACCGCTGTCATACCTCTGGGTTTTCTGAATGACAAGTGTGCCATTCTTGTGAACCTCGTATTTATTGGAAGTGGAAGGGATGATATGATTGGCGGGAGAGTACCACGTGATACTCGGTGCTGGTTCTCCTTTAGCATGGCATACCATTGAGATGGAATCCCCATAAGGAACTTTGATGACAGCATAGCTTTTGTTTCTTATTGTGGGAGAGTCTGCCACTACCTTAACATGGATCTTCATCTCATCCTTCCCAATCTGGTTCTCAGCATAGCATGTGTAGTCTCCCTCTTCCTTCATCCCCACGTCATTAAAATACAGGGTGCCATTATCAAAGACTATGTACCTCCTTGTCCGCACGCCACTATCGTCGGCCTGCATGACACTGTTCACCAACCTGCCATCTGGTAGACTCCACTTGATCTCGGGGTTGGGAAGGCCGGAGGCAACACAGTCTACTTTCAACGCTCCACCATATGACACCTTCCGACTGCTCAACTGCTTATACTCTATTTTTGCTGGCTTCATCATAACGCTGACCTTCAGCAGCACGTAGTCATCCCCCATCTTATTCCTGGCCACACACAAGTAGTCTCCCTCATCCTTCTCTGTTACTGCTTTGATTGCAAGTGTGCCATTATTGAAGACGTTAATTCTATGGTCAAAACTGAAAAAGAAGAAGAATTAATTATTTAACTTCATGATATAATATTATCATATATTATTCCCAAAACTACCAATATAAGCCTACCAAATTCAATTTGAATAACCCTGAATGTTGACAAAAAAATATTATTAATAAACTTTAACCTATGAAATACTGGTTTGTACAGCAATGGGAATATATGTCATGTGTCTATATTGATGTTCTTTAGTACGTTTTTACAGCTGAGGCAAAGAAAGGCCTTGATCTGAGCCAGATTTGGACTTGGACATGAATAGGTGACAAACTGACAACTTTAGGCCTGCATACTGCATGCATGGAGAAGCACAGCCATCAACATGGCTACAGCCAGGTAAGAGCCGGATCACTCCATCGCCAGGGGAAAGCGTGGCTGGCAAAGCATAAATGAGGAGGCATTGGCATGTCTTCAAAGGGCCTGTCTGCTGTGCACACACCTTAGCTCCCTGTCTCACTACTTGAATAAAACATACCTCCTGGAGGAGCTCATTTTGTAGATTGCAGACAAAGTTAAACCTCAAAAGCACTCTTTTCCATGCATACAGTCAACTACAGAATTATTGATACCTCCCGTGAAAATGAGTTAAACCTTAATATATAAGATGAACCACAACATTTTCAGCTTGAACATAGACATAAGCCTTATATTTTATTTTAACAACCATACAAACAAAAAAAAATTGAGGGAATTTTTTCACTGAAAAAAATTCATTATATTGGCACCCCCATGATTAATATACATTGAAGCCTCCCCTGGCAAGTGTAGCAGCACTAGGCCTGTTTTTTTGTAATGTTTAACTATGTTTAGGAACACATATAGAGATATCTTGAAATGTTTCACACTTCTGAAACTTTTTATTATGTCCCTGATTGTGCTTAATGATATTTTCAACTGCCTATGAATTTTTTATAACCGTTGGATAATTTTTGCAAGTCAACAACATTTAGTCTGTGTCAAAAGCTCATTGGATATACTCATTTTCATGGATGAGAAAGGGATTTTACATTTGTGCAACCTCATTCTTATACCCCAGGGAAACAGGAAATGGTGGCAAACAACAAAGGACTTCCTGGCCAGCAGGAACAATAAAAAGAAAGTATTTATTTTCATAAAGGATGCAAATTGTTTCGTATTCTTTAGGGATGCCAATCATTTTGTCCCCCATGTCTCCAAATAAAATAATGTTCTTGTAGGAATAATTTTCTTCAAATTTAACAAAAAAATAAAACCATTATATATTTTTCTTAATTTATTTGTTTGTTTTTACCCATTTACTTCCGGGGTGCCAACAATTCTGGAACTGGCTGTACCTAAAATACCTTTTTGTGTGTGTGTAAATGCAGTGCACTAGGAAGCAGTTATGCAATTGTTAAACAATTTCTTTAATCACAAAAGAAAGAAACAGAATTTCTGTAGTGCCAATGTCTGAAACTGATAACACCCATATTTGGATTAGCCTGAATAACAGTTTAAAGCAAAGTGTTTAAAGTTGCTACATACCTGTAATAAGCATCCACCAGTTTCTTGGATGGAATCCTCCATAAGATTCTGGGACTTGGGTTCCCCACAGTAACACAGTCAAGGTATAGCTGGTCCCCATAAGTGACGTCTGTCCGTTTGGGAGAGGAGGATGTGATTTTTGCCGTAGATATGCCTTTTTTCACAAGCAGGCTGATGCCCCTCTTGGAGGCTCCCACCATATTGGAGGCTGTGCACTCATACCTGCCACTGTCTTTGAGCGAGAGGTTACGAATGTACAGAGTTCCATTGGGAAAAACGAAGAGGTTGCCGTTCACAAACTGTGAGGGGCGGACATGGGAACCGTTGTAGGTGACCCAGCGGATGGAGGGCTGGGGGGCACCCTTGGCAGAGCAGTGGATGTAGACCACCTGGCCCTCAGAGACCGTGAAGTTCTCATAATGTGGTTGCTGGATGATGGGAGGCAGGGCTGTGACATGGATACGTGCAGAAAGAACGTCAGTCCCGGCCGTGTTACTCGCTATGCATTTGTAAATTCCTCGGTCTGGATAGGCAGTGGATTGGATATACAAGGTGCCATTGGGCAAAAGCGAGACGTGCTGCTTGGAGCTGGAGGCAGTGCGTAATACTGTCCTATCTGGCAACACCCAGGTGATGTTGGGGCTGGGGATGGCCTTCGCCTGGCAGTCCAGACTTGTGCTGTTGCCCAGATACACCACCACATCACGATGGCGTTGCTGTAGGATCTGAGGCCGCTGAGACAGCACCATCAGATTGACCAGCATCTTGTCCACCCCGTGCTGGTTCTGGGCTGTGCAGAGGTACTGTCCATGATCGTGAAGTTGAATATTTCGAATGACAAGTGTCCCGTTGGACTTTACCTCCATTCTCTGAATCTTACTGTTCTGTGCAATCATAGCTCCTGCAACAGAATAAAATCATATTCTTTTTGCACAGTTATTAGTGTTAACATAACATTATTATAACATATTTACTCAACTAACAGCGATTTCTAAGATCCAACACCTACATTAAATAAAATATAATTACTGGCATTATATTGCAGAGTTTGGAATGTTCATAAACGTTTTTTCTTTTATTGTGCTTTGGGACAAAAACTGTATGACATTCACACCAGATAAATTAAGATGCAAATTTTTGACTAAATTGAAATCATTGATCATTTCCAGTCCAGTAAACCACCTAGCAGGGGAAGCAGATGGAATTTGAAAATATATGTTTGACCCAACACATGCTACTCATGTTAATGGCCACTGTATAGTTGTGCTTTGAATAGGGCTGAACGACTTGGGGAAAATATCAAATCGCAATTTTTCTGACACTATTTCATTTGCGATATTATTTAGAAGTCATGCGTCAGTTCAGTATTCAGTGTGTAAGAGATTTAAAACATGATGCCACATTACCACATGAGGTACGATCGAAATATTAACTGGTCTATATTCTAATGCTTAAAAATATGAACTTCTTCCAAGGTGTATTTATTACTTTTTTAAGTAGCAAAGATCAATGAAACATAAAACAATTAGCACAAAGTTGTGACTGTTAAATAAATTAATAATAATAAAAATAAAAAAATTCCAGTAAGAAAAAAAAAAAAAATTTGGATCCTGCAGCTATTGCTGCTTGGACCCCTAATAATAGGACTTTTCTACAAACAATCTCTGGCCCTGTAATAGGTAGCTGATTCACTTATAGCTCAGCAACAAAGTCAATATTTTCTAACACCGCAAATGTAACATTTTCCTTGGGTTTCACGTGTTTGTGAACGTATACACAGTCCTTTGGGCCACTTCTTTGGTGGACATGACTAGCATGCGAGGAGCAAGGCACTTCTGATTGATGACAATAACTTTCACACAAGGAGGATGGCATGAATTTATAAAACTATTCTCACGATAGTTGTATTCCTGGGTCAGACGTCATTTATAATGCACATCCTAAATTGCAGCCTTTGCGATCTGCTAATCGTGTTGTTTTAAATCGTTTTAAATTTCAATTTGAAATCGATAAATCGTTCTGTTTTAGCATGGAAGCAGCAGTTTTAGGTCAGTTTTATTTATTACTCAATTGCCTCCCCATATGTGCAGTGGATTTACCTGCTCTTTAAACAGCAACACAAGGCAATAAACAAGTAAGGTGCTGAATTTTGCAATAACATAATTGGAACTCTGCAATGTTTGTAGGAAATGCAATAGTCCTTATAATACATACCAGAGGAAACCTTAGTCCACATCAGGAATGGTTTGGGCTCCCCAGCTGCATCACAGGGCAAAGCAGCATCCATTTCAGCATGTGCAGACACGGTGTGGAGATTAGTGCTTGTAATTCTGGGCTGTGCTCCCCGGGATGGTGTATGGTACTGAGGAACATTCAGAGGGTCCTCTATACTGGGGAATATTAGGGCCCCTGCTTCACTGCCCAGGTTTTGCTGAGAACGAGGGATGCTTTCTTTTAAAGGTGACAGTGTTGCAGGAGCATTGGTAACTGTCTCCCTGAGCACGATTTCTAATTGTGAACTAGTAGTTTTGGCATTGCCGGCTGAATATGGTTTGGATTCTACTGAAGTGACAGTTGGATTGAAGAAAAGTGGTGTGGTTTGAATAAACTTCCTGTCTGCATCAGGCCTACTAATGATGGCAGGATTTCTAACGTCTGAGTAATTAGAGTACTTTTGGTTGATATCAGGCAGTATAACATTGTGCCTGATAGGCACATATTTACCCCTATTGCCTTGTGAGCTATGAGATATTCCAGTTTTTAATCTGTTGTGGGGTGAACTTGACAAATTTACACTTGGCCTCAGTGCAGAGGAATCCATCACTTTCACTGCTGCTGTTGTTACTACAGCTGTTGCAGCCGCTTGTGTTGATGTCATTGCGGCAGAATTACTTGTCAATATTGAAGGATTAGTATCTGCTGTTCTTAGTAAACCTTCTTCCTTACTTTTTGTTGATACAGGTTTGCTTGTTTGGGTAACATCATTAGGTTTCCAGGTTAAGGTAGTACTGAGCTTCGCAGTGACTGTTGTGTCAGTCAGAAAAAATCCTTGTTGAGAGCTTCCTGTTATTTCTGGTGTCCTTGTTGGTATGAGAAAGTATGACAATGATTCCTTCTCATCCTGGGTTATGTTGTCTATATTTGGCTTTATTTGGCCCTTGATTTGTGAGTCATTATTCCCAGTGGTTTCTTCAGAATCTTGTGATTCATGCTTAATATTAATAAGCCCATTTTCAGGTAGCCCATTAGCCCTTATCTGAAAATCTTGTGTGGGCAGGTGGGGGCTGAGTGAAACCATGATGCCTCCAGTTGCAGTCTCTAGATTATTCTCATCGAGAAAATTGCTTGCCATAGGAACAATACTGGTTACGTCAGTGTTAGGCATGGCTAACAATACTGCTTCGTAGTCAGGTGATGAGCTTAGAGTTGCTGCTGTTGATGTATCATATTTGCTTATACTCTGATTTTGCGTGTTTGTGAATACATATGGTGAATGAGTGCTTAGTGCTGAGTCCTGTATTTCAGATTTGTTGTTGAAACGAATAATGATTTTGAGTTCTGGGTTAGCATGGCCTTCGTAAGCAGTACTTGTGATTTCTGCCTGGCTAGATGACATTTCATGCACACTTAACTCTTTGGTGACAGCAGCTAGGGGTGATGTCATTGTCACCTTTGATATTTCGGATTGAAACTGTGACATTATGGTTGTGCTGGCTGTTGATAAAGAGACACTTCCACCATGGGATGTTTTTAACAGCTTTGGTCCAGCTGTAAAAAATTCTAGTGATGGCTTTGGAGTTTTTTGTGGTGCTTGGATTCTGCTGGGTCTTCTTCGGCCCCAGAATCTCCTCCTTGAACTCCATGGGTTTTGAGGATTGTGTAGTATAGATTTAGAGTATATTTTCTGGGAAGTATTTCCACTTCGCATTAGTTTTGTGCGAGAAGAGGATGCTGTTACTTCAGGTTTTGTTGTGGTTTTGAGGTGATCATTAACTTTTGCATAGTTATGTGAGGTTATTCCAGAATGAGCATCAACTGTGGGTGATAATCCACCTGTCTGAGAGGTTTCTGTTGTACTAATGTCAAGAAGGTGCTCCGATATGATAAGAAGGCTTGGAGCCATAAATACAGAGCTGGTTTCCATTGCTTTGCTTTGATTTTCCTCTAATACTGAGTTGTACTGCATACTGGTTTTTATAACGCCTGTGTTGTGTTCCTCCTCAGTATTTACATCACTCACAGTGAGACTTGACTCACGAGGACCAGATGTGGGTTGAATCAGACGAATGTTGGTTGTGACAGCATCTGAGTTAATGTTAGTTTTGGATGCAGATATTTGGTAAATGCTGTCAGTCTGGTCTTCAGAATTAGGGGCATCTATGTCTAGGAAGCTCTCAGTTTGATGGGCTGGAATGTGCGATGTGGTGACTAGATAGTGTCTTTCCTCAAGCAGGCTTGCATCATCTGTGGAGGAGCTCTGTGAGTTTTCGTGATTTTTAGATGGTTCTCTGTTTGATGAAGGAGAGCTTTGGGGTTGCTGCATCGTTGCAGCTGTGCTGGCCTGAATTGAGCTGGGCGTCGTCATTTTAGTGCCAATTTTATTACGGATCTTCGCCAAAATGTCAGCCCACTGCTGTGGGTCTATTTTTTTGTTTGGCATATTGACCTTTCTTCTCGATTCAATAACACTCTTTCCATTCTCCACACGGAAACCTTTGTGGATTGGTTTTCTCCGCCTATGGGGCAGTCTCCCAGAATTCATCAGTGGCAGCCTTCGGGTGCTACTTTGCTGGCCTCTCCTCAGATGCAGCTTGCCCATTTGGCCGGTGAACTTTTTCTCTTGAACACCATCATCGCCGGATGACTCCTCAGTATCACTTACCAAGGCTTTTATTTTAGTAGAAACACCTGAGGCTGACTGAGGCCTCATGGGAAATTTACGAAGAGGCCGTGCTGTGTACCGCTTTGTAACAATTACCTTTGTGGCCTGAGAATCCCTGCCATACTGGTTAACAGCGACACATTTGTAATATCCACTGTCAGTGAGGTGACTCTTGGGAAGAAATAAAGTGCCATTTAAATACACAGCAGCCTTGGAAGAGTTGAGTTTGAAGTTTATAATATTTCTGTCAGGCAGAATCCAGTTCAGGTCAGCATCTGGGGTGCCAGTGGTGATGCAAGGCAAGGAAATCGACTCGCTCACAAATCTGTTTACAGGAGAACCAGTAACATCCCCTGGCAATGGATCTGACGACTCCTCCACAGAGAGACGGAAAGCCAGAACATCAAGATCCTCTTTCACCTTGGCGATACAGTAGTACACACCAGAGTCCGAGTGAGTCACAGCTTTGATTAACAGCTTCCCTGTGCTGGACAAAGAGACTCTGTTGTCTGCACTGTTGTAAGGTGCAGTGACTTTATAACCATCTGGGAGCATCCACTGAATAACTGGATCAACAGAACTCTGTACAGTGCAGTCCATTTCAGTGACAGCACCCACAAGAGCACTCAGGGCAGTTCTAGTGGTGTTCTTGAGCTCTATCATGACCCAATTCCTCCTCTGCCGTTGAATCACTTCTGTTTCCAATGTCTCGGAGAAGTCAATACTCAGAATTAACTTGACACTTCTAGAAGTTGACTGGAGTCTGTTCAGTTGCAATTTGACACTTGACTGCATGAGCCACTCAGGCTGGGACATCATATTAGCACTGACCCCAGTGTAATAATAACCATTTTTTTCAACATCCTGTCTGTATCGGTAACTTAGTTTTGGCTCCCTAGTTAGCATGAGTTCTCTCTGCAGGTGCACAGGCACTTCACTGTAATAAGCAATTAGTTTCCACAGTTTTTCATAGCTCTCTCTATGCATTGGGCATTCAAGGTCTAGAAAGAGAGACAGGTTGGTGCCGATTCGATAAGAGCTAATCGGGTTCCATGTAATTTTGCTGGACTCTCTGGGCTCACTGATACTGCAATCTAGGTCCACTTTGTGTCCATGCTCATCGGTCAGATTAAGAGTGATGTTTCCAAAAGCAGCTTTGAAGTGCTCTGGTGAAAGAACGTCATGGTTGTCCTCCAATGTCACATCCTTCTTGAGTGATATGATTCTGGGACTTGTGCAGTTGAGATCTTCCAGCTGTAAAACTTCCTTGCCTCTTAGCTGCCTAGGTGAAGAGCACACTGAACACAGCTGTCCCCCAGGGGCTGATTTTTCCTTCTTACATTTCAAAACATCTATAAAAGGAAATATGACCAGTTTACATAAATAGTATGTCTATACAACTAAATTCTACATAAAGCTATATAATTTTGGCTAAACTCCAGTGTCCTTCCATAACAGTGTTCTCTGATTGAAACACAGCTACCTAATATTCAATTTATATGTACAAATTAAGACATGATATAAATGTGAGTGACAGAAAGAGTGTTATATGCAAATAAACCAATGCAAGAAAATACATGCATTTATTATATACATTTATATACATTGTATACATTTATTCAATTCTTGGTACTCAGAGTCATGTACCTAGAAATGTTCTCTTCCAGAAGTTTAATTAATGATATACGTAAATATTTAACTAAGTAAAATAGAATGGTGATTTTTGAAGGAATAAGAGAATATAGTACTGCACATTACCTGGGGAATGAGAAGTCCATTCCAAGAACCAGCGCAGCCTGCAGTCACAGGCCCAGGGATTGCTGTGCAGAAACAAGCTCTCCAGCTGGGGCATGGTTCTGAACATTGTGTGGGGCAGTGTGCTGAGGATGTTATCAGACAGGTACAGGTGTCTGAGGCTGGAAACGTGGAAGTGCTGCAGGACAGAGAACGTGGCGAAGGTGGAGGGGTGGAGCTGCTGTAGGCGGTTGCCCTCCAGGTTAACGAGGCGCAGTGCTGTCATGCCATTAAAGGTATCCGGTTGGATGAACTCAATCCAGTTGTGATCTAGGTGCAGTCTAATCAACCCCGAAAGCCCAAAAAGGGTGTGTCCTGTGATCACTCTAAGCTTGTTATAGCTCATCTTCAGCACCTTAAGGAAAAAACCAGAAAAAGGTCAGAGAATATCTATGAAATGGCACATTGGAATTGTACTCTCCCCAGATAGCTATGCAAAATTGAGTTGGCTTAGTGAAGAAATTCACCCGTCATTCATAACAGTTATTTTCTGCAAAGTAACAAACATTTTGGCTTATTAGGTTACAGCACTATCTGGATGTAAGTGTTATTTTAAAGGCCCATTTTATGCCCCCTGTGGTGCAGCAACAAATTACAACCATTAGCTACCACACATTAACTCAGTGACAAAGGTCTGATTCTAGAAACTTAGCGGTATGGTCAGTAATGATCTAACTGAGTAAACTGGTGGTTAAAAGTATATAGAACAATGAAAGCAGCCTGCATTTGATGGCTACTCACTTAACTATTGCACAATAAAAGTGCTTTTCTCCATTCCTATTGATTACATTTTTATTAGACTGGACACACATTACAGTACATTCCTATGTTTCAAAACGTAAAAAGCCAACAACCCAGAGAAACCAAACCATAATTTCAAAGAATAAAATTTAGGAATAAACACAGGCTTGGGCTTGAAGGCCAGAGCTTCCTTAGTTGAGATGGTCTATGACCCATGATAGAAGTCTTCTATGTAACTGATGTGTCACTAAAACATCATGACAGTTTTCTGACCTGCTCATGAAATGTGAAGGCTTCTCCTTTCATTAATACAACCAGCTTGCCTACCAGGCATTTTCAACCAGTAAACTTTTAAGAGATGTTGATCTTATTTGTCATGCAGGGGTTTCCACTGGGACTGAAACTTGCAAATTTATAACAAAACATAGTTGACTCCATCAACAACCCCCAAATGATATACTTATAAAATATAAATTAATATATTATGCAAAAAACAATGATGTAATGTACTGACCCTTTAATAAAACAGAACGAATAAAAACTAGATGAAAATTTCAGGAAGCAAAGCAGAACCTGATTTAATCAAAAGCAGTATCTTTAATTTGTTTTGATTGTAGTTGTGCATTATTGGAAAATAACTGACCTAACTGGCTTCAAACACATCAACATGTATCTATCTGACAAGCAGAAACCTTGCAGTTCTGTCTGTTAAAACTGTCCTAAACTGTTTTGCCATTATGTCTGTGCCACCATTGGCTTTAGGTAGGGAAAAAAAACATATGGCATATGGATAAGTTTGACATTTGATGTGAAAATGACCCTCAGTACAACCGTGTGGGTAAAAATAATAATAATGGGTAAAAAGAGCAAAAACAAGATCTTTTATGAATGGATAAAAACAAATAGTTTAAAAGCTTTTTCTTTTAATGTGTTTGAAAAGTTCACTGCCATTGAAATTCAATGAAATTCAACCACTGGCATAGTGCATCTTTAATTAGCTGAAAGCTGTTCTTTTTTCAATTTGTATAGGATGGCTTTGTTAATGTCAGGTTGTGAATTAATTACTTAACTGAATAACAAACAATGACAATACCTGCAGGGATACCAGGTCCCTAAACGTAGAACTGGGTATACTATGCAGATTATTTCCATGAATCATAAGAAGCTCCAATTTTCTTAGTCCAGAAAATGAACTTTCAGAAAGTCTGTTAATAGTGTTAAACCTGTAGGATGAAATAGAAAATCAACTTCTGTTCATATTCAGCATTCTGATGTAGATGTTATTTATTCAGTATAGTGTACATAGAGATTTATAAAATATATTAAATGAATTCACTGCTGAAGATTTAACAGGGTACAATCTTAAAACGTATATGAAAACATTAGTTTTATGGACTACTTGGCATCTGTGTCAATACAATGGCGTCTACATAATGGGAGCACATTTATTAAGTCAGTGCATAGTCAGCGGTCTACGCATGCAGGCCCCAGGGGGCGGGGCTTACCCCAGGTTTATGCGCTCCACGTGGCTGGGAAGACCGCTGGGCACGGTCAGCAGGGAGCGGAAGGTGCAGTGCACCTCTGTGGGCTGGTAGCAGGCACATGGGTGTGGACACAGGAGGCCTGCGTGTGGCGTTGTCAGCATGACCATCAGTGCCAAGACTGCGGTGGCTGGATGACCCATGTTCTGTGGATGAGTATGCAGGTCCTTTCAAAGCTGCTTGACAGACAAAGGGACTGTTTCTATCTGTAAAATCAATATCACACAAACAAATACAAATGAATCACTTCCCAAAACAAAACCAACTCATTCTTTCATCCACTTACTGTATTGTAAGCTCTACTTCAAGCATGGATGAGTTTTCAACAAAAATGTCAGTGAAACAGCAATAACTGGCAGTTATTTGCTGACATAGAGTACACCTAATGTCTTACACATCATATGCAAAGAGCTTAAAGCTATACGACTCTCTTCACTTATTCTGGATTTTTTCTCTAGGAAAAAAAAAAACTTACAATTAGGAAATTGAATGATCACCCTTGTACTGTTAAACCCGTCTTAGGAACTTAGTTATAAACAAAGACAAAACAACAACAATGATAATAATAATAGCACAAACAACAACAGTAAAACAAAGGTTAATCGAATGGACTGACCGACCAGATAAACGGATCATTTAAGACAACCTGCTGGAGTTTCACACAAGTGCCCTGATCTTTTGTTGAAATTAAAACGGTCACACACAAATGACGCCCATTCATTCGCAAGGAAAACAAAACCACACAGGCAAATATAATTATGCACATATTTATGTGTCAGGTCCCTGCAAGTAACGTTACAGTTTTAAAGATAGGGACAAGGCTAAGGTATGCTTCGCAGCAGTGACTGAGGTACTGTACTGCTATACCTGAAAATACAGAGACATTGAACTACACTGACAGTTAATGCCAACAGATTAGTAGGCTGCATATTCTCCGCTAACATATTAAATACTATGTAGAATTTTATATGCCATTATTATAATCTAGATTTGAGACAAAATCAAAAGACACATTACCTTATGATCCTTTTGTATGCGACGCCCCAGAATAAGAAAACTGACCATGTTTTCTCACACTCCTAAATGCGCATTTTGAAATAAAATTTGAATATGCAGTACGATGATATCAAATTGTCATTAAAATTTCTAGTCAACTTCTTGAAAAAATTTCTTATATAAGTATAAGAAAATAAACGCTGCTTTATCAGAGGTAGTTATTGTATATCCGTTGCCCTTATTTGGGTACTGAAAATAACAAAATCAGTCTTGGAAAAGTTTCAGAATGACAATATAATGCAATGAACTGCAACGTGTCTTCCGTAAAAATTGAAAAATAGACGTCACTTAAATTTTCTTAAAATTTAAATATACTTTAGATTTTCCCTTCGAGGTTTGCCGTTCAAAAGCGGTCCTAAAAGTGAGGTAAAAAAGTTGTGTGGGGGAAAGGAGTTGGCCGCCTGGAGCACTTGGGGACACGAATTTTTTTCTTTCTTTTTCTTTTTTCTTTTAAGAAGCAAGAGGCAGAAAACGAAAATTATCACTAAGAGCAATTTGTTCCAAGAGGAGGAGCAAATACAGCAAGGAAGCTTATGGTATTTCCACCTGCTACTGAGCACAAATTTCCACTTTTTATAATTTTAATTAGTGACAATAAAAAAATCAACAGCCTTTAAATGTTACTATCAACTGATACTGATATACTATCAACTGCTTAGTAAATCATAGGTGAGCAACTGGTTATAATTTCTTGCATTTCTTTAAACACACAAATGAATAAACTATATTAAATAAGTTATCGTGTATCATTTATGTACTTTTAACTAGGCAACTACCTTGTTAACCTCTGTCTGTTTTTACTGAAATTACATTGTTTTTAAGCTTTTTATACTGACCTAGGAAAAGCCCAATATTGAAGTATGTAATATCATTTGCTCGCTACCCATGGCGGAATACTTTTATGACATGTTCTTTTATAATACTTTCAAAATAATCTGCTTGCAATAGATTCCATTCTTATCATCCACTTTCTTTTAGAGCATTCTTACACTTTACCTGGACGCATCCACTGTCATGTTGTATACCTTCGCTTCTAATGCGGTCTGAGAGCAGATGGGGTCACGTGTTCCACAGTAATTCGCGCCATTTAAACTATTTGATTGCTAGGATACTTAGATTACATGATTTGCTAATCTTATTCAGTGAATGCTGAAATGTCTCCTTTGTGGTGGGCGTTTGGTGTATTCTGTTTTGAGCAGTATTTTGTCCTAAATCTTTGTACACAACATAAAGATCTACAGGTGACAACAAATAAAAACAGCTGTTAATCCGCAAACCAGCCTTTCCTGCTTTTACACAACTAAATATGAGTTACGTCAAAGACAGGACTGCCTGAAAGGCTGTCTCAGGGTTAAGTGTCAATAGATTAGAAGATCAGTGGCCATACTTTCCCATACTTATTCACCAATAGTGATCCTTGGGAATTTTTTTATAGTAATATCCATCATTAGCTGCTCATGGGAGTTTTACTTGTACAGAAATGTTCTGCGGACAGAATGAAAAATGTTTGGTTCAAAGAGATGAACTATCAGATTGTTGAGAAGGTGGGTCCAAGCAACAAGAGGAGGCGAGACCAACCAATCAAATGTCTTGTTCCCGCCTCCTCTAGATCTAGTTCCTTGGACTCACGTCCTCTACAATCTTATTGGTTATCTCTGTGAACCCATCATTATTCATTCCATCAGAACATTTTTGTGTAAGTGAAACTCCCAAAAGCTCATTAGGCACACATGCCTCTAGAAACTGATTGTGGTTCTGTCTCAATGATTTAACAAACGAAAAAAGGTTATTCTATACCATATAGTACTCACAGACACAAACGTTATTCGATATTCCATTTGTCACTCTGGTTGAAGAACAAAAATGTCCAGAATTGGATTCACTTTGATTAGTTGTCTTGCTAAAACATTTTACTAACAGCCATGATGCACTTCATCTAAAATAAACTTCCATAAAACCAGTCAGAAAAACAAGGACAATGATTTGATGCTTTAGACATTTCTCTTCCTCACTAAACGTACTGTACATGTGATTAGCGAATGGTAACTGAATCTGCAGGCTCCCTGGGCAGACCTGACACTCGAAGAGATATAATCTCTTCATGACAGTATTTAAAGGAATGCTGCAAAAACAGTCCAAGCCAAGTTTCCAGAATTCATAAGACAAACAAAGGTTGTGTCATTTTGGAGCATTTTTGGCAGCTGGACTTCCTATATGCACACTAGAAAGGACATGACCGTTTTTGAATGCTCTAACTTTGGTAGAGTGGCCATGTTGGGAGTCTGTCATAGGGCTATTGTAACTTGATGGAGGGATTCCATCTGAGACCACAAGGAATGCTCTGACTTGATAAGATACAGGAAACCAACTCTGTTGCTGTGTGGACGGAGCCCCTGGCCCAGTGAGAGTAACATTGTGCAATTTCCACAATGTTTTATTATTAAAGTTGGCACAAAGCTCCTAAAATATCTAACAATGTTAGTAAACTTTATATTTCAGCAATACTCTGAAAAAACTGAACAGTTGATGGACTGTCAGTTTTCTGTGAAATGGGCAGCTACCGGTTGCTTCGAAGGCAGGCAGTTCTGTTTTACGTAATACCTGGATGAAAACCTCATTCTGTCATAAAATCCAGCAGGTATGGCATCATGTGTAGGCAGATATTAGGGAAATGTTGTAAGGATCTCCACCTGCTTTACGAAGCCAGCAAATACACTCACTGTCCGCTTTATTAGGTACACCTCGCTAGTACCAGGTTGGACCCCCTCTTATCTCCAGATCTGCTTTAATACTTTGTGTCATAGATTTAACAAGATGCTTGAAACATTCCTCAGAGACTTTGACCCATGTTGACATAACTGCATCTTGCAATTGCGGCAGATTTGTTGGCTGCAGTTTCATGATCTTCTGTTTCATCACATCCCATAGGTGTTCTATTGAATTGAGATCTGGTGAATGTGGATGCCATTTGAGTAGTGAACATATTGCCATGTTCAAGAAACCAGTCTGAGATATGTGCTTTGTGACATGACGCATTATCCTGCTGGAAGTAACCATTAGAAGCTGGGTAGACTATGGTCATAAAGGGTCAGACATGGTCACCAACAAAACTCAGGTAGGTTGTTGCATTCAAATGCTCAATTGATATTAACGGGCCCAAAGTGTACCAAGAAAATATCTCCCACACCATTACACCGCTACCACCAGCCTGAATTTCTAATACAAGATTCCATGTTTTCATGTTGTTTATACCAAATTCTGATCCAACCATCTGAATGTTGCAACAGATTTAAAGACTCACATGACCAGGTGATGTTTTTCCAATCTTCCATTGCCTAATTTTAGTTAGCCCAGGCTCAACATAGCCTCAGTTTCTTTTTCTTAGCTGACAGGAGTGGCAGCCAGTGTGGTCTTCTGCTGCTGTAGTCCATCTGCTTCAAGGTTCAATGTGTTGTGCGTCAGGAGATGCTCTTCTACATGCTTTGATTGTAATGAGTGGTTATGTGAGTTGCCATTGCTTTTTGATCTACTGAAACCATTCTGCCTACTCTTCTCCGACCTCTGCAATCAAAAATGCATTTTTGCCTAGAGAACCGCCACTCACTGGATATTCTTGCTTTTTCAGGCCATTCTCTGTGAACCCTAAAGACGGTTCTGAGTGAATATTCCAGCAGTTTCTGAAATATTCATACCAACCTGTCTGGCACTAACAACCATGCCACATTCAAAGTCACTTATGTCACTTTTCTTCCCAGTCGTGGTGTTTGATGTGAGCATTAACTGAAGCTCCTGATTTGTATCTGCATGATATTTTACGCTGTGCTGCTGACATATTATTGGCTAATTAGATATTTGCTTCAATGAGCAGTCGAACAGGTGTACCTAATATAGTGGCCAGTGAGTGTATATACATCAAGAAAGTTAGTTTATCACACTACAGCTGTACCTAGCTGACATTTGGTCATCAACAGCACAAAACAGACCATGAGCTGCCCTCCCTGCTGGATTCGCACTGAGAGGAGGAGCACCCTGCAGGGTTTGCTCCACAAGACCATGCTGGAAATAATTCAGAGAAAGGGAGTGGCTGTGAAGCTCCTTCATGACTGTAATGTTAGCATTAGCAATGGCAGCCTTGCTGCATGACCACGCTATGGAAATGGGGAGCTGTGTCTGAATGAGAGCATAGAGCTCACAGGACGAGATCACTGGATTCAATAATGAAGGGCCAGATCAGAGCCTGGACCGATTAACAACACATTGATTTCTAAAAGCAAGGAATTTAAAAATCTGGTTACCCATCAAAGTTACAAAGTTTTTTCCTTTTATTATTGTCATTCCATTTACGCAAATAACAATACGTGCGCTTTGGAAGTTTCCCATTAAAATGTGTGTATCATAATGCCAATGGAATTATGTAATTAATAACAAACTTGTGTTTTCCTGTTTTTGAAAAACAGTATGATAAGCTGTTGGTAGTTTTGTCTGGATTTGTGTATCCACGATAAATGATAAATTAATAAAGATTTTTCTTTATTTTAAATGACATAATTCAAACACTGAACACTGTCCAGTGGAATATGATGTTGATGTATTAATACTGAAATATTTCCCTAATACTAAAAGCTCTTTAAAATGACGAAAAGCATTGTACTTGGGTTAGCTATACCTTTTGTCTTAGCTTTTTAATCACATATAGTCGAAATATTGAATTTCATGTTCATCATCATATCAGAACAGTCTTTCCTTGCATTATGAACTCTGGTCCCAATTAAACATAAACATATAGAACTTAGAAAACATTAAAGTGTTCAATCATCATTATAGAGTGTTACATGCAATTGGTGTTAAGAAATAGTTGTCCTGGAGGTTTGAGGTTGCAGTGTGACCCACCAAGCTGTCCTGCTACCTCATAATGGTACTGAATCTATTCACATTAATTTTTTTGAAGGAGGGAATAAACTTCCTAATCCTCCTAACGTTCCTAAGCACAGCATGCAGCACTTCCTGTGAAGCCAGTCAGTCTGTCTGGGAATATAGTAAAGGGCTACAAAATCCCTGAGAAAACTCCTGTAAAATTCTTAACAAGGGCATACCTTGAAATGCCAGACTGCATGGAAATATCACAGAAGGTCCAAGCCTTTTCTTTTCAATTTAACATACTTACATTTATGTTGATGTAGTTACATTTTTATAGATGTTTTAAGTATTAACATGAACACCAGAGAAAAGTCTGTTTAAGACCTTTTAATCGGGTAATCCATACAGATTCAATTAATTTGTTTTAGTCTGAAATATGTAAAAGTTGATCTGTCATGCAGTTTTTAATTCAGGGACTCCCCAGAACAGCTACACCCCTTGGAATGGTATAAGCCCTGGTCTCGTACAGGAAAATGTTCAGGTACAGGAGGCCCTGTGAGTGAAGGGCTGGGCCTGATTTGTACTTACAGTCCCCAGTGTTACAGGCTGAGCCCCAGGGCTGACCACAGTTTATCGTTAGACCTTCTGAATTTCCCATTTCCCACTTTCCCCATAATATCACGTACCTCTTTTTGATCAGAACTTCTTATAGGTCTAGGTGTTGTAACGTTTACATTTTATTCAGTTAGCTGACTAGTTTATTCAGAATAATGTAGGTGACCTTCAGAGTACATCATTCTTTCTCAATGTGGCTGGGACTGACTTTTTGGGAAAAATGAGTCAGACTTAATGAAATCAATCAGCAAGATTGTGAAAAATGTACTTAGGGAAACAGCCGGCCTCTGAGCAGCTGCTGGTCATCATATGTGTGTTTCGTTTGGGTTGTTCCATCCATCTATTTTCTGTGACCGCTTATCCTATTCAGGGTTTGCGGGGGGTCCAGAGCCTATCCTGAAGGCTACAGAGCAAGGCAGGGAACAACCCAGGATGGGGCACCAACCCATCGCAGGGCACACTCACACACCATTCACTCACACATACAGTACACACCTATGGGCAATTTGGCAATTCCAATCAGCCTCAACATGTTTTTGGAAAGTGGGGGGAAAGCGGAGTACCCAGAAAAAAACACACAATGACATGAGGAGAACATGCAAACTCCACACACATGGAGGTATGGCTGAGACTCAAACCCTGGTCCAGAGGTGTGAGGCAACAGTGCTAATCACTGCATCACTGTGCCATCCCCATTTGGGTTGTTATGTGATTTTATTTATTGATTTTTTTGGAAGCAGTGTTCGTCTGTCCTCACTTGTTATCCTAAGGTCCACATGAAGAGTTAAATGATGCAGTTTCACTCTGGGCACTGCATAAAACAGAAGTAGAGAAGAACTGGGAAAATGAGACAAAAGCAGGAACATCTGCAGATACATTTGCTCAGTTAAAGCAGCATTAACCAGGTCACTGAAAACGGGGCTGGTTGGCCTTTTTAGTCTGCTGTCTGCCATGGGTTTAATTAAATTTTAGGAGACAGAGAGTGGCTTGCTTGAATTAAATAGATGGAAGATGGACCCAATAAAGAAAGATAAAATAATAATTGTCCCATTGATTTTTGAAGTTACACACATTAAGCCCCTGGTAAAAATTTAATTTTAATTATACAGATGCATTTCAGTATAAAATAATGCATCCAATTGTTGGCAATTCTTATCTGAGACTGCCTATGGTGTGCTTCCTCCTGCAGTTACCTGTGATCTTCTGAGTTCTGTCAGAATGAAGCTATCATGGTGAATCAGGCTTGTCTTTATTTGACAGGCTGTCATGGTTTACGGAATACAAGATCCTGCTCGGAAGTCTTTGAAAATCAGCCCCTAGCAGACATTCCATTAAATCCCATGTAAATCTGTGCGTAAACAAAGTCACAAGACCAATGAACAAACATACAACTAACTGCAAGAAATGAATGGCTCGATAAGTTTTTTGATTGTTTGTGGGAAAAGTAAATGTTATTTCTAGAAATTAGAAAGACCTGCTACCCTGCAACCCAGACGGGCTATAGCAGTAGAAAGAAATGTGATGTAGAAAAAAATTGTATATCTTTTACTTGTATTTTCATAAATTAGCCATAGAATTGGGAAGAATCACCAGAAAGTAATTTAAAAAAGACAAACAAATGATCCAAATATAAGAAATACAATTATACATTAAACCAAAGTTCAATAACAAGGTCACTGGAATTTTATTTATCCTCTGATTAATATTGAAATACGTGATCAGTAAAAAGCTTTTGCACACCACAGGTTTTTACCACTTTTCCATTTATTTCATAAAATGCAGATTTTTTTTTCTTAAGCACTGAAAAGTTGGTGAAAATATAAATATAAGTGAAAATATAAGTGAAATAAAAAAAGTTTCCTTTATAATATGGAAAGAGTATGTATGACATCCTATTAACTGGTTGTGTGGTGATGTCATAGTAAAATTCAAGGCTGTCCTTTAACTTTAAATGCACTAGTTACCTGATTTATCCCATGAAACAGAGCAGAACATAATGTCCCTTGTTGAAAAGAATGCCTTGAATTTTCTCTGCTGTTATAACAGCTAGAGGTTACTTTGATAAATCAAAGAAATGACATTTTCTTGCTAATAAAGGCACTCAAATGGTGAAGATACTGTAAATTTATTTGTTAGCAAAGAACACTGAGTGTATTTTTAGTAAATATTAAGTGAATAACATGGAAATGTAGAAAATCTCATTGCATGCAAAATTTTTTGACTGGTAGTGTACATATACAATTAAATTCATATATTGTTTTTTGTTTCCTATATTAACATAATTGAGTGTGCATGAATGGTATGTGTGTGTGCCTTGTGATTGATTATTCCCCACCTTGCACCCGTAATTTCCGCAATAGGCTCCAGACCCCCGCAGCCCTGCATAGGACACCAACACTTAAAATTAATGAGTGAATGAGTCATGAATAAAGGGTGATGGTTCATGGTGCAGCTTTGCATCAATGGGAACGATATTTCATAAAAGAACTAGACAGAAGCAGAAAGAAAAAGCAACAGATGAGCAACACACACACACACACAAGTAATAAAGTTAAGGTGTGGGTTTGTCAGCAATCAACCAAATACCAGGGACTATACTGTAGTTACAGAGGAGATACTGGGAACAAAGGCAGAACAAGATAACTACCAAAGTAAATATCAACAGGAATGACTAAGAACAAAAGCAAAAAAACCAAAACCAATACAGTAAAACACAAATATAGGATAACATCGTTAACAAGGAGGCTCACAAAACTCAAAATATCCTGCATTATTGAAAATGCCCTCTGGTCAGCTTACAGCACACAGCAGATGGGGAGCATGATTCTCACGGTTCAGCCACACAGCAGCCTGGGCAGCAGAGGCAAACAATAGGGACTAAAAGGAACTAGACCAAGGGAAACACAGGGAAAAGAATGGGTTGGCCAGCAACACCTGCTGGCCATATGAGGAAACAACACGCAGGACAGGACAAGGCAGGGACCAAACTTGATAGAACAGGTCCCGAACTCCAGTCCTGGAGGGCCGGATCCCTGCACAGTTTTTGGTTTACCCTCATTCAACACACCTGATCCAACTCCTTGTGCTAATTACCACACAGCTCTGGATCTGAATCATTTGTGATGGAACAGGAAAGATCTAACCTACACAGGGCTCCGGCCCTCCAGGACTGAAGCTTGAGACCCCTGTGATAGAATGTATGAAGTACAGCTGAATTCAATTAGAAAATGCATTTTTCTCAGGGGTATAAATGCAAGACCTTCCTGGGATTTGAGTCTTTATGGTAATAATTACATAAACGTCTTGATGGTTTTTTAATGCTCAACAAAAAGATACAGTGTATTTTAAAGGTACCCGATTCCTGCACGTAGCTAAAAGGAGGAGGTAATTATGCTGCTCATTTCTCAGCTAACCAAAATGTCCAATGTAAACAACACTCTTAATTTGTGATCCTGGTATTTTTTTACATTTATAATGGATTTTAAGGAGGTGTGCTAAGTAAACATATCCAATTACGCCATATAAATACTCTGACTTTAAGAAGGATTTATGTAAAGATGAGCTGTGAGCTGGCTCTGCCCTAACCTGCTTCCCTGTAATAGACACTAATCCATGCTCCCAGTGTAATATTTCCCAGCCACGGGTCATCACATTGTACACAGCTTGAAGCTGGCCCCCACCAGCCTGTGAAGGGGCAGAGCTCTCAGGAAAATCACACAAGGGGCTCATGTGCATCTATTTTATTGGTTACATACAGTATAAGCATGTGTTTAACCCCAGATTTTGGCTATGTATGACACATTATGACAACAGTGATGTTTATGACAATAGTCATAAACCTCAATGATGTGTCATTAATGTGCATGACATGTGTCATGTCATTCTTATGACGGTTACATGTCACCCTTATGTAGACTGCTTCAAGTAAAGTGTTACCGATATTTTTTATCTGCATTTTATTAAAACTTTGGATTTATCTTCTTGTAAATATGCAACTTCAATCTAAGTTGGTGCTTTTGAAGTACGATAATAATATAACAAAATGTTTAAATCTGAGGTGATGGAGTAAATATTCAAAGGTACAATATCTTTAAACTAACATTATGGTGTTCACTCTGTTTGTGGGCGTTCTTCACTGGTTTTCTGCTTAGAAATATTATCTAACAATAAAAATCACAAATTGTCATGATGCTGTTTTTGAAGCTGCAGTATGATGTACCCCATCCATCTGAAAAGGAGACAAAGCCCTTACATTCATCCTTGTACTTCAGTGTCCTCTATGGAAGGGATGCTCAACCTTTCATTGCACTACAGCTGGGCATTGAGATTTATATTCAGTCTGTCGCAGCACCGACTAAACTGTCCATGAATGTGCTGCCTGTAGATACATATGCGCACTGAAGTGTGCCTCCCCAGAATTAGAAATGATCAATAGGTTTCCTTGGATGAAATTAATGTAAAGGTAATAAAATATGTAATATGTAATACAGTTTGTTCTGCTGATGGCTCTTTGTTAACCCGACATCCTTTTCAGCACTCAGGGCTGGGACAGCTCTTGTGAAGATGCAAACAACTTGATAGCGATGACTTTTGGAAAAGACGCATCACCAAGGCTTATCATAATGTCAACTTAATTTTGATGTTACCGGTAAGTGAATATGCATCTCTGAATTGCCCATAGCGATGATTGTGTGCATGCTAGTTTGACCTTTGATCCAATCTGCCTTTTGTTTGTTTTGCCTTTCGAAAGTCCAATCTGAACATATCCTACCCTTTATTGTTAATAACTACTCATCATGTGAATCAATGTCGCCCTCAGTGTGAGAAATCACCCGGCATTAAATCTGAAAAGGCTAGTAGTTGGGTGTGATATTACCACCTCAGGGAGGGGAGGTATTCCCCATTATTCCCCATTACACTGTAAAAAAGGTACTGGGAGGCGCAGGGGTGCTTAGGAGATTCATATGGATGTTGCAGTTTCATGCTGTTGACCCATGAAGGCTTCAGATAAGCGGCCTTTCAATTACCACATTGATATGTGGCTTCAAAAGAGGTCTCACTTTGATAGCAGTTGTCATTAATCCCCATATCAATTTCAACTCAGTAATATTTCTGTACATGAAAACATGCATTTATGAGAAAGATAGTGAAGGCAGGGGTGCCACTATAGTCCAATCACATTTAAAAATTTTTAGGACCCCTGTCACTCAGGGGCCATGGAATTGTCCTGACTCCCCCCACTTTACAAGTTCACCATTTGATTGGGTATAAAAATGGCAGAGTGTTTTGGCAATAAGTGTTACTTTTGGAACAATTCCAACATGGCACCCAGTCAACACCAGTGGGATCATTGAACATTGATTGGAAGTAGAGCTGAGTCATGGGGATGTTTTTATTTTGCACTGACTCAAAAGTTCCCCAAGCGTGAACATCAATGTAATCCATAGACACAAATTCTGGGATGCAGACTGACCTTTGGCAAGATGTCGATCATAGTCATGCATTTAAAGCAGGAGCAAAGACGTGAAAAGAGAAATGGTGAAGTGTCCTCAACCATGGTGGGTAATCAAGCAACTCAAACCATAGTGCTGAAAGCTGACATCATTTCTTATTTTTTTCCCAGGAAGACAAGGTCAATATTACACAGTCCAGATGTGCACAGCTGGTGCAATCTAAAAACTTCCAGTAATAACTGCCGCCAAATTCTACCAAGTTCTAAACACGTAATGAACTAAAACCATTCAAACAATAAGCTAAAAATATATTTCTCCTTTCCATATATCCTAAAAATTAAATCAAATGTGTTTTTAACAAACTTGCCTAGGTCTACAAAGATGTGTCGCTGAGAAATTTCCAGGATGCAGAAGGGTTAGCACCTTGTGTAGCCGCCATATGTGCTATAGTACATGTAATATAAACAATGCCTGTTTAACTCTGCATGTTTTAAGCATGTCGTATCATGAGATTGGCTAGGTTACGTCCCAGGGTGGCATTTTCGGTCTCAAGAATAATTCACCTGATGTTAAAACGGTACAAGGTTATGCATAACATACCCACAACATACCCTTCTATGTTCTGTCAACTCAAAGTATAAATGATATTAATAAATGCCAGATTTGCACCACCAAATGAACTCCTTTTGAGTGGTGTGCTTAGAGAACTTCCAGCAGAAGTTCCACTTCAGTCCACTGGTGTGAGCAGTTTAATGCTGTAGGGGTGATACAAGGAGACTTGAAAATTGATTTAGTTACAGGGTATCATTTGTGCATTCTTCCGGATTTGAGCAGACTGGAAGGTTTATGTACAATATATTTTACCTCCACGGTTTGCCAGCATTGGAAAATACCTGTATTGCTATAGTGAACCCTTAAGCCCAAATTAATGCACTGAACGTGGACATCTGGGCAAAGTGCCCCTATGAATCCAAAAATAAGGGGATGCAATTTTTCATTTGGGTTTTAGACATGATTAAAGGATGAAAAACACACATTTTGAAAGCTCCTGTAAGCACCCAGAAACAGATAATTTAACTACATAAATGCATATATAATGTCTGTATTTAAGAGACCAGACACTTTTAAGCTGGTAAAGGGATTTTTCAGACTTACTGAAGCCATTCCATACTAAAGAAAGCCATAATGCCAAATTAATAGGAAATAATCAGTCAGTGGTTTACTTGAATGCTTATTGAATTAAACATTATAGCAGATCAAAGAAATGGCAAAATGAAATTGCAACCAGGCATTCATAAGCAATGTCAGAAACAAAGAATATGCAAAGTCAGAACGGCAACAAAAATTCTTAAACTAACTGATGGAAATCTTTCGAAACATTTTTTTCCAGGTAGATGTTGCTAAGGTGTTAGAGTGACAGAGATGCCAATAGACTGACTGCTTACATAACGGTTAAACATTAATGCTAATGCGACCCTCCCCTCCGGGGCTCCTGAGTGCAGTGCTCACTGTACACAGTGCCTTCCAGGTTTCTGGGTCAGCCTCAGCGTTTCCTTTGTCTTATGTTACTGGCCTGCAGCTGTGATTACTTCATGCTGGGGAGCGAGTTCTGTAAAGAACCCACCATGAACAGCTGCACACATCTTTCACTGAGCAGATGAAGATGAAACTTCTGCTGTCAGGGTCCATCCGGAAGAGCGTTACTATGCAAACACACAAAAATAACTAATGAAGCAGCCAACTGCCTTATGTTCTTAGGTAACATTGTAGGAATCTGTTATTGTACTGTGGGCAGTAACTGCATTAGTTCTAGCAACCTTTGGTGTAAATCGGTGTCGCCCTGTACAGTATGTGAGATAACCCTGCATTAAATCTGAAAAGGCTAGTAGGTTTGTGTGATATTACAACCTCAGGGAGGGGAGGTACTCCCCATTACACTGTCCAAGGGACTGGGAGGCGCAGAGGTGCTTAAGAGATTCACATGGATGTTGTAGTTTTATGCTGTTGACTCATGAAGGTTTCACATAAGTGGCCTTTCGATCATCACATTGATATGTGTCCTCAAAAGAGGCCTCACTTTGAAAGCAGTCCGGATGCCTGTCCCCGAATGACTTCCTCATGGAGTTATGCAGATCATACAGCTAGGATTGTACATCTCTCTCGATGCCAAACATGTAATGAATATTAGCTACACTTGCATATAATAATAAAAGGAATATTTTATTAGTCTGCATGTATAAATTGAGATTATTTGGTGTTCTATCCTGACAGAAGAAAAGGACTGACCTTTACTGAGTCTTTCGGATGTGAAATACGAATGTTTTTGCAAATTGGTATTCATCATGGTAGATAGTGACTCTGCTGGCTCATCTAAGCAAATGTGAACACTGAGCAGAGAGACATGCCTTCTTTTTCTGTGTGTGTGCTGTTCGATCCTTCTGGTTAAAGATGGTGCCAGCGGAGGCCACGGATCATGGTGAATAAAGCTGCTTCTGATTCCGGATCAGCTTACCATCTGCAGTCCTGTGCCATGATTCACTTCAACTTTATTTGTATAGTGAATTTTCACAACATTACTTTATCTCAAAGTGCTTTACATTATCCCTGCTCAATACCTCCAGTAAGCAAGCCAGAGGCGACAGCGGCAAGGAAAAATTCCCTCATAGCAAGATACCTTGGGAGGAACCAGACTCAAAGGGGGAGCCAATCCTCCTTGGGCCAGCAAAGGAAGTCAAATTAACAAAGTCCTGATTTATACGCTTCGGTTTGTTATGTCTGGGTATAAATGCAGAATCGCCAGCAGCAGGGCAGGAAGAACAGACCTCACAGGCAGGAAGGAAGTCACAGGTAGGAGGGCTGTTGTGGGCTGCAGGGTAGGCAGGATTTCTTGCTTTTTTTGGGTTCCCAGGCAGCACACCCCAGAAGGGGGGGGGGGGGTAAACAACAACATTAGCCAAAGTAAAGGAAACTACAGGTACAGGAACACCGCTGCCTGTTCCCCTAACCTTCACAGATGTATCCTGGTCCCAGCTCCTCAGGTATCTTCCTGTCTCATTCCACATTAGACTAGAATAGCTTAGCCCTTCACTCCCCAACTCATGTGGAGGTCTAGGCAAGCTTCACCACCCAGTTACGCTTTGCTTTGGATGTTACACGCTCTACATGCCCCTTGGTGTGTGGGGCTACGTTATTTTTTTATTTGTTTGTTGATTTTCCAGTAATCATTAGAGCTGGGAGTTGTGACCATGTAATTTATTTTAGCTGCCATTGCATTGCAGGAGTTCTGGAGGCTTCAGTCATAGGAAAAGTATATTTTAAGTACAGTGGTACCTTGGTTTGCGAGCATAATTCGTTCCGGAAACGTGCTTGTAATCCAAAACACTCGTATATCAAAGCAAATTTTCCCATTAGAAATAATGGAAACTCAGATGATTCGTTCCACAACCCAAAAATATTCTTAAAAAAATGATTAATACAAAATATAAAGTAAAAATACATAAAACAAATTAACCTGCACTTTACCTTTGAAAAGATTCGTGGATGGTGTGAGGGAGATGAGAGAAAAGAGAAGAGGAAGGTTATTTTGTAGGATGACTTTTACTATAACTAACGGAATCACTGCTATATGTTGGCTCACTGGAATCTTTTTTTTTTTTGTGCGACTTTAACAAGGACTCTATCCAATGACAGCTGCTTTTGCCTCCTTTTCGATTTCGCGGAAATGTGGACACTGCATTGTCTTTAAAGAGATTCATCGCTCACACTGCTACACCCTTACTCGGGTGGTGCTTTCTACTAAATTTTGACTCTACGCGTGAGGCATGCTGAATGAGACTGAGCATGGGAAATGATTACCCACAATCCTGCAGTGAGAGAGAGAGAAGAACCATTGTCTCAGTTGTGATTACGTGACGCTAGGCAGACAAAGCGTATATGTAATACTCGTATTTCAAGACTTCGCTCGTTTATCAAGTTAAAATTTATTTTAAAATTTTGCTCGTCTTGCAAAACACTCGCAAACCAAGTTACTCGCAATCCAAGGTTTTACTGTACGCCATTTCTCTCAACAATCCACGAACAAACTGGAAGCAATACTAGTTATTAACAATAAAAGGTTAGGATATGTTCTTTTTGAACCTTCGAAAGACAAAACAAGCAAAAGGCAACTTGATTCTAGGGTCAAAAAAGGAGGCACAGAATCACATTCTAGGGCCAATTCAGAGATGCCTATTCACCTATCTGCATGCTACTGCACCTGGAAGAAACCCACAATATCAAGTTGAAAACATCCACAGACACGTACAGAACTGCAGACACAACTGTCAAAATAATGTCTTGGATGTGAAGCAATTTGTAAAAAATGCAAGGCACAGAATGGATTTATCCCATAGATACTAAAAATTATATTAATGTTATGTGTGATTCTGAGATCATCACGATATTTCATGCCCAATTGACTGATAAAACCACATAAATTAATAAAAACTTATTTAAAACCATCTGTAGAGAGAAATGTTATTAAATACCTTTTCTGGTTTAAGGAAAAAGTGGAACACAATTAATTGCAGACAGAGACAGATATACTGTTCTTAAAAGCAAGCAGTATGAGGTTTAAAAGGGATTTTAGGAAGCGTGAAGTTATTGTCATACTGTATACAGAAACTGGAACGCGGACAACAATGGCATTCCAAGGAAACACACCTAATATTATTCTAATCTGAAAGGAATGAGAAAACGGGACAGCAATCCAAAAAAGAAAGAAAAAAAAAAGCTACATCTTGTTTTAATTATTTGCTTTAAAATGCATATTTCTCTGAAGTTGTTTTAGGAAACCGTATATGTATCTGGTTTGGTTAAGCCGTTGGTAGTAGCCTGTTATGAGAGACCTGGAGCAGAATCATTACTGATCTTCAGCTACTCGTACTGTAGACCGTAAGGTCATTTTTGTTGCCACACTAACCTCAAAACTCCAGTACCTAATAAAAACTGACCTATTTTTACGTTCAGTGGCTTTTCTTTATAGTTTCTTTATATCTTAAAAAGGAAACCATATGGTACTGGGTATGATGACAATCTACATCCTAACAAGTTTCAATTGTCATATAAAGCACCCAGTTCTGCCGTGTCTGCAACATTTTGGGAATGTGTACTCCATGTCTACTGATGAGAGATCATTCGCGTTTTTTGTCCAATCCCAATGATGCCTTTAAAACTATTTTCAAAAATGTTGGACTCGTAGCACAGTGAAGCTCCTGTTCTTAACATCCCCAGATCTGCTTGTGGAATCTGCATGGTGTAGAGTGGTCTTTAGCACCTTAGAGGCAGTGACCTTGCTGTCACACTCACATTAAATGCAACTACGGTTTCATGCTGCTGCAGGAGGCAGAAATTTGTGTGGAATTCTGCGGAGTGGATGGAAATGCCAGAAAAGGCGCGCTTACTGCAGAGGCTTCAAAGGTTGGTGATGGGAGAGAAGCTGGAGATGGATGAAAACCACAGAGGAGAAACTGAGAGAGGGAATGCAAAGCAGGGTTGGAGCAGGAAGAAGGTTCACTGGAGGATGTTTGGAAACCAGCTAATGCATTGTTAATAATTAACTGACTAATTATCTTTAGTTTGATTGAACACTGTCCATACTTTGCAGTGATGGAACAGTCACAAAGCCAGTGTTTCACTCCCAGACAGTCCACATTTTTGCTCCCACCCAGCTCAAACTGTCAGGAGGTCCCCAAGGACTGGTTTGAGAAACATTGCACTAAACGAAACATTTTTCCCATTGGTCTTGAGTATTTTTTGTATATATAAAATAAAATAAAAATCAGCGTGAGTAGACTGTGAAAGTTGGACAAGGGTGACAGTAGCAGAAGTGATGTTAAATGTGACATCAGCATTCATTATGGTCCTTTGGGGTTTGGTTGGCCTGTTTTCAATCATGAGATCAGAAGATGCAGGAAAAATCTCATCTGTTTATTATGAGCTTCTTCAGAGGATGAACATATTAGCTGGTGCCATGTCAGTTCAACAGCAGGAGAAGCACTGTGGCTTTATAGCAGAGCCCTGGGCAGACAAGACCAATCGATGCGAGATCTCTTACTTTGGCAGTTGATTAACTATAGCAGTGTACGTTACTGAATTTGATGTCTGAGCAGCTGGCTTCAGGAACAGCAGCAACGAACCATCAATCCAACCACAGAACCACAACAGGGAGCTCCTTAAAGCTACTAAATACCAGCAATACATTCAAGCTGAATGGCATTTTAAATTCACTTACTGTGTGTCTAGAAAAAGATATATTTCAAAGCAATTACATTGGTCAAGTACTTATGGCCTATTACTTTGAATGTTTATTTTTTTCAATACTGAGGCTGAAGAAGCTGACTACGTTTCTGGAAAAACTATTCACACAAATAAACAAAAAAGTAGTACAATCATTCTTTATAATCAGTCTAGAAGGAGCCAATGTCTTTCCAGTGCCAATATCAAGAGACTCGATTACACGCTCAGCTGTAATAACAATGACATCACTGTCACTAACATCTACTGCTTGGATCACAGAGAGCTACTCTTCTTTTCATTTCAAGAGTAACTAAAACTGGTGCTTTAGAAGAAAGCTTTTAAACCTTAAAAATATTTCAGACCAAGATTAAAACTAGCCACAAAGATTGTTAACATAACGTGTGGAAATTCTATTAGTAGACTGATCGAAGAATCCGCTGATTCCAGACAGTACCATACATTTCCCTGTAATCCCTCATGACGCACACTGCAGACTCACTGGACTCATACATGTTTAAAGCATTAAGACGTGCATCACAGTAGGCATTTGAAATACAGCTTGTCCCCAGTGGTGATATTCATTCCTGGGGACAGTTTCTGAGCTCATTTAGTTTGTCACCATCTCTCTTCTTCTGGCCGCCGTTTAGCTGATGGGCTTCCTCTGTCCCCTGGGACTCTGCCGACGATGATTTAAAGCAGACGCCAGTTAAACCCAGTGTGCTTCACTTTAGTCCTCCCACAGGTGCAGGGCTGCCAACGTCACGTACTTTAAAACTGCATAACTGTTACCTACTAGCACCACATCTTGCGCCAAATCCTCTTCAGCACTAAATCATGTGGAATGACCGCTCTTATAAATATATCACGGAATATGTCACTTTCAAGGTCAGGATTAATTCTGTGCTATATCGTTAGAAATGAGGATAAAGCGGAGCGAGCAGAGCCTGAGATCTGATTGTTAAGTCTGGGAACACTGAAGATGCTAACAGTGCATTCGCATCTCCTGCAATGGCAACCCTATGGTGGTGCATTCACATCTGCCTGCATGATGGAGTAAAGATCCATATTTCATCAACACGTGACATGTGGCTGACAAAAAGAGGATGGATGGAACAGTAAAATGTTGCCAGTGAGGTTATGATTGATATAAATTAAACATTATCCACCGAAATACTAGCAGCACTAAGAATATGGAAAGACGATTGTAGGATCACTGCCAATAGGCTTCCATTAATGTAAACCAGCTAAACATTCCCACACAGCTGACGCAGGTGGCTGACCTTCTAACCAAATTGATTCCCATCCTCTCGATCTCACATGTCACTCTATAGCGTTCTTCTCACCAAAGGTACTGAGGTCTCTGAAGGTCTTCAGGCACATCCAAAGTCAGCAGTGGGGAATATGTCACTGTTTTCTGTGGATATAAAATACCAGGTGAACTCAGCCCACAGCATAGTATCATGTCACCTATACGATGAGATAGCTGCCTGATCAATTGTTCAGATCTCCAAAATATCCAGACCTGCTGAAGGACACCTCTGGGGGGGAAAGCGGCTGTGTTGGTTCATCTGGATTGCTCATCTTAACACATATCCATTAAGACCTATTAACATAACCAATGATTAGCCAGTTAAACATTATAGAGCATATATTTGCATAAATTCATTACATATAAAAATATAGAATATAATAGGCCCTAAAACCTCTTTTTTTTTGTAGAATTCCACCTTTAGATTCCAATAGATTTTGCTGCTTCAAACTGAAAACTCCAAACAAGATGTCAAGACCGCCCCTGAATTCTTCCATAGAGAAGTGTGTGGGTCAACACCACATCTGTACCTTCGTCGGACGCCTCCATTTCCTGGAGACTGGTGGCCACACAAAATTGTGAGGATGTGTTAGGAACCTCCTGGGGAAGCGATGGGAGAAAAACAGAGCAGAGGGAGGGAAACACAAGTGCATCCTTGAGTCATGAGGCAATGTCTGCATGTCGAATCACACACTGGCTTTAAAATGAACGTCTACAAGACCCTGACTGGCTCCCAATAAAGCCTGAGATCTAACTACTGCCAGGAAGAGAAGTCCAGGCTGCTGGTCAGAAGATTCATGGTGGCTTTCAGACATGAAATTCATGGGTGGGTAGCATTTTTAACAAAAATTTAAAGAACGCACACTTTGATTTTTTTATACTTTATTTTAAGGCCAAGGTAATACTGTTAGTGTTTTATCTACCCAACTTTCATTCAAGTTATTCATATTCTTCTCAGGTTTCAGAATCATAAGAATTATTTTCTGGTACTATGGGGAGAATGTAAAAAATGCTCTGAGAAATGACATCTTTAATCTCCTGGAGCTGTGAAAATTAAAATAAAAGAGGCGGAAAAAGTATTCAGTGACACATCAGAGCAGAGAAGTACAGCAGAAGTGTTAAAGTGCTAAATGTCTTTCATGGACATTTATAATGTTTATAATGTTACTAAAAAGTCACCTTTTACTCCTTTTTCTCTCTTTTTTTTTTTTTAAAAAAAAAAAAACACAATACACAATCGTCTCATGTATTAGTGGCCCCAATTAAAAGCATGTACAATACAGTACTGCACGCGCAGTATTGGAATATGAAATTTACAACCAATTTATAACCCACAAATGCATAATTTTTTGTGAAAGAATTTACATTATATTACAATATATTCACCATTTTGAAGCAGGAGAGGAACACGAAGGATCGGGTAATACGGGATTTAATGGGGAAACGGAGCAGGAACATGGAATAAGCAAAGAACAAGCAGCACTACACAATCAGACTTCAATGACTTCAATGACAGACTTAGGGAAACATACTCAAACGCGGACTGAAATACACAGGACTAGTCGGATATAACATGAAACAGCTGGTAAACATGGGGATTCCACACGACGTTAACGTGGGGGCGTGGCACACAGGAGGATCAGACGAGCAGGGAATGACAGTTGTATTTTCTTTTTCAAAAAATGGAAAATGATGTAATACAGACAAATAAAGTTATAAATCATATAATAGTAATATACCAATGTTATGTAAACTGTTTTGGCCAGTAAGATATCTGGCTTGATCAGAATGGAACCTGGAGCGGTTTTGACCTTTGGCACGGATGTTAAAAACACATAAAAAGTGACATCTTGGTTTAAGATGGGAAGTAGTTTCAAAAGCCTTTCAGTACTTTTATATCTGTTGATACCCTATGTTGATACTTGAAGTTTTCATCCTGATGGTCCATGTCCACTTTTTTTTCTTAGTGACTATCTATCTATCTATCTATCTATCTATCTATCTATCTATCTATCTATCTATCTATCTATCTATCTATCTATATCATTTCCACATCAAAATAATACAACTTTATACATTCCTAAGTCCAATGTATGCTGTTAATTGAATGACCTCATATTTTTGGTGAACGGTAAACTAAACGAATCAGTTGGCAGCTAATGAATGTGAGCGTCATGTTCAGGGTCACGGGGTCCAGAGCCTATTCTGGAGGCTACAGGAGCAAGGCAGTGAAAGTGAACTAATTCATTTTAATCGATGCGAACAGAACTTTGAGCTAGCTCTTTTTAAGTGTGAACTTGCACAACGCTGGCTAAGTCTGTCTGACTTGCATAACCTCCTTACAGTACAAATTTGGCCTATATTGCAAGATTAATAAACAGAGCATTTTACTAGCAAATACTTGGGCCTGCAGGTCTGACTTTGTTTTGCTGTCTCATAAGTAAAACAGTGATGTCTCTTGCCTGGTCTGTGGCTCTCTCAGGGGAGAGGACCTGGCAGGGTCCCTGAGCAGGAGTGGCAGAAGCCCATGTAGGAATTCAGCATGATGTTCAGTGATCTACACCAGCCCACCTGTCTGTTGTAACAACAGACAATCAATCCTATGTATCACTGTGACTCTCAAATCCCCCTCTCAAAAGCTAGGCTGAAAACCTCAGATGAAATCTATTACTGATTGGCACAGCAAAGGTGAAATAATCAATTAGACAGCAAATTAAATATTTGAGTCGAGGACTTTATGTACAGCCTGGGGGCACAGCTGCTTCCTGCTTCATTAGGCAGGAATGGCAGGTGAAGATGGTGCTCAACCACAAACAATTCATTAAAAGTGAATTATCTAAAGAAATTTGTGCCTGTGATTCAGTTAATTATGTTTCAGTATTTGATTTGGCGACAAAGGCATATGGTGTAAAAATGCTAAGCATCAGTTGTAAAACCTTAATTACAAACACAGAGAATTTCTCCAAAGACTGTGTGGATCAACAGCACATTTGCTCAGAAGTATGTTACAGAACACATTTATTTATGACAACATACAGTTATCAGACGTCTGACCACTGCACTATCCTTCCAAAGCATCCTAACATAGTGTAATTACATAATGCCACAATTTCCTGAATTTAGGAGAACAAAAGGGGGTTACATTGCACAGAACAGGAAAATAAACAGGACCGTGAGGGCTCAAAACAGGAGAACGAGAATCAGAAAGGGCACAAGCAACAAGAAGACTAACTTCACTGACCGGACTGGGGCTGATGAGACAAACTGGCACATAAATACAAAGACTAATGAAGGGAAAAAGCAACTGGTCGGTTAAGTGGATCGAATGCAAGGGTGGTCACTCAGAACCAGGGACAGACAGGGTAAGGAACAGACCAAGGCAAAATCAGGGACAGCAGAGAGGGCACCCAGCAAGACAAAGACCAGGACAGGGTGGACAGCTAGAGGAGCCATGGTAACAGGGATGGAAACACAGGAGAGGACAAAACCAAAGCAGGACAGGGGCCCAGGATAGGAACCAAGGGATGACCAGAGGAACCAGGAAATGTCAGGGAAGTCTTCCGGACTCTGCGGAACTGGGCGGCATCCCTGATCACTGGCAAGGTGGGGCCCATCCGGAGCACAGGGCCTAAGGGCCTTGGAGGGCTATTGGGGCCAGAGGGCACCGAGGGACCAGTGGGGCAAGAGCAGGAGGGTGCCGAAGGGCCAGTGGGGCCAGAGTAAGAAGGCGCCGAGGGGAGGGACCAGTGAGGCCAGAGCAGGAGGGCGCCAAGGGGAGGGACCAATGGGGCCAGAGCAGGAGGGCACCGAGGGACCAGCAGGTCCAGAGCATGAGGGCGTTGAGGGAACTCAGGGGATGGAACATGAGGGCGCTGAAGGAATTCTCCCCTGGGGAGTTGTCCTGGAGGACAATGTCAGGCAAATGAGAGTTGGGGGTACTTACACGAATATTGTTCCCCCGTCTCCCTCTCCGTGAGATGGAGACTAAGTCAACCCTCCTTCAGGACCCTAGCCGACATGGCTGACCATACTGGGACTTAGGATTGGGTTGGTGTGACCTTTGGGCTGAGGAAGGGACTATAGTGGGGGCCTTAGTGCAAGGCCCAGAGGGTCCCATTCTAGGTCCTCCATCTTTCGGGTCAACCCAATTGGGTCTGACGACGATCGGGGAGTTAGGCATCAACCTGGCAACGGCCAGGAAGTCCGACATTGACCTGGCAGGGAGTCGGGCGTCAGCCTGGTGATGACCTGTAGGGGATAAGGAGGCCGCCATGACAACGACAGGAGATGACAGAGTGGGTGCCGACTGGACACTAGAAGATGATGAGTTGGGCACCAATTGCATGGTAGGAGTTGACAGGATGGCAAAAGATGGCAAGCAGGGCAAAGCCGTGACACCTGGAGTTGAGCAGGGTAAGGTCGGGACACCTGGCAGGACTACTGGAGTTCTCTGCAGGACGGCACGGCTGTTGTAAGACCGGGCACAAGCGATGTTGACCCTCTTGGGACTTGGATGGAGCAGTCTTCTTTGAACTGGGACATGGAGTGCAGGCAAAGTGGCCCTCTTTGGACTGGGAAACTGGAGTGCATGTGGAACAACTCTTTCTGGGTCAGGTGCCTAGAGCATGGGTGGAGTGGCCCTCGCTGGGCCAGGTGTCTGGGTGGAGTAGCACTCTCTGGGCCAGGTGCAGCAGAAATGAGGACGGGCTGTGAGTCTGCAACACAGGCAAGGATGGGCTCTGGGGGCATAGCAGAGGCAAGAATTGGATGAATGAGCTCCTGTGGGATGGACTCTAGAGGATCGGGCAGAGAAGGTCCTTGTGGGCTAGACTCTGGAGGCTTAGGATGAGCAGCGGCCCCTCCTGCCCCAGGCTCTGGAGACTTGGGATGAGCGGTGGCTTTCCCTGGGCCGGGCTCTGAAGGCACCAGCTGCAGCTACGGGCACAGTCAGCTTTCTCCTCTTCTTCTTCCTGCGACTGGAGGTGGTGGGCGAGGCTGCGGCTAGCTAGGGACATGTGGCAGGCTCAGCAGCTTCATGGAGCAGAAGGTTGCAAGGTGAGTGGCTTCATGTGGCAGAGAGATAGCAGGCTAAGCAGCTTCAGGTGGCAGCTTTCCCTGGGCAGGGCTCTGGGGGCACGGTGGCAGCTTCCTCTGTACAGGTCTCTGACTACACTGGGTCTGTCAAGATGGGCTCTGACTGCATGGGGTCAGGCGAGACAGGAGAAGTGGGTATGGCTGGCTTCTTCTGCTTTCTCCTTCTTCAGTTTGAGCTGAGAGCTGCGGGAAACCAGCAGGCTGAGCTGTGATGAGCCAAATGGATTCATGTTGTGCAAAAGAGGTGAGCTAAACTGCTTAACGTCATGGGGAAATGGAGAACCGGTCCATGTGAAAGACGCGGGACTCTGCAGGAATCAGCTCAGGTATGTCGTCCTCTTCATCACAGTGAGCCCTGTATGGCATCCACATGGGCAGGATGACCCACACGCTGGTACATAAATACAAACGGATCGAGAAGGGCACAGGCACCAAGACACAACAAACAGTTACTTAAATACAAAGACTAACAAGGGGTAGCAAGCAACAAGCGTGGTTCATCAGGGCCAAGTTAGGGAGGATATAGGAGGGCCAGGTGGACATGATGGGCAGGACCCCCCAAAAGGAGAGAATGTACATGAGTCATTGTATTATTATTAGGGCTGTCAAAATTAATGGGTTAACGCGGATTAATCCATCATCATCATTAATCTGATTAAAAATTTTAACGCAATTAACCCATCTGCAGTGCAGAATGACTCACAATCCCTGAAATGTCTCTGTAAACCCATTTCGGGCAGTTTTGGTGCATTCCATTTGCCCTGGGAACTCGTATTCCGAGTCGTATTCCAGAGTTTTGAAGCTGGAAGTGACATCATGCGCGTCATGTGCGCCCCCGTTTCTCGGAGATCCGAGAAATATCTCGGAGCAGCACAGAAGATCCCGAGTTCAGAATCCAAGATGGCTGCGCC
>JAODLC010000001.1:36899344-36914864 GCA_026781145.1 Hippopotamyrus pictus
CGCAGCTACAAAACGCAGGAAAAACACGTATGGCGTTCAGAGAGCGTTCATTTCGAACGTCCGTGTGGACGAGGCCTTAATCACCTAAAGTAAGAAAAAAGCTATCTACAGTAGCTTCATTTTAACATGGTCATTTTCTCTGATAAAAAATCCCAACACATTTTGCCAAACATCGGGCGATGGTGATACAGGAGGTAGTGCTACCGTTCGGCAACCGGAGGGTTGTAGGTTCGCGCCCCAGGTCCTCCTAACCCCCGTCGAAGTGTCTTTGAGCAAGACACTGAACCCCAAATTGCACCCGGTGAGCTGGTTGGCACCTTGTATGGCAGCCTCCGCCACCGGTGTATGAATGTGTGTATGAATGAGTGAGTGAGAGGCATAATTGTAAAGTGCTATATAAATGGAGTCCATTTAACATTGAAAATAACTGTAATTCTACCTCAGCGTTCCCCAGACTTAAAAAAATACCCAAACCATGACAAAATCCTAAGTCATATTCAAAACATATTCCACTGGGAACAGTGTTTATGTCTATCATTGGACCTGCTAAGCTCTGAAGCTTCAACTTGGTTCAACAACAATTTGATGATGAAACCCATATTAAAGTATAAATGTCGAGAATATAAATGCATAAGATTGACAATTAGAAATATTCTATTGTAGTAGGATAATTTAAATTTAATGATTTACAAAGGTGATAATAATTTGTGATGTGACTGTAGGAAATACTCAGGTCATCCCACCTCGTGCATGTGGAGTTTGCACATTCCCTCCATGCTGTGTGGTTTTCCTCTGGGTAACTGTGTTCCCACTTACAGTCCAAGAACAGCCATTTAGGCGAATTGCAATTGCCCTTAATATGTGTGGCAGCGTGAGTGTGTGTGCCTTGTGATGGGTTGGGATCCTGTCCAGGCTGAACCCCATCCTTGTGTCCTGTGCTGCCTGAGATAGGCTCTCGGCCCCCTACAACCTTGGCCAGAATAATTGGCTGGAGTCAGACAAATGGGTGGATGCATATGTAATGCTTTGTCTTGAAAGGTATCTCAGAGTGCCAAAGAGATTAATGGGTCTATTTCCTAGTTAAATTTTCTGCATGTAAGATCATAGCAGTGAGCAACAACATTGTCCTCTGAAAAGCCCCACAGTGTGTTTCCTGATTTTATAAGACACCCCAATGCTGATAATCCCCCAGCATTCCTGCATTGTGCCAGTATCCCGCTGGTGTTTACATGATGGTAATAGTTTACGAAGAGGCATACTGTTAACCTAGTTGAGAATAATGTTTGACTTTCTTTAATCTGCCTGCTTCTGCAGTTTAGAATGTAACTCCAACCAAGGATATAACAACAGGCATGTGTTTCATTGTCAATAAACTTTAGTCTAGGACATGGCCATCATAACAGTGTCGCTAGAACCTTCAAAACATCTACTAGCCCAACACCAGTAAAGAGTGCAATGAATACATCAGTATATCTTGGACCTCGGTGAAATTCCTCCTTGTAGGCAGGGTGAACAACTGATGGGAGGGTTTCTCACGACCACGTAAATATTAAGCATTGTTAGTTACTGAGACCAGAAATCAATAGCTTATTTGGTCTTCAGTTTCTCTTGGGAATGAAGACTCCCACGTGAAATTAAAAGAGCAAAGATGTTTAGAATGTGAGACATTCTAGAGGAAATGACCCCAATCGTGCCAGATACAGAACCTCTTGAAGACACTATGTTTCCTTAAAAGAACAAGGGACACAAGTACATAATTGAGAATCTGATTGCTGACAGCCATTGATCAAGAAACTCTCTTCCTAGTTCATCTGTAGTATTTAGTGTAACACAAATGCATTCTTGGTATGATTAAAATAAGAAAACCTAGTTAGAGAATTGCATCTCGGAAATGCTGTGTCAAGGGCAACTGAAAAAATGGCAAAAAACAAAAAAGGGCAGTTTTGAGCCCATTTACAAGAAAAAAGACCTTTCAGTATAAGATTGTATTTGAATCTGCCTGGTAATTAGGCTGTGAAGGCGTTCACTGTATGCATGTAGAACATGTCGTGGGTAAGAGGACAGCAGCACCTTTAATGATTACCTGCACGCCCCCACCACCCCCGTGCCCCCAGAGGTAAAGGTGCTGCCTCCATCTGACCCTGATGCACTCTGTGCTCATCTGCTAACTCACTTTACAGCATGAGGTTGCAAGGCCTTGCAAGGCCTGCTTATGGCAGGGCTATTCAAATCATGGTCCTCAAGGGCCAAGCACTGCTGATTTTCCAGCCTTCTTTTACCTGTGAGCCAGATGTGAAGATTCGGGCCAATCAGAATCAGTAATTATTAAACTAACTACCTGGGAGAAGTGAAAGCAAGGCCTGGATTTGGAATCGAGGGCCAGATTTGAATAGGGGAGACTTATGGAGACCACGGTCAGAGCAGTTTGGCAGCTCTTACTTTAAGTCAGCGTTTCCCAATCCAGTCCTCAGGGACCCACATACAGTCCATGTTTTTGCTCCCTCCCAGCTGCCTTCCGGGGAATGTGGACTGTCTGGCAGGGAGATTGGAGGGAGCAAAAACATGGACCGTCTCTGGGTCTCCGAGGACCAAGTTAGGAAATACTGCTGTAAGTTATTACTTGAGCTTACAGCCTACAAACTGCACAAATCATGCTGCTTTACATCAATATCTGATTTAGAAAAATATGCATACTGAATATGACGTAACGTTTTAATCAGCCGTTTCATAGTTGATGCTTTGAATGTGAAATTCTAACTTTTCAGTGTTTGGAATTCCGTTTAACAGAAACTAAATATCTTTCCTTAATTTGTAGTCCTGTCTCCTTCCCTGACTGTTTGAGATAATCGCTGAAAAAAAGTTAACTTGTCCATTGAGCTGACCATTTGAGAAGGGAAATATTCTAAAGAAAAAAATCTGTTCAAGATTTTTGAGTGAATATGAGCTGTTATACATATTTTATTTCACTTGTAATGGACTTAGCAGAAGAGCGACCAGTATGGGCACCAGCTCACGGTGCTTTGTCTTTGGACTGGGCCCTTTATCATCCGTCTACAGTGGCGCTGGGAAACAGACAGACGGCACAAATGACTCAGGTGTATCCTCCCCTATCCGGCACCAAAGTCGTTTCTCCCATTTATACAGCAGGGACTGGCAGGTACTGCAGCAGGTCTGGCCTGGTTACTATGAATTAGTTGCCATGTGGTAGCCCATAATAAACACGGCACATCACACTTATGTAACATTTTCTGAGAGTTTATATAACATGTGTGGCCTTGCCAGGACTTTTCTGAGATGGAGTCGCTGTTGTGGAATATCAATAAATGCTGCAAGGTCATTAGAATATTTCTAAAGGCAAGGAAAAAAATCTGTCTCTTCAAAAGCAGGAACTGGCAGTGCAAGTTTCTAAGGTGACTCAATGTGACAAAACCTTAATGCATGTATTGTGGCATATTGATTACCTTAACTTTACTTTCTAGCTGAAAAAACCCCATAAACTCAGATTACATGCATGGGCACCCGCTATATATTTAAAAACAAAAACAGAAATCTATAATGAAATGAGGGTGGAATTGCATTTTTACTTGATTTGTGTGTTTTCATACTATCATATGAAACCAGAGGATCAAAAAAGGATGTTTACGTCAACTATATTCATCATCTGCACAACATTTAGACAGGGTAGGCTGTGTTTGATTTTTAATTTAGCATGAGGCTAATCAACTTTGAAATTTGGCAAGAAATAAGACACGACTAAATGTGATATAGGGATGTTTTATTTGTGGATCATGTTGTACCATACTAACCAACATCAGTCACCACTCAGAAGTTATAATGATTAGATTACGTTCATCTCGAACCACATGGATCCACCAACATATATTTTATGGATAATGCAGCTTCTTGCAGGCCCCTGTCAGCTACCTATCCTGCTTCAGTGTCTCTCTGTCCTGTGTAGCCAGTTCCCACATGAGTGTCTAAACCCTCCTCTTTTCAGGAGTCTGTCATGTTTGTTCACACAGCAGAATAAACCATGGAATGCCAAACTTTCTTCCTGTCTTATTGTTTGCCAAACAGCAGGATTGGCCAATGATAACAGCTAGCTTTGCACAGCGGCCTGTGTGCTCCCATCGTGTTTGTGTGTGTGTGTGTTTGTGTGTGTGTAGGGGGGGTCAGAGGAGACCACTGGCCATGTGAAAGGGACACAGAAATGGGACATTTGGAGCCTGTGGGGTCAAACCCATCAGCACTGCAGAGTAGAACCTGGGGTTAATGAGTCCTGATGTCTTACGGCAGTCCTGTTGTACTCGCAGTGGAGACTCCTGCACTCAGTGCCAGTTGTCACTGGTTTGAAGCTTGGCTACATTGTAAACACATCAGTCAGCGGGGGTGTGACATGTAAAATATGCGCAATGTTAATTCCGGAATAATACAGGAATAATACAATACAGTTACGAATGGATCTGTAGATGCACTGCACTTATGTCCTTCATTGAGCGAGATGTCCAACCTTCCTGTCCCCAAAAATTTAGGACTTCTAAGAATTTTATGTTTGTAAAATGACAGCCATTTATTCAGCAAATGTGTTAATTCCTGTAGAGTATGCTTAAATCTGAATTGGAAAACCATTGCCCTGTTTCCATTTAATTGTTTCGCGATTTTATATGTCGAATGGCAGTTGTTTAAGAGTGCCCTCCAATGGACAGAGGCCTTATGATCCACTTAAAAGCAAACAGCTTACAATTCCCCAAAAGAAGATATATTATGCTTATGTGTCCCGAGTAGTGAAATTATGGACTCATTATATTTCATCTAAAACTACTTAAGTAAATTAAGTATTTTTGCTAAAAAAAAAAATTAAGACTCTGCTACTGTAAGATTTGAGTGTAGCTTGTACCACACTAATATGTTGCTATATAAACAGATTTAGCAATTTCTAAATACAAATGTATATGCAGTATAACCTATATTCATACACAGTCACAACCAAAGGGTAAATTAGACATTCCAGTCACAGTAGATAGCTACAGTAAACGTGTGCTATGCAAACTCCTAGGTTCCCTGAATAGGAACTATATGGAAAGTTCAATTCTTTCTTCCCCTGGCCACTCTTAGAGTTAGACTACAGGCTCTGTAATTAGGATTCTCTGTAGTGTTGTTGGGAAAAAACTAAATGTTGAATAAATGAGTGACAGCGACCACTGAACGGTGACATGGCCTTCCGCAAGTGATTCACTCTGAGAACAATTATCATAGTCGTGAAGTATTCTCAACAATCAAACGCTGTCATTAGAGGTCGGCCAGTCTGTTTTATATATCAAATTTTATATGAAATATTGAAGCATGATGGAATTAAAAGCATATCTTTTAAATAAAAGGTACAGTTTTTTATTACTTGTAATCAGCATATATAAGGATCAAACAAAATGAATTTCCTCTGACAAACTACATGTGTGCAGAGCTAAACGTCAGCTATCCACCACACTAGAGAGAGCCGACTGCTGAGCCTCTATCTGAATTAATGGGGAAGGTTCTGGGGAAGAATGGCAGCCTCATCGCCCTGCATTCAGAATTAACTGAATGACCTGCTTGTGATTCACAGGCAGGACCCGGCTGGCTCGTCTGCGTTCACTTCATGGGAGAGGATGCGCAGAGAAGGTCATGCTCCGCTCTATACTGTCAGTCTGTCGCCACCCGCAGGCTCCTTGGAAACCCACTGGCTCACTCATACGTGTCCAGCTGCCCCAGCATATCAAACAGCCAGACAGTGGGTGGTGGTGCCCAATACTTATGGTGTACATGAAGAACATTTGCTAGTTAAGAAACCTAGAAATTTTAAAAGGACTTAAAAGCTGCCTTTGGCAAAATGATGTAGAGTATGTTTTTTTTATTAAATAAAATTTCCCTTGACTTTATACTTGACATGGCTGCCTACCTAACACCAAGGTAATCTGGACTCCCTTTATGTGGATGAAAATGGTGGTGTCAGAAGTACTGAGGGGACACAACACCTGGCTCGCCTCAGGCAAGAGCGGCTGAACGCTGCCTCCGGCTGACAATCAGAGGTAACGCGGCAATGGGGGGACACCGAGTACCGGTCTGCGACTCTCGGTGGAGAACCTTTGTTATGTAAAGGATCCATGGAGACCATTCCGTTTGAAGTTCTTTCATCACTTCAGTTCATTTGTTATGAGAGGAGATATGAGTAACTTTGTCTAAAATTAAGTTTGTGCTTAAATCTGGAACTGTGATTCATAATAATCAAAAACTAGAAATAAATCCAGATTTTAGGAGTGTTAAATTCATGTCGGCATGTTCTACGTAATCTCCCACAGCATTTCTGTGTAGGCTGTATTATGCTACAATGGCCCTGGATTTTACCTGCCTATCATTATTCATTTAGCAGATTTCAGAGAATTCTTTTTACAGCCACAGCACCAAGGAATCTGTTTACACAACTTGCCAAATGGTCTTTGCCCTGGATGTCCTCTGGGCCTGGACACTCTACAGTCCTGCAGAGAGTTTAGGACAGCCACAAAGACAGAGATTAGTGAGGGTCTGTCAAAAGAAAGGTTCAGATCCCAAATCAGTCCATGAAAGCCCTGTCATATCATAATACAGCTCACTGTCATTATGCTCCACGGGCATCCTGGTCAAAGTGCATCCAATTCATAACACAGGGCAATCGCACTTGACAGTCCGCGGAGAGCTTCCACCACATGACAGGACGCCACATTATTAGAGGCTATCGTACAACAGAGTCCCATTGCCATGTGAAGCCTGTCACTGGAAAAAAAAAAAAACGCAGTGACAGAGCTGCGCAAAAAATCGTCAAGAGGGCGTATCACACAAGAAGACTCACAGTGCAGAGGGTCTGGACACAAAATGTTTCCAGGCATGACATTACATAACGCGGGTTCAAGTATCACGTGCAAAAGCCAAGGTCACGGCCGTGACATGGTAGCGATTCAACAGAGGCCTGTAAACCTTCAGTTCTCAGAGAATGGAGGAGCTGTAAGACTTTCAGCTATCTATGCTTTTATTCATCCTTTGCACTATAAGTTAAAATATGATGTGATGAAAGGAAGCATCAGTTATTTGTGACGAAGATGCCCAACTGAACCAAAATTACTTTGGCTAGGGTTATTCCCACCTGTAAATTTTGTTCTTATCATTTAAGGAGAACGGAATTATGCGTGACCTTGAAACGCCGTTCATCAAAACATGTGACTTCCTTGAACTGAAACGAAAAAAGCGATGCCAAATTTCTTCATTTGAGCTTGTGGTTACACCAAAGCATTTGGCAGCGTGCTTAACATCTGTCTGCCCCAGGATTTTCATCACCCTGTAGATAATGTTAACATCTCTCTGCTCTGACACTGCGCTCAGATGTTGTGTTAATTGGCTCCTCAGTCTGTAATGACTGTTACCATGGCAACAGCCCTTTTCTGTGTACTGTTCTGGGCAGGCAGATGGCACATATAGGAGACCCTGGATTTTACCTGCTGGTTATTTCATTTTTGTTACTTTGCTTGCCTTTGTTCAAAGTAATTAGTGATAAAAGCATTTTTTTATGCAAAGCAACAGTTGAGGACCAGGAAAGGAAAGGAAAAAGAGAACTTGTGGATTATTTCTCTGATTAAAACCCTTTGACGCTTAACCTCATCTGCCATGAGGTTTCTTTCATCTTTTAAATATTTGTTCTACAAATGCATCAGCACAAGCTGCACATACAGACATGTTCAATAAAATTCAAATGCAATCAAAATCAGACATAGACATGTTATAAGAGGCGTGCAGAATTAAAAGTTAATATCCTGGGTGGTGAAACAAATGAAACAGCTTCTTGTGTTATTGCTTCATCAGATAAAAGGCGGAGCTCCGCTACACTGGCCACGCCCTCTTTGCGGCACACCTTATGCCTAAAGGTGGTCACACACGGATAGAGGTTTGCCCCGTCATTCGCACTATATTACCACGGAGAGGCCTCACCGGTGTCCCATTTCCATGCCTCCGTCGTGCATTCAGATAAGGAACATCTCAGCATCCCTCTAATCCGTTTCCTCATCTGAGCGGGTGAGAAGGAGATAACTGTTATCACACAGGATGGTGTGAGTCGGTGCCGCATTGGACATTCCCACTTGACACGCTGCCGTTGTAGGGACTAATCTCCTCCTTTGTTCTGTTTGTCATCCTCATTCTTTGTGTTGGCTGTCGGGCTGCCAGAATTTTAACTTACTCATCCATTTGGAGTCTTCGCCAAGAAGTCACTACCTGTTAAGATCTCAGTTACTGGACTTTTGCTTCTGTAACTTCTTACTCAAGCAACAGATACAACTAAATCCCTCTCAAAGAAACATTGTGTCCCAGAAAACTGGAAAAGCTTCCCATCTTCTCAGCTGCAGCTCCACTTTCATTGGAGCCTACTATTTGTAAATATTCATTTCCATTAGCCACTCATTCAGTGGGCCTGTTCCTGACTTCGGATAACTGTAGGGCAGGGTAAACCCAAAATGGCATCACAGGGCACTTAAACACGTATTTACTCACATAATTTAGGGTCACAAAATAAACATCATACCTTCGGACTATCGAAGACAATGATGCTCAGTCTCCAGGAAAACCCCAGTACACATGCAGAACTGGGCCAGATTTTGAAGACAAGGCACTGGGGCATGTTGCTCCACATGGCATCTGTTAACCTTGCTACTTACTGAGTCTGAGTCCGAGATGTAATACAGCGGTATCACCAAAAAAGAGACTGAAAAGCTTTCAAATGTTTAACTATATATTAACAATAATTCACTCTACTACAGGTACAGCTTCAACTCTGATACCAGAGAGGACTATTCAAAACCCTGGACCAACCTATGCAAATTTAAATGCATCTAATGTAAGACAAAGAAGAACATTATAAAAAAACGAAATACACTAGGTGTCCTCTAGGTGTCTCTCTGCGTACACTGTTCAGCTGGTGCAGCATTGTTTCATCTTTTATCTAAAAGACCATTAATGCCTGAAAATTTGTCCTTCAAGCGCATTTCAGGCCATTTTATTGCCTTCCATTTGTGTAAGTGGGACACATCACTTTAGAGAAACCCTTTGCACATCAGAGAAATCATCTTCAGATTTGTTTAGTTTTTCTCTTCAATGCACTCACAATGTAAATGTCAGCCACACATGTCAAAATATGACTGATTCTGAACATTAAAAGAGCAAGAAGAACAAATGAAATGTGTACAAATATTATTGCTATATGTATTAGGATTCTTATATTTTCAAAATGAGAAAATTATTACATTGGGTTAATAGTCATCTGTTTTCTTTTGAAAGTTATCAATGACCAATCTTTTAAACAAACTGAATGGTTACACAAGCATTTGTTAAAGATGTTAATCTCTTTTAATTTTCAAATCATCCATGTGCATAAACATTTGCCAAGTAATGTCCATTTACAAAAACAACCGCATACAAACCCATTAGCTGCAATCTACCACAGTATTTCATATAGACACTGTGATGGAATGGAGAATCTTGAAAATAAATTCATATCTGCATATAAAATGTGCCAAAAGATAAAAGAGAATTGTACAGCATGTTAAAGCAAAACTGAGATCATTGAGTTTGATGTGTCCTTCACTGTCCGATTGCATTTTTTCAGGCATCTAGCAAGTATGCACCATTTCTTTGGTGTGTAGCAGTTCAAACGAACACACATGTACCTCTGAATAGATGAGTGATGTTACTCAACCACCGTTTCACAGACATCTAAAGCTTGAAAATGGTATATTGAGTATATAGCCCTGGTAAAACAGTGCTCCACACACCAGCAGTGGATGGACTTTGCAGCACCAGTTAACAAAAACTATTTATTAAGAATAAATACAGATATATGGATGCTCAGTCATCTATAATGCAGTTTAACCAATATGTTGCATATTTTATTCTGCCATAATACTCAACACAACATTTGAATCTGTAAATGAACTTGCAAAATGATGTTACCCTCACAAGATGGACCTTGGCTGCCACCACAGCAAGAGTCAGCAGATTATGGTTTGTTTCCCATATGAATATATATATTTCTAAATTGGTGTATTGTTTTCACATTTCTGTCCTAGAAACCCAGACTATATTTGTACCCTCGTATACCTGCTTGTGCCTGATATTTTTGGTCTCAGATTTCCCTATGTTCGAATATTCAAGCATAGCTTGTGCTCATGGCTTGGCTACAGTGACTTGTTAAGGTTGACACCTAGTACTACGAAGGCATGGTGACTGCTAGAAAGCAAATAAGGAGGCGATTACTCCCTTGCCTAGAGCTGTCAGAAACAGTCCAAAAAAAAAATAAAATTTTGAAAACTTGCTTAGTAGGGACATATCAATTTATGTCAAGAAACAAGAAATGCTCAGACAATTACAAAACAAACCAGGGGCGGAGCCAAAGGGGAGGGAGGGGTGGCAATTGCCACCCTCAACAGAGCCCTTGCCACCCCCAGTGCCACGACGCTGGAAATGGTAAACATTAAAATATACCAATGAGGAGATCGGGCAAAGATTTGAGCGGAAAACTGTAATTTCCGAGAGCCCCTGAACGCATCCCGACGCAGCAGGACCCTGCGCGTGCTGCTTACTGACATGTCATTGGCTAAAAGCTCTGGCAGTGGCACGCGTTCCTACATGGTCCAAAACACACCGGCGGCATTGATAACAGCAGGAGTTAAGCAGGTATTTATAACATATTTCACTGTATTACCTTCCTAATGAACGGTGGTCACACACTAGCAGTACATAAAAAATAGCAGCATGAAAGCACTGTCTGCTCCATGTCTCGTTTAAATTAGCCACGAGCCCTGCTAGTGCTGATATAGATCGTCTTTTAGACTGCGTCTTTGTACTGTACGTATGTATGTTTTAGTGCACATGCTGAATTATAGTGTTGCTTTATTATTTTAGCAAAGCTAGCCCTTGCTTGAAGTCTGTGTGGTAAGTGTATGTGTGGAGAACCAGTCATTAGTTTTGTACTGCATGTAAGCAGGCTATGCATGTCATATTAAAGCTTTGAATCAACTTCACTATAATGTAATGTTAGGGTTTAATTAGCTGCCTAGATTAATTAATTTAATTAATTAGATTAGTCTTTATGATTGGTGTTTATGATTTTGTAAATGTTTGTTGTGTTTATCCAACAAACAATTACAAACTCATTTTTTATTATGACTGTGTACGAGAAAAATATTTTTTTCCTTCATTTACCATATTTATATGGAACCCTCTAAGAAAGCCTTGCTCACCCTTTGCCCCTCCCTTAAATAAAAGTCTAGCTCCGCCACTGAAACAAACAATTCAGGCCTAAATACGATTGTGTCACAAAAAATAAACAAGCTTCTCTGATTTATCTATTTGTTTATTTGTAGACTGAGACCAAGATATTCAAGATTCAAAAATTCAAAGCGTTTATTGTCATATGTACAGTAGAAAAGTGCATTTCTTTGTGCAATGAAATTCTTGCTTTGCTGTTCAAACAAAAATGCCGAGGTACAATATAATGGGAAAATAAATACTTTTAAGTGCAAAAGAGTTTAATGTGCAAAAAATTACAGCATGAGGTAGTATGGCGTGGTATGGTAGTTTGATGTCCATTAATCATACTCCTGTCGGCTGTTAAGGAGTCTGATGGCAGTGGGGAAGTTGTTAAGTCGGGAGGTTTAAGATTTCACACTTCTGTACCACCGTCCTGAGGGCAGAAGTGTGAACAGTCTGTGATGGGGGTATGTGGTGTCTTTGAAAATGGAGGCAGCTCTCCTCTGGACTCTGCGGTGGTAGCTGCTCTGCAAAGAGGGCAGCGGAGTCCTGATGATCTTCTCCGCAGTCTTCACCACTCTCTGCAGGCGTTTGCAGTTCATGGCTGTAGTGCTGCCAAACCGCGCGGTGATGCAGCTGGTCAGCGTGCTCTCCACAATGCAGCTGTAGAAGTTGCTGAGGATCTTGGTTGACATACCAAACTTCCTCAGCCTCCTCAGGAAGTACAGCCGCTGTTGAGACTTCTTGACCAGCTGTGTGGTGTTCAGTGACCAGGTGAGGTCCTCACTGATGTGGATGCCCAGGTACTTAAAGCTGCTCACCCTCTCCACTTCAAGCTCCCGGATGAACAGTGGCTGATGAAGTCTCCTCCTCTTCCTCATGTCCACTATCATCTCCTTTGTTTTGTCCGTGTTGAGGGTGAGGTTGTTGTCCTCACACCACGACACCAAACCGGTCCCCTGTCTCCTGTAGGCCACTTCATCCCCTCCAGTGATGCGACCGATCACTGCAGTGTCACCCGTGAACTTCAGGATGATGTTGTCTTTGTGGGAGGTGAACCAGTCATGCATGGGTGAACAGGGTGTAGAGGATGGAGCTGAGAACACACCCTGTGGGATGCCGGTGTTTGTGGCGATGCTAGCTGAAGAATCAACAAAGAGCATCCTGATGTAGGAGTCTTTGTTTTCCAGGTGGGAGAGGGAATAGTGAAGGGTAGCAGCGATGGCGTCTGATGTGGACCTGTTGGGCCGGTAGGCATACTGCAGGGGGTCCAGAGTGTCTGGGATGTTGCTCTGGATGTGGGCCAGCATCACTCTCTCAAAACACTTTGCGATGATTGGAGTGAGTACTACTGGTCTGTGGTCATTCATGCAGGTGGCTGTGCTTTTCTTGGGGAGGGGGACAATGGTGGTTGTCTTGAAGCAGGTGGGAATAGTGCTCTGGCTGAGGAAAAGGTTGAAGATTGAGGTGAACATCAGCCAGCTCGATAGCACATGCAAAACTATGTTAAAAAACATTTAGGGACTTTTGGACACCTGGTTAAGGCCTCATGATAAGCCTTTAATCAAGAGTTCTCCAGCTGGTTACGCCGTTTTTAACAATCCTCATGTTCTTGGTCCTGGAGATGGTTACTGTATTTTATGAGCCTGGTCGTGAAGAAAGCTTGACTCCTCTGAAATGTACGTCTTGTCTATCATACTGGGCACTGATAGAAATAAAGGAGTATCTCTCAGTCCTTATGCTGCAGTTCACACATTTCTCAGCCAGTACTATGTTTTGACAGATTACTTTGCTGTTTCTTCACAAATGCAGATGTCATCACTGATTTGATTATAATTATAGAAGATGTTTCAGCATTCAGCACGTTTCAACACTACTTCACAACGCTGTTCATCAGACCACCTGAAGACCCAGAAAGAAGACAGAACATTGTGAAGAAATGCCATCTACACAGTTGCCAGGAGTCAGCAATGACTTGACGGCACCTAATAATAATAATCGAACTGCTATTTTTTTTTTTTAAGTGCAGTGACAATTCTAACGGGTAAGATTTCTGTTCCTTTTCTTTCAACAGTGAGAAGCCTATACTTTGAGGAATGTCTCGACAAGAAAAATACCAAGTGAAACTGTAGTGATAACAAATAAATTTGCTGCCACTCTAAGCTCTACAATGAATAATGTGAACAAGCTCTGGCATAAAAGCAGGATTCCTGAAGATTATAACATGAATGGCACTCTGCTGAAGAAGTGGCATTTCATTTTGCCTGGGAAGATAATCAAAAAAGTTATAATAAAATAATAAGAATTGTCTGTGGCTTGCTGAAAATACTCCCTGTTCTAACTGTAACTCTTTTTTTGCATTTGAATGAATGGGAATCCTATGGTAAATAACGAACAAACGCAGATACTGTTGGAAAGCAATACCCAGGTCTTGCCAGGTCAGCAGAGTATCCACTGTTATTATTTCTACCCACACAGCATTTTACTTACACTAGTTATAAGTTCTATAACACTGTAGATATCGGACCAACTAAACTAATGAATGAGCTTCTTCTTGTAATTGAACAAAATATGTCAGATATTTTAAATAAATCATTATCCAATGGATACACTCCCAAGTCTCTTAAGACAACTGTAACAAAACCCCTAGTTAAGAAGTCTAATCTAGATCCGTATAATATATGTAATTACTGGCCTTTCATCACATTTCATCGCAAACCTTCCATTTAATCTAAAATTTCAGAAAGATAGCGCTGAACCAGCGGTTGGAAACGTCATGAATTACATCCTTCTTTCCTCAGACTGTGGTAAGGTATCTGTTTTTGTGTTTCTGGCCTTGGACTTTTAAAATAATAAATCTCCATATTCTTTAAGACAGATGGGAATATCCCATTTGTCTCAGTGGGCAAGTTCCTTTTTTGAATAGGTCTTATCTGTCAGACCTCTTCCAGTTTGTGCGAACAAATGAATCATCTTAAGATTTCCTGGTCAGGCATGAAGTTACAAGGGCTCCATGCAATAGTTCTCCACTTCGTAGTTCCCTTTATATGTTATATTCTGCCCTTTAAGGTTATTATCCTCAAGCAATGTGCTAATTTCCACTGCAAATTCTGATGACACACAATTTCCTGTATCCATAAGACCAAATGAAGTCTATCAACTGCATGCCTTTATCAAGAACTTGCGAGTCTGCATGGTACAGAAATGCTCCTGACGAACTCAGATAAGCAATGCGAGTGTAACTTAAATTATTCTGATATATATTGTTAAATTATAAGTTGGATCAGGATTATTTTGGGGTCAATGTGAATAGCTCCGTTAAAGATGTTGGGGTTGCATTCAAGGAGTTAACAGCTGACTAAACAGAAACACATCTAAAGTCTTTTTTTTTTACTCATCTGGGGAATATAGCCAAGGTCAAGAAAATGCTTTCTATGCAGAGAAGCTGCTTTATGCATTCATTATTTCAAAGCTTGATTTTTGTTACTGTATTACTCCACAGTTGCTTTCCTTTCCTAAAGTGTTAATCGCTGGTTTAGAATGCAATTGCTTCAACTAAATCTATGAAAATTGTTGTAATAAACGTCCTTCACTTACTGCGTGTCATACTTAAAGTACAACAAAAATATTACTTACTTTTGCAACCATAAAAGTTGGATCTGCATGAATGTGTCTAGCTCATCCATTTTCTCCATCCTGACACTTTCGTTTACATGACCATGGTCACCAAAATTGCATGGCTCCAAAATTCTTATTGACATTGTTTTACAGAGGTCTTTGATGACCTTCATTTGGATTGTTTTCAGTTTCTTTAATACTCATTTTTAGGTTTGAGGTTTTGCTTTGAACCTCTGCATAAGCCTGCCTTGTCAGTAGAGCTGAAAGGTGGTTATTGCAGGCGTGTACAGAGCCCTAAGAGAGTCCCTAAAACCACCCATTCTGTGAACTATGTCAGTTCACTATGATGCTGTTTGGGTTACAGACTGCCACTGTCTCCTTCCAACAAGTGATGGACGTTGTTCTTCATCCCTTAAATGTCAGGAGCTGTTTTATATATATTGATGATGTGGTGTGTCACGCCCGGCTACGTACGATCCTCATGTGTGCCACGCCCACCTCGTTACCCCGTGTTTTTACCCGATGGTTCTCACCTGTGCCTTGTTTAGTTTGCCCTGTCGTGTGTATATCAATCCGCGTCTCCCCATGTATGCCAGAT
>JAODLC010000001.1:36933381-36963788 GCA_026781145.1 Hippopotamyrus pictus
ACACACTGTATATATATAATGACAAATGCAAATTCATAGTAACATTGAACAATCCCGTTTTTACTTAAGTTACTGATATCTAATGTTCTGGCATCGGGCCATGGTGGAAATACAATCCACAATGCAGCTCTCAGGAAAAAAATTCTGTTATTTTATCAAACCAAACACAAAAGAGATAACCATAAAACAATGGGACCACAAGGGGTCAAAATGAAACAGGTAGAAAACCAAAACACTAACTGAGAAGGGTGATTCAACAAGGGGTATACGGAGAACATAAGGCAAACAAGACACAGAGAAACCAGAAGCTAAGCACACAGACACAGTCGATGATCAACTAAATGCTAGCACATGGTCAGACACTTAACGTTGTAACGTCTGCCATTTTATGTTCGTGTTCTGTGGTGTCCCAAATAAATCCCTTGATTCCCCTATTCTTCGTCTTCCTGCTCCTGCTTCCCTGGTCCGAGATACGACAGAATGACCGGACTCAACAAACTAACACCTCACCTCTCCAAGGAGGAGTACCTTACCTTGGTGGACGAGGTGATTCACTGGCTTCGCCTGAGGATCCCCAGCTGCAGCCACTTCCCTCGTGGTTCCTGTGCCGGCAGTTCCTGCTCTGCCCTCTGTGGTTCCTGTGCCTGGGGTTCCTGCTTCACCCCCCCATGGTTTCTGTGCTGCCAGTTCCTGCTCCACTGCCCCGGTTCCTGTTCCCAAGGTTCCTGCTCCGACCCTTCTGGTTCCTGACCCTCCTGCTCTAGCACCCACGACTCCCCCGGCTCCTGTCCCCAAGGAGGTCCCTGAGCCCCCAGACCGTGCTCCCATGCCCCCAGCTCCCATGGTCCCAGTCCCTGTCCCTGAGGAGGTCCCAGACTATTGGACCACCTCTCCTTCCCCCTTAGTGGAAGAGGAGCTCGAGTGGGACCCCTCGGGGATTTCCCTGATTGCCCCACTGCACCCCTCCAGTGGGTTGCACCAGCCACCACCCCCCCCAGTGGGGCAGATCCCAGCCAGGACCTCATCTCTCAGTCTCCCAGAGAGGAAGAGGACACCTGCGCCGGGGTCAGGTCCCACCCATCCTGCCGCCCGGCTCGCCTTTGGTCGCCCTGGCTCCGGCTCGGCGGTCGCCTGCAGTGCCTCGTTGGGCGACTGCTGTCCCTCCTCCGATGCCTCGTTGGTCGCCTGTGCCTTTGCCGGCTATGGCTGCGCCTTCACCTGTGGTGGCTTCTCTTCCCTCCTCGCCTTCTCCGTTGTCCCCTCCGCCTCCCTTAATTAACTTAATGAAGTTAATCTTATTGATTAATGGTTGAGTCAAAAATTACACAGACAAACTATATAGACAAAAGTATTAGGACACTTGGCCATTACATCTACATGAACTTTTCCATTCTAAAGCATCACTTATCAATATGCTCATTCATCCAGAAGAGAATTTGCAAGGCACGGCAAGGTAAGTTTATTTATATAGCACAATTCAGGCACGAGTGCTTTACCCCATACCAGGGGTCTCCAACTCCGGTGCTGGAGAGCTACTATCCATTAGGTTTTCTATCCTACCTGGCTTCTGATGAGCCACACTAGTTTTCAGGTAAATACCAGGAGCAGGTGTGGCTCATCAGAAGCCAGGTAGGATAGAAAACTTACTGGATAGTAGCTCTCCAGGACCAGAGTTGGTGACCCCTGCCCCATACTATTATCCCTCCTCCACCAAACTTTACACTTGACACAGTGTAGTCAGGCAGGTAACGTTCTCCCGACATCAGCCAAACCCAGACTCATCCATCAGACCGCCAGACAGAGAAAAGTAGTTTATGACTCCTCCGAACATTTTTCTACTACTCTAGAGTCCAGTGGCGGCATCATTTACGGCACTCCATCCGACACTTGGCAACATGCTTGGTGATGTGAGGCTTGCATGCAGCTGCTCGGCCATGGAAGCTCATTCCATGAAACTACCAGCGCACAGTTTTCGTGCTGGAGTTAATGCCAGAGGAAGTTTGGAACTCTGTAGTTATTGAATCAACAGAATGTTTTCAACTTTTATGCGCTATGCACCTCAGCACTCAGCGACCCTGCTCTGTTACTTTACATGGTCTGCCATTTCGTGGCTGAATTTCTTTTGTTCCTAAATGCTTCCAATTTGGAATACCACTGACAGTTGACCATGGAATATCTAGCAGGGAAGAAATTGAACAAACTAACCTATTGCAAAGGTGGCATCCTATGACAGTACCATGCTTGAATTCACTGGGCTCTTCAGAACAACCCATTCTTTCACAAAAGTTTGTAAACTGAGTGGGTGGGACCTGACCCTGGCACAGGTGTCCTCTTCCTCTCTGGGAGACTGAGAGATGAGGTTCTGGCTGGGATCTGCCAGGCTGGGGTGGTGGCTGGGGCAACCCACTGGAGGGGTGCAGTGAGGCAATCAGGGAAATCCCCGAGGGGTCCCACTCGAGCTCCTCTTCCACTAAGGAGGAACTGACTGCATGACTAGGTGCTTGATTTTATACACCTGTGGCAATGGGTCTGAATGAAACACTTGAATTCACTGATTAAGAGGTGTGTCCCAATACTTTTGTCCATATAGTGTGCATTGGAAGGTTGTTGCAAATACTGGGGTAACTCTATGAAAGATATTGAAATGTTACACTTTAACCAACGTGAAGATCATTTAAACATCATTTTCTTTGACTGCCTAAGACTTTTGCACAGTACCATGTGTTGTTCAAGCAGGGTCACAAATAAGTGCCTTGATAATATTTAAAGAGGGACAAGGTGGAGAATAAAATGAAATTCAAAATTACTGAAGCCATGCAACAGTGTTGAAGAAATGTATGATGGAATATGTATGGTACCTTCCCAAGGGCATATGGGGACACTTGGGTCTACAGTGAATGCACATAATTACAGGATGGAAATTGATGAACCATCCTGTGTAATGAAGTGTGTTCTTCAAGCAGCAATGCAGTGGTCCAGCACCATCCTCCTGCATGCATCATGGATGCCCAGCACAAATAACAAGGCACCAGTTTGCACATGTCTGTCATTGCTTGCCAAATTTTTAATTAATGAATTTTTTTTAAGCTAAACAGATACGTGTGTCATTGTCAAATGAAGTTGTCAAAAGGGACCACATAGCCTGGAGTGTTTTAATAAAATTTCCCCAATTGTATCAAGGGAGGAATGGAGAGAGGATTTTGCTTTTGGGGCGAGCCCATTCTTCAGATCGTACCACTGAAAGCCGGCACTTGCAGACAGGATGGGTTGATAAGAGGAGCATTTGATGAAAATAGTGGCCTGCAAAGTTTTATCAATCTCACTTCATTCTTTTTTCTTACTGGTACTGATAAAATGCCAAATCAAACACCATGAAAATAATTCTCAGTATATTGTCTATTAATCCATCAGAAAATGCCTGATTACAGGCATCTTGTTCTAAGAATGTTGACAGCTCGCTATGTGCACCTTAACTGAAATTCAGAGAGTAATGAATGCATGCTTAGCTACATCCCAACACAAAGTGCAGTCAAACATTAGCGAAAGAGTAGGTTTTAAGCTGTTTCAGGCAGCCTATCCCAGGATGCACAGGGCACAAGGCAGGGGACGCCCTGGAAGTGACATCAATCCTTCACAGGTCAGGCCCTCATAAACAGATATTAGATATTGTACCCACAGCAACATTTGGTGATAGTTACTCCATGCATCTCAATCTGTAGATGTCTGTCTATTTAGCTCTGACATATTTCACAACACCCATAGTGTTTTTACACTGTTGCTGATTTTAAGCCCAGAGTGTACTTAGGCTTACAGGAAGCATGCTAAAGTGCCTTGTGTTCATTAGCTTTGATTGCTTAATCAGCTGCAATCAGGCAGCGCTGTTTGACAAGCCCTACAGTACATCACCATCTTCAGCAAAAGTCACAGCAAAATGACAGTGTGGGCTTTTTGCTCTGGGTTCTGGGCTGCCTCTGCTTGTCTCAAGGTTGCAGAGGGCACACGTTGCAATCTATAATGCATGGTGCATTTTCATGCGCTGCTGTGTGCGGCATTATATCAGCCCGTTCGAGCGCCTGCATTTCACCCCCCGTATTGCTACACGCGTGAGGGTGGGGTCACGGATGGCCATATTAAGTGGAGCTGCTCCGAGGTCAGCGAAGCGGCTCTTCACGGTGCCTGAGACTGGCAGGAAGCAGGCAAGCCGGCCAGCCGCGGCTGCAGAGCGGAGAGCCATGGTGCGCTCAGTCCGCAGGGGAGCCATCGGAGGCGGTGGTGGCGATGGGCTGCATTGAAATCTAGGCACGTCTGAAGCGAAGGCCCTTCCTCCTCCTCAATTTGCCCGTCTCCCCAGAGAGTGTCGCTTCGCATCCGACTGTGAAATGGAGGAATCTGTGATAAGTGGCATTTGTGCACGTCGCCATGAAACAGCAGCATGCGGGGCCCCGTGACATCCAGCACGACGCGTCGGCCATGCTTTCACTGAGGGATGCGACCTGGCTCTCATCGCCAGGGGAACCGCCCTCCACTGCCACACCCTTTTCGTTATAGTGGATATCTATTACATCTCATATTAGTAATATTTAACCCCCCCACCCCCCATGTGGGCCCCATGGCATTCGTCTGTTCCCTTGGTGATAATTAAAATCCAAAAGGTTGAGTGGACGGCCTGGACGTGAACAGGAGGTTGGATGGGTGTAAATCATCCTTCATGATGCACTTACCTGTAGTATCAAACCACGCTTCCCCCGTTAAAAAAAAACAAACAAAAAAACAGATTTGTTCATTAAAACTTGAACAACAGTCATTCATAGAATACAGCCTCCCACCATTTACTGTATTTTTTGAGTAAAACCTTGGAAAACCTGCATAGTTTAATGGATGATTATAATTTGGAGCATTGTTATTAGTTGGACTATTCTTATACTAAATGCATTGCTGTGTGATCGGATAAGAATTCAAACAACTATTCAAGAAAACTCCTATAGTGTCAGTTTTATAAGCATTAAAGGCCATAAAATGAAATTACATACACTGTCTAATCCATCAACGTGAATATGAATTGTCAAAACAAAGCATGAACAACTGCTTGAATATTTATCACAGATATTGCTCTGATGTAATTGTGCTGAGCACATCCCTCTATGCTCAGAAAAACTGACTTTGGAATGCAGGCAAGAGACAGAAAAATATGTTGGGTTTTTATTTAATAGGAAATACACTATCCAACTGAACGTATCGAAATTGATCTGCGATTATATCAGAATAAGTGGCTGGATTTTTATTGCACAATTTCACAAAGAGGAATATGCCTTAAAAAAAAAAAACTGAAAATTCATTCAGGTAATGGGGGCACTGTGGCTCAGTGTGACTACAGCCTCACACCCTCAGGATTGGGCCTTTCACTATCTACTGCGCTGTGAATTTGTGTGGAGTTTGCTTGTCCTCCCCGTGTCGCAACCATGACCAGGATAAGCAATCAATGGAAGACTGATGGATTTAAGGTGATGTTGACCAACAAACTGATAGAACATGATGGCTTGAATTTCCCAGTAAGTTTTACTCTGAGAGGTGTCAGTTGAAAGCTTGTCTGTTTTCTTCACCAGCGTGAGGCGATCTTGCCTCCATACTGCTGTAGTCTGTCTGGAAGCCGTTTCACTCGTCATTAATTAGGAGACCCGCAGAGAGTAACAGTGGTGACGATCAGTGACCTGCTACTGTGTCGGCGAGCTCATCCCACGTGCCTTTGTTTCCCTAATGCTGCACACGCCACTCTAAAAATAAGTTTAACTACAGGACAGAGAATTCAAGGCCAGCACAGTGAGCGATAATGAGCAGGATGGCGCGCTAGCCCGAAAACGCAGCCTCTGCAGCGTGCACAAGGAGCCACGAGGCGCGCGTCTGCTTATGTGACCGTACCTGACGCCTTTTAGTTTGGCGTCTGTTGGTTTTGGAGGTGAACCAATGGTGAGTACCTGAAGATATACACTACCCTTAGTCATTAAAAATATAAATCAATTATAATAACATCTTCTGCTGAATTTAAAACTCTTGCAGCCATTCCTTAACCTCTTCTGTCAACATGGGATGTTCTATATACCCGAGATCTGGCTAGTTGCTTGATTTACTGTCATAGTCCTGGAAGCTCCACTCCTACCGTAAGGCTATGAAGAAAGTCTCCGCTTTCACTTCTGCTTCTCAGCTGACACTCGTCTCATGAAATTAGGCTGATTATTGATAGCGGGGTGGGGAGGGGGGGTATAATTAAGTCTTACGTAGCGACTGAAGTGTTTCAAATAAACACAGAAAATCTCTTTGGCTGTGCCTCAAACATGTTCCTTTGAATAACAATATTTCCAAATCTGGAAGTCACCCTTGGTGTAGGTGTAGTTGCAGAGTCATTCAGCAGGGGGAGCTGTGGCACCACAAACTTCAGTAGCTCATCTGCTCTGGGCACTTTTCTCTGCAGTGATTGCACTGATTAAAGATGTGGAGAGGGAAAGGAGAGTGTTTACATGTATGTTCGTGCATAATTGAGGTGGGTGAGGGCGGGGCAAATTACATGAGCACCTTGCCTCTTTCCTTGACGCCGTGCTGTCCTGAGTAGCTACAGCTTGTATGCACACTGAAATGGCTGCGTGGAAAATCATCCCTTAAATCAACAGAATGTGGAGCGTTACCTTAAGGAAAGTGGCAGTCCTCTACATTCCACGAGGTCACAGCTGAAGCACATGTGCAAAGTGAAGCTGCGACAATCACGTTCTGCAAGGTGACATATTAACAACCCAAAGAGAGTAGATGTGATATGAAATGGGCTCATTTTGGCATTGCAGGGCATTTGATTAAACTAATAATTGAACTCTCCCTCTAAAAGGAGCTGGGGAATGATCTCCCCTATAACTGCCAAACTTTTCCCTATGAATGGCTGCAAACCATCATGTAGTAGTTTTTTGGACAGGTACAGTATCTTTTCCTGCCTCTTACCCTCGTGTCCAGTTTTCCAGTTTTGGTTGTAAAGCTGTCACACACTCTTTCAGTTTCGATATATACATCAAGCTCTGATATCACTTCACTGGTATTCAGACAGCATTAGCGACGACTGAACTGGGTGAAAGATGTAGAAAATGTCTGCCAGTGTGAGGGAGAACCCATGGAGATACCCAATAAATATCCAAGAACAATAATTATACTCCTAATTATCACGGGACCTAAGGCACTGTGAAGGTTTGACACCCAAATTATTTTATTTATTTCTTCTTATGATACTAATAATTGTTTATTAGATTTGCATATAATAACTTGCCTGAAAAGACACATTTTCTTCCCTGCATCTCATTTGGTATGGATATGAGGATTATTTCAGTTTGATAGCAGCTTTATCTGTTATGTGTGCCAAGACCAGCCCCCTCCCCCCATCTAATGGGATAAAGCAGACATCTTGAAAAACAGGCATGCTCAGAATAGTAAAGGACCACCCGAATCTGTCTGTGGGCTGTCTGTAAACCAAGTCATAAGATACAACTCTGTCGTGGCTTTAGTTTTTTTTTTTTGGGGGGGGGGCACAGGGGGGTGCTGGCTTTCATTTGAAACGCATGACAATAATGTGTGACAGCCTGCCCCATGTTGAGGAGGGCAAAAAGCATCACAAGAGTGACCTTCAAACGACGCCCTCTGAAAGGCGAGGTTTGCCAATCATCACCGCCATGCTACTCCTGACCCAGCAAATAACGATGTTTTTATCGGAGCGGCGTTCTCAGGAGGACATGGGGAGGGTCTACTCATTAAACGTCAACAGAGAGCAGGCCGGCAAAGCGGTGTGTCAAACACACCTGATGTGTGCTGGCCAATTACTCCCCCTCCTATCGAGTGGCTGCAAATTACAGCAGAACACAATAACAGGGACCTGAATGCGCTCCGTCTCCCGTTACATACCACTCGTTCAGAACCCTGGGGGGGAAATGTCGTCTCGTAATCTTGGTAATTAATTCAATGGTAACTCACTTTGTGTTTTTTATGTTAAGCTGACACTAATTAAAAAAATATTCTCTAAAAGAGGCCGCGATTGCCAGTAGGAAATTCATCAGCTATAATTTTTTTATTTTAAACAGATCTAGTTAGAATTAGACCTCTTAACTGACTGCTTGGATATTTCCATAAAATTATAGCTCAGGTTCATTTTTCTATTCTTATTAATATTGTCAAAAAACCCTTTCAAGTACAACAAAATATTTAAGTATTTTTATACTTGAAATAGATTCAGTCACTTAAGTATAACACATGATGACATCCTGTGGCCCTGTAATGTATGGATGGGTGTCTCAACATTCATTACACGCAAATAATCCTAGGAGGTACAGGATCAGTGATTACTGGATGATAGGAAACAGCCTGAGTCAGACCAGCTTGCTATGCACAAAAACTTGATTAGTACTGACATACTGTACACCTAAATATTTCTTTTGATCGAGGAGTATGTATTTTAAAAAAGGAAGACAAAAAAAATGTTCGGCCCTTTGAATAATTGATGCCATTCTCCCTTTTCTTGGCTGTTGGTCTATTTGTATCGTCAGCATAAATGAAGAGTATCTCTCCGTCACCTTCATTCTTTCAAGTACGCCCTTTAATGGACCTGTTGAGCTGAGACTCAGATTCACTGCCACCTTCTGTTCACATTATATGCACAATGCTATTATTTGATCCAGCATTAATCCATGTAAAATGATTGCACAGCTGGAACGGTGAACTGACTGCTCCCTGAGTAGGACCAGAGATTGCCATTAAAGTGAATATTGATCTCTCCGTAGGAGGTCTTCTGACAAAGTAGGGTAAAGTAATTAATGGTAACTACATAACCTGCCAAACAAACTTGAGATGTGGGAGTTTTAGCTCTCGTTTTCGAAATTGTTCCTGTAAATAGTGCAGGAAATGAGAGCCTTATGTGATTCTCGATTCTACACCGAAACATAATTTTTCAAACATCAATGAGGATTTGTGTCATCAACAAGGACTGCCATCTTCAAGAGAATAAACTATGGGAATTTCAAGAATTAATTTTTAAAAAACAAATACAATCGAGAGGGCACTATTAAATGTAATAGAAATATATTAAAAACAAGCAGTCAGATTCATTCAAATGTAAATGACATTTTGTGATTGTAAATGCATGTGTACAGTTTTAAATTTTTTATGAAAGTACAAAATGTTGCCTCCAAAAGTGGCCTATTTCTCAGATCACTGAGCCATTAAGTGTGTGACCTTGTAAATCTGCTCAAACCGTCCGCTCTTCCCCCTTGTGCTTCTACATGACATTCTAATCTTGGAGCTGCAGGATACATTAGTGCTAATGGCATTTATAAACTATATATAATTATTAATGCATGTCTTATGTGTGAGTGTACATATGTGTACAGTATGTGTGTGGGTGTGTGTGTGTATATATATATATGCACTGTGCACACACACACATACAGTATATTTGCATGACATATACACAAAGGTGAATGTGATAACTATGTTTGAAATCTTCCTGTTGGCTCCATTCTTAGTCAGTTGGAGGGCTGCCAGCCTGGCTGGAGATTGCACCTTTTGCACCAGCTGTGCGTGGTGGTTAAGCTGGGAAATGTCCAAGAGTGCTATGATCCTGGAGGTCCTTGAATACTTCTCTGAGATGTGCCACTTTCATGCAAGAGTCTGCATGGAGCACAACACACTGCCTGATTGGTGGAACTGTACTGAAGTTTTCTGGGGCACCCTACATCTAACAAATGAAAATATAAATACCTAATGTGCAGACACCTACAATGTAGTTTCTAGCACATTAATAATATTTATTGCAATGTCAGCAACTGATACTGTAATAGAACCATAATGCACAGCAATCCTCAGTCCATGGCACCATTTTTCATCTCTACTCTATAAATTATGTTTGTAAATGGCAAGTTCATAATTTTGTATCAGCGCGTGTTCAGCAATAATTACAAAACCCTTCATCAAATAGTAATAGTTAAATTGTTGTGACATATTAGTACTGCAAAAGTCTGACACAATCCGAAATAGATTTTGCTCTCACTTTACTGCATGAAGAAGAAACATTATAAAGACATTATTAGAAATATCATAAAAATGGGTACAGGGACCTGCAGAAAACAGTTATTTGAATTATTGATTAGTTCCATGACCAATTTTGTGCAGGGTACTTCTGGAATATGCATGCATCCCACATGTACAGTATTCTCTTTGTTTTGCATCCATGCCAAGTCTTGTCCATGATTTCCACCACAGCCCTGCCACAGGATGGCATGCTGACTTCTCCATACATCTGTGTGACATCCCAGCGGGGTGGCTGTTTCTGAAATAGCATGTCTTCTGCTGACTATGAGCCCCTGTCCGAAGTCACTTAAATGCTTTCTGTTGCCTGCCCACTCCCAAAATGAGCCACTGCCCACCTGCTTTAAATAGTGTGGCACTAAGACACAATTCTGTCAATTACTGTGCAGGGAAAGAGGAAGTTCACCTCATAAAATGTCTATATGTCTGCATGGGTCATGTATATAATATATTGTGGATACCAAATGTCCCCACAATGTAATTAAACACCAATCAATCAATCAGTCAATCAATTATTAAGTTTAGGGCCAGGTAGGGGTCAAGGTTGTCATTATAGAGATTAGGGATTTTCCCAAAGAAATTAATGGAGAGTCCCCACAAAGACATCATTACAAATGTCAAAGTGTGAGATATAAAAATATAAATTCAGGTTTATATATGGATATGCTAACTATGTATATCCAGACAGGGTGGCACAGTGCTTAGCACTGTTGCTTGACATCTTGGGGACCCCGATTTGAGTCTCCCCCTGGCTTAGTGTGTGGAGTTCATCATGGGTTTTTTTTCCCACAATCTAAAAACTTGCTAAGATGAACTGAAGTTGTCCCTAGGGGTGGTTGTGTGAATGTGCCCTGTGATGGGTTTGTGCCCCATCCTTGCCTTGTGTCCATAGTGTCTGGGATAGGCTCTGGATCCCCCATAACCCTGAATAGTGCATTCCTTTACAGAAAAGGGATGGTACATCCTGCAATTTGGACTTGTTATACTTTTCTGATTTATTCTATAATGAATGAATGAATGAATGAATAATTATAGGAATTCATCCATCCACATTCTTGAAACCGCATGTCCTATTCAGGGTTGTTGGGGGTCGACAGCCTATGGGCACAAGGCAGGAAACAAACTTGGATTGGGCATCAACCCATTGCAGAGTATACTTGTACACCATTCACAATTTGGCAAATCAAATTAACCTCAGCACATTTTTAGACTGTGGAGGGAATCCAGAACATGCAAACTCCACGCACTCAGAATCCAGGCAGAGACTCAAACCCTTGTCCCAAACAGTGCTAACTGCTGCACCACCATGCCACCCCTACAAGAATGCAGTTAAATATATTTCATAGATGCTGTTTCCATAATAAGACCATTGGAATGACTAAAATCTGAACAGCCAAACACGGCAGCATGGTAATGAAACCCAAGTGTTACTCAACTCACTTAACACAGCACAGTGTGAGTATGACTGGAGAATAAAGCCCAACTGGCACTACAGTCCTGATAGCAGCACTGGGGAGTTTCTGTCCATAGGGCCGGGTTTATGTTCCTTCCCAGGGGAGACTGTGACAGCAATTAACACCCCAATGGGAAGGGTCACATTTGTCTGGAAAATAAACAGTGTGCTGGCTGTAATAACTGCATGTACATAAACAATATAAAATATAGAGGATGATGAAGATGATATAAGTTCAGTAAAATGGAAACAATGTTACTGGATGAGTGGTTGGAAGATGGATATTATGTTAACAGAGATTGATCTCTGGTAACAAAGCAACCTGTTGTAACCTGTATGTTTTTCACTTATTGAGACAAGCCTTCAAAGACTCATTCCTGCAATCAGCTCCTTCTCATTCAGGGATTTGTTCCAAATGGATGTCATCATCAAACTCAGTTTTAGCAGTTCTGCAAGCGTAATAGTGCTGTGTAGACTCTGCAAACACTACGAGCGTGCTGTCAATGTACATCTTCACAGGTTGTCCAGCTACCAGTTTTATTTGATACATTTGCAACAGAATGATTCATCTGCTGTATAACATCCAACAAAGCTCTAGATGAGACTTGGTACAGAAGTCATTGGAATGAGATTCTTCTCCTCCATGCTGATCAGTAACTGACTGATCAGTGTGTCAGGCCATGGCTGGGCAAGCCTGAGATGGCTATTACTTGGTTAGATTCACCCTAAATGGGCATCGCTTTGAAAATGACTTCAGATCCCAAAGGGTCCAGAGCACCAGGAGGAAAATGGGATGTCCTATAAACGGCTCGATGACTCTTAGCCAGCTCCAAGCTGTGTCTTCACGCCAGATTTCTCCACTAGTGAAATTGGCCTGAAGGACACCATCCCATTTGTTGGGACCTAATGAACGGACAGTTAGACTTTCAACACTCCTGTTGATTCTCTTTTTCTATTTCCCCTCAGTCGAAAGTAATTTCTTCCAGCCATTAGCCTTGCTCCACTATGCAGAGCGAAGCACTTTACTGAAGCTCTGTTAATCTGTTGGATGTGAGATGTTAACCCGTGTCAAACCCAGACTCATCAAACCCTCCTTACACCATGCAAATCCAGTGAGTGCAAGGTTGAAGCTGTAGGCGGTACATCAGTCCATGCTGGCAAACTCTCACGAAATGATCAGCTCAAACCTCACTGCAATCGACAACTATAGTGTATATATCTTGAAATATCACCGTCCTCTCTGCCGGTTGCAGAGGACATAGGAATCAGATGTAGGTTTCAAGCAATACATTAATTGGTCATATTTCTGGTTTGGTGTAGTGTGAAATCCCAGGATCCTTGTCACGTCTGCAGTGCTAAAAGTTTATGCAGTACTTCTCCTTTGACTAGGTGCTTGATTGAATGTACAGTAGGTTCACACATAGGCCAACAGAGATTCGGGACTGAGAAAGATTCTAATGGCAGAATTGCAGCAATATGCTCCCTTCCCATCACCACAGGTGTGCAGCTGGGACCTGATTGGCAGTGTGGAGGTGGGACCTGATGGGCAGTGTGCAGATGGGTCTGATTGGCTCCTTCCTAAAGCTGTCCATCCTTTCTTCATCCAGACCTGCTATGTTCTCCTTGCCATCTTCAACCATCATCATTCTTCAGCCATGTCACTACTAAGGTTCTGAGGAAACATACTGTTTCCTGACCTCCATCTCCAAATGTTATCACAAGCTCAATGCTTATGTACTGTACTGTGTGACAAAATAAGTGCATTTGTTGTGGCTAAATTGAATGAAGCTGGTTACTTACCCTCTTGCAACCCTGACAGAGATAAGAGGTTAGAGGAGAGATGGATGTATATTTACTTATCGTGCCTTTTCCCTACCTTTTAAGTGTTAGTGTGTCACTGCATCAAAATTACTGTAATTCAAAGGTTCTGATGCAATTTCATTTGAAAAGTATTGACTATGTTCTCACAAGTTTATTTTCAATTGTTTATACAATTTCAATTGTTTCCAAGATTTTATAATATAGTATAGCACCATCATAGACACATTAATATTTAAACTTCATTTTTTAGCTGATAAAGTACATATGCATTCTCCTTCTACAAAGGACAGTCATTTTCCTTGCTTTGACAAAGTAATTAATACACACTAAATACGTAATGGGGAATATGACAGGCTGCAAAATGCAGGAGTGAGTAGCATGTGCTGTGTTTTCAAGCTTCTCCAGAGTTTGCATTTTCCAGATCATCTTTTTAATCAGTACTGTGGCTCACCTGATTTGCAGTAGCTAGTCATAGTCATAGTCTGTCCCCTTTCTTTGAAGTTTCACTTTATATCTGCAGCCAGGAAAAACAGAGGAAGACGATTATAATATTCCTCCTAATAATAGGACTGTAAGTAGTAGCCCAGGTAATAAAGTTAATGACATGCCTGCCTAGAGAAGAGCCTTTTGTTTCTGTATAGGCACTGATCATGATCAATAGCTTATCTTCTTGCTTGATTTATTTGTGAGTGGTGATATCTAAGCCCCCGACGAGCATTCAACATAACTCTTAACTCTGTCACAGAGGGGCTACTGCTGTTCTGTTTGGACTCTTCTTAATCCTCATTAATAAAGATCATGCTTTAAGGCAATCAGGGTCCAGAAACAGGGCCCCCTCCGTGTAGGCTAAATGTAAAACAGCTGGAATCTGGGAAGGGCTTGAGATAAGTCCTGAGCCTGCTACAGGGCAGTCCCACCTCATTACCCATCATGCCCCACTCACCCTGACTCCGCTGGGACAGAACAAGCAGCTCCAGCCTTTTCACGCTCATTAAGATTTCCACTGTCCTTTGTAAAATGGACAGATAAATATGGCTCATCTCAAACCGTCAGATGAAAATTTTTGTTCATTAAAGCAAATTAATATGCATTTTAATGCAAATCTCTGAGATCTTTTCTTTCTCTAGTTCTTCATGTGCTTTCACCAGCAATTCTGTGCATCATAAACCTAAAACTGATAATCAGCATGATGACAAAATTAATGAAAGGCATAAATGTTTTGCTACTTCGGCAAAAGTGGACAGAGAAAGACTCATCCATCCATTCTCTGTACCTGCATGTCCTATGTAGGTTTACGTGGATCTACAGCTATGGGGGCAAAGCAGGCCATAATCCAGGATGGGGCACCAACCCATCACAGGGCACGCACACTATTCACACACAATTACGCCTATGGACAGTTTGACAGTTCCAGTTCTCCTTAGATTGTTTTTGGAGGAAATCCCGGAGGAAACCTCACAACTGCACAGGGAGAAGATGCAAACATGTAGAGCTGGGGCAGAGACTTATACCCTGGTCCCACAGGTGTGAGCTAACAGCGCTAACTACTGCACTTATTTATTAAAATTTGAGATTACCTAATTCAACAATTTTATTTTTAATTGCCTTGAGGGCCAAGCTGCATAGTATTTGCTTGATGTCATTCTAAGGAGCGTGTGGCATCTTGTTACGTACCAGAACTCCATCATCTTGCCAGCTGAGTGGGGCAGAGATTCTAGCAGCAGTGATGCAGTAACGCAGCTGCGATGGCTGCACTCTGCCGGAGGGGGGGGTGAGGGGGGTTGATTGATGTTGGATGCGCATCTCCCCCTCAATCCCCTTAATGTGAGCCAGTAACAAAGGGTCACCCAAGGCAGGCTGCTCTTTTATATTCCATTCGAAACGACCCGTCTGCAAACGGCTTTCAAGCCGGCCCGACCAGCATCAAACACATACACGTAAGGCCGCCCTCCAGAGAGCTTGGTTAACCTCTCATTTCTGAATTGGAGGGTGAACAGCATTTCCATTAATGAGGCTGTGAGATGAAGGCCTTTTAGCGTTGCCCTTTGATGACGAAGGGAGAAGGAATAAGGGAGAGAATGGCACCTGCTATGATAGGGCCCAAGCAATGGCTGATTCTGGAAACATACAAAAGAGGTCAGTGGTGGCCTCTAAATGGAAGCTTTAACGGAATAAGTGTGGCTGGTAATAGGCACATCAATTCAGGTTTTAAGTCAGTGTAAAGGATTTTAGGGGAAAAAAGAAATAATAAAATACTTAGGTTTTCCAAAGTGGTCAAAAGTCCTAATAATATGAATGAAATCAGTATAAATTAAAATACACACATCTTTAATTCTTTTTAATTTTACACCATTGTCTGACAAAATTCTGTGATAAACCATCGCCTTTCAAGTAACTCGGTCTTTGGAAACTGACTTTCTTCTACTGTGAGCTAGAAAATGTCATCATTAAAATGCAATTTGAGAGTAATAAACAGCCTGGTGATTATCGAGTGGGTTGTCCCATATTATAAGGGTGTATCATAAACTCTGGATTGCTATTCATGTCAAATTTAGCAGATACAAGGATACGCTAGGGCTGTTTGTTTGATGTTGTTTAAACAAAACATGGAGATAATGAATAGCTATTGCCCGCAAAGCAACTCAACAGCCAAGAAAGAAAAACCGTGACTGGGGAGCAGATTGAATTTAGGGAAATCAATGGACAAAACATTCTCTCTCTCTGAATTTTAAAGAAAATACTGCCATTTATTGGCTGATATAAAAGCTACTGGATATGTATGTCTTCCTGGGCCATGGTGCATTGCAGCCATCGGTGTTTATTTCCTTGTCACGCTCAGTTTGGGCGTGCTCAGTGAAGGCTGCACACCCAGGCTCTGCGTTTCACCGTGTGTCTCCAGCCACGCCGTCACCCTTCATACTGAAACTGCACACGTCCCTACACCCACTTATGCTGCTGCTGAGGAAAGAATAAATATCCTGGTGATCAGGGGCCTCATTGAGTCTTTTAATCCCGTTGTACACGCTGGCTTAGGACGGAGCTGGCCTTGCAGGAACCCACCGTCTTCGTCCATTGATTGTGGGATCGTGTCCCGTAGACGGTGCTTGGTAATCCATCCACTGGAGGTAGCCTCTGGGTCAGGTGCAGGTAGGCATGTGTGGGACGTCCCTGTGCTGGGGATTAGGGTGCATGTGCTGCCTGGTGGACTTCCAACTGGCAAATGCCATCCACAAAAATCCAATTTATTCAGCTGCCACTGAAACAAGGTGCCTCGGAGATAAGGCCGGGCAGTGTCGGGGTGATATGCCTGCATTCCCCTGCATATCCAAAATGCCCCCTAACCATGCTGTCCCTCCAAGCACCGGAGCGTGATGCTCTCAGAGCCTGTAAACCACATTGTGTTTCACATAGTTAAACACTGAACTTTCAGTTATTAAGGTCTGTAAACAGACTTCCCGCATATGTGTGTTTGAAGGGGTGGTTTACATCGACCCCTGCACTGGTCGTATGTCAATAAAGATGATTTATGACATTACAAACACAACAGTTTCTCTACAGATGTTGCATAGAATGAAGTCCTGTTCATATTTTGCGTCTCTCGGTTTAACAGAGTGCAGTGAGTTTGGTCAGTGTTTCAGCTAATAGATGATTACATATTTCTGCTTTGTGTGTTTTCTTCAGTGAAAAACAGCAGGGCTGGTTGTCGTCTAAAATATGGAGTGTGATTATAGATGTGTGCCACTGTCTAAAAGACTGCTTGATCGAAAGTGAAATTATATAATAATTAACAGAGACAATCAACACATTTGCAATGCATGCTATAAATATTATTCAGAAGGTATGCATTTAAAACTTGACAATGTTGTATAAATGAATTACGATGGCAGTGTCAGATATGATGGAGAATGGTTATCCTTGGTCTGACCTTTTCCATATATTTCAGTACTTTTTCTACCATTTTTCAGATTTATAAAAATTCTGGATGTCGATGATGCCTCATTCAGATAGAAATAGTCACACATAGTGTCTTGACAGCTTGTTTATATAATATGACCTACTTCTATTAAATTAACCCCAACTAGAATAGGCAATATATGTCAAGTGCAGTGTACTTCTGAGTGGTAGCTGAGTCAGATGTTACACCATTATTCTTTGCGTTGATTGGTTATATACCCAGTATTGCGGCAAGGTGCTTTGTAATTATAAATTGTTTTTATTGAAGTTTTCCATGTCATGCAGCAAACACCTTTGTGGAATCCCTTCTAGGTTAAGGGTTAACTCACATCTGCTTTGCTTGTTTCTGTATGAGAACTTGTATTTGCATAGATCCATGGCAAAGGACCATGTGACCTGTGTTGAAATTCCTAGACTGTTTACATCTGTGGTTATATTTCATATTTAACTTCCAAGATTAGGCACAGGTAACAGAGCTGCAATAGTATCACTTTGCTCCAAAGCAGCTTCATAAGCTACAAGGGGAAGGAGTCTTTTACTTTGTGCAGCTGGGGTCATTTTCCTTCAGACTGTATAAGATGCTGTCTTTGACAGGACAAGTAATGAGGCTGGGTACCAGAGCTGGGCGGTATGACCAACAATTTATATCACAGTATTTTTCAATACGGTTTCACGGTATAAGGCGGTATTTTTAATTATTTTTTAAGTATAACTGGCTGTTTACCACATTTTACAAGATTTTACAGGACACATTTTGCTTTATGTTTTTGCATTGTTCCCACATTATATTATTTTATTATTAGCCATTGCACTCATCTGCTACCTTAATGATAACATATGGCTAACGTGTTTGTGGGCTAACTGCTTATAGATAAACGGCTAATGTTAAGGTGAGCGCCAGCCAAGTTAACATTTTTGATAAGTGTTTAATAGTTCAGTGTCACTGGAACGCAAGCTTTACTGACCTCACAAAATTTCTCATAAAGACCGGGATGTCGGTCTTTAGGATGCTTCGCCAGGTTTGACGTGCTACTTAACTTCGTCGCCACAACTTTATAGCACTGTTTGCATAGAGGCTTATCGACATCCTTAGCCTTTCCATGCTCGTCTGCAAAATACTTCCAAACGGCACGCAAGCGTTTTTTTTTTTTTTTTTTTTTAACTAAAGCAGCTTGCAAATAAACGCCATGTTCGGCCAACTGTGAGCGTTAACCAGTGCGAATGCGTTCAGCGGCTCTTCAGAGGAGGGGAGGGGCTACGCGAGTGTGTGTGTGTGTGTGTGTGTGTGTGTGCGCGTGCACACGCGCCTGCGCTGTAGTGGTGCTGTGTGAAGTGTGGCGAATGAGGCGAAAACCGCACTGTTGGTATCAATAATGGTGAAAATTAGTTAGTAATCAGATAGTAATTTTTAATATCGATTAGTATCTGAGAGTCGATTTTTGACAACCACAGTGTCTCATTAATTTCAACTTTAGTGCCAGGTTTATCTTCCGTTTCTGATGTTTCGCGGTACATTTTTAGCAGTGCAGCAGTGAAAAAGGTCCCCCCTTAAACAGTTTCCAGCTGCGCCACTTTCTAAACGTTGTGTAGGCTATTTAAACCGGTATTACGGTATAAGAAAAATTCATATCATAACAATAATAAAAAAACAGTTTTAGGTATGAACTGGTATACCGCCCACTGGGCATACTTGGGCACCCCATGGTCACACACTAGGCATACTCTTTGCACACCATGACCAGAAACTGAGTGCACACTGACCAAACCATGGTCACACACTGGGCACATACGAGGCACACCATGAGCACCCGATGGTCACACACAATACATGCCATAAGCACATACTGGGCACCCCATGGTCACACACTAGGCACACTGGGGAAACCATGGTCACACATTGGGCACATACAAGGCACTCTATGGGCACAGCATGGCCACCCACTGGGCATACCTGGGCACCCTATAATCACACACTGGGCACCCCATGATCACACACTGGGCACACACAAGGCACATACTGGGCACACCATGGGAACACACTAAACGCACACTGGGCAAACCATGGTCACACACTGGGTGCTCACTGGGCATACACTGGGCACACCATGAGCATACACAGGGCACTCCATGGACACCCACGGGGCACACTACAGGCACACCATGGGCACATATGGGACAAATAATGGGCACACATGGGGCACACTACGGGCACACCATGGGCACGCTACAAACACACCATGGGGCACACTACAGGCACACCATGGGCACACATGGGGCCCACTACAGGCACACCATGGGCACACTACAGGCACACCATGGGCACACATGGGGCCCACTACAGGCACACCATGGACACACATGGGGCACACTACAGGCACATCATGGTCACACACTGGACATGCCATGGGCACACACTGGACACAATGGACTCCTTTGCTCAAACTAAAGGATCCAAATCATTAATTGGATAGGCCCTGATCCAAGTCATTAATGTGATTAGATGACCCACTAGTCAGATGTCAGCTTGCTCGCCACATTTGGAAGGTCTGTGTTTTCATTCATCCACAGTTAAGAGGTTTATTTGGCTTCAGCTATGGAACTGAACTTAGTAATGTTAGCTACTGACTTGTGAGAAGCACATAAGAAACACACCGATTTTTGCTGTTTGGCACATTTATTTGGTAGCATAATCTATTGCCTTAAAATAGATATTTACACCTTAATGCACTAGTCATTTTTAACAAGAAAAATTAACAAAAGCAGAATCTATCCATATCTGGTTAATAGTTTTGTATCAAATCAATTTCAGAAGGACATTATTATTTGACATTTTTATCTGTTCTTTCTGCATTTTAATTTTAGAGTCCATTCACAGTGGGGCCATTGAGTTCTGGTTCTACAGACCTCCCACCCAGCTCGCTTCTGTTCCACCGGGGCTCTGAACCACCTAATCATCTTGATTAAATGACCTTAATTTCTTCTCCTAATGGTGCACGGAGAGCTGGATTACCCACTGGCCTGTATCCTACAGGAAGCACCATCTTCGTGGTGTACAGTCCTGGGACTTTGGGCTATGGAACGGAGTGACATTTTGCTTAATGAAGGGAGGTAAATAAAGGGAGGAAAGCAATAAAGTTGATGACTCAGAATATTTTCCACAGCCTCCTCTGATTTCAGCATTTCTGTCCACGCCCAGCTTTTGAATTATGCTGTTCCACCTGGAGCCGCAGCCTCCTGCTTGAGGTGAGTTTGATTGAATCACTGATTGTACGCATATGTGGATGAATCTGGCAAATAACTTCTTGTATCTATTCTGAAAATGCAAAGCTCTTACGTCAATCAAGAATATTTGAGTCTCATCTTTCAGCCAGATATCTGTTTTCCTCATATTGGACCGCACCAAATGATGGTAGGAAAATACTAATTTCCAGTCAGGTGGGAAGACGTTTCCTATATTGTTGATAATTCCCTATGTCTTCATTTGCTGATGTTTAAAAAAGGGAATTTCTTAACAAGAGGTCTGTTAATGACAGGGTTTTGCTTAATACAAAAGGCATGTCATTCTCAGTGACTGCAGGAGCTAATGAACTCCGCCACCTTTCTGCCTTTTTGCTGTAAAGGCCTGAGCTGTACACCAAAAGCAGCAGTGATGCAAATGAGTGGCTCACAGTGACTTTGATCACAGCGAGGCCCTTCCTCCGAGTCATTAGCACAAAACACAGGATGACTGCCACTTATAAAAGGATCACATTTCCAGGGCAATTACTCTAAATCACCAGGACTAGTGTCAGGCACATGGTGATTTTTATTTCAATTCTATTAGATGCTTCTCAAATCCTTTAAAGCTAATTAATGCACAGAATGAATGAGACTGTGGAAATATCATGAGGATAAATAAACGGCTGATGTTATAACATCACCAGCATATGTAGCTGACAAGCACACCATACACACGTTAGCCCCGGCCTTCAAATTGAGCCAATAGCTCTCCTGCTTCCATGAGTGTTACATCTCAAGCAAAGAAGTTCCCCCCTCTTGGAATGGCACCCAAAAATGCCACCTAAAGCCTTTGCCCCACCGCACCCTTCAAACAAAGAGATCTGTGACTTTGCTGGTAAACAATCATAAAAGCCCAAATTCACTTTGCTAAATTGCATCTCTCACTGCACGCACATCAAAAGCGGCGTTTGTTGGGCTCCGTTTGATGTGCTCCCCTCCCATGACGGGGAACCGGAGCTCAGTGCAGCAACGTTCCTGTTTGCCAGCAAACGGAGACTCTGCTGGCTGCTGTGGTTTGTGGGGCTTACAGGGATGACAAATAACCTCCTAATGGAGTTTTCACACCTGACAGAACATTATGGGAAGCACAAATTTTAACACACAAAACATCTAGATATTATAAACTTTAGCAATATTAACACACATTTTCCTGGAGTGGACTTTTTTAAAGCAGTCATTAACTTCAATTGGCATTTATAATGTAATGAAACAATCATCGAGACTGAAATAAAATGATTAGGTTTTATAAAAAAAAAAAAAGCATTAATCAAAACAAAAAGACAAATTAATGACTTGGAGAATAAAAAGGCAGCGCATGTAAATGATTTATTTAAGGCGTAGACTGGCTGGCATATTAAGGGATGGAATGGAAGGGATGGAATATCATTCTGATCTGAATAGTGTTAATGAAGGCTGTATTTTACTAGTTGTTTAAAACCAGTTATTAGAATCATGTAGGTAACAATGATGCTTCAGATATAATTAAAGGTTCTTTATCCATTTAGTGACTAATCAGGGCTACCATAAGGGGGGAGAAAGGGGAAGACTTTCAGGGCCCCGACACTAGGGGTGGGGGATGATTATGTGATCGTGGATAATCATAGCTTTGGTTTGGATATCATTTTCCAGGAGCTTGGCCCTGTCATAGTGCTGCCCTGTGAATCATATAAATCCAGTTTATTCTGCACCTGCCTGATTGGTTGATATCTATTTTTACCTCTACCCTAAAGCAGTCAATCTTCTGTTTATAAATTTACACTTGTTTTTCTTGACTTTACTCTCAACTTTACCTGATTTACCTTCATGCTGTAATACCAATGCAGTGCTTACCGGGTATCACAGCTGCTTGCACATTTAAGGACTAAAGTGAAATGCAGAAGAGCTCCACTACACAGCAAAGGCTCAGAGAAGCTGAAATTCTCCCTCTTTAGCATCTTATTTATGGACTAAATCCAAGCAGCAGAAAGTGAGAACTGAATTCACGCTGAACAGTTTTTGTAATATTTTGATCTCAGTGATCGTCCCCACTTATTAATAAAATATTCCACGGTCAACTGTTAGTGGTATTATAACAAAATGGAAACAATTGGGAACAACAACAAGTCAACCACGAAAGCGGTAGGCCACATAAAATCATAGAGCAGGGACAACGCATGCTGAGGCACACAGTGTGCAGAAGTCGCCAACTGTCTGCAGAGTCAATAGCTACAGACCTCCGAACTTCATGTGGCCTTCAGATTAGCTAAAGAACAGTGTGTAGAGAACTTCATAGAATGGGTTTCCATGGCCAAACAGCTGCATCCAAGCCTTACATCACCAAATGCAATGCAAAGCGTTAGATGCAGTGGTGTAAAGCATGCCGCCACTGGACTCTAGAGCAGTGGAGACATGTTCTCTTGAGTGATGAATCATACTTCTCAGTCTGGCAATCCGATGGACGAGTCTGGGTTTGGCGGTTGCGAGGAAAACGGTACTTGCCTGACTGCATTGTGCCAAGTGCAATGTTTCCCCTACCATTATATTAGGGGGGCGCCCCGCCCCCCCCAACGGCACCTCCCGCCCCCCCTTGAAGGTCAAGTTAATTTGATTAAATTTTATTTTCTATATAGCATATAGCACCAGATCACAACAGAAGTCATTTAAGGTTACCTTTCCTATAGAACAGGTCTATATATTGTCCTTTTATTAAACAGACTAAATAGCCTTATGTTATTTATCTTATTTACACAACAGCTTGTCATTTTTGTCTCTACACGGTCGCGCATTTACTATTCTCCTCTGCTCTCTGTATCGCGCGTGGCGGAGTGCCGTCCCGATGCGCGTGCACGGACACGTGCGCGCACACAAAGGTGAGCACACTCCCACCAAGCGGACAGAGACACAAGTTTGGTGGGGGAGAGGGAATTATGGTGTGGGGTTGTTTTTCAGGGGTTGGGCCTCTCCCCTTTGTTCCAGTGAAAGGAACTCTTAATGCTGCAGCATTCAAAGCTGTTTTGGATAATTTCATGCTCCCAACTTTGTGGGGACAGTTTGGAGATGGCCCCTCCCTGATCTAACATGACTGCGCACCAGTGCACAAAGCAAGGTCCATAAGGACATGGATGACCGAGTCTGGTGTGGAGGAACTAGACTGGCCTGCACAGAGCCCTGACCTCAACCCGACAGAACACCTTTGGGATGAATTAGAGAGGAGACTGCGAGCCAGGCCTTCTCAGCCAACATCAGTGCCTGACCTCACAAATGCTCTCCTGGAAGAATGGTCAAAAATTCCCTAAAACACACTCCTAAACCTTGTGGACAGCCTTCCCAGAAGAGGTGAAGCTGTGATAGCTGCAAAGTGTGGGCCAACTCCATATTAAAGCCTATGTATTAAGAATGGGATGTCATTAAAGTTCATGTTTGTGTAAAGGCAGGTGTCCCAATACTTTTGGCAATATATTGTGTGTGTGTGTGTGTGTGTGTGTGTGTGTGTGTGTGTGTGTGTGTGTGTTTGTGTGTATTTATTTGCAAACTGCAGCCTGGTTCTTCTCTGTTTCTCATTAATGAAGGGCTTCTTCCTTGCTTTTTGGGACCTCAGTCCTGCTTCTAGGAGCCTGATACACACTGTCCTAGCCGTGAACTTCACACCAGCCCTTAATGTTTCCCATTCCTTTTTCTCACTTGATATCATCCTGCAATTTGAGAGAAACTGTCGGATGAGTTAGCAGTCATCTCTGACATTAGAAAGTCGCTTCTGCCATTTACCTGGCTGGTTCCTGGTCCTTCCCAGTGTCTCCTGCTTCACCTTATTCTTGTGTACTGCTGTCTCAGAAATTTTGAACCTGGAAGCAACCTGCTGCTCAGTGTAGTCTTCTGCCAGCCTAACCACAATTAAACCATGGTTTATAAATGCCGATTTGTTTAAAAATATACAGTGGTCCTTTAATTTATTCCACAGCTGCAGATGGTGGGGGGGCAACAGTGTTTTGCTTAGTTGATACCCCATCAGAACTGGGGAATATTTGCTGCTGGAACAGAGCCCTAATTTTCCAGCCTGAACACATGAACCTTTACAGGATCTCAACATGAGTTAAAACGTCTGATAATGTTTCTTGCCCTTCATATCAACCCATTGGCTGCATGCAATTAATTTGACTGTCTCGTGTAAAAAAGCAGTGATCATGACCACATAGATCAACAGAACAGAAACCATCTTTGTTATTAGACTATAGTACTGGCAGGCAGTGCCATGCAGTAAAAATGTTGATGAAGCAGAATCATGTCCTGAATTATAGATCCCCACATAATGCAAAACTAAAAATACAGCTGCTTGTTTTATAATCTTACAGGAAATATATTTTTGTTGCATTTGAAAGTGCATTCAGTTTGGGCCATGTTGCAATGTAATCGCTGTCTACCACACGGGGGATGTAGACTGTTTTCAAATATAAATCTTCCATTGTATACAGCGATGTAAATTTCTAAATTGTAAAGAGGTGCTGTGCTTTTTAAAGAATACCATATTAAAGTGAATATCTACTCTAGCTTCCCCATGTAACTGGAAGATTAGAGAAAGTATAAAGAACATTTCACACTGTACCATACCTGTTTAAATGAGAGTGGAGGCAAGTTGTTGTCAAGGTTCTCTGCACTGGGACGTGAATCACAGTAAAAACGTACAGAGCCTGACGTGCATAAATATTCTTTATTATAACCCGAAATAGATGAGTAAACTTTAATTAATTTTATTTGACTGATCATGAAGTGTGCTCTCCTCTTACATAAAATACGACCATGACCAGCAAGTCACCAAGAGAGTAACTAAAGAGCAGTCACATAATCCAACTGCTCAGGTTGACTTGAAGAAATGACATCTCGTCACAGGAGGGCTGTCGGACAAACTGATACACCTCAGGATAATCCGCTTTGTGCACTGAACTCGTATAAATAAAAAGGATCATTTTAACACTATTCTCAATGGCATTTGTGGGGCAGGTCAACTGATCATTCCCATCCCTGTTTCTTGTCTCACAGTGTATATGATACACGAGGGCATGTCATTTCTCCCCTGCTGGTAAATGAATTGGACATTGATGGTTGACGCAGTCCACATCCTCCCATCCCTGCGTTAAGTGTCTCACCTGTCTTCTGGCATTATACTCACTATATGGAATTGCTACAGTAAAATTTACTCTAAATAGCAGAGTGCAGCATACCAAACACAGGTTTACTGTGTACTGTAACTGACTTCCCCAGTACTACACACCGTGCATCGCACAATGGGCAGCAATTTAGGGACCCTTGTGCCAAGTCGTAATACTGCAAATAATACCAAACTTAGCACAGGAAATACTGATTCTCTTTAAACTGCTGGGAAACAATGGGTAGAATCCAGTGTGTCTTTGGTTGCTGTGCCAAGTGAACTAAGCTCTCCTTCAAAAAAATAAATTATCCACAAAACTTAATTATGACATGGGCTCCGTCTTTAACACAAAACACTGGCATAAACATTACAAACATGCCTCTAATAGTGACAAAATGGAAGGGTACTGTATCTGCCAGTCAGATGGTTGGTTCTGGCTGGAACCTTGTGAGACTATGATATCTCATTATCCTTTAAATACTTTAAAGCTGCCTGTTGGGTCCGCTGGCTACTGAGACAGAGACTGTCATACCCATAATTAAAACAAGGCGATGTTGACTGCTTTACTGTAATTGTTGCTAATGTATTGCTCTTAATACTTCAATGAGTACAGTAGTTTTCTAGCACTGCATGAAGCATGAAATCACTGAAAGGTGAATTGGGTTGTACCCTGTACACGTCAGGAAACTTGGTTTGTCAATTATGCCGGAAATACCTGATACTTTATTGCTCTGCCAAGTGTAATTGTTTTCAGAGATGCACTTTGAGACATTGCGACCTTGAGACCAGGGAATGGTGAACGATGGGAGGTGGGGGGGGAGGGGCATCTCCTTGACAAACCTGAAATTAGAAACTTCCGCTAGATGCATAAAAATGGATTTTCTCACCAGTGAGATGATGCCCTTCAGTGTCCCAGAAGTTTCTTTTTTCATAAAGTGAAGAAGCTCTTGAATCCATTGAACGTATGGCGTAAGAACTGTCCTGACAACAAAAATTTAAATTAGAGAAAGGCGCAAGGTAGGTTTCAGCTCAACTTAACGAGGACACAGTTCTGAATGATCAGTGTCGTGCAAATGCTTAAGATAGACTTGTACTAACTGTACTTCCTTCTGTTATTTAAGCACTGAAAAGAAGTCACCTAAATAGAATTATCTGATGAAATGTTTCACGCTTGCTGAAACAGCAATCAGACAGGTCAGCTCATGTGTACTGATGCAACTGAAGGACATGCATATTTTTGTGATATAAATTTCGGAACAGGAGGCCCTGAAAAGATTAGTGCAGCAGACCGTTCATGAATTAAAACCAAAACCAGAATACCAAACCTGTCAAACAATGGCTTTATCAGAAACATGTTTTAAGGATAGCATATCAGAATACAGCTATGAATATGGAACAATACTTGTATTATTACCCTGGAAGGACCAGCACCCTATCCAGGATGCTCTGGTGCCTCCTGGGATATGCTTCAGCCTCACTATGGCCCTGCACTGCATAGGTGAATGGCTACATTATTTCTGATTATCATTTGTAATGCATATTGAAACATGTCCTAGTGAAGAATCCCCCAAAGTTATACCTAAATGTTTTGCTGCTTTCAATAAATAACAAAATTCTGTAAGTAAAACACGGTGGACAGTCATCTTTATAACACAGATCAGGGTCATGTGGCTGACTCCAAGGCATATGCTTTTATGTCAATGCACCAGATAAATAAATAAATAAATAAATAAATAAATAAATAAATAAGCTGTCCAATCTACCATAATAAGGTAATTAAATTTTCTAGAGAGCGACGTCCAACCAGTCATTGTTTTGAGAAATAGCTTCTGACAAAACAAAATGAGAGACACATTTACACACGTTTGAAAGCCAAGATAAATATTTATCTAAATGATTACCACTATAGCCCATTCAGGGTTTACTGAATTTGAATCTGTTAAGCAAGTACCCAGTCTCTAACTGGAATAATAACACCCTAGTTCCAGCAGGGAAGAAAGGAGTGTAGCCACTGAGGAAAGTATCAGCCGGTGATTTCACCAGAAAATTTGACAAGAGGTGTGGGTTACGACTAAACACCCTCTGGCGTGATACGCCTTGTGAAGGGGCCAGAAATTGGCTTGATCTCCAGGAAAAAAAGCCTGAAACCGAAATCAAAACAACAGTACTTGAAAGAGTCTTGGGATGTCAGGTTCTTAGACTATGTACACTGCTGAGCCCTGAGAAGAAGAATTATCAATCTGTACTGCATGCAGTCTCCGGCATGCCGCAAGCTTAGCAGGGGCGAGAAGTGGCCGGGCTTAAAGCAGAACCTCATTTATCATAGCATATTCAAATGCAAAGAGCAAATACAAGGAGGGGATAAATGGAAAGACAGGGCAGTGGGATGACATGCCACGGACAGCAGATGAAAGGTTTGTGCGAGAAAATAACCAAATCATAGGAAAAGATGAATGATACATAGAAATACATGGAAATTTCTGCCAACTCATTTAGGGGGCTGGAGTCTGCCAGTTTAGAGAGTTTCTGTGAGTACCTGGCCAGTCCCAGCCTTCCAGAAGATACATCCATATGTGAGTTTTGCGGCATCTATTCTAAGACCCTGCGCTGTGCAAAGGTAGACACACTGTTGGTGTCAAAGATTGATTTTCAGAGTCTGTCTCCCAGATGGACCATGCCAGCATGGGCCCGTTCAGCCTGGATGACGACACTCTCAGCCCAGGCGTGCAATGGGGCAGGTGGGGGGAAAAAAATGGAAAAAAAATCCTTCTGTTCCCTTCGCCTTGGGTATGAGGCAGATAAGAGGGAGGGTGAGGTAGAGGCAGCCAGCCAGGATGTGTGGAAAAACCGTGAGCTAATAGGCAGCTAGTAACGAATCTGGCACAGTGATCAGTCCCCAGGCATAAGGTTGTAGGAGGGGCAGCAGTTCGCATTGTTAAGGTACATGCCCCTAATGTGTAATTCTGAGCTCATGCCTCAGTGACATTTTATTATACCATATTATGGGCCACTTCTTAAAATGAATATCAATACAAATTCTATTTCATATAAATATGTCTATATATCATACATATATATATATATATATATATATATATATATATACGTATATAAGTATGTGTGTATGTGTGCGGAAGCGTGTGTTTGTATATATGATATATACATACATGACTATATATCTCATGACCATGAATGACAAGCTGCAATTAAAATTTTTCATCTGATCTGCATGACTTTGGCTAACCTGAATGACATCCCTACCTCATGCCATCTGCAGAAGAGGCATCCGTTAGTCATACTCATACCTGCAGCCTGGCACTGTCATCCTGACAAGGGACTGCGGCATGAATTCACCAAAAACAAATCAAGATGTAAAAAGTGCCTCTTTGGCTAAGTGAGCTGACAGGCCGTCTCACAGCCATGTGCCCCCCCCCCCCGGTACCCACATGAGGGCTGCTGGGAGCTGCGCACATGGGTGTGCAAGAACAAACCACTGTGTAAATAAGCGTGGATGGTGTTCTCCCCCTCAGTGACCCCACGGGGCTCTCGCCACCCGATGCCCCACATGCAGCTCTCTGCCCTCCACCTTTGTCATCACAGTCTCTGGGCTGCGGAGATGAAACAAACGGGCACCCCAAAGATCTAGGCCGCTTTAGCACTCCCCCACATCATTCTCCCTGCCCAATTTAACAGCACCTTTTTGTCCGCTTTCAGTTTACAGTTTACAGGCTGGGTGGAGAGGGCGCCCCAGCTCCCACATAGTACAGGCAGAGCCATTACAGGCTGGGCGGAGAGGGCGCCCCAGCTCCCACGTAGTACAGGCAGAGCCATGGGCGGAGAGGGCGCCCCAGCTCCCAGGTAGTACAGGCAGAGCCATGGGCGGAGAGGGCGCCCCAGCTCCCACGTAGTACAGGCAGAGCCATTACAGGCTGGGCGGAGAGGGCGCCCCAGCTCCCACGTAGTACAGGCAGAGCCATTACAGGCTGGGCGGAGAGGGCGCCCCAGCTCCCACGTAGTACAGGCAGAGCCATTACCGGCTAGGCGGAGAGGGAGCCCCAGCTGCCAGGTTGCAGCCAGGCAGCTCCGGCTCTCATGGCCGCCCTGCCCTCCACCGCCGTCCCTTGGTTGATATTCTTTAGTAAAAATGGTGCATTTTGTGGTACATAAGGGCATCACCAGGGCTGGTTTAGCCCCTCCCCTCAAATTAATGCATACAAATTAGTTTAAATAATGCATTCTCATTCATTTCATTAAAATTAGACCCCCCCCCCCCAGATGAAGCCCACTAAACATTGGACGTCGGATAGACGGGCAGATCATGTCTATATTAGGTCCGTCAGTCCATGACCAATTCTGGACATCTATACAACGTCCCGACTAGGTCCACAATTTGAACGTCCATCCATGACTCAACTTGTACGTCAGCATGACATTCAACATTTGAGCGTAAATTTTTGACGTTATGTGGACGACTATGACAGGTGCAGGAAATGTAGTATTTTATTTACAAAATCAACATATTGTTGTTATCAACATAATAAATGTGAATACAGATTATTTCAAAACAAACATGATTCATTATGCAAATGCGTACGTAATTTTATGTGCATTTGCGCTGATATAACAATAAATTATATCGTGCATTGTTTTTTATGTTCGTTCTGAAAACCATGT
>JAODLC010000001.1:36963888-36979605 GCA_026781145.1 Hippopotamyrus pictus
AAATTAGTCTGCTTTTGATATTATAAGACGTTGAAAAGACGTCCACAACGACCACATTTGGACTATAAATAGCCCATACATGGAGGTCCCACGGCCGTCAATACTAGACGTTCATTAGACGTCAAAAAAAGACGTCGCCTGGCGTTACAAAACAACCCCTTCAGTGGACCAAAATCGGACGTCCAAAAACGACATATTAAAGACGTCATTCCGACATCACTTTGTTTAGTGGGAGGCTTAGACCCCCCATTCTATAAATCTCTGCAGGTGAAAAACAGCCAAAGTGATACAAGTGAAATAGTTATTTCTGCTTTTGAATCATTACATGTAGTTACACAGAGCTACAAGTCCACAAAGGGAAAACAAACACAGTGATTGACGTGGACGGGGTCCAGCAGAGGAACGTGCTGTATGTTGTCGGCAGTGCTGCAGATCAACACGGTCAGCTCATAGAGAAAAGGGATTTTAGGGCATTCCCCAAATTGACATTATTTCATGCGATAATGCAATGTTCCCCTTTAAATGCACTTTAAATGAATAGATTATAAGTGCGAGTGTTTCCTTTTAGTGAAATTCATGTTTTCTGAAGCCACGCAGGCTGTCAGAGGTACAATGTGCAGTGAGGGGTGATTTTTTCCGAGGCTGTCATGCTTAGGAGAGCTTTTGGCTGACTGCTGCTGGCTGAGCTCCTCGTCTGTGTGCAGATCCAGGCCTGGCGGTATGGCAGCACAGCTATTGGGAGGGAGACGCGGGGCTCGGGGACACACAAAGCCTATTGCTACACTACATCTAATAGCAATTTGGTAATAATAGTAATTTGGTAATGATTTCAGTGGATGAGAGGCCCTTTGAGCAGTGAGCCATCAACCAGCTAGGCTGCCTGCATTTCATAGGGTGGCTCTAGACAAACGGAACCACGCTGCTCTCGCACATTTGTCTGTTAATCAGGCTCATTCGCCCAGAGAACGCATTAAATAAATATCGTTGAGAAAGAAAAAAGGTAATTAAGGTTATCCCGGAAACTGACCAACTGTGACTCACTGTGAAACGATGGTTGAGCACATTGGTTTAGAAGGTGTCATGTGTGGAATCTGGAGATCGCACCATAAAAAACAGGCCTGAACATCAGAGCCAATCGGAGGAGCTGCTGCTGGCACATGCCGGGCTGAACCGCTGCTGTTTTGGGCTTCCTTATGCTGCTCGGAAATCGGCCTTCTTTCCAAACAGGATGTGGAGGATGCAGCTATATATGCCTCCCTTATCCAAAAGTTGGTTTTAGCTGAGGCAATGCAAACATACACCCACAAAGGCACTAACATCTCGTACAACAGTAACTTTTATTTAGAGCTTAATTCTTACTACTCTTAAAGGAAATGGGAATTCTGGGATAGCAACCTGTGAAATAAGAGATCCTTGGCAGGTATCTTTTAAAAATGTGTTTTTTAAATTGAAATAAAACACTCAAACAGTATGCTTAGATTTGTGGATTTAAATTAGTGTATTCGCTGATGTTTGGGAATATATCAAGCCAGCTGATTAGCTAATTTCTTAGCAGGCAGTAAACATATGAATTGCCAAATGTTCCGATTGTTACGTTCTAGTTAGCATCATGCTCAGCCCAATGAATGATCTCAGTTCATATGCCATCTGCTAATCCATCCTGCTCAGCAAGGGCTGCTTGGCCACTCTGAGTCGTCATTGTGGCCCCAGAAATATTACAGCTACCATAACAATTTGCTGAATTCCAGTGTAAATGTGCAGGGGAAGCATTCTGTGTTCTGTTCTAATCATTTAATTAACTGAGGTTTTCGCCTCATATGTTTTCCTTCACGCAATGAAAATAATGAATATTCATTTTACCCATTGGCAGACAGTCTGGCGTCTCCCAATATCACAGAACTCGAATGAGAGGCCCTAAAAGGAAGACCTTTAGCACTGGTTCTGATCCGCCAGGATGATCCTGGAATCGAGCGTTCGGTGTTGTTGCAAACCCTGATGTATCTAGCTGCTGTACAGGAGTACTGAAGGCACAAGGAGAACTACCAGGTATTTGCCGAAATGCCAGGCCCCGAGAGCCGCCTGCAGCCTCCTGAACAGCCCCGGTCTCTGCCAGCCGTGCACATCCAGCTCCCAGAGGCGGAAGCCTACAGACAAGCCTGAGGCTTTTCTCTGTGCGTTCCAGCACATAGCCGCATGGGTCTGCTTCCATTGTTCATCCTCTGCCCTGTAAATGCTCACACAGATCTGCCGTGCGCCTCGGGCACACTGGGACAGCAGTGCTCTGCCACATTTGCATGCACTGCCCCTTCATGAATTTGGACACCATTCTAGCCAGACCCTTGCATCCTATAGCCACATACTGTATGAGGGAGAGCATAAGAGGGGGAATGTGCAGAAACCCTTAAAAGAGGCAGGGCATGGCAGCATAGTGGCTGATATTATTTGCCTACACAGATCTGGGAGTATCCTGTCAGAATGGTCTTTCTTATTTTGTGAGCCGAAATGATAGGTTAATGGAAGTGGCTATTTCTAGCGTTTTCTGTCCTACAATTTTCGGTGAAGTTTTGATGGGTTTTCAGCTTACGATGTCATATGGGGAAGATATCCACAAGTGGCACTGCATGTACTGATGACCCCAAGAAGGTGGCTCCTTATGCGAATACCTGGACAGCAATGGCCTTTCCAGCACCCTCCATTCCCGAGGGGGATCTGCCCTTGCAGCAGAGGACAACGGCGCCCCTCATGCTGAAAAAAGGCAGTTGACTACTCTTTTGCTATGTGCTGTTTGACTGCCTGACTGTGTTAAACCAGGGCACTGCACAGGAGAAGATGGCATACCTCTGCAGGTCCCAATAATCTTGAAATGGTTTCCCCAGGGCTCATCATAGCCCTATGGCAGGTTGCTCGAGAGAGGCAGCAACCTCACAAAGGATAATTGCACTAGCACAGATGTTTACCGGTGGTGTGTGTGCTGCAGAGAATGTCAACTCGTTAATGCCAGCTCGTTAATCCCACAGCAATCGCAGAGGCAGTGCGGTGCCCCGATCGGTTAATGAAAATCTCCTTGGGCAGAATCGGTATGGATCTCAGCAGGGAATTGGACCTCGGTGCAGGTACCATTGATCTGTTTTAGTTATTGTGGATTACGCAACTCAACACCCGGAGCAGTGCCCTGCACGACACCTCAGGTAGAAATTACAGAGGCACACTTCATCTTATTTTCCCGTGCCTAGATCTGAGAGGAGAGAGGGTGTGAGGATAAGGTGCCGCACCTGCACGTACCGTATAAGGACTCTGAAAACGACTGGATGCAAAAGCAATTTGAAGCGGCATATGCAAATGTGCGGGCACTTGATAAAACCTTTAAGTCTACGAGATGTAAATTCATACTAAAATAAAATTATACATATATAAAAAACATAAACTAATTGATCCTCTGCTCTTCACTGCGCTTGAGGATCCCAAGTACTCCTCCGCTTTCCCTCCCCTCTAATTATTAAACGGCTGATGGCCTTGTGCCATACTAAAACTTATTAAACCACACTGGGAGGAGAGTCTAAGCCATTGCAGAAATGAAATACAGTACATGTCAGAGGGCATCTGGCCGGGGAGCATTTGCTCCAGGGTCAGGAAAGACAACAAACTGCTTGAAACAGATAGCAGCGTGTATCCGTGTCTTACCATGAGATAAAGTGCTTGTATTACTATATCCCACATCTGTGTCTAAATTACTCAGAGAATAGTGGAGGTCATTTGAGGTCACACCGTATATTGGAGGAGATTGAATATACCTGCTGTAATTGTGTATGGAGTGGAACAATGTCATTCGCGGGAAAGGCTTCACAACCTCCGAAAATATCTGATCTTATTCTGGTCTCCGACTTACACAACAGATAGTAGAGGTTACAAATATGACCTTGTCCCTTATTCAGACCTCTTACAACATCATATACAGAAGCTCAGCAGGCACCGTACGTAGATCTTAGCCAACCCATATGCCTAAATATGAAAACAAATGCTTTCCAGGATGAAGTATTTCAGTATATGAAAGAACTGAGACTGTCCAGAAGCAGTACTGTCATGCTCCATCTAAAAGGCCTGGCTTTGCTTGGCTCTGTGTAGACTCTATGGAGAGAAACAGTGTAATGCATAGCCAACGCCCTTTATCAATGAACTACTGGGTTAGGCTCAGTACACTTTCAACTGGGACTGGATTTAAGGCCTTCTGAGTGGTTCCCTTGATGCCCAGGGATGAGTGACATTCTCGGTTTCTTTCATATTGGTTCGGTTTGGAATAGCTCACTGGGTTTCCAAGGGTACCAGCCTGCATTCCTGCACATAATGGACTGGATCATCTGACCTTACTTTGCGATAACCTACCTTGACAATACTACCTTCATTAACATCTTAGGGTTCCCCCTTAATCACTACCGTAAGCTAACCTCAGCTTATTACTTTGAATGAAAGTGATTGCAAATATGGATGCTGCTGAAGGTGGGACTTTGTGACTGACACCACTATCCTCCTGTCTTCACAGCAGCATCAAAAATACACATGTATTCCTTTCTTTTAAGCCATTTAAACTGTTTAAAGCTCACAAAATACCTTTAAACTGAGACGTTATTTGTAGTGCGGCTTTTGCATTCAGTGTTTGCCTCCGAGTGCCTTATCTTTTGCATTGTTCCAGCATGTGATCAATATGAAGTGTATTGCGGCAGGTCACTGAAAGTTGTTTATCCAATGAGATTACGGGTAATTTTGCCATCGCCTGCTTGGAATACATATCTCTCTGCAACCCTGCTCGTTTAAATTACCTACTGGTACAGTAGCTGGAGAAAGAAGAACACTTGGTGCTATATCAGAGCGCCCAGCATGTATTTGGTTTATTGCATCAGATATGTAACTATGGGAAACCACATTTCTTTCCATTTATTTGAAGATTATATGCCCTATGAATTTTATTCTGTTTGGTTCTTCGGAGTATAGTTTTCTTCCATTTCTCTGAATCTGCTGAGTAAATACAATGGCAGTATACTTTAACCACTCGAGAAAATAGCTGGTTTAAATCAACATTGCTAATGTGCCCTGACTCTGAAAAGGGCTATTTTGCAGGTTATGTCAAATGATGTTACATTATTTGTAATGAATGACATTAAATGCAACGCATGAGCACATTTTCAATTAGAATCCTTTACTTTGTGCAAATTGACAGACAAACCAATTTACCAGATTAGAAACATACCATGCGCTGCTGTGACAAGGTTAGCTGGGAAAAATAGTTTTATTAGTTAGAATGACCCCCAAACACTGGATGATATAAACAAGGAGACAGTTACTGCTGCCAGAATATAAACACTTTCAGAAGGAACAAACATATCGAAATATTCCACACGTGTGGCAGCTAAGATCGGAAGAAGTTTAAGTTCTTTATGGAACTATGCGCAGTCAGCATGTTGAAATGAAAAACTTTTAGGTTACTTTGAGTAGGAACTAAGCATTTGTTGGGGTGTGTACAGTATAGGGCGGTCTTTAGTAATCCTTCTGCCAGTTAGGAGATGATGATGTCGTTGTATGGAAAGCTCAGATAAGAAAAAGTGCAAAAAGCAATTTGCACACTTGAAAAAAAATCACACATAAAAAACTAACCCAAATCTGACCTAAGCTTGAAGCTGAACATAAAAAATTGACCCGTACCCGGCTGAAACGTGATACTTAGTCAAAGTCCCTCAAGCTCAGGTCAGATCGCAGACCACAGCTACTTACAAATAACACATTATTTTTCTTTGCACGGAACTTCAGCATGCCGAGCAAACCAATGCCTACTGTTAATGATACTGACATACAGGGAATTTGAGAATCCCGATTAGCAAATAAGTTCAACATGACACAGGCCTACAAGGTAAATACAAGTTAGAGGAAAAACTCACATTAAACAGTTTCTGCTGTCATGCAGAGATTGCCATGTCTTATCTCAATAAAAATGAATTCAATGAACTTCCACTAAATATTTGCTATGTTGAAGCACTTGGCTGAGGGAGGTGATGCCACTTACCCATATGAATCAGTTTTTAAAATATGCTCAAAACAGCCAAGTATTCATTTCGTTCTACGCCAAAGCTGTTTCTCATAACTTTCCCTCACAAAAGAAAGACAAGGTAAATCCTCATATTTCTTAAACTCCATTTTTTATTATTTTGTTGTATCTCTCATTTTCAAATTGTACCTAGAACTGACAAATAATACGCTCAGAATACACATATTTGCACAATTGTTTTGGTCTGTGTAAGCCTTACTTAGAGAAAAAGGGCTAAATGCGAGAGACTGTCTTAATTTGGACGGTGCTCATTTAACAGACAATCATTGGTTTATTTTAATCAAGAACTGGTAAATGAATATAACGGATTTTAAATGTTCTTTCCACATAAACTTAGATTATGTTAATTTGTAGTGTCACTGCTTTTACAATAATGTGAAACAATAATTGTTGAGAGAAAGAAATTAATTGAGTAGATGGGATAGAACAAATGAGAGCATTTTAACAGATTTTCTGCCAGATATCAGTAGAACTTTGACCATTTCAGCAAAATAATTGCCTGCATCTAAATTTTCAACTTTCATTCTTAGCAATTTTGGTAAACATACTCCAGCTTACATGCCACTGAGCTGGATATTGGAGTACAGGGATCTACTGCTTCGACCTGTTCTGCTTAGTTATTTTACAGGAATCAATTTCTATTATGTAATGTATTCACAGAAATTGACTGCCTGTTACATGTTTTCTGATAATGATGCAGGAAAAGCATTAAATGTGGCAAGTTATATGATTTAACATTGCAGGTCCTGTAACCTTTCAATGTCTGACAGATTTATATTTTCACATGCTTTTTTTAAAAAAAAAAACAGTGTAAAAAAATTTTCATAATTAGATGACATACACTCTTCCATTGCAAGCATGCAATGCGTTGCTTTATCTTGCTTTGGTCTGTTGTGATAATCATTCTGAGAGTACCGATTGTCTTCAGTGAGTCAAGAGGTGTTCTTGGCAGGATGACCACCATCTGTCGACTCCTCGACCAAAACCCAATGGCTCATTGCAAAACAAATGTGATGTTGGTCAACAGCGCTGTGATAACAAGGAAAGTACTCAGCCATCCTAAATTTAGCAAGTACACTTAACCAATCCAATTTAAAAGGGATATTTGCTTAAATTTACCAGTTTTATTGAAAGCAGTTTTATATGTGTTATATTACATGTGAGTGAGGGTCTGCCTTCAAAAATGTTCAGAACTAAAATAACTGGGCAACAAGAATTAATCACAGCTACTCTAGGATGCCTCTGGGATGGGAGTACTCTTCAGTACTGCAAACATCACATGCTCTATTTTCTGTATATTTATTTGGATCCTGAATTCAGATCAGTTTCATGCTTTAATATTTGTCATTGACTGAAAAGTACCATTTTAGGTAGTAAAATGACAGCCCTTTTGCCTCCTTTTCGATTTCTGGGAAATGTGGACATTGCATTGTCGTTAAACTGATTCATTGCTCGCACTGCTACGCCCTTATTCGGGTGGTGCTTTTCTACTAAATTTTGACTATACGGGTGAGGCACGCCGACTGAGACCGAGCATGGGAGATGATTACCCACAATCCCGCAGCAAGAGAGAGAGAGAAGAACCATCGGCTCAGTTGTGATCACGTGACGCTCAGCAGACAAAGCGTATACATAATACTCGTATTGCAAGACCTCTCTCATTTATCAAGTTAAAATTTATTACAAATTTTTGCTCGTCTTGCAAAACACTCGCAAACCAAGTTACTCGCAATCTGAGGTTTGACTGTATATGGTTTTCCAAGCTGTATAAGACAGGGAGGTATCCCATAATATTCTAACGTGTATCATGTATTTGTGTGCATGCTCCCCCAGGTATGAAGAAATCAGTTTCTGCTTCACATGGAAAACAGTGTTACCACGGAGAGACAGATGTGTAAACTCACTGAAAAAGAGATGTTTTGTTCTACACCAGTTATGGGCTGCCCACTGCTAAGAGCAGGTATTTATGTTGTAAGACAACATCATCAAAACCTGGGGTTTCCAGTGGTTTGTTAAAACACCTTTGTCATCTCCCATGTTACACATTTCAGACTTCAGAATGAGAAAAGTGCAGTTTTCACAGATAACAAGTTATCTACGTAAAAATCAGAGAAAACCATTTATGTACATTTTTTTTGGCATGTGCCCATCCTTAAAGCAGAACACATATTTGTAGTCAAGCTTGAAAAAGTCATTTACAATCAGTCGTTTCCTCATCTTTAAGCATGGAGGGCCTATGAAACTGAAGTGTGAAAGGTCCTTTAGGCCAATTTAATTTAATTTTTCTAAGGGTGGATGGCTTTGCACTAGGCTAGGCTGTGGGGATTTGGATGCCAATATATTTGAATTGATTACAGAATTCTGTCATCATAATACAGAGAATAATGACAGGTGGGTGACTTTTAAAAGCAATCAAGGCAACATTATTGCCCATCAGACCTGGAGGACTGAAGGGATTTCAGAAAGGAAAAAAATTGCTCTACAAAGTTCCAAAGTGTCAATCAGAAAATTCCACAGACAGCCCCATCACCCCCCACCCTCCCCCCATCTACCCATACTCATCCCACACCCCCAACCTCTGCAATTTGTAGAATCACGATGGATCAACTGGAAATGTGAAAGCCAGTCACACATAACTCTGAAGTTCCGCCTATTCGTTCAATTGCACTCACATGTAATTTTGCACAGTCTTTCCTGAACATCTTTGTGGATAACTGTTTCCTGAACTATTTTGTGAATGTCGTACTGTCCTTGATGGGGCACCCACAGGTAAACACACTTGCATAAACCAGAAACACAGCACAAGTATTTACAACAACAAATAGGGCCCACAGACAGGGGCTATTTACACGGCTTGCGAGCATGCTGGCAAATGCAAATAGCCTCCACTATGTAGAGCCATCTCACTGAGACTATAATACATTAACCATCTTGTGATTGAAATGGAAACACATAATCAACCAGTAGATCGAGATCAACAGGTTGGGCACCCTTGGTACATGGGAACCCTGAAGGGGCAACAGACGGTTTTTGTTTTTTTTTCTTTTGCACACAATGTGGCGACAAAATTCTAAATGAAGCGCACAAAATTCCCTAAAAGCTGCTCATAATTTACTACTTTTCATGCTCTCAAATTAATTAAGTGGTGTCTCGAAGCCAGAAACTAGACCGAAGTACACAAATACAACAGGATTTACAATAGTAAATTTATTCACATAAATCTTTATTATAACCAATAATACAGTACGTCTCCCATTCCAACTTGATCTTGCTTTAGTCAGTTTAGTGCATGATGTGCATGAAATAAAATAATAATAATAATAACTATCCATGGCCTCTTCAGGGCACAGTGGATACATATCTGCCATGTAATATCACAAATACACACAGATCCCTTTGTGATTTTCTTCTAAGATAAAATGTTCCTGCTACCTTAATTGTTTTTGACTGCACCTATACATGCTCCAGTTATCTTGCAAAAAAACTGTTCCACAGGCACGGTGGATTATATATCCATCTATCCATCCATCCATCCATCCACTTTCTGCCTCTTATCTGAGGTGGAGTTGCAAAGAGCTTTGCCTTCTGGCTCAGCTACCTCTTCACCAAAACAGAATGGTACATCGTCTGCATTACTGCTGATGTGGCACCAATCCCTCTGTCAACCTCCTGCTCCCTTTTTCTCTCACACATGAACAAGACCTCAAGATACTTGAACTCCCCCACTTGAGGCAGTAACTCATCCCCCACCAGGAGAGGGTAATCCACCCTTTTCCGGTCGAGAACCATAGCCTCAGATTTGAAAGTGCTGATTCTCAACCCAGCCACCTCACACTCAGCTGCAAACCGCCCCAGTGCCTACTGAAGGTCAGCCTGATGATGCTAACAGGACCACATCATCTGTAAAAAGCAAAGACGTGACCCTGTGGTCCCTCAGCCAGACCCCATCTGCCCCTTAGCTACACCTAGAAATTCTGTCCTTAAAAGTTGTGAACAGAATTGGTGACAAAGGGCAGCCCAGGTGGACTTTAACACCCACCAGGAACAAGTCTGACATATTAGCAAACTCTTGCTCCATTTCCACCAGGATCTGATGGCCTGCAACAACGGACCCCATACTCTTGGAGTACCCTCTAGTGGGACCCCTGAGGGACATGGTCGTATGCCTTTTCCAAGTCCACAAAACTCATATAGACTGCTTGGGCAAACTCCCAGGAACCCTCCAGTATCCTTGTGCGGATAAAGAGATGGTCCAGTGTTCCTCGACCAGGACGGAATCTGCATTGTTCCTCCTGGATCCAACGTTCGACCAATGGACAGACCCTCCTCTCCAGTACCCCAGCATAGACCTTACCAGGGAGGCTGAGGAGTGTAATCCCTCTAAAGTTGGAACACATCCTCTGGTCCCCTTTCTTAACGATTGGGGCGACCACCCCAGTCTGCCAATCCAAAGGCACTGTTCCCGATGTCCACGCAATGTTGAAAAAAAAGAGGCGTGTCAGTCAAGACAACCCAACAACAATCAAGAGCTTTCAAGAACTCAGGGTGAATCTGATCTACCCCCCGGAGCCCTATCACCAAAGAGTTTTTTGAATACTTAAGTGACTTCAGCCCGAGAGATAGGCATGTCTCCCTGGGCAAGTCTTCCAGCTCTATTTCCTCTGAGGAAGGTGTATCAGTGGGGTTTAGGAGATCCTTGAAATATTCCTTCCACTGCCTGACTATATCCCCAGTTGAGATCAACAGTTCTCCATCCCTGCTGTAAATAGCATTGGTGAAGCCCTGCTTCCCCCTCTGGAGTCGCTTGATGGTTTGACAAAACCTTTTCGAGGCCGACTGAAAGTCCTTCTGCATAGCCTCACCAAACTGTGTCCCGCTTGGCCTGCCGGTATCTGTCCACTGCTTCTGAAAAGTTAACCAAGCCCTGAAGGCCTCCTTCTTCAGCCTGACATCTCCCTTTACCACTGGTGTCCACCACCAGGTTGGGGGATTGCTTACAGCCACAGCTCCATGCTGACGCTTCAGCAATGGAGTTCCGGAACATGGTCCATTCAGGGTCCATGTCCTTGGACTCCCTTGGGATTTATTCCCATCAGGATTGTATATAAAATCTGTATAATGCACCAGATCCCAAACTGTAAACACTATCAGGCAAACACAAAGTTGTCATGTTAGCAAAAATCTTTATTTTTCAGATATATTGCATGATCTGAAAATATGAAATATGAAATATGAAGAATTTCATTTTTCAATGCAGGAAAATTACATTATAAATAGGACAGGTGCAAACTATAATCCTCACATTTCCCAAAAGATGGTATTGCATGACTGCACGGACATATTCCTACTGCATAATATAAAAATTGTTAATTGCTCTCATTTTCAGATGTACACACACAGTCAGATGCACAAACAATTTGGGTTTCGAATGCAGGGTCAGGCCATAAATCTGATGCCCCTGAAACTGTTTGTGTGACTTACTTAAGATAACCATGTTAACCAGATCTGCACCTGATTTATACTTCTGTGTAGAATCTATGCCATTGGTATGGCATAGCTGTGTACTGTATGCCGTAGTCCGATGTGTATCTCCCCAGAAATGTAACCACACATCAGACTGCAGCAACTGTGATTGCTCCACTTGCCAGCCAGGGCTTAAGCCCTTACATATATAGGGGAAAACACAGGTGTAACACATGAGGGCAGTTGGCACAGGAAAACTGGTAATTACTAGACACAACATGTTAATAGAATAGGCAAACACAATAGGTACACCTGACAGCTATAAGGTTTTCAGGTGAAGATTTTCATCCATATAACGTTTTTCGGAAGTGGTATGAAGATTCATGAAAGATCAAATGGAGTAATAATATTCAATAGTTATCACACGGTCAAGTGTCTTATCTAAGTGTGCACTTTGTTTCAAAATTTGATCAATTCCAGTTGCTCACCCATACAATATGTCTGCATTGAGTCTAAGATACAATATGTCTGCACGAGTCTAAGATGTCTGAAGAAATTTTAAGTTATCACACTAACAGGATCAAATGTTAACTGTCCTTTTCTTTGCTGTCACTATACAGTGCTGCTTTAGGGGCAATCTGTCTGAAAATTTGATCATTTCCAGGTCATCACTCAGGCAATGTGCCTGCAAAGCTTGAAAAAGATCAAAGACGTTTTTAGTTATTGTGTTACAGGAAAGCGATATGTATTCCCCTTTTGGGGAATGCAACTACCTACTATTAGAATTTATGCCTTTTTATGAAATAATGAAACAAGGCTTATTTTTGCATTTTTAAAAAGTATCAAAGCACACATTTCTTAGTTTATATGGTCTTGCCAAAAGAGGTTGCCCTCCTGTCCTGTCTAATGCTTCTACTGAAGGCTGTCTGTGGTTAGTTGACTATTTATTTATAAGTAACCTGCTAATACCCACCTGTGGCTCATGTTTGACTTCATCAAGATCAAAAGCAAGTTTCACAGCTACATTACTGAAAATCCATCTGGGTCATCAATAGCATTTGAGGTTTAAGTTTGAGTCTTGTTAGTTTTGATATATTGTGATGTGTGTCTTCTTTGCTTGGAGCCAAAACATGTAGGGACACTTTAGTCAGACAGTTACATCTCATAAATAAGATCGCAAATAGTAAATATATCACATGTTGTTTTCTGTCTCTGCAAGTAATTTGTGACTTTTTGATCTTTTTTTGATTTAGGGAGGGCAGGTCATGCCAAAGGCTTTGTTTTCTGGGATTGTTGCTGTATCATTACTCACTTGAAGGGAAATTAATTTTAATTACCATTGCATGAGTTTTACTTTTATTGTGCAGTATTTTGGCGGATGAATTGTCACTTAATTTTTGTGTATGTATCTTATTCAAAAGAATGCTACCAGTTCCCAATGAACATCTGTCCACTTGACATGTTTCTTGTATGATGTATGATGATTTATCGCATATGGTAAATGACAGGCACAATTCTGAAACATGGTTTTGAAGGACATGTTACATACTGGTATTGCTGCTTTATTATTTAATTAATTTTGTTTGGCTTAGGTTACTAAGTTTTGATGTCGCGTTCCCCTATTCTTATTTCTCCCCCTGGTTTTGTGTATTTTAGTATGCGATTTTAGTGAGCATGAGGATCAAATGTAAGTACAGATGCTGCTCTAATTACGAACGAGTTACGTTCTGAATGGCCGTTCATAACGTGAAATGTTCGTAAGTCGTTATTCAACATCATTTAAGGGTATACGCAAGTACAAAGACCTGGGATGCTGGGAGTATACATTGCACCTCATTCAAGTCTGTCAGGGTGACACAACAGCCATTTTGTGTTGATGGAGTTTGCATGTTCACCCTGTGTGCACATACTCTTCAGCTGTTTTTTTCAATGTCCAAACAGGGCTATTATAGTGTTCAGATTTGCATTAGACTTTATTTTTATGTAGTTTTCCATTTTGTTTTTCAGTTTTAGTTCAGTTTCAGTTTCTTTTAAGAACAAACAAATCGTGCTTTAGTTTCATCTTATTTTATGAACATTTATTGTTTTAGTTTAGTTTTTATTTAGTTTTAGTACTAATTTTACTTTTCAGTACCATGTTTTGATGCCACATTACAAGTGACTTACATGCTTTCACCCTGCACAAGAAACAGCGAAAGAGAAAGTGTGAGGCATTTTGTTTTCTTGCCCCAAATTTCCCTTCCAAACCCCTCATGTAATGCCCTGCTCGTCCGATCCTCTTTCCTGTAACACCATCATGTTTTATAGCTACAAATGACCTGGTTTATTGATGCTCCCATTCTTTTTTATAATATGCACTTTTGGAGAAAGTAAAATCTATCTGGGGAGTAGTGGTTACAGACTGAGGAATTATTTCTAGAAATTTTAAAAGCAAAGCAATCAGACAATTATTGTACAAAGTTTTAAAAGGTTGGAACAAGGCTTAATACCCCACAATGCCAAAATCAATAATGTTTCACTCAACACTGAATGTGTGAATGATTCTAACAGTAATTTGCAATGCCACTAGATCTGGTTCCATCTTGACAATAGGTATAGGAATATGAAGAAATAAGAAATGTTTAATTAATAAACATGAATTCAATTGCTTACCATTAAACAAAGCTTAACAACTGGTTTCCATTTATCAGTAATCTCAAAAGATTAATGTGTGTGTCTGTAAGACAGAGAACAGAGAAAATGTACAGTGGTGCTCACTACTGTAGGTAAAACTTAATCTCCCCTTTCTGGATCATTTTACTTTTTTTTGGAATTCTGAAGAAACCTTTACCGAACATTGTTGTTAGTCCAGCCAAAAACAGCACACACAGCCTTGACAAATGCAGAAAAACAGTATATATTGCAGGAGCACCTTCAGGTGAGAAATGCACCGACATGGCAGATGCTCCCTGTGGGCAGTACGATGTGACGTAAATCACAACCCGCAACCACCGCGCCAATCAAGAGGGTGAAAATGAAAACAAAGCCTTGCATTTCTATTTCATTTTAGTTTTTAGCTTTTATTTGGTTTTCATTTTTTTTTTTTAACTGTCATTTTTATTTTTATTTAAATATTTTTAATAAAAAAATAAATTTTTCACTCTTTGTTTTACTTTTAGTCTTCCTTTTCATTAGTATAATAACCATTTCCCTAAACATGCAACTTAAGTGAAATGGGATGCCTAAATTGACCATATGTGCGACACCAGTTGCAATGCATATGAAATTATTATATAATATTTTATAAATGATTAATCGACAGATTAATCGGTAGATTACTCGATTATTGATATATTAGATAGTGACAGCCCTACTCTGCAGGGAGATATTCTGGTCTACTACCTGGCAAATGTGCCGTCATAATATCAGTCTGCCAAAGTGCAAGCAGACGTGAGTTTTGAAGAGAATGGGAGATGACACTCTAATTGGTTTTTAGTATGTTATGCTCCCATAACACCCATGACTAATTTTGAAACTTAGTACAACCCTTTTGGACCATTTGCTTGACACATACACTATTAATGGTTTTTTCCACCATTAATCTAGCAAAAGTGGGTTGGCCATGCCTTAGAAGATCTTGCACCGTGCGCTTCAGACTGTGCACTTTAGATGCTCAATATCTCTCAATGTAATGAGAGACCTGGTTTGATGGTGAACAACAAAGTCACTCCAGTTAATGTGGCTCTTTCAACTGACCAGTTGTCTCCTGTCGACTTTTGAGTAACCCTTCACTATTATCAGGGGTGGGAATTTAACGCATTAATTGCGATTAATTAATTTGAAAAAAAATAAAAAATAACGTGTTAAAAAAAATAACGCGTAAAAAAAAATAACGCATTTAACCCTCTGTAGTCTGCTATCCTGCCAGCGGGATATGACAGAAATTTCATCCATCCATCCATCCATCCATTGTCCAACCCGCTTATCCGACTGGGTCGCGGGGAACAGAAATTTCGCCAAACCATTTAACTAACATAGCGAGTTTTTGTCATATACACATTTTAAAAACACCCTCAGAAACTTTGGACGGTCTACTTTTCAAATATATATATAGGTAGAAACTAAATATATTTTTACAGCTTCGTGATATGAATAGAAAGAACAAGAGTGACTGACTTAAG
>JAODLC010000001.1:37020429-37050643 GCA_026781145.1 Hippopotamyrus pictus
TAACTTAATTACACAGGATCAGAGGGACTACTGCTCACTTTTTGGGGGGTATGCAACAACAATTTTGGCAGCCCCCCCCCCCCCCCCCCAAAAAAAAAGGAAAAAGACAAAAAATAGGTTAGCACTGTGTGTTTTTTTAATGTTTCTGAAAGGCCTTTTTATGCAGTAGGGACCTCCAAAGAAAGTGACATTATTCTAAGATTCAAACAAAAAGGAGGTGACCAGTAATTATAGTCATACTCTAAAGGTGACATCACAAGTGTGGAATGCCCAACATCACTTCGAGGGTTTATCCAAATTTCACATTTATTGCCAAGAGCTTGATATGAAATGCACAAATCCTCTTCAAAGTATGCAGTAATGCAAGGCAAGAAGTACATGTATGTAGGATAAACAACGTTTCACTATTCCCTCCAAAACCAGGCACCAGTCTGATCCCTATGTTCTAAGGCAAAAATAATCACAGCACTAGTTTGAAACGAAAATAATTCTGTCGAACACAGTACTGCTGCCCAGATTCAGCAAAAACACGTTCAGTGTAACAAAACATTTACCACTGCTTACAAACTAAGCAATAACTTGTTTAACATGTGAAATATTGATGTGGGATTGCAGGCACATTTTAACACCCATATGCTTTATATACTTTATTATACATAATCTGTGTGTGTAGTGACAAATTATTCTGAGTTTATCATAGTTATATTCTCTTAAGTTGTGTTTCTGGTTGTGCCCCAAGCACCATTTCAATAAATATTCTAACGCTTTATTCCCATGAATGAAGCAGTGATGATTTATTTCATTACATTGCACAAAATAAACCCGGACTAATAAAAGATTCCACAGACAGTAATATGAAGTAGAGCTAAAAAAGACAGGGGGACCTGCGTGCAGAAGTTTGATAAAATTGTTTGTTCCATTTCCTGGGGTATCGATGCGAGCAAAATACAAGAAAATCACTTCAGAAGAAATTCTTCCCCATTATCCATATAAATTAGGAACCTTTTATAAATATAGCTTTATTATGTTGCTTAATTATTTATAATAATTCCAAGGTGATATTCAAAGTGATATTTACTCATAGACACTACTAAACTTCCCATCTCTCATATCAGGTTGACCTATCTCCTTGCCAAGGGCAATGTACACTGAATTTACTGTAAATGTCCATATTTTCCATCATGTGTTTTTATTTTCTGGAATTAATTACATTGTTGTGTCTACAATAGTAAAACAGTTGCACCAAATATTTAAAATATGACCATTGTAATTGCAAATGGACATTCTATATCTGACAGAACCTCGTGGATATAGCTGTCAAATAATGTATTTGGACATAATTAAGGTGTAGTTGTTGACCTACATATGACCTTTTGTTGATAACAGAGATGATTACTACGGAGGTTTTTTGAAGGTAAGATTAGTCACTGCACGTCTACACCAAAGAACTTTGTAACAGCAATTTATTCAGTGTCGACATTTTTGATTTATGGTTTCTTGCATCTATGTTGCACATTTGTCTTACTTGTGGGAAGGCATTATACATATTTCACTGAATGATATTATTATTTTTCAATGAGTTCTTGAAACATTTTATGTATAGGATCATGGGCACTGAATATTATAGCAGTACTAGCTAAAACCAGACGTATTACACCAGGAGAATAGGCCAGAATAAATCTGGCCAGTAAGAGATTGATTATTACACCCCAGCCCCCTCGCCTTTAGCGAATATCGACACCATGACAACATAACTGTTTCCTTTCAGGCAACAAACATATTTTTGCAAAGGAGACACGGACATGTGGCGTTCACTCTGTCCCACTACACATTAAATAACCATTTGGCACAAGTGAGATATTACTGGAATATGTAATGCGCAGAGAAATGATGAAGTCCCTTACGTATCCCTGTAGCTTCCCCATTTTTAATAACATAGCTCACAATGCAGCATTCAGCTCTCTGAGGCTTTATTGCATTTGGAACTGAGCAAAGCACTGGCAAAATGCATCTTTAGCAATAATGAAAACTCATGTTTCCAGATCCTCACAAACAATCAGGTCTTAAAATACACATTTTTCAAGGCTATATCAAAAAATGGCATCCAGCAAACTAGGATGGCTATGAACCCTGCACAGAGCATAACCCAGCTTACTGTGAATCCGATATCCCGCATCCAGAATGAACACTAAGATGGTAGCATAATGACATTTAAGGGGCCATATGCAGAAGGTCTCCTCAACAAGTTTTGCATTGACAAATGGATCAGGAAAGCAGCAGAGCTCATTTTTATTGTGAACAGAGTGACTTCTAAAAGACATCCTTCCATAGCCGAGTCTATTCCCTTCGCCTTCTCATATGAGAATGAAGATGGTTCTAAAAATCTAGGGTTCCCCAGCTCCCTTAGCAATTTGCAGAATCTTGGCTTTCATTTCAAATCTAGGCTTACTTCACTCTGTAGTATCTCTGCTACGACCCTACCTACAAGACTTCACTGCTCCTTGACACTAGCTTAGCCATTAATCCTCTTCTTCTGTTCATTGTCAGCATCTGTTTCCATAATTAAGACCATGACCATGCTGTTTTTGCACTGCGAAGCTTAGGGGGTAAGGTCGGCTGCAGCCAGGTTAATGTGTCCGTGTTTTGAATACACGCACTAATTGCCAGTTCACCTGAACAGTAGGTGGCAGGAGCCGAAGGACGCCTGCATCACATTGCATAACCGCTGAATTTCTGAGGCCAGATTCAAACTGCTAACACTGAACACGACACACTCCATGTCACCTTGCCGTTTTCTTCTGTTCTGGGAAAAAAAAGAAAATAAATAGCTTGGAAATTCAAGCAATTGAACGTAAGGTCGCAAGTTCAAATGCTTTGACAATCTGCTACTGTTGTATTCCTCTGTGAATACACCCCTTGTGTGGGGCAGCTGGCTTTATGTATTTTTGCGGCTAAGCATATTGTACATTTATAGTAACTAATGATGTATAATACATAAATTCCACATAAATGTAAAACCCCTTGATAGATACTGCCCATTGCAACTCTTTATCTAAAAGGTCATACATAAAACCTTCATGAGACTTTGATAAGCCTTGCGCCAAGCCTTCATTACTTTTACTAAATAAACATTTATAAATTATACATAGTTTATAGAGGTCTTATCAAGGTTTTATGTAGGGGCCATTATTGAAAATGCTGTCTCCACAGAAAGTCATTAAGTCTTGTAGGGGACAGTTTTTTCCTGGTTCTCATTAGGTGCTATAACTCTGGCTCAACTTCATAGAATCTATTTTTAAGGAGATGAGAGGAGATGTAATTGGAATTGGTCATTGGAATGACAAAAAGACCGTTACGTTAATTCAAACCACAGATCAGCATGCCTAAGGAGAACCACGTTTACGAGTGGAAGACCGTGTACTGCCAAAGCTTTCCTCAGGCTGCCTGAGGAATGGCATTTGACGTAATGCAAATTTGATCAGTGTTGGAATGTCTTTGTACAATGCAGACAGAATGACACGTTAAGAATTTTCAAAAACTGGGGTACTTGGCTCAGAACGCACTGTGACATCTATTGAATAAATTAACTTGATGAGTACAGGCACGCATCCTATAATTGTTAGAATTATGAAGAGAAGGCTGCAGAGTCAACATCTGTTGAATGGCGTACTATTGTGTACCATTTGATTTCTAACAACTTAAGAGAGGTTCTGCTTCTATGCCAGAAAAAAAAAATCCTTGTCGTCTTCTGGGGATTTCATACCTCAGGAGAGTACCCTACCTTGTCATTAATAATGCTGTTAATAATGTTAGGATTTCTGGCATCAGAGCATTTAGCAGAACAGCCCACAACAAGACATCCTACTCCATGCTGTGAATTCTTTGTGCCTGCAATGGATTACTGCTTGCCTGTCATATTCTTACCTGATATGCAGCATTATGCATTGTACATCAATCTCTATCCCATTGTGCCGTCCTACTACAGAGCTGCAGCACACCTAGAGCCTATTCCAGGAAGACAAGGGCCCGTAACGGCCCAGATGGATGCCAGCAAACTGCAGGGCACACACTCACACACTATCAGAGACTATCAGAGGCAGTTTTAGAGATACCGGTTCACTCAACTGTCTTTAAGACTGTGGGAGGAAGCTGTGGGCGAGCATGTGAGCTCTGCACACACAGTGCCAACATGAGACTCAAGTCCGCCGCCCTGGAGGTGTGAGGCCACAGTGCTACCTACTGAGTTACTGTCACCCATTCTAAGACTTTTTTTAAAAATTGATAAAGCATATAATTAAAAAAATGTTTTTGAATACTGTTTATTAAATTATAGGCATGCATTACAATAAAGCAAAGTGTGACATACAAAACTTCTATACTGGACAGGAAATTGAACCTTTTAGTTTTTATGCTTTATTGTTAATATTCAAGGGAAATGAGCTTGAAGTGTGGGTGTCAGTGTATTTAAAAGTCTCATAATCTGTTACATCTGCGGCAGCTTATGGAGACATGAAGGCTCTGCGTCGACAAGCTGAGCATGCTCTATGAATGCTAAGCACTGCCTTTGCTGCATAAGCAGTCTGCCATTGAGATCCTCTGCACACCTTATGAATAATGCATACTTTTAAATATTCCATCATTTTTGGCCACTTTGCAATTGCATTGATCATTGTTTATTAATCTTTAGCATGGTAAGAATCCTGTCTCGCTTAAAGCTAATGTGCAGAGGGCATTTATATAAGGTTGAATGTTTAGATCTGGCAATCGCAGGGGCTTTGCAAGGCATTTGTCTACAACCTGCTGTTCCTGAAACCACTCCTGAATTTATTTAATGGTGCATATGGAGACATTTTCAACTTGGAATATGGGTACATCATAGGGTAACAGTGTTTACACTACAGGTTGGTCATGTGATGTGGCTGTCTGTTCCTGGGCATACAGTATATACCATATGACCATGCAGCGCGAGATCAAACCTAAAGACTCCCAAGTGATGGTTGCCCATATTAATAAACACCATCATTAGTTAATAACACAAATATTCCTCTATATTGGGCTTAACCGATGCTTAAAGATGGACCATACCGATGAACAGTGACTTTTAATACAAATCAGTTTCTTTTTGTATTTGTAACTGACAATACTCTCTGTCATACTTTTGAGATGACACACCAGCAGAGGGCTCTCTGCCCTAATCATCTTTAACCTCTCATTTTGTCCTTGCAATGGTAAACCAGTAACATGGTTATTAACCCAAACAAACAATATCTCATAGTTAAAATTATTGTTTATACATTTGTTTTTGAATATGGGTGGTACAATGGAGATCTGATCACCCATTATGTTTATTTTTCACAATGTGACGACACGCAGTAAGAGAAAGATAAACATTAAATAAGCTATTTTATTCCAAAGCAGTATAGATGTTGAAGTTTACTTGTCTGAGTATCACTGTCATTTTAATCATGCAAATGCAGTTTTAGTGAGATAAGCTTTAAGGTAGAAAGCGCTGTGCATGGAAAAGTGATTATTGAGGCCACGATAAAGGCAGGATGTGCGAGCAATCTCTGATGGAAAGTGGCAGCGGCAGCAGGACACGTCTGAATAATCCCCAGCAATGTGACCTCATCTACATTCTCCGATGAATATGCTCTGTCACCACGTATTTAACAGCGTGACATGCCACTCAAGCACAGCTACTCTTACTGAGTTTATACTGATCTCATATGGCTGGTGATTAATCATTCCCTGCAATGCATGGACTATATATAAATGCAAGCCGATGCTATGGAAGATTTTGCGCTGTTATCCTATAGATGAAAAAACAGCCTTTCAGCACTGTCTCTCCCAGAAAAAATGACTTCTTTGTAACATATTATAGTCATGCTGCACATATCATTTTTTTTTTATTTTTGCAAGGTAATTACAAAATAAGATTAATCCTCAGTAGGAGTGACTCAATGTGAACTTCAACTGGAATCTTCTGGATAAACCCTATGCCTTATTTTGTATAGTAAGAATGGCCCTGCTGCTTGTGCTTATGAGAAAATTCTGGTTTGATCCAACCACATTATAAAGCTGAGGAATATGACTGTAAAATATGGTACAGTACCTGTATCTGGCACTAAGGCCTCAGCTGAGACGTCCTGATTTTGTCTATTATTGCTTAGTGCAACGTCATAAACTTTCTGTGTTCTATGTTATAAAGATACATCACTCACATGTAGTGAGACATGTACTCTACAGATGAATATAGGTCTTCCATGAAGCAAATGCAAGCTGCTCAGAGCAGGTTCCTATTTCACGATACTTCATTCCATTATCGTCTCGGCTGGATTTTGCAAGTATACGCCTGAAGATATTTGAAAGAACATGTAATAATTGGCAAATGAATAGGGAGAATGAGGCAACAGTATTGATGTTTCAGTGTTTACAAAACAAAGTGAACCTTCTGCTGCTATAAAATTTAAGTCGGAAACCAAAGGAGATCAATGTCAATGGCAATACCCCATTCCATTAATGTGATGATGAAGAGGAAAAAACAAATACCACACTGCAGTTCAGCTACCAGAAAAACAAATTGCTGTGAAAAATAATGATCTTTTTTTCCCCAACTGTAATGCAATTATATGAAATAAATTAGTATGAAATTGTTCCCAATTAACTCATGAAATATTAACATTTGAGGCCAAGTGTAATTATGGATTCCTCATATAGAGCAATAAGAATAATAATAATCATTGCAATGCAGTGAAAGATCAAAATCTTTCTACAACTTTAAACATGAAATTAAGTACTTTAAAAGAAGCATTTGAACCCAAAAGCATTAAATATTCTAATCAAATTTTACATAATAGTGGTATAAATAATATAAATAGATAGTTGAGACACATCGCCCTCATGTCCAGTTAGTCTTCACTACAAATACATATTTTGCCTTGTAGGTTTCTGTGCAGAGGAACAACGGTCTTATAATATTTGTAGGATTTTCGCAATCCTACTAGGGTTAAAGAGAAGCATGCAACCATTAAAGTATTCACTGAAAACATCTAGAGCCCCACCATACATAGTTACTGTGTTAATTCACAATATGAACTATTGTGTGTAAGAAGCCAAATAAGAAGCTGGATTCCATGTGGCGGCGGGGGAGAGGGCTGCATGTACAAGCGTGGTTTTTACTTTGTGACCCTTGTTTTGCATTGCCGTCATATGTTTGTCCCTCGTGACATACTTGTTTTGTCACCCTCGGCTGACAATCTGCTTGGCATTCCCCTGCTATTTAGGAAAGGTCACCTTCTTCACTGGTCAGACCAAGCTGTTGCTGCTTCTCTTTCCAATCCATCGCATTTAACACTTCCGTACTCACAAGGGGCAGGATCCAGAACCTAACCATACGCAAGGAGAGCTGCCTCTAACCCACACGGGGCTCCCAGTCTGCCCCTTGTGCTGTCACTCGTAGCACTTTGTTTTTCATTTTGTGATGTTTTTTGCTGCTGTTCGTTACTTAATGTCCAAACTCTGACCTTGGAGATCTCTGCCTATTTGGGGGATGTTCTATTTTTTCTTTTCTTTCTTTGTGGGGGGGGGAAATCAAGGTTTTCTATCTAATCTTATTTTTTTGCGGACTGGAATATAAATTTGTATGCTTGCCCCTGTGATTTTGTGAGTTAAAATTCATAAACTTGCTGCTTGCCTTACATGTCCCAAATTTGACCCTACACTCCTGCTTACTTGCCTATAACCCTCTTACCAACCTGCATTTCTAACCCTGATTTATGCACATATAAATTTGATATCTTTCACATTGAAAGCATTGGAGGCATTACATGTTAATCTCTTTGTTTCTCAGTAAAACACAGTGACCTCCCTCTTTTGGGATCATGGCCTCACGTGGATTTTTCCCTGACATGTTTCATTGTCTGCTCAAGTTGTACCAAACAATGACATACCAAGTCAATTTCACCATCAAATTTTCAAAGATCCTAATGAATATTAATTTTGAGTAATTATAATTGCACATTTGTGGTGGGTTGGTGGACCATCCTGGGCTATTTCCTGCTTAGTGCCCATTGTTTCTGGGATAGGCTCTGCATAGGTCAAGTAGGTATAGAAAACGAATGAACGACTGAATAATTGCACATCAATAAGTATGCATGTCACCTAAGATAAGAAAAACCTCCACAGACACAGGATTCAAATTAATATCTGTGCCACTTTTTACTTTAGCTTTTGTATCAGTTCTGCTGCATGTCGTTTACATCTTACTGTGCTTAAATCATGCAAGAAAAGCCGTAGCATAGCTATGGAGGCGGGATTGGCAGTTGGCATAGTTTTAGATCTGACCTTCACGTTTCTAAGCCCACTACCTATATAAAGGCTGCAGCCCATTTTATTAGCAATGCGGATGTCTCAATTGTCATACTAACCCTGTGTACAATGACTGTAAGGTATACATGAGGCAATGCACCATGGGAGGGTACCTGCCACCACTGAATCCCTTTAGTGTTTCAGAATGAGCTATTCTTTCCAGATCACATAAACAGGTCCAGCGGATGTGCCATTCAGCACATGCAGGCAGACATATCTCCAAACCCCTCCACCAAACCAGCCTCAGCTTCTCTGCTGGGTTCTGAAACTGCCAATCTGCTGTGAAGCAAACTGACTTTGCCCACACCTCACAAAGCTGTCAAACACAGTTGCTGGGCCCCACCAAATTCATCACTCAGCTCATTTTCTAACTCTCTTCTTGCTGGGCTTCAACTTTTCAACACCAGACCTCTTCAGCAAACTCTTTGTGGACTGCAGAATTCCTCCACTCTTCATAAAAGAACCAAAGCTTCTCAGTTCTGGCTCTGAGTTCCTAATGGTTTCCTATTAGCATTTAAGGGCTCCGGTCTCCTGTCCAGGGTCCATTTTTTTACCTTTATAGATGTATCTGTGTCATTTTTTGGTGTTTTCCTACATTGTAAGCTTATTTCAAGTGGTACAGCTTAAGTTCTGAGTCAGATGGTCTAAAATTGCTTAAAGCTGGTGGTTAACTATGTTCTGTCTTGTGTTTTTGCCATGGGGTGTTTTTTAATCTCTCATAATTTATCAAATCTTATTACACTTACTAATCATATACTTGTATTGATACTCTCTGTGTGCTGCTTCTTATTCTTATTAGAAGCAAAATATCTCTCAAATAAAATAACATTTTATTACTTAACACCTGACAGAGATACAAGATGCAACTGGGAAGTATATTTCCAGGTACTGGATGGTAATACCCACAGTTCTCGACTGTTCCATAGACCCTTACATAAGTCAAATTTTACATCAGTCAGATTTACCCCTATACCATTCAAGACACCTTATACTGTAGCAAAAAACACATTTACAAAATAAAAACACTATTACTAATTACTAATATATAAATGAAACCATGACATATGTTTTTTTTGTTGTGTTTTTTTTTTTTGATTTGCATTAGCGCTTCTATATAAACTCTGTGTATCTTGTATATTTTTTGCATCCAGTCCAGATATGCTTAACTCGCATTTTCTGACATGACAAAAGGGAGGAGGACTTTTCAGAGATTTCATGACAAAAGATATTGATGTATTTGGTTATGTAGAAGAGCATTCTGACATAGCTTTCATCAAATGGAAAACAACAGGGCAAAAATGTACTTCAAGATTAGATCTTAAAATTTGAAATGTACAGGGCAGCTTGTATAACCACAAGAGATCTGAAAGCGTCAACTTCTCGCAAAAGCAAAATGGTACCAGGTACCACAAGACAGGCAGCAACTTGTTATGCTAGACTGTTAAAAAAATTTGGCTGTATGGTTTCCAGAATTTTTGCACTTTTTTCATATTGCACATTCAGTAGATCTTTTATGTGCTTTTTTAACGGTGTATGGAGCTTGTTGTGGAAATAATTACACAAAACATCGATACATCATCCAAGTGTTTTTCTGTGAAAGGTAATAAAACTTGTGCTTTAAATGTGAAAATGAAACCCCCGAGTTAACTAAATTCAAATAAAAATGTTTGGTAACCTTGGTAAGCGATGAGCCCTAGCATGAATCACTGCTGTACAATATACATAGATTTAAATGTCTCCCGGCACCAGAGTAAAGCTGGCGGCTTGCAGGTTATATAAGCACATAATGTCAAAAAGACCTTTAAAAAAAGTTGTTGATGCCTATCAGGGTGGAAAGGTTCGATGGCTCTACAGTCTAAATGGAGATAGTTTGGGACAGCAGTGAGTCCTCCAAGGAGTTTGAGTGGTGGGAGGACTTCCTGGAATGTGAAAGTCACTTTTGCTTTGAGGTTCATGGTTCCACCATCAGAAAGACACTGGGCAGAAATGGGATATGAAGATGAGTGACAGGGTGGAAGAAACTATTTCCTAAGAAGAATTTGAATGTTAACCACAAGTTTTTCCAGGAACCTTACTTTACAATGTAACGTAATTCTGCTACTGTTCCCAGAAAGCTTAAGAAGTTTCTCCATCGACAACTCACCCTCCCCCAGGCCCAGTTGGCAAGTTGCACTGGTGGCGTATCAGTGATATTAGTCAAAAATATCAGTTATTCATCTTTATGTAACAACAAAACATCCTACATCAAGCCAAACTCCTCAGCTTTGGAGACAGAGCCTTCTCTAGGGTGGTCCCTCTTCTTTGGAATTCCCTTCCCTCTGATATCTGTAACTCCCCCCCTCTTCCAGTCTTCAAATCTCACCAAAAACCTTATCAGTCTCCCAAGCTTTCTAGCTCTATTCACTCCGCTGTCTTCACTTTGATCCCTCCGTGTCTCCCTCGCTCATCTTGCTTCATCCATTTATTACTTGCATTCTGCATCATTGTATCACTAATGGGGCACCATGGCAGTACAGTGATTAGCACAGTTGCCTCACTCCTCTAGGACCTGGGTCTGAGTCTCCACTGTGGCGCCATGTGTGTAGAGTTTGCATGTTCTTCCTTCGAGTACTCCGGTTTCCCTCCACAGTACACAAACATCTTGAGGTTAATTAGAGCTGCCAAATTGTCCATAGGTGTGCGTGTGCGAGTAAATTATATGTGAGTGCCCTGTGATTGGTTGGTGCACATATGCTTAAAGCACAAGATGGTAAAGCTCACACATCACTAAATTTTTTTAACAATCTAGCATAACAACACTAAAGACATGTATGGATCATACTGGGTCCACACAAGACACAGGCAAACACACAGGCGACAATAGGGAAATACAACTATAATCATAACTACAGTACAACAACAACAATGCGACAAGAGCTATTTACAATTACAGGCGGGGCATGCTGGGACATTCACCCCCCGCTGGCGCCAAACTGCCCCATCCTCAGAGGTCGACTGCCCTGGCGACAACCACCTCCAATACCCAGCTCAGTTCCCAAACAAGTCCCAGGGGTCCACTGGCAGCCGACGGTGTGTTCCCTCCAATGAAGTGGCAGGTAACTCCCTGAGCGCTGGTGTGGATAGCTGCTGGTGAGCTCTGGCGTGTCGGATTCCCCCAGCTGCCGACACCTCCTTCTGTGCACCTTACGGGGATCAGGTAGCCCTTCCCTGGTCTTCCTGGCCAGGGAACACCACTCCCATGGACTCCCACAGCCAGGCTCCCTTCTCTGGGGAAAGCCAACGCATAGGACTGCTGGCAGTGCTGCCTCCTCCTGACCCCGGCCCTTCTTTGTACTCCACTTAGTGGGGCCCTGATGTTGTACGGCAGGCTGCTCCTGCCGAAGGACCTCCTGCACAGCCACTCCTGCTCCAGGCGTGCCAGGCGGGCTTCCTTCTCATGTTGCTCGTGGAGGTCCTTCATGTGCTGGGCCTCCAAAGTGAGGCACGCCTGCTCGCGTTCCCACATCCTGGTGTCCGGCTCCTGCATCTCATGGCTCTTCTGGGCCAGCTGGGCTTTCAAGCCGCGACACACCTCCTCCTGGAAGAGCAGCGCCATCTCACGTCCCTGTAATGCCGCCTTTGCTGTCTCGGCCAGGCACGCCTAGGGGTCACGCTCCTGCTCCCGGCTGCATCCCTCGTCGTCATCCTCGCATGCTGCCTCTTCTCAGCCGCCTTGAGGTCTACCAAGCTGGAGCAGGCTTGCCGGCCGGGTGATGTTGTAAAGCGCCGGTTCCAGCAGTGCCAGTGGGTAACTTCCGGAACTTCAAAAACCAGTGCAGTGGCGGGTGGACCAACGTATCACAAGAGCAGCGAAGGACAAGAAGACTTGCTTGCTGGGGCAGAACACACTCTTTATTGTTGTTCTGAACAGGACTGTAGCAGACACCAAATGAGCCCTGAACCCAAATCCAATGGGGAAACACAGGGAAGTCAGAGTCAAGACAGTAAAGCTCACACTAAACCACGCAGGGATCGTACTGGGTTCACGGCAAACACACGCACGACAATTGGAAAATACAGCTAAAATACACTTGATCGTACAATCGTACAACAACAACAATACAACAAGGGCTATTTACAGTTACACGTGGGGCATGCTGGGATATCCCCCCCCCGCCGGTGCTATACAATACACAGCCTAGAGTTCAATATTAAGTGGTTGCATCTCTGCATGTTTTGTTCTTTATTCTAATGCAAAGAATCATATGTATTAAATTTAAATGAAGTTGTAGAACTTTTTCCAGTTTTTTTTACCAATTTGTGACATGAATGTTATTATTTCAGTATCAGTATGACAATCAGCTACTGCACTTCTGGCCAAAAAGTGTCTCGCCAGTGGATGCTTGTGTTCTTATACAGTAGTTGCAGTGAAACGCATCACTCTGTACCTCCTTGTCATGAAATGTGCATCGATGTAAATCCATTCAGGAAAAGCAAACCACTGTCACTTACACAGAAAGTACAAAATGTATGTGAAGTGCATGCTACTAGGCGAACAAGTCAAAATCATCAGTATAAAATTTAGAAATGCATCCCTGCAGGGCAAACCGAGCTGTGCTACTGAGGTGTTCATGTTCTCTTAGAAACCACCCACTACCATGGCATTTCTGCTAAAATTACAGCATTTATGTGTTTATACAGTATGCCACTATGCAAATCAGTAGCATAAAGACTCATTGTAGCTGTATATAAATGTCTCTTTACCTATCAGTTACTATTCAGTTGCACCATATTGCACATTTCATTGCTCATATGGGTTTCTCCCGGAGCAATTCCATGTGTTAATTCATGTGTTAATTCATGTTTATATGTGAAATCATTTCTGTGCTTATATTTGTAGCCCGCCCCCACCCCAGGCTCATAAGGTGGATTCACACTACATAGGGCATGTTTTACCTTAATCTGACCTACAGTACATAATAGATGCTGATATTATCTGTGGATTGGAGTCTTTGTTTTTTGCTCTCATAAAATCTCTGTAATTCATTCTCAGATGGGCCCAGACCATGCAGGTCATGAGGCAGATGTTCCTTTGCAATTTTTCTGGTTTGTCTTCTCTTATACAGAACTAAATCGAAATTTATATAACTAATGTTATCTAGATTGAGGTTTCCATATCTTAGTATCTGTATTGCTTTTTATTATAGTCACTAAGTCAATATATAGTGCAAACATCATTCATGTCTAACATTGTGAGAAAAATATTCTAATGTGGGTGGAATTTGGCCCACAGCCCTGTGTATGAATAAATATATAATGGTTCAGTAAACTTTGGTACAACATTCAAAGACTTAATATAAAATATTTAAAATGTAATGTCATTGGATACGTCATATGTTAATAAACACTTATTTCAGTCCTTAATTTGCTATGCCTTATATATAACAGTCTATATATTGCGTAAACATAATGCATATACTGTACATGAATATACATAGTTCAGATTGAAATATCTAGCACTATAGACTTAAAACTTCTAAGCTGGAAGCATCCTGATGTAAACTTCACAATGATTTATGATAATGTATTCCAGGATGAATTTCATCCATCCATTTTCAATAACTGCCTTCCTAATTAGGTTTCTAGTGGCCAGAACCTATGGTGGGAGACTTGAGGCATGTTTCACTGTGGAGAGAATCGCAGTCTATGGTGAGGGATTCATATGTATGCATATCTGAGCATGCTGTCATCCAAAGGGTGATTTTGAGTCTCTGGTTCATATAAAAATAAATATTGTGTCTTCAGGCTGTGAGAGAAAATAACCAAAAAAAGAAAAAAACCCAATAACAAAAAAAAAAGATGTCAAAGACTCAATATATGGAAGCTTTGAGGCCAAGCAAGGATAATATTTGGAAGTGAATTTCCAGTCTATTCATCTATTTTCATGCTCATCCCTTGTTCAGCCTTGTGTACACATGGCTTGATGATCTAAATATACACTCAGGCACCATATTTTGTTTCTAGTTTTGCTTTTTCAAGACATTTTTATCTGTAATAACACATCTAGCTTACAGTTTTTCATTCATTCCATTTATGTACCCACTGTAGCAAGGAGTGGTCTACCCCTGAAAATTCAAATCTCGGCACTGGCTTTTTCAGCTGTATGCAACATCATTTATCTTCATTGTGAGGCTCAGATTTCATGCGACAGCTCCCTCTGTTTGTAAAAGCGGCGAAACCGAGCTGAGCTAAACAGCACACACACACACACACACACACGCAGGTTTGTAATTATATATTTGTGGGGACTCTCCATTCATTTCTATGGGGAAAACTCTAATCTAAGATGAGGACCTTAACCCCTACCCAGCCCTAACCTTAACCATAAGTAACCAAACAAAATAAACCTAATTCACTCACACATACTTGCACGCACGCACACACACACACGCACACACACACACACACACACACACACACACACACACACACACACACGTAGCCAGGGATTCAACTCAAATAGGAATGCTGTTGGCTTCAAAGCTGAACTAAAAATGTAGAGATTAATTAAAAAAACGTGTTTTTCAAATTTGAGTATATAGGCCATGTGGTACAACAAAGAAATAAACAAGCAGATAGATTGACAGTGAGATGGATAAATGCCTGCTGTCTTGGTGACAAATAAATCTGAATGCAATTTCAGCTTTCATAGCTACAAGTTAGACCATCAAAGCTACTGTGTCATACTAGCCAAAGATACCATATTTACAAATGGGGAAGGAAGACAAGCAGGTGGACAGAAATGTTTTCCTTTGTAATATAATAATGCAGTAATTGAGTTAAAAAAAAAAACACAAATCCCATTGGTGTAGAAACAGAGTGCTTTAACACAAAATTCAATAGTAAGATTTTTTTTTTTAATCCATCAAACCAACAGCCTCCCTTAGGCATGTCAGCAGTGCACTTGAGACACGATTTCGATTAATATTCAGTAAGTGAACATTCAAGGGCAACACAAACTAGGATCAATGGTGGAATATAAAGAACATTGGTTAGCGGAGTCTGGCTGGCTCTGTGTGTGAAGGAGAAAACATTGGAGAGTCAGAATAAAATACATGTGTACTGCAGAACAAGCGAGGATTTTGGCAGGAAGAAAAGCATTCCCCAGGGGTTGCAAACCTGATCAGAAGGATGTAATAAAAGGAACATCAACCACAGAGGTATTACTTAAAACTCTGAAAAAGAGATTTTCGGCTTGCTTTTGCAGTTATTGGGGATGTGACGCAGATGAGCAGAAAAAGATTCCTCTGCTTTTATTAGCTTCCGAGCGTTAAGAGCCAGAGCAGAACTCCAAATGATCACTTTCAAACAGGCATCGCCTATTGCAGGAGGAAATGGAAAAAATAAATTTCCCTGGAAGTGAAGGCTGTAAGAGGTTACAAGTAAATATAGGCATCACTACCTGAGAGTATGTCACAGGGGCCACCAATAACATACAGTATGAACCATGCTTGCAGGTGAATGAGGTGGAGTGTGACGTCGTTTTAACAGCTAACGTTACTTTGCTCCATGTACGTTCAGAGACAATAACAATAACTACTCTGGCTATATCAGGGTAGATAGGCACTGGTTTTTCCAGAGGGGTGGGTAGTGTCAGGGCAAGTGAAATGCTGAAAAGTTTCTAGGGTGATTCGAGAGAGAGATTCATAGTGCTGTGTATGACATTTCGCTCAGGACTTGCTGCTTCAGACCCTTTGAAAAGAATAGAAAATAATCCAACTGTAGAGGGAGAACAGCATGTGCATTCTGCATCTGTTATTCATGACTCTGAACACGACTCGTGACAGTGTCAGGGTTAATCTGAAGTATTCAGACTGGCTGTCTCTGTGGACACTGTGACGGAAACCTGCTCCAGCTGGCCACTTGGACAAGGGCACTGCAACACAATTTATAGTTGTTGGTTCCAGTAATTCTTGTAATACATATATATTTATGAATGTGCTGCAGATATCTGCCAAGATTTACATCGTCTTTCAATAGTACAGCGTCTCCTGATCAAATCAAGCTAATGAGGATGTGTAGGGGTGCTGCCCTATCAGTTCTGGATTCATAAGCAGTGAGATGTATGCCAGTATGGGGGAGGGCACCCGGTCACCGCCTCCTGAATGGCAGAGATGCCAGTGTGGGCCCCCACAGAGGAGGATGGGCACACTTCTTATACCATTTGGTGAGGGGGCTGGGGAAAAAAAAAAAAAAAAAGTTGGATTATGGATGGGTTAAGCGACTTTTCCTAAGTGAATAAATTGCTCAACCCTGTGCGTCAACGTGAACCTCCTTTATACAGTGTCAATGTACGCTGGCGTTCTGGTTAGGATCACAGACTACTGCATGTCCACACACAAGATAGATGATGAATTCCTCTGGGAATAAACAAAAGAAATAACAGCTCAAAGTTAGGAAAGACATTTCAAGTGGATACATACGCAGCCATCGGTGGGGTCACATGGGTGCGCAGAATTATAACATATGCAGGGGGAGTTGATGGAACAGCAGCATGTTTGACATGCTTCTCACCATTGTAGGCAGACTTAATGTCAGTAGATGTTGCATTTTGTTGTTTACAAGATTAGACTTTCAAAAAGAGGACACTACTGGGAATATCCTTTGACAGACTGAATCAATATCTAATTACCACCAGCATGTTACACTGCTAGAGTAGGGCCAAAATACAGGGATCTGTTGTTCCTCCAGCAAGGTTCAATAGCATCTTGTACAGTAGATCATTTCTTCCCTGGTCATCTGCATAATCCTGTCATAATGAGTTATATCTTGATAATCTATTACTTCAGTCTTTACATGACAGTCAGAACACTTGAGGATTGCATTGATGGTACAGAGCATCATCATTAGACAGCTCTAAAAACCCTATAGCAATTTTCCTCCAATGTCTGCTAGGTAGGTAGATGGATGGATGGAGGCATGCATACGATTAATCCCCAACTAAAACATTAACATCAATAAGGATCAGTACAATCACCAGTGGTTTGTTGGGAATGATACCTCTGTCAGGGTAGTTTAAGTGTGTTGACCAAGCTGAGCTGAAACCAGTTTATGCCACAGATCAATTCTTAGCAATGCCACTAAACAGCTGTGCTGTTGAGTACTCTATGCAGGAGGGGATAGGACAGAACATAGCAGCGAGGGAAGCGCTGAATCACTGTGGTGAGTAAGCAGTCTTTTTCCCCCAAGGATCTGCTCCACCCACGTTGTTACACAACACAAGATAAAATGAATGTGATCTAACACAGAGTGTAGGGGCTTGATTTCAGAAGGCATGGTGCAGTATCCTGGCAAGCAGGAGACAGATGTTAATGCTTTTGTGCTCCCATTTTCCAAACTTACACAGCTGTTGATACATTTCTCTATAATGGCAGATTGATATGAATATTTCAACAGAATACACTCTATAGTATACAGATTATAGTATATATAGAATAGCACAATGGACATTGATGCCAACTGTTTTTTTTTTGTCATATTTATGAAGTTACATATTAGGATTTTTAACTTTGGTTTGCTTATGGCATAAATGCTGGCTTTTTTTGATCCATCTTCCTTTGTTTTCTACAGTCTAATCTTCCAGTGACTCACTATACACATATACACAAAATATTATTCAGCCCCAGGCTTCCAGAAACTTTGTTTTTAGAGGTAACATTGAGTGGACAAAGACATTTTCAGTGAGTCAGTGTTGTCAGTCGAAAGGCACATAAAGTTCACGTGCCCTCTTCACCAAAGATAAAGCTAGACAGTTATTTTTGGATGGGTCCATCCATCAAGTACTAAAAGTGAACCAGATACAGACTAGGTCATTCTTTTACCTGTCACACTAAAAGAATTGTGGAAGATAGTCTGCCATGTACATAAATCTTCTCCTATTTTGTCAGAGAGAATTAGCTGGACATCTTATCATAATTCATCACCACTAACATGTATTCTAATTCCAAATCAATAAACCTAATTTTTATATATGTTATAATTTATTATGCACAGTTGGTAAGTGATAGTTCAAAATTAATCATTCTTGAAAAACAATTGTTGACTTCAGCAATTTAGATGCAGACAAATACTTCTTAAATATTTACACCATATTCACTATTTTTCTGTTACTGTGGTTATTAGCAACTATTTTATGAGTGGAAATGTGGAAAAAAAATCATGCCTTTCTCTTTATTTCTGTAGTCTGGTAGCATACAAAAACTGTTGATCTGGACACCTCCCACTTAAATGTCCCTCACTTACATTAACTGTCCTATCTCTTGATCTGAGTTCACATCTGCACACCTACTGCCAATATGTCCATTTTGCTCTGTGATCCTCAGTTTTGGATACACTTTGGACAGCGGCGTTTAGCTTAGCTGTTTGGCCGTCTTGGACATGTCACATTGTTGTGTCATACCCTAAAAGATACAGAAACAAGACAGATCATGTTATTTTAATTAGTGAAAATGAATATTAATACACGATTAGGAACATATATGCACTTATCACCCAGTAAAACTTTATATATTCCTAAATAAAGTTCCCAGATCCAATAGCTTTCTACTGACGTAAAAATGCACAACACAGCTTGCTGAGATCCTAAGGACAGTCGCTGTTTGGTAAAGGGCTTGATTCTCTTTTTCAATATATTGAACTTCAAATTTCATGATATGTGAAACTGTCACTGATGTCACCTTATAATTAGCAAATAATAACATTTCTTCCCTTTGGGTCACATTGAAATCACAGGTAATTTTATTATTTTCAAAATTTAAGAACTGCAAAACTAAAAGATATAGAATGGAGAGGACAAGCATGTCTTATGTCAGGCTGAAATATCAAGTTAACTTCGTCAATGTTCACCATATCATAGTATCTATATACCCGCAGAATAGCATGATATGTCTCATTGTTTTCTATTAAAGCTTGCTGATGTAAGTCAAAGCTGTCACAAACCCATTTATTAAAAAAGTGTTTGTTCAAAATGGAATGCAAATACAGGGTTTTCTTCCCTGTTGCAAATACAACTATGTGGAAATTTTCTTTATTGCAAAAAGAAGTCTCAATGTTGCATGGTTCCAATAAAGCAGCTACAATATAAAAGCGTCTCACTCCACTATGTAACGAGAGTACTGAGGAGTAAGGGACCCAAACTCCAAGTGAACAGATTACCAGAATGAAAGAATCAGACTCAGTTATGATACATAGCTGTCATTACTCCAGTAAGGGAGATCAGGGACATGGAACCAGTGTCTATACTCACAGTACCCCACCCATCACAGATACCCCCTGGCACCTGAAATTGTCATTTGGGAGGATATCCACATTGTCCAGAGCAGAGCAGTCCGGGTGCTGTTGGTGGAAGTCTGAGACCTAGGAGAGGTCCAGGATGTCTTTGGCCAGAATCTAGTATTGCTCTTCAGGGTGATACCCCTCCCTGTTAACAAGGTACAGTACTCGAGGTGCCCATTACACTGTTTATGGTATGGGCCGTGTATGCTGGGATCCCATCAATGTGGAGCAGGAGAGTTGATTCAGGCTAGTTGGGCAGAGGGTGAATGAAACTGAAATGCACTGGTCAGTGGAATCTGAGAAAACAGACATGAAACGCTGAGGAAATCTAATAGTGCCAAATGGCAACTGGAGGTGGTATGTGATGGGGTTAATCTGGCACAGAACTTTAAATGGAATGATGTATCTAGGTGACATCTTCAGGGACGGCGGAAAAAGATTGGTTTCTCTGGTAAACAGCTACACCCTTCGACCAGACTGGAAGTGGGGAGTAAAATGATGATGATCCAGTGCCTTCGTTTGCCTCTAGATGGTGTGGAACCACTGTACATGCACAGTATCCCTGACCCTTCCACTTCACCAGAACCACTTATCCACAGTCAGCACATCATTGGGTTCTACTTCCCGGGGAACAGTCGGGACTGATAATATAGGATACAGTGGAATGGGGAAAACTTGAGAGAATCATGGCAGAAAGAGTGTGTACTATGTCCATGGCAGGTACAGGCAACAGTACAAATGTAGGAACTATCGGATCTCCTGCTTCAGCCTCTCGCATTACCCCTTGTTTCTGTGGATGGTAGCCAGTGGACAGACTCAATGATATGCCCATCCACTTGCAAAAGGCTCATCAGAATCAGGCAGAATCCCAATCACAATGTCCTCTGGCAGGCCATATACTCGGAAGACATGCTGGAACACCATTTACACAAATTTCTGGGTGGATGGCAGTTTAGATAGGGGGACCATGTGACACATCTTCAAGAAGCAGTCTTAGATGAACAGGATCATGATGATCATTGAATTTGGAAAGGTTGGTGATGATGACCAGGGATGTTGAGGAATTAGTAATAATGGAGTTGTCTGGATGAAAGAGCTTATGGGGTTTTTGAGTTTTTAGGCATGAAGAAACATAGTCATGCATGTCGGCCTTTAGCAACTACCACTAGAAATGATGACTCACCAGGTTAGTTGTCTTCCAAATCCCCATATGTCCAGAACACAACAAAGTGTGTATCCACTAAATGAGCTGGAGTTGGATAGAAGCTGGTACCTATTGTTTCTAGGGCAGCGTGTCAGCAGGAGCAGGGTCATGCAGACAGGTGCGGGTGATCTCCTTCCAACTCCCATCAGATGGAAGCGACAAAACAGATAGATGGGAGAATAGTGTTGCTGAAGGGAGAAAGGTGGTCCAGGTCAAACTGGTGAGAAAGGGCATCAGCCTTTTGTGTTCTTCTTCCCAGAGAGCTAGGTGACCATAAATCTGAACTGGGTGAAAAACATGGCCCTACAAACCTGTCTAGGAGTTAATCGTTTAGTACTCCTCTCATATTCAAGGTTTTTGTGATCAGTCAGCACTTGGTAGGGGTGCCTTGCTCTCTTGAGCCAATGCTGCCACTCTGTCAGGGCAAGCTTGATGGCCAGAAATGACCAGTTATCTACATGATAATTACATGCTGCCTTGAACAACATATGATAGGAGAGTGCACAGGGTTGTAGCTTTGGTGAGGTACTGGACTGTTGGGAATGCACAGCTCCCACAACTGATGTCTTCCACGTCCATTTCCATGAGAGGGTTTTAGGTTTAGGTTGGAGCAGGATCAGGGCTTGCACAAATGCTTGCTTCAGGTTTTGGAAGGCAGTTCCAGGGGTTCTGGAGATCAACAGGTGGGTTAGGTTGGTCTTAGCCAGTGCGGTGAGGGGGGCTGCCACAGAACTGAAATTCCTGATGATCCTGCAGCAAAAAACCCCAACAGCCACTTTCTTAGCTTGGTCCATATCTGGACTGCACCTGGTGATAGAATATACCCTAGAAAAGACAAATGATGAATATCGAATTATTACTTTTCTGTTTTTACAAAGAGGTATTAGTCACGGTGCCATAACTGCCAAACATGACTAACATGTTCCTCAAGAGACTGGGAGAAAATTAGTAAGTCTTCTAATATACAGCAGGAGGCATAATGACATCTTTAAAAATTTAGTTCATGAAAACGGGTAACACAGAGGTGGCACTGGAAAGCCTGAAACGCATAATCCAATATTTATAATGGCTATGCATGGTAATAAAAATATGTGGATAGATACTTGATAGATACTTGGGTATAAACCCCTGTCCTTCATCTCCACAAAGAAGAAACCTGAAACCACTGGAGATGTGGAGGGTCAGAGGAACATGCAAAAGCTTCCTCCACGGCCTTAGACTCTAGCAAGGTGACTGTGTAGAATTCATCTTTGCAAATGGAGCTCCTGGAAGAAGGTCAATGGTGATGTGAAGGTCTTTTTGGCATTGACCTTACAAAAAGACATCAAGGAAGTCATGATATTTGGGTGGAAGGGGTGTCATGGGCTGACTTACATGCATCTGGTATGCACAAGTAGTTGCAAATAGGAAAAGAAACAGAACAAACTCCAAGTGGAGATCTCACCTGAGTGCCACCACAAGTCACAGGTGACCGAGTATGACCATCAGTGTTGTATTTATTCCTGATGGAACACTCCTGCTGGAGGATGACAGATGAAGTACACTGAGTAACATAACCCCTCCCAATTGGAGACCTGTACAGAATGTTACAGGGTGAATCCATGGGCTACAATGAAAGTTTCTGCTCACCGGCAAGGGTGAGATCCCAGAAGTTCCCAGCTGCTCCAGAATCAATCAAGTCTGTGGATGAATGTATGCAGGAATCAAAGTGAAGGATAACTGGAACTGTGAGCTGTCTGCATGTGATGCCAAGAAAGAAAGGTTCTAACTTAGGTTGTACAGGTGTGCTTATTGGGATGAAGTGGTGTCCTGGTTCATACACCAGTGCTGCTTCATTGACATTAACTGGGGTCTACCTATTTGCATGGGTACCTGGTTGTTGGGGCGGAGGCAGCAGACATAGGGTATGAGCCAAGGACATGTCTTAGAGTTACTGCTCCAGACAACCGAGAGTACCTCAGAACTCTGCTGGGTCTATTAGCAGGCAAGGTATTCTGTAATGAGAATCTTCAGGGGCAGAGTGAACAAATAACCAGAATAAAGGCAAGAATTACCATCAGTCAGTCACCAGACAGTCTGTCCTGGGAATGAGGGGTAAGGTAGGCACATGTGCTAACATGGGAAAAGTGGTACACACACACTCACACTGAGATCGGGGTCGGGACTCACATTTACCAAGCAAGCATTATTATTTTGGAATAATTATTATTATTGTAGTGTAACAGATATAGCATTACTGTATTCAATAATTTTCGGTGTTCTGGGGAGCAGATCTGGATAAACAATTAAAGGAGTGATTGATCCCTGGGCATTCAGGGATGCCTGGCTCGGGCAGCATCCCCAGTGAAAAGTAAAAGCCAATATGAGCTTAACTCGGTGTGGTCACATTCTAAGGTCTACAAGTTGGGAATTTCCCCAGCGATTTACTGTAGATGCCAGTGCAAAGACATTACCGATTAGTTGTTGATTATGTTGTTAACAGGCAAACCCCTTAATCAATCATTCCACTTGTATTCCAGAACAACTACTTCAAGTCTGGATCCAGTTAGGAAGCAAAGGAGACATTACTGGGTACAGCCTGGATGGACTTTCTGTCCATCGTATGGTATAAATACACACATGGGACAATTTAGAGACACAAAAATCCGCTTGTTTTTGGATTTACCTTGACCTTGGGGATAATGCTATCATGCTACCCAGTGAGCCTCTGTGCCACCAAGTGTAATGTTACCCTAAATTAAGGGTCTTTTGTGAGCACTTGGTCCTCTTGAGGTCATGCTTCCATACCCCAAAGTCTGCTATTCTGCCTATAACAATCAATTTACATTGTCAGTCAAGCATTAAATTTCCCTCTCCTGCTAGGACTTAACCTGCAAGTCACAGCAGAGTTGCTCTCAGGAGAACCGTGGGGGTGGACCCAGGCATAGAGTAAATGTGGGGAACAGGCAGGAGCACTTAGATGGCTCTCCAGGAAAGGGGGCCAAATGTTGGACTGACAGCAGCCCCGACATGGTGAGCTCACTAGACACATTGAGGGAACACGGAGCAGATAAAGGTCAGAAAGGAGCTGAGGGCCAACTCTGCAATCAGCAAGCCAGGAGGGTATAACACACAAATTAGTGAACAAGACCGATGTTGAAGAATGCCAAGTACTGAAGCGGCAATAGCTTCAGTGCTTCGAGCAATGTGCCAGCTGGTATTACGCTATGCCTGCCTGCCAGAACCAGCCCACACCTTCAACAAGTGCGAAACCTCAAGAACCAATCATGACAGTTTATGTATTCCATTCAGGGACTATATTAGTTAACAGTTAACTAATTAGTTAATAATGACTTCACTTGAGGCGGCTAAAATTAATTCATTTACTACTCAAGAAGAAATCATGAAGTAATATATGTTTCCCCATGAAATACATGAAATCATGATTTACGATTGAATGAAGAGGGGATTATTATTTGGGAACATGGGATCAGTACTTAACAAACACTTAGTTACTTGTTAATTAATGCACTAAGTAAGCATGTTCTACTATATTATTCATGTCCCCTCAGGTAGTTGTGTCATCTTTCATAATCAGAGCTTTACCCAGCAGGTGGTGTTTTCAGCTAATAAGATTTGGAATTTCTTGTCTGAATCCAACCCCAGTCACTGTGATCTTCATCCAGTCACTGTGTAGCTGAAAACAGAAAAAAAAACATTACCCTGTATCAATTTGAAATGGATCCTGTGTGTTTGAAACTTGTCACACTGTGGGTTTGGAGACACAAGTAGAATAATATACATGAAATTGGACTTGTGACCATAATGGACCAGCAGAAATTCCCAGGAGTTCTGCTGTTGTGCCTTTGAATAAGACGCTTAATCAAAATTGCTCCAGTTGCAGATGTATAAATGGGCAATGGCATAAAAAATGTATGGGCTGCAGGTTGCCTTGCAGAGTAATGAGAAAATGTAATGTTGCCGTGGTGAACTTTGCCAAAGCCACTTTCCTTTCCCTGTACTGAAGCCGTTTAAGTCAGGGCCGATTGAGAAACAGCAGCCATACACCAGGTCCAGGAAAACAGCTGCTGCCAGTGGGAAGCGAAAGCGGAGACGGTTTGTTTGAAACGCAGATTAGACAGGACTCTGCTGGAGGCATATCATACTCCCTATGCAGAAAGGTCACGCACCTTCCCAGGAAAGACACCGCGCAATTTCTCCGACTAAATTAGGCTGGCAGACAACCACCGCCGTGTTTCACTTCAGCCGGCCGATAATTGTACCATCGGGCCGTTGGACTTCATATCTGGGGGGGTCAGCACCAGCCATGATGAAGCACTGGGCTTATTCTCCCATGGCTTACTGTTACCGATGGAAACAGTGTGTAGCAGTGCAACCGAGTGAATCCCTCACATCTTCATCCAAACTCAAGAAAGACAAGTGTTGACAGAGGGGATGCATCACTGCTGCATAATGTGTGGAAGCAGGTCGCATGATTCTTTTAGGGCGGGCTGCAGAGAGCAGTGCTACCATGAAATCTGAAGTGTTAGACACACACACATTGTAAAGCCTCTGTGTTACCTTTGTGTCAGCTAAAGGTGAAAATATGAATATAATCATTTTTGTATCTGATGACTTCAGTGGGGGGGTAAAATTTTCTCGCAGAAAGTTCTGGAGACGAGCAGGGCTGCACAGCCGGTCTTGTTAGAAGTGCAGTTATGCAAATGTGGTATTACAGTTCCAAGGCCTCATTTCTTAGAGGGTACAGCAGGATGGGCTGGGATTAAAGTCATTTCACATTGACTGGGGTGAGCCAAAGTAAATGTTCTGTTAGCCCTTCTCTCACACAGCTGCTGTGTGATGCCATGTCACCACAGCTCAGCCTCAGTTTGAGCCATTTTCTATATTTTCCCCATGTGTAGGAGTTTGAGTTTTCTTCCGGGCTGTTCTCATCTTTTCAAATCCCTGGTTGTTACTAATACAACAATGATATGTGACAGCACTGCAGAACCAACATTGTAGTAACATAGAAGCAGAAAACTCAGTGGGGTTAATTAAGTTATTTTCTAGATTTGCTCAAGTCTAAAAGCTACTTCATGGCATTTCCCAGCTGACGTCTCTCAGTGCTCATATGAGATATGGCACCAAGTCACTACATGTACACTTGCTTGATTTATCTGTGGCTTGCACACTTGTATATTGAACTATTTTTCCTGCCTATAACTTTATTCCAGAGTTGCTAATGCTACACAGGATGTAACATGTCTATAATAAATTTTGTGTGACTCTTCCTGATCCAGTGCTTTCCCCTCCCATGTCCAGCAAGCACCTGTAGGGCATCATTTCTTTAAATATCCTAAAATACTGAAACTAGCCATTGAGAGAAACAAGTCAACAACAAGCATAAAACAACCACTGATTCAGAATCATTATATGAATCACTGTCCATTACTTTTTATTTAGACCCACAATACAAACAAAACCGGCAAAATGCATATTCTGTAGGTACAAAAAAAGTCAATAAGCCTCTAGAGTAAACCATAAGTGACTTATCAGGCACAAATTATACTCCCACTGAAATACAGTGGACAAATGCCTCATTTTCACTGATTGAATGTATTTTTACTGTTTTTTTGTATGTTATCAAACCCCACAAGAAAGAGTAAAATTATTGCTTTTATACAAAGATTTAAATACCCTGTATTTTGTCTATATCCTGTATGAGAATGTATTTGAAGACTGGAATAGAAACTGCCATTATCTTCAGAGTCAGTTATGCAGCGATGAAGGACATGTGAAACTCCCAAACTGGCTGGGAGGCAGCATGAGTCTTTAAGGTACAGGCGCTAGAAAAAGGAGTCAAGTAATGGAAATTTGCTAATTTCAGTGGTGATATAAAGAAGAGGAGAAACACTCATCTTCTTCCCCAACACTAAATCTGCTCCCCCTGCATCGATAACCCATAATGAAGCAATTTACTGACTCTGTGAATAGTGACCACCCAGCTGCACCACCACCATTTAAAAAATTTATTTTAGAAGTCACCTGACTTTCATGGCTTCCTTAGTCCACATAGATAAAGTCACCATCTGCGGTCGCATCACGCAAACCATGTGCATGTAGTCCTGAGCAAGAATGTAAATGAGAGTGGAATAGCAGGACACCCTGGCAACTCCAGGATCTCCAGTTCCAAAGACTGAGCTAAGACTCCAGCTTGCTGTGCAGAACAACAGTGATATACCACACCAGTAGACGAATGACAAATGCAAAATTACAGCAATTAATCACCGTTTTAGGGTTAATTATGTTATTGGCTGATCGCCCAACCTGTTCTGTGGCTCCAGTGAAGAAATCAGTTACTGTATGGAGAGTCTAGAATAATTTCATATTATTAACCCATAATATAATACTATAGAAAAGCACCATTACCAATGTGAATCAATTCTATATATTCCCTTCAATTTATTCTTATATGGCACATTTCACAATAGAGCTGCCCCAAGTCGCTTTACATTACTACATCATATACACAGGATAATATGTGAAGCAGGGAAAAGGAAAGACAGAATGAATGAAAGGAAGAAAGCCAGAAGACAACAGGCTATAGAAATGTGATTATGATTATAATATCACTATTAAGTCAAATATGTATCTTCTTAATCAGCTGCCTTTTGCCTCTATGTGATATACACTTGCTTTTTTGGTAACCCTCTAAAGCCATGACCTAATGCTGTTCTCCAGACTTAAATATGCTTAGTTAGTGTAACCCATTAAATTCAAAAACCATTTGTTTCTTCTTAATGTTATTCTTAAACAGATAGCAAATGACATTTCTTACCCTGCCTTCAGCAATACTGCATTAGGCTACACCCACAATAACATACTTAGCTCCAAAGTAGCCTTGCCTGAGAAATGTTTGGCCCATTAGTCACGTGATTAAGGTTACTGTCTTCAGTTATGCTTATCTGACTCTCAGTATCACCTATATTAGTGGCCAAAATCGTGGAAACACTTCCAGTTTTTAGTGATTGCCAACCTTTATTCAGTGGTTGCTCCAGTTACTTATTTAATCATCCAATGTATGATATTTGTAAACAGTCTTTGATTGTTTATAAATATTACCCCTAATATTTGTGTAGTAAGTTTTAAAGCATAATGCCAAAAATGCTTGGTGTCTCCATAATTTTGGCCACTAGTGTATGCTTAACACAGTTGCTTCAATAGTAAATTACACATTGAGTGCATTACGTGTTCCACACTGATCTAATAACATTCTAATTTAATTTAATTTAATTTAATTTAATTCAATCCAGTTTAACCTTCTGTTAACACTGCACAGTATTTAAAATGATCTTATTATGTTGGTTTGCTTTTGTTTTTTTATCTCTTTGCTAATTGTGTCAAATTATAAAAGCTTTGATAAATAAAGGTCACTATTCCTCATTTGGCAAAACTGTAGCTCCCTGATGGGAATCCCTTTTCAATATTACTGTTGTGAGCAAAACTTAAAAATACAAATGGGGGGGGGGGGGGGGGGGGGGGGGTTTAACTTGGAAAAAACAAATTAGGCAAAAACTCATTTTCAGAGCCATTTTGACAAGGTTGTGGTCAGCAGGGAATTATTTGTGTTTGAGTTCTCTTCACAATTACTGCACAATTAGGGCGTGTCACATCTATGGCTTTAATTAAGAACCTCGACTATCTTCAGCAACACCAGATCAAGCTTCGTTCCTGAATCTTAAGTGGGAGCATAGATTTATGGATGGTTCTGGCAGGGGATTTGAAATATGAACCCTCTCTCCTCTTGCATATATACACATAATACCAACTTTCACAGCCAAAAGTGACGACAGGCCTGTTAGTTAATGGGCAGCATGGCCTCTGCCTTGGGTCCTGGGCTTCCTTGTTTCCTGCAGCCCTTTGCACTTTCCTCTTGTTTCCCTGGCTCTCTCCCACACTGCACAAACATGAGGATAAGTCAATTAAAAAAAAAAAATCCAAAGATAGAGATTCTCTACATAAATAACGCCTAACAAGCTTTCCTTTTGGAGAATTCTAAAGGACGATGAAGAATCAACATCCATGTGATGTACATGTAATATTTTAGTGTTCCTGTTTTATTCATTTACAGTGTATTCCTGATGTAATTGCAGGCATTTCCTTTGCACAGCATTAACTCCGCAGGACATCTGTGTTGTGTTTCCATTACTTCCTCTTTACATACTGTATAATGCTACAGCAGCCTGGAAGTACTCCCGCTTGACTAAAGAGCGCCCTGATTAATTGGCTCCTGTAGAGAGTGCAATAAAGCTGAAGAGACTTAAGGGTAGGTATGCCATCATTAAAGATGACCTCTCTCAGTCTGGGGTGGCAGTAAATCCTGCACACTTGGAATTGACCTTGGGAGCTGCAAACACATTTTGACACCTGCTTGTGTTTTACAAATAAAAGACATGTAGATATAGAAGAATTATTTCAAACTGCCTGACAAGACCTTGAACTTCTTTTTATAATCAAAGCAAATCCCCTTAAATCCGTTTCCAGGCAGCGGCCCGAGTATTACCTGGGGAAGGATGACTGTTTACAAAAGGAAAAGTGTGAGGGTTCTGTTTGAGCTTTAAGTTTAGTTCTCATGTGTAGACATCAGAGCTGTTTGAAATATGTGATCTAAAATATGAGGTAGAAAATGTCACCTTGTCAGATGCGTTTCTCATCGTTGCGCACAACGCTACAACACGGGCGCGGTGATGAAAGTGGTGCATTTCGCGGTGAATCATTTGAGAGACGTTCAAGTAAATTTTAGGCTAAGAACCAAACGGGGAACAGCAGGTAGACAGACCAAGAAGCTGTAAGAACCAGCTGAGAGAAGTTTCAGAAGTACACAGTTTGGTTAAGTATCTGCACTTTGTCGTCTACTCATACTGCTTAGGAGGTACAGCGTCATGGTGAGCTTGGAGTCCACACTTGAGGCCAAAATTGTGGAAACACTTCCAATTTTTAGATATTGCTGAACTTTATTCAACTGATGCTCCAGTTATTTATTGAATCGTCCAGTGTATAATCTTTGAAAACATGCTTTGATTGTTTAAAATATTACTACCAATTAGGGCTGGGCAATATCATATCGATATTGCATCGCTCATGCGCAATAATCACCAGGGCTTCAGATGACAGGCGCGACATTTGCCCGGACGCCAGCTTTTTGGTGCTATACAGACATTAATTTACGCCCACAATTTGTTAAGCAGTTTAGTAGTATGGCTAAAATATTAACGAGGCTTTGTATGACGCCCAAAAGTCATTATTAGTATAAATACGCATATCCTTATGTTTAATAAATGTGTCAGACTT